>CM070671.1:57652716-58252716 GCA_036346575.1 Dendrocalamus sinicus | reverse complement strand
TATATATATATATATATATATATAAGGAAAATTACGTAAGGCACCATGGTGCCTAGGCACCCACATCCGATACACGTGTATGATTGATATTTTTTGAGTTTGGGTATGAAAATGTTTTATACCCTTGATATATTTATGGTAAGTAAGTTTTGAACTCAGTTCAAACTAGTTTGAACTACTTTTGAGTTCAATGCGACTACAAATGAGTATATACCATAAAAATAGTTCAAACTAATTAAACTGAAGTTGAATTTAATTTTTTCGAGTTTGACATCTCAAATATACTTTTTATGGGTATATGAAGATACCCACATCAAACGTTATAATCTCAAAGCAAATCAACTGGTATTGATATTGGTGCCTAGGCACCATGGTGCATGAAACATTCGTCCTATATATATATATATATATATATATATATATATATATATATATATATATATATATATATATATATATATATATATATATATATATATATATATATATATATATATATATATATATATAAAGCCTCTTTTCTATACGTAAGGCACCATGGTGCCTAGGCACCAACATCCGATACACGTGTACGAGTGTTTCTGCGGATACTAATTTTTTATAACTATATTGACTAAATTTTCTCTAACTATTTATTTCATACCAAAGTTATACTATTTTCTACAACTATCATTGTTTACATATTCTAATTTTACACTAAACAAACTATTTATTTCATACAAAAATATTGACTAAAATATAAAAAAGTTTACCTCGCAGAAAGTACCAGAAGCTAATTTTTTTACAACTATAATTTTCTACAGATGCTAGTTTTCTATAGATGCTAATTTTGTACATAATATTGACTAAATTTTCTACAATTAGAATTTTCAGCGGATACTAATTTTCTACGGATACTAATTTTATACAACTGTAATTTTCCATGGATGCTACTTTTCTACAACTATATTGACTAAATTTTCTAAAACTATTTATTTCATACCAAAGTTATACTACTCTTTTCTACAACTATAATTTTCTACGGATTCCAATTTTACACTAAACGAACTATTTACTTCATACAAAAATATTGACTAAAACATAAAAAAATTAGCTCGTAGAAGTACCGAATCAGCCGGGGGCTCGATCGAGCAGCCAAATATATATTGTGTGCTGTCACTGAACGATTTGGCGGCTGAACCTCCAGTCGTCCAATGGTTGGGCGACAATGTCTAGTCGCACGACCGTTGGCGCGACTGTAATTATGCCGTCCAACGATCTACTGACTGCAAGCATGTCGCTCTCCCGTTGGGCGCTAGGGTCCAATCGCCCAACGGTTCGACGACTGGAGGCTATTCCTATAAAAAAATTTATGCACAGATATATTTCTATAATTTCGAATAAAAATAAATTGTTTCAAAAAAATTCAAGCCTAATAGCACAGTTTCATGTGTACAAAGGAACATATGGATTTATCCTCATCTTTTTATAATTATTGAGGGATAGGAGAGAATTTCTCATTCTGCCCCAGTCATATGTGTAAACCCCCAAAAAGGGTAAGAGATCGTCAGTTCCACTCATTTTTCTACTCATCTGCTCTTTTACTCATGTGGTAGTCTCTAGCTAGTGTATATCTTTGAGAGGAAGGGTACCAAGTATTTACTAGTGTTACCCATGCCACTACAATGATCTTGACTTTTGTGGAACAAATGGAAAACGAACCTCTTCCCCTGATTAGGGAGCTTCGACTTAAGGGTTTGGAGACTGTACACTGGGACATGCCAGGTTGTTCAAAGCGCGCAAAGGTGTCACCTAGGCGGGTTGAAGAACTGTTTGATGAGCCAGATGAAAAATGGATGGTGACGTCAGCAAATGAATGTATGTCGTGTTGGTCATTTAGTTTTGTCAGTTCAAGTTTTATTGCTTTTGTAATGGTGACTGATGTTAGCTGGGCTGTTACACACCGATTCTACGTATTCTGCTGAAGATAGGGCTAGAGTTTAGGTCCTGCAATAATCAAAGTCCTATGTTTCCTCTGTATCAAACATCAGAGCTGTCTGTTTGATTTCCTTAGAGCAACTCCATCCCATTAGTTATTTCTCCTTCTCTATTTCCTAGAATGAAGAGACTAACTATTATTTTCAGCTCTCTATTTGAGTTAGCATTCCAATGGCCTAGCTATTTGAGAAGCGAGTGAGGAGGCGCTTGCCAAATCTAGCTAGCGGCCGGGAGAAAATAGCGACTCGATAAAAATGAAGAGGAGGATAAAGAACCGGTTGGAGTACATTTCTTGAGTCATATTAGATAAATATACAATGAAGAGCAGGATAAAGAACCGATTAGAGTTGCTCTTAGTGAAATCGGGGGCTTGCCCTCAGGGTACATACTATTGAAACAGGAGCTGCTCAAAACAGGCGGGATAAAGAAAGAGATCTATTACGCATTCAAGGGGATGAAACGCCGCTAGAGTAGTTGAAGATTGGGAGCAAATAAAAATGACAAAAGACACCAAAAAAAATCCGAATCCAAAGAGAAAATATGGAGAGGAAAAATAGGAAACGTTGATGCGAATCTTCTGTTTGTAGCTTAGGTGTCGTTTTGCACCTTCTTCATTAAAGTCTTTTGAAAATAATAATTGAATGAGGAGCTTCTATTTTTTTCTCTAATTTATAATAAGATGATATTAGGAAGCACAAGAAGTATTCACTCCGTTATTGGACGATAATAGAATCCGAGTGAGTCCGTTTGATAGACAAATCGGGGGCTTACCTCTGTGTCTAACAAAAAAGAAGAAGGCCTATGCAGGGACATAAGGAAATGTTGTGCAATGTACACAAGAGACCCCAACAACCCTCGAGACATCTGTTAGTCACTCCTCAAATCTGGAGGTAAATCACTGCTGATCCACTGCTGCTCTGCAAGTCCAGTTCACACAGCTACCTCCATCGCATCGTCATCCTTGAGCGAGGCAAAGCTAGCATCTCCATTCCCTGTCCAAAGCCAACTAGTTAAAAGAGAGAGCGCGATGCGATGCACGCACGTACACAAGAGAAATCGGGGGCTTGCCATGTATACAAGAGGCCCCAGCAACCCTCGAGACATCCATCAGTCACTCCTATAAATCTAAATCTAAAGGTAAATGAAAACAACCGCTTCATCTATATTTGCTCGGTTACTCTGTCCTTTTAACAAGTTCCTCTGATTGATTCCACCTATCATGTGTATGCTGGAGTGTGAATTTGTTTCTTACTTTTTTTGTTTCACTAAATTCTTTTCGATTGTGGCTAATAACTTTCAGTTCTAGCGCTAGCATTTGCACAAACGAATCGAATACCAATAAGTCGGTCAACCACTTTAAAAAACTGTCATAATAAACCATTTAAAAAAACTACCTTATTTATTTATTTAAAAAATTATAGATCACAAATTATAAACTACAAACCATAAATAACTCGTCCATTGACAGCCGACCAACATGAAAAGCTAGATAGGTGTACATGTAGGAGTAAAAACAGATCAAATAGTTTTCGATCGATTCGGACAACTTTCTAATACAGATTATATCGGCTTAAATATTTGTTAAATAATATCAGATCGAAAACGGATACGGATTTTTTCTATCGGATACAAATACAGATTCGGTAGCTCACTATCCGTCAAATACGAATATAGATCCAGATTATCCAGATATTCAGGGGCCGAATATTCACAGCCTACATCCCCTATTTCAGCTCAGCCCATTTATAAGATATTTTAGTAGCCTATCATACATTAACATATACAATTATACATTAATATATTGAGTTAGAGAAGGAATTTTAACCTATATGAAGAATTCGTAAATGGTTTTCATGAATATTTAGATGAAATAAACTAGTTATATTTTTTATTTATTTTGTACGTACAATTTAAAGTGTTTTCATGTTTCAAGAAATATTCGTGACCATATTCGATTTGATTCTTATTTGCTCTATATTTGTATTCAATATTATTCGTATTTATATTTATATCTGAGATATCTATATTGATATCTATATCTAAGGTAAAATATAAAATTAAATATAACAGAATCATTATTTATCTTTATCCTATATGTTTTTCTCCTCATGTACATGGTATGGCATGTGGTGTCAAATCACCATTGCCCTTGCCTTCGAGCATTGTGCTGTGGCCTCCCAATCGAACAGAGCTCCGTTAATTGACCAATTCAATGCAGTTCAAATCCGCTATGCAAGTCCGGATAGTCGGTCAACCACATGGGTCTTACGTCTCTTTTTTAACTTTTCAGTTATTTTTTTTACTTTGGTTTTTCGATAATTATTATTTATTAGACTGATTAACTGTAGATAAAAATCATAAGTTACAACCTAAAATAATAGATTTTTAATTACTATTACTAATTCACTGTTGCTCTTCGACGATTTATGGATTGACTATATTAGCGCAAATTAAAATTTTCATCGTTTAAATTAGAAAACCATATAAATAAAAAATTATAAATTATTACCCTAGACATACAGTATAACAGAAAAAGAATTGAAAAGGCCGATTTAGCGCACGTAGTGGTCGATGTCCAACGTCTTAAAAAAATCGTCATTCTCATCGCATTCAAGTCCAGTTCACACACCTCCATCCTAATTCCTATCGTCATCCTTGAGCCAAGCAAAGCTAGCATCTCCATTCTCTGTCCGAAGCCAACTAGTTAGAGAGAGAGCGCGAGGCGATGCACGCACGTACACAAGAGAAATCGGGGGCTTGACATGTACACAAGAGACGAATTTTTTTTAAAAGATAATCTTTTTTATTCAAAAAATTCCAGAAATATACCTGTATTTTAAATTTTTACAAAAATAATCTCCAGCCACCTAACCGTTGAGCGACTGAACCCTCTCGCTGAAGGGCTAAGCGACAAGCAGGGCAGTCGCCTAACTGTTGGACGATAGGCGCTGTGCTCAACCGTTCGACGACAGCACCTCTTCGACCACGTTGTTCATTTCGACTACTCACAAATCTTCGACCACGTTGTTCACTTCGATCACTCACTGGTCTTCGACTACGATGTTTCAATCACGCTATTCTCTTCAACTACTCACTAATCTTCAACCACGTTTGTGTCAATCATGTTGCTTCGATTACGTCGGATGACAACGTTGTTTCGACCACGTTGTGTCGACCACGTACGTGTGGACGACTGCGTACTTGTCGCTCAGCGGTAGAGTTACCGCTTGTCTGTCGCTCAGGCGTTGAGTGATAGGGTTCAATCGCCTAATAATTAGACAACTAGAGACTATTTCTGTAAAAAAAAATAAAACACAGATATATTTAAATATTTTTAAATAAAAATAGATTATTTTTTTAAAAAAACTCCACGAGAGACCCAACAACCCTCGAGACACCTATCAGTCACTCCTACAAATCTGTAGGTAAATCAACACAACCGTTTCATCTATCAAGTTCGGTTACTCTGTCCTTTTATCAAGTTCCTCTGGTTGATTCCATATATCATGTGTATATGGAGTGTAAATTTGTTTCCTACTTTTTTGTTTCGCTAGGTTCTTTTTAATTGTGGCTGATAACTTTTAGCTCTAGTGCTAGCGTTCGTGCAAACGAATCGAATACCGATAAATTAATAAATTATTTTAAAAATACTGTTATGATAAATCGTTTAAAAAACTATCTTATTTATTTATTTAAAAAATTTATCGATTATAATGTATAAACTACAAGCCGTAAATAACCCGTCCAAGGGCGGCCGGCCAACATGAAAAGCTGGATAGGCGTACAAGGCATGGCATGTGGTGTCAAATCACCATTGCCCTTGCCTTCGAGCATTGTGCATTTGTGCTGTGGCTCCCAATCGAACAGAGCTCCATTAATACTCGACCAATAGGGTCTTAGGTCTTTTTTTTTTTTGCTTTTCAGTTAATTTTATTACTTTAGTTTCTTTTAATAATTATTATTTATTAGACTAACTAATTATAACTAAAAAATCATAAAACATAGTTTAAAATAACATATTCTTAAGCAGTACTATTGCTGATTCACTGCTGTTCTTCAACGTTGGTTTACGGAGTAGCTATATTAGTATAAATTAAAAATGTCACTATTTAAATTAAAAATCTATGCGAATAAAAAAATATAGATTATTATTACTAGACACAGCACAACGGACAATTAAAATAGACCGATTTAGTGCACGCAGTGGTCGATGTCCAACGTCTTTAAAAAATCGCCATCCTCATCGCATTCAAGTCCGGTTCACACACCTCTATCGCATCGTCATCCTTGAGCCAAGCAAAGTTAAGAGAGAGCTGCGATGCGATGCACGCACGTACGAGTATGTTTTCCTTCTGTAGCCCGGGAGGGTGCTTAAGCTCAACTATTTTCCGGCTTTGATCTGGCTAGCTAGCTTGCTTCATCTACTACGCGCACACGACACGAGAGGTTCCATGGCGGTGGTCCTGGATGCCTTCGCGTCCTACCTCCAAAACATGCTCACCGAGATGGCGAGAGAAGAGGTTGGCATGCTGCTCAGTGTCTCCGGCGAGATCGACAACCTGGGCGTCAAGCTTGGGGACCTCAAGAACTTCCTTGCCGACGCAGAGAGGAGGCGCATCACCGACCAGAGCGTGCGGGGGTGGGTGAGGGAGCTCAAGGACGCCATGTACGACGCCACTGACATCCTCGATCTCTGCCAGCTCAAGGCCATGGAGCGTGGTCCATCCGCCGCAGCGGACATAGGGTGCTGCAACCCCTTGCTCTTCTGCCTGCGGAATCCCCTCTTTGCCCACGACATCGGCAGCCGCATCAAGGCGCTCAACCAAACGCTGGACGGCATCAAAGAGCGGAGCGCTGCCTTCAGCTTTGTCAACCTCGGTTCCTACCAGGACCGTAGCAGCAAGGCGCGTGCCTCTCGTCCTGCCAGCCGCGAGTCGTCGGGGGAGCTCGACCGCTCGGGTGTGGTCGGGGAGAAGATCGAAGAGGACACGAGAAAGCTGGTGGAGATGCTAACGACGGCAGTAATCGAGGAGGAAACCGGTTGCGAAGACATTAGTAGAGTTATGGTCTTGGCAGTCGTGGGCGTCGGCGGGATCGACAAGACCACCCTTGCCCAGATGATCTTCAATGACGACACCATCCAACGTGCGTTCGACAGCAAGATATGGCTGAGCGTCAACAAGGAGTACAGTGAGGCTGAGCTACTGAGGAGAGCCATCACCGAAGCCGAAGGAGACCACCGTCCTGCCGGAGATGCAAAGGCCACGCTTCAGCGAACCCTTACTGCTGCCTTGGCAGGGAAGAAGCTGTTGCTGGTGATGGATGATGTTTGGAGTCATGGAGCATGGGAGGGTGTGCTCAAAACCCCATTGGTAAATGCCGCTGCTTGTGGCAGCCGAGTCCTTGTCACCACAAGAGACGAAAGAGTCGCACGAGCGATGCAAGCTGGGCGGCCCTACCACCACGTCGACACATTAGGATCTGAAGATGCCTGGTTGTTGCTCAAGAAGCAGGTACGTACGCAATGAACTCACAACCTCTAAATCATGTTAATAATCTATTTATTTAATGTCGTGTTAATGCTTTACAACAACAAAAGTGCATTGCACTAATCCTAATGACGTATTGTTAGTAGCAAAGTAGTGAATGGTTGAAAACTACTTAGACCCTTAAGTAATCTTGTGTTCGATAAAATTAATGTTGTTTTGCTCTTTAGGGGATCATAGAAACACTACTAGCTGCTCTTCTACAGACACCGGCCAATGATAGACAATAATAGATTTACTGAAATTGTATATGCACTTGTGATTGGCCATGCGATGACACCGACCAATACAGACTATTCTCTTGTAGGATCGTTGATAGCAATCAGAGGGGGGTTGAATGATTGCAACACACAGCGGAAACTTTTTTTTAGATTTTCTATCTTTTAATGTGCAAAAACCAGAAATAACAAAAAAAAAAAGCAAAAAACAAAATTTTTTCTGATTTTACTGCAGCAAATTACTGTAGCACAGTACTGTAGTAAAACACTGTAGCATGCACTGTAGCAAAAACTGATCGGAAGCTGATTCCGAACGATCGCAAAAACACGTTTTTGATCTAATTTAGAAGTTGATTTTTAATCAAAAGTAATTCATGTATGTAAGCAACAAAAATACCTACACATACATCAATGCGTGGAGAATCTATAGGAATCAAAAAACCAAGAAAAAGGATAATAGATGGGAATTAAAAACTCACAAACTTTAATTAAAAAACGCAGAATTCACGTCACCCAAAGCACACATCCAGCACAGTCGCGTCACGCCGCCGCACGCCTTTTTCTTTTTTCTTCACAACAGCCCTCACGCATATTTTTTTCTCCCCGGCTGCACTCTGTTTTTCCCGTCTTCGTACCGTGTCGTCTCCAAAACAACGCCTTTTCTTTTTTCCCAGATACCGATCCAACCGGCAGCTGCATATCAGCCCCCTAAAACACATCTTCAAACTCTAAAACCTAATCCAACTCCAACTAGGCCTTAAAATCCTAATCCAACTCTAACTAGACCTGGGCCTTTTTACCTCAACTAGATTTTTGGCCCACTAATTTTCAAGGGACCCGAGCCCTTCCTAACAAGGGTTTTTCACACTCACGACTTTTCTAACGCGTCACGTGTCGAAGCCTCCAGGACCACACCTCCCGTAGCTTCTCCACAAATCATTCACCTTTGATCTTCATGCGCCCCAAGCATGAGCCCGATCATCTCGTGACCTCCTCGACCGTCTGAACCTCGGATCTCCCCATCCTAGTTCTGGTCCACCTCGTCACCGACCATGATCGCCTCCATGCTCAACATGCATATGCAAAGACCAAAGAATATTTTTCCGGCACTAGTTCGTCTCAACTTGACCAACATCAGTCCATGCACGCACGCACACCTCGCATAACATTATTAAACAAAATCACCAAATATTCATCGTAACAAATTAAACATTGTCAATTATTCATCACCAAAATATCCTAAAACTAGCCACATGGTCTAACATTCTACACCATTCGTTCTATTCTTTCCCCTTTTTTCAGAGGTACCATCCATTCTAGTTAACTAGCAGGATCTCACACGCGGTTACACAGCTAGATATTGGAACACGTTATATTATTTATATAACTCTAATGTTTTTAAAAAATATACTTATTTCTTATACAATGTAATAGATGTAATATATACATATGATTAATCTGCACTGTTATAATCTGACTCCACTGAAATAATTAAGTGCTTTATATATCTTCTCTCTATTTGGATTTGTGACATAATTTCTAGGATTTTTTTTCTGATTTAAAGAATATTGTAGGATTTTATAAATATTTGAAGCGAAAAACGTACTTTGAATATCACTAATTGCCCCGTTACATGCTGTCACGGTGATAAGAAAAAAAAAGAGATGATCAAGTAGTACACATGACAATTCAATCTAGTACACAGTGACCGTTGAGGCGACTTTAATTTTACTAGTTTCTTTTCTTGAGGAATTTACGTGGCAAAAAAAGGCACTAGCCACTACCAATATACTGTTCGCATTTAATTCTACCTGTTTAAACTGTGTGCAGGTAGTCTCAGGTGATATAGATGAAATTGCGATTGTTGAAGCACTAAAGGATATTGGAATGGAAATTATAGCAAAATGTGGGGGTTTGCCGCTTGCTGTCAAAGTAATGGGAGGACTCTTGTGCCAGAGGGAGAAACAGCGAGGTGACTGGGAGAAGGTTCTGAATGATTCCACATGGTCAGTATCTGAAATGCCCCAAGAGCTAAACTATGCAGTATACTTAAGCTATGAAGATTTTGCCTCCTTGTCTGAAGCAGTGCTTTCTGCACTTCTCGCTTCTCCCTAATAACATGTTGTTTGTTCATGATGACGTTGTTGGCATGTGGATTAGCGAAGGATTTCTTCACGGAAACTCGGTTGAATTAGAAGAATTAGGAGGAGAGTACTACAAGCAGTTAGTATTGAGGAACCTTATAGAGCCAGATAGGAAGGACGTTGATCAAAGGGTTTGCAACATGCATGATGTTGTTCGCTCATTTGCTCAGTTTGTGGCTAGAGATGAAGCACTAGTAGCTCACAATAGAGAAACTCTTGATATTATCAGTAAACGTAATTCACATAAGTTTCATCGATTGTCTATAGAAACCAAAGGATCAGAATCAGATGAATTTGAGTGGAGCTTTTTGCGTGCACAGAAATCACTTAGAACACTAATATCAATTGACCAGTTGAAGATTAAGCCTGGTGATTCGCTGATTACTTTTTCGAGACTACGGACTCTACATATACAATCTGCAAATGTTGCCGCATTGGTTGAATCTTTGTACCAACTCAAGCACCTGAGGTATATGTCCCTAAGATACACCGATATATCTAGATTACCAGAGAACATCAGCAGGATGAAATTCTTGCAGTACATTAGCCTTCGTGGTTGTAAAAGTTTGGTGAAACTTCCTGATGGCATTGTAAAGCTAGGGCAGCTGAGATTTCTTAACCTTAGAGACACAAGTATAAACAGTATACCTAGGGGATTATGTGGTCTAACAAATTTGAGGAAACTACATGGGTTTCAAACCCACGTGGATGGTGATTGGTGTAGTTTGGAAGAGTTGGGGCCACTTTCCAAGCTCATGCATCTGAGATTAGATTGTCTTGAGAATGTATCTGCTGCCTCATCCGCCGCAAAGGCCAGGCTTTGTGAAAAGCTGCATCTTACCCGTCTGAACTTATGCTGCACCAACAGATTGGGAGGTGATGGACTAGTCAAAGAGGAAGAAGGCGTCTTTGAGGAAGAGCAGGGACGGATTGAGGAGGTGTTTGATGAGCTCTGCCCTCCGCCCTGCTTAGATCATCTTAACATCGAAGGATATTTTGGTCGGCGGCTTCCAATGTGGATGATGTCGTCGACAGCAGCCGTGTCCCTGCCTCTCAAGAGCTTGAGGATTCTAAGTATGAAGGACATAATCTGCTGCACCCAACTCCCTGATGGTTTGTGCCAGCTCCCCTGTTTGACTATCTTTCATATTAAAAACGCTCCAGCCATCGAGCGTGTTGGGTCTGAATTCCTTAAGCAACTCTATCATCACCCTTCATCCCAAGCGACGGCTGTGTTTCCGAGACTGCGCGAGATGAAATTACTAGGAATGGTGGACTGGAAGGAGTGGGAGTGGGAGGAGCAAGTGCAAGCCATGCCTGTCTTGGAGGAGCTTTTTATCAATGGTTGCAAGTTGAGGCGTGTTCCTCCTGGCCTTGCCTCCCATGCAAGGTCTTTGAAAAGGTTACACGTACGCAAAGTGCAACACCTCAACTCTCTGGAGAACTTAGCTTCTCTCAATGAGCTTAAGGTGCTTGAGAACCCCGATCTCGAGAGGATCACTAATCTCCCCAAATTGCAAGAGCTTGTCACTGTCATCTGCCCAAAGATGAAGGTGTTGGAGGGTGTGCCTGCACTCCATAGACTCGTGCTGGAGGACTATGACATGAAAACGCTCCCGGAATACATGCCAAATGTAAACCCAAAGCATTTGCAGCTAGACTGCAGCCTAGAGTTGCTCACCTCCATAGCCACAGGAAAATCTAGCCCAGAGTGGGGCAAGTTCAGTCATATCCAGCATGTCAAGGCCTATGTAGATGATGGAGATAATCAAGGGAAATGGTATGTGATGTACATAAAAAGAGATCCCTCCTACATCTTGGAGACAAATATCGTACTAATGTCTAAATGAAGTTTAGACAAATATCCCCCCTACATCTTGGAGACAAATATGTGATGTATTCCTCCCGGAATACATTAAATACTACCAGCCCTTTGTACTGTTACTTTCAAGTTTCTCGCAGCATATAACAGTTTCGTTCATTGTGATTTGTGAATTGATCTATGATAAATGAAGGACAAAAAATGGTACTAATGTCTAAAAGATAGAAAGTTGATAACTGATAGTTTTGAGCTAAGGAAAACCTTACGAAGAGTGATGCCCCTAGATGAAATGCCATCCAAGATACTAGTATGAAGTTGCATTGAGAGGTAGGTTCAATATTCAGCTTGTAGTGAAGGTGCTTCAACTCATGTCTCTCCCTTTTCTATAGGAAATTGCTGATTCATTCAGTGGCATGATTTGGACAAATCAGTAACTATACTATACATGCCCAAAAAAAACTTAATACGTTTTCACCAGATGCATGGGCATACATTTCTCATGTATGCAGGTGGAAGCTAGCCGGCACTGCTTCATTCAGTGTATGGAGCACCAAAAAGTCTCACAAACCTTTTTTTAATCATGGGTGATAACTGAGAAGCTTTTTCCGTTAAGGAAACTATCATCGAAATTATTTGTGATTGTGTACTGTGAACATGAATAGCAACTATTGTGATGTATTGCACCACGACAGTTGATGCAATTTTACGGCTTGCTTCTTTCACCAAAGAAACACAGAGATGACTGTTTAAGTTGTGGCAGAATCCAGACTTCAATATCTGGTTTGCTTGCATAAAGACAACCTACAAAACTCCTTGACGAACAGCACTCCAAGGAGAACAATTTTCAGAACCAGATATTCTTTAGACAGGTGATTCTCCAAGCGAGCTTAATTCAGGCATTGAGAGCAGCTAGCTCAATGGATCGTAGCGAGAGAGATGTTTTTGAGTACTAAAACTTATCTCTCGCTACTAAAAAAGTCATCTATTCAGTTGGTCTCTACAGGAAAACAGATTTTAGTGTAGTACTAAAACAGAACCTAATCCATTATCTATGTTCTTTTCAGTTTATGGCTTATGGTTTTCACCAAGTAAACAAACGGACAGTTTCTTCGTCACTATTTTGGAGTGGTTTATCAGGACACTTTTTTCGAAATGATTTATTGATTTATCAATATTCGGTTCGTTCACACAAGTGCTTGCACTAGGATTAAAGAGCCACCAGCTGAAAACAACGTCCGAGAGATGAATGCCTTTTACTAGGCTCGTTCGGTTGGGTATTGTAACATGTTTAAGAAAACAATTAACTCCCCAAACGGAGCAGAACGGAACGGTTCGGTTTTCGAATCCCATTTCATTTCCACTCTGATGATGTTCATTTTAATAATTTCATTTCCACAGAAAAGAACGCCCCAAGGGTTTTGATGCATCTTTGTGGTGAAGGGTTATTTTGGATTGGATTTGGTTTTTTTTTTTGTTGCCCATATTGGGTTTTCGGTTTATGATTTTTAAGCTATTCATAAGAGAGTATAAAAATTTGTGCGCCATTTTGACTAATTTAAATAAAGTCGCTATAGTATATATTATAATTAACTTGTAGATATTGTCTTGAAAAGATATTTTGTTTAAAAATTAGCTACTATAGAAAAACCATAAACAGCTTTTAGAATCCGAAAAGAAGATGCCCATTGGTCTTTGGTAGTTTCACATGTCTACTGCTTTTGGGTCTCTTCCATTCTGCTTCATGGTCTCTCCCAATTTGAAGTAGGTAAAGTAGGTATTCATTTTGCCATTCAGCAGTCTGTTCAGCTGTGAAAGAGGGAGTCACTTGCTTGGTTATTTATTCTTGAATATTCTGGTGTGCTTGACGGTACTTGTACTGTAAAATGTAGGCTGTGAGCACCACGAAAGAAAAGTTATTTTCTTTATTTTGAAAAAAGGCCATTTTGTGGAGCCTGAAATGTGGCTATTGTAGTAGATGCCACGAAACCACATCTGCGCAGTGGGCACTCACAAACCAACTCTTTTAAACAGGGACATAGCCCTATTTAGGTCTGTTCCTTGCGGCCTTTAGAAGCTACTTTTAACTGTTGTTATAGTATCTAACTTTTAAACGAGTATTTTTTTAAGATGAGATCTACAAGTTAATTGTAATACATGCTAAAAACCGACATCTGTACCAGCAAAAATCGCAAGCGAGTATCTTTCTCATGAACAACCTAAAATTCAAAAATTTCAGTCATAAAATATAAGCTTATGCTATAAGCCAAAAAAAAAGAACAGGTTGTGGAGCTGGATGGCTGTCAGTGCATCGTTCCATTTCCATGTGCCCCCAACTGTTCAGTTAATCCCTTCTTTTGCAAAGCAGCCTCCCTTTTTTTCCATGCTTCATACGTTAAGGATTTGAACAGATATCTAATTGCGATTGTCGTATGGAGTAGGTAGCATGTTAAGACGTTAAGAAAGGTGGGTCAACAAATTTGAGGATACCAAATGAATTGAATTCGTGCTTAGTTTTTTTTTGTTAGCACATAGAATTGCTTTATACTACTATGAAAGAACCTAAAGCTAAGATCTATGCTATAAACCAACCTTTCGGGAGCTTTTACTCTGTATTGCTTGAAAATTACACTGACACAAACTTTACCTATACTTCTATCCTAACATATGCTTTGCTGACTTAGTTCATTTACCAAAGTGAATAGCTGTTGGTTGTCATACCGCAGAATGCAGCACTTACTGTGTTCGAAGGCTAACACATGAGGCGTGAAAAGCAGAAATGGTACGAAAGTATGTGGGCCTGTTCTTTTCAGCTTCTAAAACTATTTTTCTGCTTTTCTATAGTAACCAGTTTTTAAATGAAGTATCTTTTCAAGACATAGTTTACTAGTTAATTATAGCATATACTGTATGTTATAACTTGGACCTTGGCCGCATAACTAGGTCCAATCGGATGCCACAGGTCTAAATAGGCTGAACACAACTAAATCCACGGAGCAACAACCTTATAAGTGGTATTGGGTCTTCTCCCCCCAAAAGACTAGTCCAATGGGTGGAGGCTTTCTCACACTTATAAGTTGTGCTTTCTTCTCTTCCACAATCCATGTGGAACTATTCCTAACAATCTCTCCCTCACACATGCATTGGGCACTTCTACAACCATGAGGTCTAAGGAGATGTTAGGCATCTGGGCTCTGATACCACTTGTTACAACTTGGACCCTGACCGCATGCCTAGGTCCAACCGGGTGCCACAGGTCTAAATGGGCTGAACACAACTAAGCCCACGGAGCAACGAAGCAACAACCTTATAAGTGGTATTGGGCCTTCTCCCCCCAAAAGACTAGTCCAATGGGTGGAGGCTCCCTCACACTTATAAGTTGTGCTTTCTCCTCTCCCACAATCCAGGTGGGACTATTCCGAACACTGTACCTACTTCATTTATATCGGCAAAAACCGCATATGAGTTTCTGTTACTCTGTAATCTCTCGTACGAACAGCCCAAAAGCTACAAATCGCAGCCAAAAGTCATAAGTTTCAGCCAAAAAGAACATGCCCCTAATGCTCATCACGGTATACATGTGAAAGTATTTAGTAATATGATGATCAATTCCTGAGTGCATTCAAAATAATTTAAATGCTGTCATTGTTTCCATGCCAGGTTGATGACGTCAAATGTGGCCTCCCCAGTCTCTACCTATCCAAACAAGGCCTGCATATTTTGCATAGGCAGAGGTTCGTAACATTTTATTAAGGTGGACTTTTGATGGGACATTGTTGCTGTGTTGAGACACATTAGAATGTTATTTAAGGAGGAATGTAGTGGTGGATAGGTCAGTGAAATTGAATGTCTGTCATTTACCGCCTTGCCTTTTGTGTTTCATTCGCCGACTTTTGTACTGTGCCGTGTGCCGTGGTGAGCCGACCATATGTTGGCCCAACTAGTGTTCGATGTTGGCTAGTTAGGTATGGGCCGAATATGTGGTCATTTCGAACCCAAACGGGCCACGCTAGTTTTGTCCGGGTTGGCTCAACGGGACGAAAATTTCTCTCGTCTCGGCATTATTGAGCTTAGTGCTTTCTTTGTAGGCTGTTATGGGTGGAAAGCTTTCTTAGGTGTCACCTCCCGTGGATCAGGAAGCATTGAAATGACTAAATACCTTAATTATTATATCTAAGTATTATATTTAACTAGCAAGGCGGTCCGCACAATTACATGAACATCATCTTTAGAACACATGTAAATAACTTGACAATATATATGTAATTTTGTTTTTAAAAATAGATTATTGCATAACTTTATTTGTGTTATTTTAATATTAAATATTATAAGATAGAAAATACTTATTTTATTTCCTAATACTTGTCACACGTAACCAAAACTTTCTTCTTCAGATACTTTTTTAGAAAATAATTGCATAGCAAATAGTAAATATAGCATTACATAACAGTTTTCATTTACACCATCATTGTTTCTTCATTATTGCAATGTCTATCTATACTATATGCTCATAGCACACATCATATAGCTTACATTGGTATAGCTGAGTGAACACCCGTTAATGATCTCATTCTCAATCCCTCCATCCTGCGGAGGTCCACCAAACAAATGGTCATAATATTTTTGTTTCTGTGATATTTTTTTTAGCAATTATCTTTTTTTCTTAGCGATTGTAAACTGCCTATCACTTAGAATATTTTTGTAATTTTAATTATGAATAAAACCAACATTTCTATTTTCACTTAGTCTGGAATTAAAAAAACAAATGCTAATTTTCTTTTACTTTTATTCAAAATTGGCATATTTTTGTATTGCACTTGTTATAGACTTTCTTTTTTAGTTTTATGTTGGAATTAGTTTATAAGTCCAGCTACTAATTTTTAATTTGAATTTAGGTTATTTCTTATAGTGTTTGATATGGACTCTATCTTTAATATCAAATTTATTTTAATTTTAATTTGGGATTTTAGTTTCAGGTTGGATTCAAATCCAACTACTAATTTTCATCTAATGTCTATTCTAATTTTAGCTACGTAGTGGTTTTTATTTGGAGTTCATAATAAAATCAATTTGTTACTTTCCTATTATTTTTCATTCCAAAATTATGTTATTTTTTGCTGTTATTTTTATTTAATTTCAATTTTCAGTTTTAGATTAGAATTCGAAAACAAATTCAACTACTAATTTTCATCTAATTTTTTCTTTGAATTTCTGTTATGTATGGGTTTTAATTTGAAGTTGGTGTGAAATAATTTTAAGTAATAAATAGATAGATTCTGATCTGTCACTGTCTCTGCAATTGTACTATTGAAGTGTACGTATGCGTTTATCACCTTTCACGTCCTGCTCTTATGAGCAGCCACGTGTGCTCCTGTCCGCACAAAACGGGGGCGATATATATCATTCGATGGGACAAGCTAGTAGCTGCACCACCGTAAGTTGGCAGCTCTCGATCGATCTCTTTGCGTGCATGATGGTGCATGAATGCATGAAGCTACACGTATGCGTTCACCGGCCGTTGGTGAGTTGCTGTACTCGTGTGTGGAACTCTTAAGATTTATTTCTTAATAAGGATTATTATTTCTTTTAATTTAAGAAAAAATATATCTTTAAGCAATAACATCTTATAAGGATTATCATCTCTTTTAAATTAATAAGAAATATATATTTAAGTAATAATATCTTACGACTGCTATAATTTTGATTAATTAGGACTCACTTGATTAAAAATCGGATATTTTGCTTTTTTTGTGAGAATTTTTCGTTTTTTTCTTAGCGACTCTAAAACATCTATCATTGATTTGTAATAATAAATAGATGTATATAGACAGAAAATATAAAGTGAAGTTAGATATTTATTAGGTGTATGCCATCATCCACTCTTCTACCCCACATAGCGGAGAAATGTAAATATATGTCAGTACTTGATTTATGTGGGCTACCCATTGAAAAGGTTCCTGATGCTATTGGAGATCTTTTCAATCTCCGCCATTTGGGTCTGTGGTACAAAGGTGAAGCTCATTCCGAAGTCTATCGAGAAGCTCTCCAACTTGTTGACTTTGGACTTTTAATTTCTAATTTCAGCTTATTTTAGTTTTTTCTCACTTTTTTCCTTATATTCCTTGCATTATCCATAACAATATAAGAGTTTCTTTTTTCATAAGTTATTACTATTTTTTTAAAAAAACTAACAGTCGTTACAGTATAATTTTAGCCAGAAATCAAAGCCGTCAACTAATTGGGGTGCCATCTTTGAAGAAATCATCCCTCACTTCTTAACGTTGCTGCGTCGTTCTAGAATTGGAGGGATGTCATGGTGGTATGCTCTTTGAGATTGATCGCTGCTGGTACGCTAATGTAAGTCACTCAACTGCCAACTACTCACCTTGTCATCTTAAGTCCCACTCGTTTCGGCTTTATCTTTTAGTTCATGGTTTATTTTTTACTATTTATAAATTTCGTTTTTTCTGGCTTTTTAACCTTTTTTGAGCTTTTTTGCCGGTTCTTTTTTCCGTATTTGTTTGCATTGTCCGTGGTAGACTAGTCTGTTTTTTTATTTTTTTAAAAAATTTACTTGTGCTAAATAAGCTACCATCAGCTACAGTACAATTTTAATTATAAACCACTATTTTTTAATCCAACTGAGCAGCACCTTAGAGACTAGCTTAGAGGGATCCTCTTCAGTTTGTTGCTCAGAGCGCGGGTGCACACATGCTGCAGTTGCTCCTTTCAAGGCTTGCGATTTTCTGTGTTTCATCTGACGAATAAAGGAAGCCAAGCCGTCTTTCAAATCTCAACTGCCTGTGTTTTCATGATTCTCCCTCCTTGTTTTTACTACTAGACTGCCGGTGTGATTGCTATTGGGTTCTCGTACTGTTAATACATTCATGTGGTTGCTCAATGTGTAACTTATCCAGTTGCAACCTTGAAATTTTATGAACACGAGTGTGCTTGTTTTCTCGTTCCGTCTTAGATATGTTTGGGCAATCTGTGTTTGTGCCTTTCTACAGGATGTGATCTCCAGGAAATTGGATGATGATCCGTTTACTAAATATGGATTAAACAACTCCGATGCTATATTCAATTTGATTTTTTTGGTTGGAATTTTTGAAACGATTTTTTTTATCCCCAATTGACATTTTTGTTCAGAAAAATTTCTGAATTGATTTTTTCGTTCCATTTTTCTTCTGAATTGATTTTTTAATTAAAAACCGAATATTTTTTCTCAATTGATTTTGTAATTACAATTTTCTTCCCAACTCCTTCTTCTTTCGGTATTTGGTTTTCTTTTGCCTTTTTTTTATCGCGAATCGCTTTTTTGTTGAAAAAATTTACACCTGGAACAAAATAGGAAGTGGGCTCGGACGTGTGGTCCAGAAAGAGGAAGGAAGTGTGGGAGTCAGCTCGTTGGCCCATTGGTGGAAACGGCCCAGAAATAGAACGGTCGTGTCGTCCGCGCGCTGGCGTCCCAGTGGACGGCCGCGTGATAGCAACACCCCTCAGGTAGAACCGTAGTAGGCAGGACTAGATGATGGATTAGATAGGTAAAATAAAATATTCTATGTATTACTTTCTAATGTTTTATTAGTTCATTTATGATATTTCACAACATATATTTGGAATTGGATAGAGGAATGAATCGAGTGGGTATTGAATGTTCCCATGGGCCAGTAAAGCATAATGATATCATTAGCATACGCTCCACTGAACAAAATTAAAAAAATAATAGAACAATAGTGGGAAAAAAATGAAAATGAGGAAAAAAGACCTACTACAATATTCGGTAAAAATAATAAAAATTTACTAATAGAACAATACTGAACAAAGATGAACACGAGGAAGAAACACACCTACTGCAACGATTCGGGGGGAAAAACAAATCCACAGCAGTACAAGACACTCTTTTTTTCTTCTTTTTCTGACAAGGAAGAAACTACATGCGTCCATGCATAGCATTCCTTTTTACTGCCACACCATGTAGCGTTGCAAAGACAACAAGAACATTTTTATTCGAGAAACATAATACGAAACATTGAGGCAAGCATACATGACGTCTTGTTTCAAAGCTAAGATAGTTTTACAGGCTCAAATTCAACTGCAGCATGAAGCTAGAAACCAGGCACAAGTTGGCTAGCTATATATGAGCAAGAATTCCCCATCAGTAAACTGAAACAAGTAGGAAAATGACTGCAGCAAAACAGTGCGAAGGAAGAAAACTTGCTCCAAATAAAGTAGTAGTTCCGTAAAGAAGACACCATCCCCTCCTTAAAGGGGAGAAATTGAAGAGCAGCTGCAGTCTTTGGTGGGGACGCACACTGCTGCAAATGAGATGGACTCCAGTCAGGGATGGTTGTGATTCGATTCGACCGCTGTACGTTGACGTAAGAAACACATCGAATTTTAGAAAATGGAATAATAATATTAACTAAGAAACACGTCAAAGCAAAAGCATTATTACTTTGGTGGATGAGTGCCTGTACCTGGTTTAGGTGGTACGAAAACAATTTCTTTGGTGGGATGGGCGTCGACTGCGTGCCTCAGCGCCGCCTCTGCTTCCTCTACCTCCCCAACTGTGGCTCCGTCACGATGAAGTATGATATAGACACGGCGGAGGGAGAGCATGTTCCCCAGGCCAAAGTCAAAATCACCATTGCCATCATCTTTTGCCATCCGCACATGGAAATCGAAATCAACCTGTTTAGCACTTGGCAAAGCTCCTCGTTGGAACATTATGTGGCCGATTGGTTTACAGACTACAGAGAAGAGTATCACACATTGGAACCAATCAGCACCGACGAGTAGCAACCTTTGCGTTTGGCAGGCACTATATATCTGGAGAGAACGAAGAGCCGGCAACCTCCCAAGGATCTGCAGATCCTCTTGTCGTAGTTCCTTGACACGGATGCATAACTCGGAGAGGTCCGGCAAAAGCGAGGGATCCCACCTTGGCAATGTAGAGAATCCCTCGGACATCCACAAGCGAAAACTACGGAGATGTCGAGGGGGCACCCAGTGTTCCCCCAAGAGATCCATGGATCCAAAATAACCACCCATATTTAGACTCTGGAGACTGTGCAGGTTGCATAGAGACTCCACGAAAGCTTTCTCAAACTCTTTTGAGCTCTCGTCTTCACAAAATTTAATTTTGAGCTCCGTGAGTCTTGTCAGATTGTGCAACTCTTTCACGATGTTTAGGCACCCCTCGATAGAGATCCAGTGTAGCACCTCCATGGATGTCAGATTCCCCATCCCACCCGGAAGCCTTGTGCCGTAACGGTCAACAAGTAGGCACATCAATCTTCTCAGCTTAACAACAGTCGATGGCAATTCCCTTAGACCATTGTTGCCTCTTACATCTAGCACCTGCAAAAACTGCAGATTTCCTATCTCTGCTGGGAGTTCACAGATACCAGTATTTGCTAGACCCAGGTACCTCAAGTGAAATAAACTCCCAACATGCCTAAGGTTAAGACAGCTACATTCCCCAAGATCACATTCACGCAGATCCACTACACGTAAAACATCAAAGCTCGAAAGTGGCGGCATTAGATTAATAGCAGGTGGAAAGATAGTAATGGACCTTACTTGTGACACAGAATCAGGAGGTGTGGTTTCATCTACCTTGCTATTTTGGAGGGATAGCCTGCGAACCTTGCTTTGCGAATTAGACGTGCTTTGCTCAGTACCATCCAATATAGTAACAAAGTTTTCTTCACTTGACAATGCACAAATGAGATCAAGCACCATATCATGTACACGACAAGCTTCTGCGCTGCCTTCCCACTTGATATTTATTGGCTGGATCATACTTCTATTTATGAGCTCGTTGAAGTAACTCTTTCCGAGCTCAAATAGGCAAGTTTGTTGTTTTTTACACTGGATAAAACCTTCAGCTATCCACCTCCATATCAATTGATCCCTGTCGATCTTATAATCTTCCGGAAATATACTTAGATATAATAAACAGGTCTTCAGCTGACAAGGTAGATCGTAATAGCTAAAAGATAATATCCTTTGCATCTCCTCCACACAAGCGTGTTCGGTAAGTCCACGACCAATAGAATTGAGCAAAGTATACCAGTCATCCTTTGTTTTTATCTGCTTATTGCTAGCCAAAAGACTAGCCATAGTAATGATAGCTAATGGTACCCCACCGCATTTCTTCAAGATATCTCTGGATACTTGTTGCAATTCACGAGGACATCCATTCCTATCCGAAAATATCTTTGATAGAACAGATTTTGTGAGTCATCATCAGAAAGAGGTTTCATTTTATAAATGTTATCATCACTAGAAGAGCAACATGCTTCGGAGACACTGCTTTTGCGGGTTGTCGTGATTAGTCTACTACCGAGATTGTTTGTATCAGAGAAAGCATACTTGATAACTCCCCACAATTTTTCATCCCATATATCATCAATTATGATGAGGTACCTATATCAATTTATCAGAGCATTAATGGAAGGTCTATACACATGACAAGGCTAAGAGCCATGAATCAGAAAACCTATCTAGCGTATGTATAAAAACAAGCTAGAAGCAGGCATGCCAAACTACAGAATCCGAAAATGGCATTATCAATCGGCAATAAAGTGCTGGATGAAACAATTAGAGATTTAAAATGCATAGGGAAAAAATAGGCATGCCAAACAAAACTTTTGGTTTGGTCATCAAACCAACATAAAAAAATTCTAGAAAAATATTCTTGGTGTAGCCTATGGTGCGTTGTGTCGCCTTTTAAAATTTGAACTTCAAAATTAAAGTATGTTAGAAGAAACAAAAAGTTATCTTTCTCTTTTTTTTTCCTTTTTGATTTATCATGTGCTAGAACTAGCAGAATTGTTCACGCAATTATGCGGCTAGAAATTACAACACACTTTATTTGTTATACAAATCTAGTGCCTATAGATAATATAGTCGTACTTGTTATACAACTCTATTACCTATGAAAAAATATAGTGGTATTTGTTATACAATTGTGATAGCTATAGTATCTTTATCCGATTAAACTTTCAACTCAAAAATACAAATTGAAAATTTAAACTTTCAATACGAATTTGTACCTTTCAACTTGAATATTCAAACTATCAACTTATTTCTAACTTTCAATTCAAAATTTTCAACTTTCAAACTTAGCAATTCGTGTATTCACACCTCCTAGGTAGTGAAACTTTGGACGCAAAAAATTTAAACTTTCAACTCGAAAAATTAACATTTCAACATGGATTTTACATCTTTTAGCTTGAAGCTTACAACTTTGGACTCAAAAAATTTAAACTTTCAATTCAATAAGACTAGAAAAAGAAGTTGTTAACTAGTAGTTAGTTAAATAGTGAATGTTCACTAAATAGCAGTCACAAAAAAACCACTCATCAACGTAAGCTGGTGACTATGGTTGGGTGGGTGATGCATACCTCTTGTTCTCAAGGAATTTACGGAGTGTGTCGATGAGCTGCCTTTCATCCAACATCATCAGATTGGAATCCGTGTGTATTAGCTCAAGGAGAATGTCCTTGAAAACTTTCTTCACATCAGGATTCCGACCGACGGAAACAAAAGCCCAACAATCAAAATCTCCTTTAATCTTGTCGCACACTGCTCTGACAAGAGTGGTCTTACCCAATCCTCCAAATCCGACGACAGAGACTATCTTTAGTTTCTTATTGGACACATCATCCCGCTCAGATAGCATCTTAATGAGCTCCCTATCCCTTTTCCCATCGATGCCAACGAGCTCTGTCTCTTCCCTGTACAGAGCTTGGAGGCGTGGATCGATAGGCGTCGAGGCTGCAGGTACTGATGGCGGGTACCTGCCATGCCTGTTAGTCACCTCTTGGAGTTGCTTGTTGATGTCTTTGATCGCGTTAGCGATCTGATGGCAAGCCCTGCCCTTGCTGAACCAGTTGCTCATCTTCTCCATGAGCTTTTTGAGCCAATGCGAGTTGGGCGTGGCGTCATAGCCATCCTCCACGCGCACTAGGAAGGTGTCGACGATGTCCTCCATGTCGTAGGACAGCTCCCTGACATCGTGTGCCCAGAGCTTGACCTGCTCGTCGAGCTGCTCACGCAGCACCTCTGCCACCTTGCGGAGAGCGGCACGCATGATCTCAAGCTCTCCTGAGAGAGACTCCACTTGCTCCCTCACGCCCTTGTGCAGCTTGTACTTCTTCTTGAGTAGCTCGCCGAGCTTGTTGAGGAGGCTGCCCATCGCCCCCGTCGTAAACTCCATGGTCTCAGTCGGTCCGTAGCTTATTTTCTGGTGCTCTGTTTGGTCGAGTCCTAGTGGTGGCTGCGTAGGGTGGTGGTCGCGAGGGCATTTTATAGCTAGCTTAGCACATCTGAGGTGATCTTGGACGGGCCGGGGAGTAATCATTTATCGATCAATGCGACGATGCCGGCGGCCGGGTGACGGAGGGCTGCTTCATTAATTGAACTAAGCCGCCGGCCTGGTGATAGTTTTTCTGGGACGGAGAGCTAATTTAATTTGCCACCTTCTTCCAACTGACACCGTCGTCTTCCTGAGTGGGAAGAAAAACGAGTGACTCAGAGCCATATCTATCAAACTCTGTCTTAGTCTATTTGAGTGGGAATAAAAAACAAGCTAAGAGATCCTTGGCTCGACCACGATGCATGTATCGCCTTCCCCGGCAGTCACGCAGTGTCTTAGTCTACTGCATAATTTTTCTTTTTGTTCGAATGCAAAGAGCGACTGTTTTGAGTCACCGCTGTTTCTTTTCCATTTGTTTGCGTCCGAAGAGTTCCATGTCATCGCCGTATCCATCACTCTCAGACTCAGTCCGTCGAGGGAGATAAATATATCCTCGCAAAAAAGGGAGATAATATGAAAAGAGATGCAATAATAATTAAACAAAAATCAGCAAATTAAAAGAAAGAGCTTATGTCAAGTACAATCCAAAGTAACTAAAATTCAAAATACAAAATAAAATAAAATCGGCAATTTGATTTTCATATGGATTTCAAAGCGAACCTTAAAAATCAAACTAATAATTAAACAAATAGAAATTGTTTTTTTTATATAATTCCAAAATAAAACTGAAAAGAAATGCATGACAACTACGATCTAAAAACAAATACAAATTTGAATAAAAATCAAAGGAATTTGAATAAAATTTCAGCCAAGCAAAGTCCAATGAAAGAAATCATGCATGCAACCTCGTAATACTTAATCAACATGTGCAAAACAAAACATAATTAGCAAACCACATTAACCCCTTAATGCCGACTGCTAATTAATCTCCAGCCACACCAATACTTCGACACGGAAACGACGCCCCTCGACTCCGTACACGACTCGTATACTCCTCATCCAGCCATGGATACGGCCATAACATGGATACGGCCATGCATCAAGCCGGCCCAACTTTTTTTTTCTTTTGCACTCTACCTTCAAGGGACCAAAACCTTCCCATAACATGGGTTTTTCACTTTTGTCATATATCATAGGCTTCGGATTACACCACCATAGCTCTAATATGCATCATCAATCTTTGATCTCTAATGCACCCTAACTTGAGTATGACCGTCTCCACCGGCATCCTTGATCATCTGGATCATGGCTTCACACCAAGCCATCTTCTGATTCTCGCCGAAGACCACGATCGCCTCTAAGCTATCTTGCACATGTAAAGACCAAACTAATATTTTTCCGTCGACGCAAATTCTTCCCAACTTAGCCGATATTAGTCCACACACATCACACGCCTTATATAACATCGATAAGCAATATTGTCAACTTATTCATCGTCGTAAAAATCCTAAACCTAACCATATAGCCTACCAGAAATAAACAGTTGTACTTGCTATACCCATGAGCCAAGAACTAATAGCCTAAACGGGCACAAAAAGCAGAATAAGGTTTGGTGCCAGATACGCAGTGCGCCACTACAGTTGATAACAAAACTGGGGAATTCTACTAGCTGAACAAATCAAGCAGTCAAGCTAAAAAAGTACACTCGCCGACTCTATTACATGAACAAATCAAGCGGTCAAGTTTATTCGCAACACCTAAACAGCAAGTACACTCAATCCGTGGAGAACCATCATTCAAAAGGGAATATGAAGATTCTACTACATGAGTAGAGTATCCTTGCAATAGGACTTGCATATTGCGCCTATCTTTCTTATAAGATACAGGTTGTCTTTTAGTAAATTCTTGTTCGGCTTTAAGACCAATAGCCAATAGGAAAGAATTTTAGAAATATATCAATTTGCCCAACTTGGCGTTTGTTCAGGGAAAAGATAAAGAACACCCCCGCCAAGGCCACCCCATCGCAAGGGCTCCTCGTAGGCAAAATAGCGAACACTTGGTGCGCAGACGCAAATGCTACTCATACAAATAAACTGGAAACGCTGACTTACTGACGAGAGAGCAAACAAGCTGAGATTACATAAACTTGAGTTGGAGAAGGGATGGATACTTGGATGTGATGAGGAGCGGAACTCGCGAGCAGCCTATGGCAGCATCGGCTGTTCCTGGATGGAGCCTGTGCCGCGACCGTGTTGACGACGGTGGCTGCTTTTGAGGTGGCTTCTCCCTGCTGGACCGTCCGATCTAGAAAGAACTGTGCTGTAGATGATCATGGCTACAGTCTACACTGTCACCTTAGAACATCCTAGCCGGTATAAGATTTATGCACTGTTATTTCTTGTACAATAAATGTTTAAAATGACATGATATTAGTTATGTTCTACCACATGAAAAAGCCATGTTTAATTTAATGGCCACATTCACCTTGACAAGACTTAGTAATATTAAATATACTATAAAAAGTAACCATGGTAAATCTGGAATTCAACAATTTCCACTGCTAAGAAGCTTAACATTTTGCTGTCAGAATTTTAAATGGTTCTAGGATAAGAAAGGATCGCGGGAAGCAATGAGTTGGCCGGGTCTTATGACTTTATCCTAGGGTGGAGGCTTGGACTGGAATGGTGGTAGTGCAATGGACACTGAAATATGGGTTTGTGCGTGGAAGTTGCCTCAGTGAAATCTAAGAACTAAAACTTTATGTCAAGTAAAGAACATAGCCATCACCCAACCACAAGCACGGATACATTAAGACTTTCACGGGACAAGACCTGCATTTCCCCCAAAATACCAGGCTTGCATATTTGCACTCTCCCTTTCTTAATTAAATTCACACCCTTGACTTTAATGCTGGTTCGTCCTTCTTGCTTTGGCTAATTTACAGTTGGGCTCAAGGAAACAATCGATGAGAAGGTAGACTTTCATGCCCAAGGAAACAAGCGATTAGAAGGCAGACTTCAATGCCCTGAGCCATGCATGAACGGTGAAGCGTCCGTTGGCTGTCCATGTCGCAGTCAGTGGTCAGCTTGCATAGGCTATCAGGTCGTTTCATTGAAATTGTTCCCATGTGCCTAGAATATGTGACTCCGTGTTAGGTAAGGTGCCGGTTAGGTTGAAATTACACTATAGCTGATAATGTCTTATTTAGCGTAACTAAATTTTAAAAAATTACAAATAGAAAAAACAAATTAGCTCATCACGGACAATGCAAATAAATACAGAAAAAACCGACAAAAAGCTCAAAAAAGATAAAATTTATAAATAGTAAAAAATAAGCTTGAAGTCAGAAAGCCGAAATGAGCGGGTAAAAGAAGCCAAGCCATGTCACTTTATTTGGATTTTTCAGCAGCGGCTTGTTCACTTGTGATAAATGAGGTTGGGTAAATGTCTCCATCATGCTAAGTGAAAGAAAGGCATACCTTCGTGTCTGTGTTAAGATTTTGGACTGAAATCCATCCTATCATTTCATAGAGTTGGCTTTGTCTATTATTGATGATACATTTATGTTATTATTGATAATGCATCTCTGTTACATTTAATTAATAGGCCGATAGAGCAATATAATGTCTTGTCCCATCAAATAATTGCTCTTTGGATAAGCGATGGGTCACAAGAGAGAAAGGATTTTAGGCAGCACAACGATGCATATGAAGTTTTTCTCTTTTGCTGCTTCTTATGAAAGGAGGAATCCATGAAGTTATTCACTGTGATACAAAATCACAAATGGACTAGTCATGTAGATTGGGTGTGAGAAATTTAGGTCAAATTATAGACTGGATGGCTGGGCTTCCACTGTTTTTGGGCTGGATGGCCATCCTTCCACCCATGTGCCATCGAAACGAAAGGTTGGCATGATTAGTTATTATCGTGTGTAGGAAATGTACATGTGTGTATACGCATGGTATGGTGTGAGTGAATGTATATAGGTAAAACAGACATATGCATTAATGCATTATAAATAAGTACACCTCCCTCCCAAACCCTTACCTAGCAAATTAGACACGATGCAAATTCATCGGTACCCATTTTTTACCATTAAAGTTGAAAACTCAATCAGATAAAACATAGTAACATGAAATCATAAACACGACAAGCAACCTTCCAATGTAACCTACTAACATCAATCTGGAAATACAACTGATGTGATTCCTTGCTGTTAAAAAACTACAAATAGATTTTTCAATCTTGATGCGGTGCAGCAAAAGTTCTTATCATGTTCCCTAATACCTAAAAGAATTTGATAAGCATTTGCAGATACCTATAGCTTAATGACCTCAAACAAAGATCTGTGACATCATTATGCAAAGAATTTCATACAGAATATGAACCTTAGTATCAGACTAGAATCTCTCTATAGGTGATTTCCGGGAAAAAAAACTTGTATGTCCTTTACTGTTTACATACATTGGATGCCTTCAATTTAACTGACATGCAGAGAACACATTTTTTTAAGAAGCGATCATAGTTGATACTCAACTCACAGAAAAAGGGCCGAATAGGCGATGGAAAATTCAGATGGTACCACATTGTGATAGTCAATTTGTCATTCCTATAGTCAATTTTGTTGGCACAACCTCTCTCAAACACACATTCTTTCACGGTGGACTGACGCACACAAACATAGTGGATGGCTTGCCGGAGATGGGAACGATAAGATGGAGCTAATAACCAAGCTGAACACAAGAACTGAGACACAAGATTGTGGTGCAAACTACTCGCATCTTTTCTATGCTATCTCTGTTATTCTTTGGCTCTAATTGCTCAACAGATTACATGGCTTAAATAGACACAACCGGGCCACACATGCAGGTCACTCATCCATTACACCCACACGACTCGGACGCTAACAACGACTACCTGTGATCCGGTTTTACCGGCCTCACCTTCGCACAACTCGTACGCACACCGCGCACTGACGTTCGACCACAGCACCACAACCACGCACTTCGACTCAACGCACAGGCACCACGACCATGGTGGCACTTCAACCACACAGGTCTTCCAAGCACCGACCGCGGCACTTCAACCACACAGGTCTTCCAAATACTAACCGCTTCAGTAGTCCTCCGACTGCTACATTACTCTTACGAGTACGAATCTACAGTCCTCTTACAAGTACGACGCTATAGTACTCCTCCGAGTGCGACGTCTACAGTACTCATCCGAGTATGACTTACGACCATGACTCTACAGTACTCTTACGAGCACGACACACACGCAACAAGATTAACCCAACAATCACCCCCTTAATCTTGTTGCATCTTCTTCACATCAGCGCCAGTTCGTCGTCAGTATCCGCCACGATGAGATGCGCCTCGTATGCCTCTCGTTCACCTCCTCATCCATGATTGCGTTCCACACGCCCTGAGAGTGCATGAACAACTTCATCTTCACAGCCCAAGTTGTGTAGTTGCTCCTCGAGAGCATGGGATATGGGAGGGAGATGTTGCCCTCGTGCACCGACGCCTTCGGCATGCTCCCATTGCTGATCTTCAGAACGCCCCCGTCATCGGTGACATTTCTCGGCCAGCTCAGACACGACAAGCTCTGATACCAAATGTTGGCCCAGCCTCTCTCAAACACACACGCATTCACAATGGACTGATGCACATAAACATGGTGGATGACTTGCTAGAGATGGGAACGATAAGACAGAGCTAATAACCAAGCTGAACACAAGAACTGAGGTACAAGATTATGGTGCTAACTGCTCGCACCTTTTCTGTGTTATCTCTGTTATTCTCTAGCTCTAATTGCTCAACAGATTACATGGCTTAAATAGACACAACCGAGCCGCACATGCAGGCCACTCACCCACTACACCCACACAATTTGGACTTTGATAATGACTACCTGTGATCCGGTTTTACCGGCCTCACCTTCCCACGACTCCTGCGCATGTCGCGCACTAACACTCGACCACAGCGCCACGACCACGCACTTCGACTCCAGTATACACTACCTTTCCGATGAAGATCACAACTGCAGTCCAATTCCAAGTGCAGCCTAAAACGCCAAGCACTAATGTACAACTGAACGACTTTATACAGGCAAGAGGGAAAGGGGATCGTGGAGAAGCAGTGGCAGTGGCTGAGGCTCTCACCTCGTCGTCGTCGGCGCCGGAGGAGATCGTCCCCCTCATCCATCGCGCAGCCTCACCGCAGACGAAAGCTGGTGCGGTTTGCAGGATTGGAGACGAGATGGGGCTTAGCTTATCGGATGCGGGTGGCGGTCTATTGGGCTAAGACCTATGGGCTGGGCTGGATTGCTCCAGTACTAGAGTTTGAAGAAGGCGGAGAGGCCCAAGGTCCATGATATCTGCGACCCAAGCCCCGCTATTCTGGACATGGAAGAAAATGCATGCATGTATTCATTTTACTGCCATTATATAGTGCGTAGAAGATTTGATATGAACAATGTTTTTCAGAGTTGAAGAGGATATTACAGGCCTAACTGTAACTACAACAACATGAAGAAACCAGCCACAAGTTCAGTAGCTATGAGCATTATTCCAAAGCTAGGAGACTAACTGCAACAAAACAGTGTGAAGGAAGAAAACTTGCTCCAGATTCACTTGATTCCGTGAAGAGAGCACCATCCCCTACTTACATTCTTACAAGGGTTGAGATCAACCATAATTAACTGGGGAGCAACGCATCAGTCACGAACTGGGGAGCAATCATGTCACGTACCCCAAACTCCAAACACAAATGATTGAGCACGATTAAACTACATGGCATCCGAAGGAAAAAAATTGTCGGCACTGTAGGTCTAAATAGTAGTGTGCCTTTCGTACAATACTTTATTTTCTGGAGACTTTTCTGCAATACAAAATGCATCCCTTCCATAACAGAATCGAACAGGAAGACAAACATGTTGAGAGCAGCTGACTGACGAGCCCCTCGGTTACACTAGTTTTTTGCATTAGCTGAGTTGCTAGTATAGAAATGCACTTCTTACGTGTTAGACCATGTGGTTAGGTCTAGAATATTTTGGTGATGAATAACTGACAATGGTTAAATTTTTTATGATAAATAATTGATAATTTTGTTTAGCGGCGTTATACGAGTTGTGTTGCGTGTGTGCGGATTGACGTTGGTCAAGTTGGAGGAACTTGTGCTGAAAGAATGTTCTTTGGTCTTTGTATGTGCAGGTTGGGCGTGGAGACGGTCATGGTCGGTGACGAGGAAGACCGGGACTAGAAGGGGGAAATCTAAGGTCCAAAGGTCGAAGATGTCACGAGGTGGTCGGGCTAACGTTGGAGCACGTGGAGATCCAAGATGGATGATGCATGGAGAAGCTACGGGAGGTGCGGTCCTGGAGGCTTCGACACGAGACAAGTTAGAAAAGTTGGTGTTTTGGTTACAGACCAAACAGAGAGAGATGTGGTAGTGGAGAGTTGGGAGAGAGTGATGGGTAATGGCTTGGGTCTTCCCCATGGCCTGTATTCCATATATATACACATGGGGAGCGCTTTTACAATTATACCCTTACATCCGAGTATTCCCTTCAGGGGCACTTATGTCATTACACATGGCCTATTCTGGGCCTTATAACCCTCTAACAGGCCTGCTGGGTTTAGGTGGGGGCCACCCCTACAACAGGAGCCTCTCATGGTGAAGGGCTTCACAGGGCCGAAGCTATGTTGCCGAGTCCTTTGGCCCCCTCCGTCCCTGCGGCCTGTGAACTTGTCCGAACTTGCGGAGCTTTGGTGTGCAGCGGGTCCCGGGGTCTGAGGGCATAGCCGAAGCCGATGCCTGAATTGCAGCTGAGGTAGACGTGTTAGCGCTTCATCCCGAGCTGGCGCTTAGTCAAAGTAGACGCGCGCGCACGCTCCATCCCCTATCCTTCGAACGGGTGGCAGCGGAGCTGGCGCCTAGTCGGAGTAGACGCGCGCGCGCGCTCCGTCCCCTACCCTTCGAACGGGTGGCAGCGGAGCTGGCGCCTAGTCGGAGTAGACGCGCGAGCGCTCCGTCTCCTACTCTTCGAACGAGCGGAGTCGGAGGCGTTGCACCGGCATAGGTAGGCGTCCGCCGGCTGGACTCCTGCCGACTGGGCTTCCGCCGGTTGGCTCCCCCGCTGATGGGGTATATATATAGCGCTGGTGCGGCATTGTTCCTACATCGTGCCCTTGGATAAAAACTGCTCCCCTAAAATGGGCCCCTTCAGTACATCCACATTCCGTAGTGACGCTACGCGGCTTGAGGGATGTTGATGTACTGATGGAGATCCATTTTTCTTGGGAGCTTGGTTAGCGTCTGTTATTGGTGACCAGTCACGCTTCCTGCCCTCGTGCTGCGCTTCTGCATACGACGGCAAGGTTTGCCCTGCTCTCCTAGACAGACCTACCTTCAGTCGGGGTTCCTGATGGAGCCCGTCCGCATTACTTTGAAAGAATGCTGATGCACTGAGGGTGGTCTGTTTATGAGAACAAGCCAAACTTTGCGCGACATGACCTTCGTTTTTTCCATGTATGGGAGGTGTCAATGGGTGAGTTTGTGCGCGCGGGTCCGCTCCTCGACGTCAAGGTCTAGGCTAAAGCCGCGGCTACGGCCAGGTTGGCGTGGCGATCGGAAAGACGGCCTCCTACGCGCGCGTCGTGCTCTCATATGATGATGGCAAGGTTTGACCTGTTCTCATAGACAGATATGCTTGAGTTCATCTGCGTTCGCTGATTGTGCCAACTGGCGCTATCATCAGGGAATACTGATGTACTGAAGCTTATCTGTCTATGAGAACATGTCAAAACCTGCCGCATATCAGCCCTTGCATTCTCAAAACACAGAAAATCTAGGCGCCTGGATCCCTGCTGGTTTAGGCCCTGAGGTTGTCGCGTGGGCTTTGAAGCCGAAGTGGCCGCCTGTGTTGCCCCCCTGAGGCAGAGCTCCCATCGAGGCTGCCGCCAAGGTTGCTTGGCCCGTGGCGGCTTGCTGCTATGCCCTGGCGCAGGGCCGAGCCGGGTGGCAGAGTCTCTACTAAAGCGAAGACCCGCCCGTCTTAAGCTGCCGAAGTCGACGCGGCGGAGCTGGCGCTAAGTCGAAGCAGACGTGCGCGCGCTCCGTCCCCTACCCTTCGAACGGGTGGTAGCGGAGCTGGCGCTTAGTCGAAGTAGACGCGCGAGCGCTCCGGCCCCTACCCTTCGAACGGGTGGCAGCGGAGCTGGCGCCTAGTCAAAGTAGACACGCACACGCTTCGTCCCCTACCCTTCGAACGGGTGGCAGCGGAGCTGACGCCTAGTCAGAGTAGACGTGTGAGCGCTCAGTCCCCTACCCTTCAAACGGGCAGCAGCGGAGCTGGCGCCTAGTCGAAGGGGACGCGCGCGCACTCCGTCCCCTACCCTTCGAACGGGTGGCAGTGGAACTGACGCCTAGTCGGAGTAGACGCGCGAGCGCTCTGTCCCCTACCCTTCGAACGGGTGGCAGCGGAGCTAGCGCCTATTCGGAGTAGACGCGCGCGCGCTCCGTCCCCTACCCTTCGAACGGGTGGCAGCGGAGCTGGCGCCTATTCGGAGTAGACGCGCACGCTCCGTCCCCTACCCTTCGAACGGGTGGCAGCGGAGCTGGCGCCTATTCGGAGTAGACACGCGAGCACTCCGACCCCTACCCCTCGAACGGGTGGCAACGGAGCTGGCCCCTAGTCGAAGTAGACGCGTGCACGCTCCGTCCCGTACCCTTCGAACGGGTGGCAGCGGAGCTGGCGCCTAGTTGGAGTAGACGCGCGAGCACTCCGACCCCTACCCCTCGAACGGGTGGCAGCGGAGCTGGCGCCTAGTCGAAGTAGACGCGTGCGCGCTCCGTCCCCTACCCCTCGAACGGGTGGCAGCGGAACTGGCGCCTAGTCAGCGTAGACGCGCGAGCGCTCCATCCCCTACCCTTCGAACGAGTGGCAACGGAGCTGGCGCCTAGTCGGCGTAGACGCGCAAGCGCTCCGTCCCCTACCCTTCGAACGGGTGGCAATGGAGCTGGCGCCTAGTCGGCGTAGACGCGCGAGCGCTTCGTCCCCTACCCTTCGAACGGGTGGCAACGGAGCTGGCACCTAGTCGAAGTAGACGCGCGAGCGCTCCGTCCCCTACCCTTCGAACGGGTGGCAACGGAGCTGGCGCCTAGTCGGAGTAGACGCGCGAGCGCCTGAAGCCGAAGTCGGGACTGGAGCCTGCCACGGTAGAGGCTGAGCGGTGGTCTGAGTGGAAACTTCGCACTTCGGACACCGCCACGTCTGCGGTGATTGCGACCTCGCGACCCGGTAATGCGCTGTAATGGTTCCTGGAATCACGCCGGCCCCTGGCTTGCCAGAGCTAGGTTGTCATACCGTGCGACCCGCCTTGGCGCGTGTGGGGCACGCGGCGTCTTGTAATTGGTGCGCGGCGGGATGTGAGCGGTTGCGTGATCGCAGCTGCTCGCCTCTTCCCTAGGGAAGGGGGACACAGGGCGGGCAGGGAATGGCGCGTCCTGCTATGCTTCGAAGCTGTTGTGATCCCATGATCTGTTAGTGCGCTTTTAATGGCGACTGGAGTCGTGCCGACGCCTGGCGCGTTATGCAACCTGCCTTCCCGTGGGTGGGGCACGCAGCGGAACGCCTTCCTGCCACGGGCCTCGTGCGGTCGTGGCCCGAGCACCGGAAGCTACCTTATTGCGTACGAAGGTCGGGCCAAAGTTCGGGGGAATTCCTACTGGGGCGGAGGCTCCGTCTTAAAGACGTGCGTCGGGTCATGTGCCCCAGTTATTTCGTGCAGGGGTTGCCACGCGGCGGGAGGCCACCGGAGCGTCGTGCTCTGACGGTCCTTACCGCTGTGGTCGCGCCTAGCGCGTGCCGCCACGACGCTTCGTCTTCGGTCATGGGGGATTGTGCGGGACGGGCCTCTGTACGACTACGACCGCGTCCGGCACGCGGACAGTCGCGACGCTTCGGCATCGGGGCGAGGTGGCTTGAAATAGCCCCCGTAACCGCGCCCCCGCAGTTCTGCGCCCCCTTCTCGCTTGCATCGCCCTCTATACTCCCGTGGTATTCTCACCGCTGTGTTGTTCCTTCTGTGAGAAGCAATGGCATCTGGTGGCAAGCGTAGCTAGGCGGCTGGTGCCTGCGGCATTCGTCGGCGGTCTTCACCGCTATAGGTGAATTACTCGCTCAGCGAACGCGACCCGACGGCGGCGGACAAGTGGTGGCTGGCGGCGGAGAAGGAAGGCTCGTTTTCCGGCGAGTTGGGCCCCTCGCTTGTGACCGAGAAGACGATCCAGGCGCTGCTACGCGCGGGGAAGCTGTCTGCGGCCACCCGTTCAAAGGGTAGGGGACGGAGCGCGCGCGCGTCCACTTCGACTAGGCGCCAGCTCCGCTGCCGCCCGTTCGAAGGGTAGGGGACGGAGCGATCGTGCGTCTACTCCGACTAGGCGTCAGCTCCGCTGCCACCCGTTCGAAGGGTAGGGAGAGCGCGCGCGCGTCTACTTCGACTAGGCGCCACCTCTGCTGCCACCCGTTCGAAGGGTAGGGGACGGAGCACTCGCGTGTCTACTTCGACTAGGCGCCAGCTCCGCTACCACCCGTTCGAAGGGTAGGGGACGGAGCACGCGCACGTCTGCTTCGACTTAGTGCCAGCTCCGCCGCGTCGACTTCGGCAGCTTAAGATGGGCGGGTCTCCGCTTTAGTAGAGACTCTGCCACCTGCCTTGGCCCTGCGCTAGGGCATAGCGGCAAGCCGCCACGGGCCAAGCAACCTTGGCGGCAGCCTCAATGGGAGCTCTGCCTCAGGGGGGGCAACACAGGCGGCCACTTCGGCTTCAAAGCCCACGCGACAACCTCAGGGCCTAAACCAGCAGGGATCCAGGCGCCTAGATTTTCTGTGTTTTGGGAACGCAAGGGCTGATATGCGGCAGGTTTTGACGGGTTCTCATAGACAGATAAGCTTCAGTACATCAGTATTCCCTGATGATAGCGCCAGTTGGCACAATCAGCGAACGCAGATGAACTCAAGCATATCTGTCTACGAGAACAGGTCAAACCTTGCCATCCTCATATGAGAGCACGACGCGCGCGTAGGAGGCCGTCTTTCCGATCGCCACGCCAACCTGGCCGTAGCCGCGGCTTTAGCCTGGACCATGACGTCGAGGAGCGGACCCGCGCACACGAACTCGCCCGTTGGCACCTCCCATACATGGCAAAAAGGAAGGTCATGTCGCGCAAAGTTTGGCTTGTTCTCATAAACAGACCACCCTCAGTGCATCAGCATTCTTTCAAAGTAATGCGGACGGGCTCCATCAGGAACCCCGACTGAAGGTAGGTCTGTCTAGGAGAGCAGGGCAAACCTTGCTGTTGTATGCAGAAGCGCAGCACGAGGGCAGGAAGCGCGACTGGTCACCAATAACAGACACTAACCAAGCTCCCAAGAAAAATGGACCTCCATCAGTACATCAACATCCCTCAAGCCGCGTAGCGTCACTAGGAATGTGGATGTACTGAAGGGGCCCATTTTAGGGGAGCAGTTTTTATCCAAGGGCACGATGCAGGAACAACGCCGCACCAGCGCTATATCTATACCCCATCAGCGGGGGAGCCAACCGGCGGAAGCCCAGTCGGCAAGAGTCCAGCCGGCGGAAGTCCGTCGCCACATTAAATGGCCACGACGCCTCAAGACCTGCACCGCGCCAAGCACACTTCGCCACGTGGACGGCCAGAAGAAGGAGCGTCGCAACGCGCCCACTTGACGCGTGTGCGACGACTCAAGGGCCCGCTACGCCTACCTATGCCGGTGCAATGCCTCCGACTCCGCCCGTTCGAAGGGTATGGGACGGAGCGCGCGCGCGTCTACTCCGACTAGGCGCCAGCTCCGCTGCCACCCGTTCGAAGAGTAGGGGACAGAGTGCGCGCGCGCGTCTACTCCGACTAGGCGCCAGCTCTGCTGCCACCCGTTCGAAGGGTAGGGGACGGAGCGCTCGCGCGTCTACTCCGACTAGGCGCCAGCTCCGCTGCCACCCGTTCGAAGGATAGGGGATGGAGCGCGCGCGTCTACTTCGACTAAGCGCCAGCTTGGGACGGAGCGCTAACGCGTCTACCTCAGCTGCAATTCAGGCATCGGCTTCGGCTATGCCCTCAGACCCCGGGACCCGCTGCACACCAAAGCTCCACAAGTTCGGACAAGTTCACAGGCCGCAGGGACGGAGGGGGCCAAAGGACTCGGCAACATAGCTTCGGCCCTGTGAAGCCCTTCACCATGAGAGGCTCCTGTTGTAGGGGTGGCCCCCACCTAAACCCAGCATGCCTGTTAGAGGGTTATAAGGCCCAGAATAGGCCATGTGTAATGACATAAGTGCCCCTGAAGGGAATACTCGGATGTAAGGGTATAATTGTAAAAGCACTCCCCATGTGTATATATATGGAATACAGGCCATGGGGAAGACCCAAGCCATTACCCATCACTCTCTCCCAACTCTCCACTACCACATCTCTCTCTTTTTTCGGTGCCATCCTTCTTCGGATTTCAGGCTTGCTTCTGTCCTCCCCATGGACGGCGCCAACTGTTGTGGTTACAGACCAAACAGAGAGAGATGTGTGAATTCGCCACCATGAAGCATATAATTTCCTACTATGCGGGTATATTTTACCCACGGGTATGCGGGTACGGGTAATATACAGCCGTACCCGCACCCGCTCTACCCGATGAGTAGAGATTTTTGCCCATTAGTATACCCGCGGGTGAAGATATTTTTCCATACCCACCTTCTTATCGGGTAAAACCCATCGGGTACTCGGGTTTCGGGTACCCATTGCCACCTCTAGTCATGCTCCTAACTACCTAATAGCCCTATATCGTTATAGCTCACATTCAATGCAAACTTTCACCTCCTCTCTGTCAAAGCTTTTCTATTATCAAGCAGTCAAATTTATTCACGACACCTAAACTGCAAGTACACTCAATCCCTGGAGAACCATCATTCAAAAGGGAATATGAAGATTCTTCTATGAGTACAGTATTCTTGCAATAGGCCTTGCATATTGCGCCGATCTATCTTATAAGATACAGGTTGTCTTTTAGTAAATTCTTGTTCAGCTTTAAGACCAATAGCCGATAGGAAAGAATTTTAGAAATATATCAATTCACCCAACTTTGCGTTTGCTCGGGGAAAAAGACCAAGAACGCCCCCTACGAGGCCACCCCATCACAAGGGCTCCTCGTAGGCAAAGCAGCGAACACTTTGTGCGCAGACGCAGATGCCACTCGTACAAATAATCATCGCCACACTGTGCTGCAGATGATCATCGCTACAGTCTACCAATGGCGGACCCGCCCTTCGGGCGAGGTCAGGCGGCCGCCGAGCTCCGTCGTCGGCGGACACCCCCTCCAGAGCCAACCCTAACCCTAGCCTTGCAAGGCGACGCGGCGCGACGGCCAGCGGGTGCGTGCGCGTGGCGCGGTGGCCAGCGGGAGCGGCGCGGCGGCCTGGCGGCTACCTCGGTGTGTTCTAATGGCAGCCTACGACGCCGTCCCTTTTCTCACTTCGGCCACGTTTGTCTATCTCTATAGGTAGCCTCGCTGGACCGCCGTCCGCCAATTGAATGGGAGGTCACCGGGTCGCTGAGCACCGGCGATCGTTACACCACGGGGATGGAATAAGCCCCGCGGCTAGGCCTACAGGAAGTCCGCACTGCTGTCTCTCGCAAGACTCTGTTGGTGACATGGCGTGCTATTTCTACCCAAGATTCGCACAGGTTCCGTGGTTTTTTTTCTTTTTGCCTCCACTTCCCCACCTAGATTGCATTGTGTTTTCCTATATTCATTTCTTTCCCGTTGGCATTTAATGATTTACTTCTTTTGCAGGGAATTTGGATTGTTTAGGTAAGGCAGGTTTTTTTTTCAGAGAGCAAGAAATTCAGGTAATATGATCATTAGGAGATTGGAGAACGTACAGATTGAACTCTCTTGCTGCAGTTTTTGTTCTACATGCTTTTGGTAAATTACAAATGTCGTTGAGGTTCCGTTGTTGTGCTTCACCTAACGTCCAGGTTTATATATCGGATAACTATTAGGAGTTAGTAAGATTCATTGCTTCGATGGGATAAAAAAGAAGTAAATGTATTTTAATTTTTTTAGTGGAAGCTAGCAGTATATCAGCATCAGCTACACTATTCAGCTGCACTTGCCAATTGATACCGTTTTCTCATGGGTATACGTATACCCACACCTGGAGCAATTAGTGATGGGGTGATCGAATCACTAAGAGATAGCTTTTCCTTTCGCATAGTTGTCTTTGTTGGAATTAATATACTCTGGTTTAGTGTGAGCAAATTGTCAGCCTTTTGGTTCTTTTGCTGTGCAAGATAATTATCACAAATGGTTGTTATGTTCCTTTTGTAAGTTGGTTCTGAACGCAATTTTGCGGTGCCCTCAGTTTTCAGAGATTAGATGGCGCTAAATCCTGTATATAATCTATTTGGGTTGAAGATTTGACAGTTCTGGCCAAATTAAGCATGATGATGCTCCTTGGGCATATCGTAGTTTTGTATGAGTTCAATTTGTTTATTTTACTGAAATGCTTGGGAGCTTCATGTAGGTGTTTCCATTTTTCCAGGCTCGGTCAGGTTGCTGGATTTCTAATTTTCACACTACTCTTTGAGTTGCAAGTTAGTTTACATTCGATGATCAAAGTTAAATTTAACATCCAGATATGTTCAGCAAGTAGAATTGGCTATTTCCTAACTAGAACCCCATCTCTTTAACCTAGTTTGTATGTTCCTTTCTCTCTTTTAGTATCAGATTAGATGGCATAGTAGTTGAGTAATTCAAGCATCCCTTTTTTTTTTGCATGCTGCATTCTTAAGTTAGAAAATTGTTGCCGTATATTGCATTTGATGATGTTAGGCAATCTGAAATGGAGAATATGAAATTAGTTTTAAAGAACACATAAACAGTTCTGAGGAAAATTTACTTGTATCGAAGCTTTGTAATGCACTATGTACACAAACTTTTGTAGTTGTAGTATGTACATGGAGAATATTCAGTTATAAATCATTTCAGTCTTGTGCTATAGCTGTGGACTGGTTTATGTTAAGCCAATCTTATGAACTGGCAGGGTAGTAGGAGTAGGTCCAAATTCAAAATGAATAGAACGGGAAAAGCTCATCTACAACTGTGAACTAAGCTTCATTAGTGAGGTATTTTTCAATATCCTACCGTTATTTACACATATTTACATGCGAATTATAATTGTTGCTTCTATTTTGTGTCATATTCTCTTGTTAGTGCGATTGCAACGTAGTTTGATCATAGATTATTTTGCATTTGGGTAATACTGTTTGCTATATGCTTGCAAGTCCGCCCTAGCTACATTTTAGTCCTAGGTCGCAACTGCAGTCTACAGTACCTTAGAACATTCAAGCCGGTGTGTGCATACGCTTTAATGTAGGAATTTTACAGACTTCACATGTTTTTTTAATCTCAAGGGATCTCACAGAATTTTTGTAGCAATAGTATCATTTCTGTATAGATCTTACAAAATTCTCTCCGTACAAATAGGGCCACATGCTATGGTGGGCATATTTAAGGAAATAAAAGTCTAGCAATCCATCTCTAACATAAAGTGGCATTATATGATACTACAAGAAGATTAACAAATCTCACAGCGAAATAAACTAAATAGTAAATTACAAGCATAATTAACACAATCAACTCGACATTAATAAGGATGGATGGCTATATATAGAAGAAAGCCGAAAAGTACAATAAATTAGCTTGAGACGTCAAATCAGGAGATACTAACTGACCATGCTTCTTTTTCTTTTTTTCTGAGAAGGAAGAAACTACATGTGTCCCTGCATTGCATTCTTTTTTACTGCCACACTGTGTAGCGTAGCAAAGATAACATGAGCATTTTTATTCGAGAAACATAATACGAAACATTGAAGCGAGCATATATGACGTCTCGTTTCAGAGCTAAGAGAGTTTTACAAGCTTAAATTCAACTACCAGATGAAGAGATGAAGAAACCAGGCACAAGTTGGCTAGCTATATATGAGCAAAAATTCCCCATCAGTAAACTGAAACAAGTTAGGAAACTGACTGCAGCAAAACAGTGTGAAGGAAGAAAACTTGCTCCAAATAAAGTTGTGATTAATAAACGGGAGCAATTCAAGAGCAGCTGCTGTGTTTGGCGAGGACGTGCATTTGCTGCAAATCAGGGGTGGTTGGGGTTCGATTCGAGCTCTGTACGTTCAAGTGCGCGCGTTCATGACTAGATTCTTCTGCCCGTCCTCGTCGTCATCGCCCTCCGAAGCTGAGAAAGAAGGAATAATAATAATAATAATAATAATAATAATAATAATAATAATAATAATAACAATCGCTTTCTAAAATTTAAAATATGAAATTGAGGAAAAAGAAGAGAGGAATAGTAATAATAACTAACTAACTAACATGCTGAAGCATAACTTTCATTATAACTTTTTATTTGTATTCAAAATTTCATTTTTTTTATTAGAGTTGGTATTCAAATCAATTTGTTAATCTATTTAATTTATTTCAAAATTTAGTTATTTGGAAATTTTACTTTGGAATTCATATGAAAATCAAATTGCAAATTTTCTATTATTTTTTATTCGAATTTCAATTATTTTTTGTTGGAATTTGTATGCAAATACAATTGCTTTATTTGTCAGTTGTTTTATTTGCTACGTTTCTTCTTTATTTTCTTCTTTACGACCAATTCGGTTTTGCTCAGGAGGATGCATGATCTGTCGCTATTACCATCGCCGTCCAAGCTTTCCTTTTTACTCTATGTTGGGCTTGGCAGTGTGAAAGACCTAATGTGAGAAGGCCCAATAGCCACAATGAAATGGAACCAGAGAAAAGAAAATGAAAGGCCCAACTGCAACAAGAGAAATCCAATGGTCGATTAGTTAGCACTGCAAGACTACGTAGTTGTCAATTTGTCACTCCTACAATACTGAACAAAAATGAACACGAGGAAGAAACACACCTACTACAGCATTCGGGAAAAAAAACGCGACTAATAAATGAAAAGAAGAAGAAAGGCTACGCTCCAATTCACACGAACACGAATGGCGTCAGATAAATTGGGCTGGATTACTCCGGTGGTACAATAAGATTAAATCAGCGATCCAAGCCTCGATAAGACAATCTTCTTCTTCTTCTTTTTCTTTTCTGACAAGGAAGGAGCTACATGTGTCCATTCATTGCATTCCTAATGCAAAACATTGAAGCAAGCATACATGACGTCTCGTTTCAGAGCTAAGAGAGTTTTACAGGCTTAAATTCAACTACAGCATGAAGCTAGAAATCAGCCACAAGTTCGCTAGCTATGTATGAGCAAGCATCCCCCATGAGTAAACTGAAACAAGTTAGGAAACTAACTGCAGCAAAATAGTGTGAAGGAAGAAAACTTGCTCCAAATTAACTTTGTGATTCCGTAAAGAAGACACCATCCCCTCCTTAAAAGGGGAGCAATTGAAGAGCTGCTGCTGTCTTTGGTGAGGACGCACACTGCTGCTAATGAGATGGACTCCTGCCAGGGGTGGTTGGGATTGGATTCAACCGCTGTACGTTCAAGTCAGAAACACATGGAATTTTAGAAAATGGAATAATAATAATAACTAAGAAATAGGCCGAAGCATGTGTAGAAGTGTTATTAACTAAGAAATACCCGATTGGTAGCATCACACAATTTTAAAAAATTTCAATGGTGGGATGGTTGGGATGGGCGTCGACTGCGTGCCTCAGCGCCGCCTCCGCTTCCTCCGCCTCCCCAACTGTGGCTCCATCACAATGAATTGTGACAGGGACCCCACGATGAATTGTGACACGGACCCGACGGAGGGAGAGCAGGTTCCCCAGGCCCAAGTCAAAATCACCGTTGCCATCATCTTTTGCCATCCGCACATGGAGAACTAAATAAACCTCTTGAGCCCTTGGCAAAGCTCCGCGTTGGAACATTATTTGCCCGGTTGGCACACAATATACTCGAAAGAGTATTGCACATCGGAACCAATCAGCACCGACGAGTAGCAACCTTTGCGTTTGGTCCGTGCTCTGTATGTCGAGAGAACGAAGAGCTGGCAACCTTCCAAGGATCTGTAGGTCCTCCTGCCGCAGTTCCTTAACATCGATGGATAACTCGGAGAGGTCCGGCAGAAGCAAGGGTTCCCACACTGATTTTAAAATTGTAGACAAATTGAAACCAACGTAGAAATTTTGCTTGGCAAACCTGCGAAGATGTCGAGGGGGCACCCAGCGTGCCCCCAAGAGATCCATGGATTGAAAATAACCAGAAATAACTAAACTTTGGACACTGTGTAGGTTGCACAGAGACTCCACGAAAGCTTCCTCCAATTCCAAGCTCGCATCTTGACCGAAGAAAATGTCGAGCTCCCTCAGTCTTGTCAGATTGCGCAACTCTTTCACAATGTTTGGGCACCCCTCAGTAGAGATCCCGACCAGCACTTCCATGGATGTCAGATTCCCCATCCCATCCGGAAGCCTTAAGCAACTTTTGTTAGCTAATATGCACATCAATCTTCTCAGCTTAACAACAGTCGACGGCAATTCCCTTAGACCACCATTGCGTCTTACATCCAGCACCTGCAAAAACTGCAGATTTTCTATCTCTACTGGGAGTTCACCGATACCTGTAAATGCTAGACCCAGGTACCTCAGGTGAAATAAATTCCCAACATCTCTAAGGTTAACAGGACTACTTTCCCCAAGACCACATTCATGCAGATCCAATACACGTAAAACACGAAAGCTTGGAAGAGGCGGCATTAGATTAATATCAGGTGGAAAGATAGTAATGGACCTCACTTGTGACACGGAATCAAGAGACGTGGCTTCATCTACCTTGCTATGTTGGAGGGATAGCCTGCGAACCTTACTTTGCGAATTAGGCATACTTTGCTCGGTACCATCTAATATAGTAACAAAGTTTTCTTCACTTGACAAGGCACAAATGAGATCAAGCACCATATCATGTACACGACAAGCTCTTACGCTGACTCCCCAATAGATACCTACCGGCTGGATCATACTTCTATTTATGAGCTCATTGAAGTAACTCTCTCCGAGCTCAAATAGGCTAGTTTGTTGTTTTTTACACTGGATAAAACCTTCAGCTATCCACCTCCATATCAAATCATCTCTGTCGATCTCATAATCTTCTGGAAATATACTTAGATATAATAAACATGTCTTCACATTAGAAGGTAGATCGTAATAGCTAAAAGATAATATCCTTGGCATCTCCTCCACACAAGCGTGCTCTGTAAGCCCACGACCAATAGAATTGAGCAGAGTATACCATTCATCCTCTGTTTTTATGTGCTCATTGCTAGCCAAAAGACTAGCAATAGTAATGATGGCTAATGGTACTCCACCACATTTCTTCAAGATATCCCTAGATACTTGTTCCAATTCACGAGGACATCCATTCCTATCCGAAAATATTCTTTGATAGAAGAGCCTTTGTGAGTCATCATCGGAAAGAGGTTCCATTTCATAAACTTTATCATCACTAGAGGAGCAACATGCTTTGGAGACACTGCCTATGCGGGTTGTCGTGATTAGTCGACTGCCGAGATTGTTCATATTAGAGAAAGCACACTTGATAACTCCCCAGTGTTGCTTATCCCATATATCATCAATTATGATGAGGTACCTACATCAATTTGTGAGAGCCATGAATCAGAAAACCTGTCTAGCGTATGCATGCCAAACTCAAGAATCCGAAAATGGCATTATCAATCGGCAATAAAGTGCTGGACGAAACAATTAGAGGTTTAAGATGCATGGGGAAAAACAGGGGTGCGAATTGAGCACCTGTCTGGAGCGTAGAAATTTTACATAAACTAGCATGTACCTCGTGCATCTGCACTAGTATCACTCTAAAGAAACTATATGTGAAAAAGGGTTACAAATCACATGAAAGAATTCAAATATTAGAATTTTAGAATGTGCCATGGTCCGTTCGTGTATATGCTGCCATCCTACATTCATTCTGGTGGGTGCAGAGGCTTCGCGGCGTAGGCTGCCTGGCCTTTGTGAGCGCACTAAGCACATGAGCTACATGCTCCCTGATTTTATAATTTATGTATTGGTCTTCATCGACGTGGATATACCTAGTGCAAAAGCACAATGTGATGCACAAGTGCAAAGACTTTTCGTTTGGTCATTAAACCAACATACAAAATCTAGAAAAAAAATCTTGGTGTAGCCTATGGTGTGTTGTGTCGCCCTTTAAAATTTAAACTTCAAAATCAAAGTATGTTAGAAGAAACAAAAAGTTGTCTTTCTCTTCTTTTTTTTCTTCCTTTTTGATTTATCATGTGCTAGAACTAGCAGAATTGTTCACACAATTGTGCGGCTAGAAATTGCAATACACTTTATTTGTTATACAGCTCTAGCGCCTATAAAAAAATACAGTTATACTTGTTACACAACTCTAATGCCTATGAAAAATATAGTGGTATTTGTTATACAGCTGTGATAGCTATAGTATCTTTATCCGATTAATCTGCACTGTTATAAATAATTTTAATACTGAACGGTTCCAACATTATTTAAATTCAATAGTTGGTTTTACATATATTATGGATTTAATCCTAAATCTTGTTATGAATTATGGATTTGAGTCTATATGTACTCCAAATAAATTAAAACAGAATTTAGTATTTCCGATTATTGATTTATAGTCCAAATTAACCCCCACACAATGATTCTGGGTTGTAAAACAATGATTCTAAACTTATTATCTGGAAATATATAATTACAAGTTTAGATTTGTAATTTAGAATGATTTTGAATATAATAAAACAATTGAGCATCTGTCTGAAATATAGGAATTTTACATGAATTTCGTAGAAATTTTGTAGAAAGCAATGTAATCCCCACAGGTTCCCTGTTCCAAACGGGCCGTCCATATTAGAAACCAATACTAGGGTTCAACCAACTTATGGCTAGCTTAAAAATACCCCCAATCAAATACACTCAGAAATCCTAGACTTAGCCTTAGCAGGGCTTATTTGGAACGTAAGAAGTTTGCATGAATTTTACAGGTAAGAATATAGTTCCAGCAAGAGTCCTACGAAATACGCACATTTCAAACAAAACTTTAATGTGACTTAAAGATCTATTGCTTTCTCGGTACTCCGTCGCTAGGACCCAACTCACAACAAAGAATATGATTTGGGCCATGTTATTTTCGGCTTTTGGCCTAAAGATATTTTGGCTTTTGGCTTCTCACAACATATGGGTATATGTACTATAACCACAGTTAAATGTGCCTCAAGATTAATAGAAACTTGCTAAATTCAAACCATCATCCAATCTTCTAACCATTGAATACCCTGTGCACAAATCTTGAGGAACTTTGGAGGGTTAAGATAGTGCATGTACCCACATGTAAATGTATTTTTGCATTTCCTGAGAGCATGGCTACATTACTTTATTTTTTAAATATACATAATTAACAATGTGCGCAGCTTATCCAAATTCTAATGTAAAACATCTAGAAGAAAATACAATACTCATTTCTAATTAGACATGTTTGCAATGATAAGGAAGCATATATGGAAATGGAATTATAAGCTGGTCTGTAAACTTGTTGGGTGTGCCAACACAAAATGTTTTGCGAGGTGTGCCAATCAAATTTGTTCGATGGTATGCCATAGTGTGCTGATAAGATGCGCCGCCAGTTTTGATTTGAAAGTCCAAATCCCCAAATACTTAGTTGATATGGATTTACTAGTTCTATGGACATATAGCATCCAAACATTTTTCAATTATTGTAACTATATATGGGCTTGAATATTGGCACAACATATATGGTTCATATATGTATACTTGATAAAGTTCAAAGTACTTAAGTCGGCGTAGGTGACTCAAAGGAAGCATTAAGCCTTCAACGGAATATTATAATTTATATGTTATTGTACAACTACTGCAGCTAAAAAAGTGCCTCTATGTCACTAGTTAACTAACTAATTAACACTATCTAACTAGAGAAACTTTCAACTCTAAAATTCAAATTAAAATTTTAAACTTTCCATACGAATTTGTACCTTTCAGCTTGAATATTCAAACTTTCAACTTATGTCCAACTTTTAAACTTAGCAATTAGAGTATTCACACCTCCTAGGTAGCGAAACTTCGGACTAAAAAAAATTAAACTTTCAACTAGAAAATTTAATCTTTCAACATGGATTTTACATCTTTCAGCTTGAAGCTTACATCTTCCAAGTCAAAATTTCTAACTTTCAATTCAATAAGGCTAGAGAAAGAAGCTGTTAACTAATAGTTAGTTAAATAGTGAATGTTCACTCTATAGCAATCACAAAAAACACTCATCAACGTAAGCAGGTGACTGGTTGGGTGGGTGACACATACCTCTTGTTCACAAGGAATTTACGGAGTTTGTCGATGAGTTGCCTTTCATCCAACATCATCATATTGGAATCCGTGTAATTTAGCTCAAGGAGGATGTCTTTGAAAACTTTCTTCACGTCAGGATTCCGACCGACGGAAACAAAAGCCTGGCAACCGAAATCTCCTTTAATCTTGTCGTACACTGCTCTAACAAGAGTGGTCTTGCCCAATCCTCCAAATCCGACAACGGAGATTATCTTGAGTTTCTTCTTGGACACATCATCCCCCTCGGACAGCATCTTAATGAGCTCGTGATCCCTTTTCCCATCAATGCCAACGAGCTCTGTCGCTTCCCTGTACAGAGCCCGGAGGCATGGATCGATAGGCGTCGAGGCTGCAAGTACTGATGGCGGGTACCTGCCATGCCTGTTAGTCACCTCTTGGAGTTGCTTGTTGATGTCTTTGATCGCGACGGCAATCTGATGGCAAGCTTTGGCCTTGCTGAACCAGCTGCTCATCTTCTCCATGAGCTTTTTGAGCCGATGCGGGTTGGGTGTGGCGTCACGGCCATCCTCCACTCGTATCAGGAAGGTGTCGACGATGTCCTCCATATCGTAGGACAACTCCCTGATATCGCGTGCCCAGAGCTTGACCTGCTCGTCGAGCTGCTCACGCGGCACCTCCGCCACCTTGCGGAGAGCGGCATGCATGATCTCAAGCTCTCGTGAGAGAGACTGGACTTGCTCTCTCACGCCCGTCTGCAACTTGTACTCCTCCTTGAGCAGCTCGCCGAGCTTGTTGAGGAGGCTGTCCATCGCCCCCGTCGCAAACTCCATGGTCTCGATCGATCTGTAGGTAGCTTACTTTCTCGTGCTTTGTTTGGTCGAGTTCTACTGGTGGTGGTAGTATTGCTTGCTGCGTGGGGTGGGGAGGAAAAAAAGGACCGTCGAAGTCTCTGTCGTTCCCTCGAGCCAATTATCGATCGATGCATGAATTATTTCGATCCGACGAAAAGTGTCATGTGGTCCGTCAGAGCTCAATCCAATCTGCGTGTGGTCGGGCGAATATGGCAGCTGCACCGCACGTTGGAGTGTCGGGCGCAACTTGCTGCAAGAAATTCTATAGTATTGCGAGCGTCTCCAACCTCCGTATCTTCACGGCTTCACAATATGGCCACCGACAAGCCACCGAAAATATAAAGTATTGCGAGCGTCTCCAACCTCCGTACCTTCACAAGATGGCCTCGGAGCTCATAGCTTACGCACGCCAAAAAAGAAAAAAAGAATCCTCGACAAGCCACTGAAGTTAGGGCGTGGAGTACTGTTATTTAGGACACCGCCACCAATGGAATCAAGTCCAGATCTATCAGAAATATTTTTTCTATGGGCGCCCAATACGCAATCGAAAGGTCACCGTCCTATATACATGTTTATATGCAAAATGGGTTCCTACCGAGCTTCATCGAAAGGTCACGGTCCTCTGTATATATGTTTATATACAAGTGATTGAGAACGACATATACTAAATTATTAATCTACTTAATTGGAAAGAATAAAAAAGTGATTGAGGTGACATATGCCGAACCTTAGTCCACTTGAGTGGGAAGAAAAACAAGCTAAGAGATCCTTGGCTCCACCCGATGCATGTGTCGCCTTCTCCGATAGTCCGGTAGTGTCTGTCTGCTTGTTAATTTTCTTTCTACTCGGATGCAAAGACGGAGTATTTGGAGTCATCGCTGCTTCTTTTACCTTTGTTTGCGTCCGAAAGATTTACACGTCATCACCGTATCCATCAATCTCAGACTCGGTCCGTCGAGCAGATAAATATGTCCTCACAAAAAAGGAAGATAATATGAAGAGAGACGCAATAATAATTAAACGAAAATCAGCAATTTAAAGGAAGAGTTTATGTCATCAGCCTAGTTTGGAATTGTGGGAAACAAGTAGGCACATCAATCTTCTCAACTTAACAACAGTCGACGTCAATTCCCCCAGATAATTGTCTCTTACATCCAGCACCTGCAAAAGCTGCAGCCTTCCTATCTCTTCTGAGAGTTCATCGAGTTGTGTACCTGCTAGACCCAGGTATCTTAGGTGAAATAAATTCTCGACACCCCTAATGTTAGGACCGCTATTCTTATCCAGAAAAAACGCCATTCTATCACCCCACTCATTTCGACTTTAGCTTCTGGCTTATTTTTCACTATTCATAAATTTCGTCTTTTTCTGGCTTTTGGTTTTTTTGAGCTTTTTTGCCGGTTCTTTTTTTCCCGTATTTCTTTGCATTGTCCATGATGCCCTAACCTATTTTTTCTATTTTTAATTTTTTAAATTAATTATACCAAATAATCCATCATCAGCTACAGTGCAATTTTAGCTGCTATAGTGCAAATTTTAGCTGCTACGGTGCTTTTTTCAGCCCAAATGAGCACCCCCATATATCCAATACACGTAAAACACGAAAGCTCGAAAGAGTCGGCATTAGATTCATAGCACATCGATAGATAGTAATGGACCTCACTTGTGACAGAATCAAGAGGTGTGGTTTCATCTACCTTGCTGTTTTGGAGAGATACCCTACGAACCTTGCTTTGTGTAGGCGTGCTTTGCTCAGTACCATCCAATATAGTAACAAAATTTTCTTCTCTTGACAAGGCACAGATGAGATCAAGCACCATATCATATACATGACAAGCTCCTATACTGCCTTGCCTATTTATATATAGTGGATGGATCATGCATCTATTTATGAGCTCATTGAAGTAACTCTCTCCGAGCTCAAATAGGCTAGTTTGTTTTTTCTCGCTGGACAAACCCTTCAGCTATCCACCTCCATAACAATTGATCTTTCTTGATCAAAGAATCTTCTGGAAATATACTTAGATATAAGAAACAAGTCTTCAGGTGAGAAGGTAGACCGTAATAGCTAAAAGATAGTATCCGTTGCATCTCCTCAACACTATCATCTTCTGTATGTCCACGACCAATAGAATTGAGCAGAGTGTACCATTCATCCTCTGTTTTTATCTGCTTATTACTAGCCAAAATACTAGCTATAGTAATAATAGCTAATGGTACGCCACCGCATTTCTTCAAGATATCTCTGGATACTTGTTGCAATTCACGAGGACATACATTCCTATCCGAAAATATTCTTTGATAGAAGAGCCTTTATGAGTCATCGTCAGAAAGAAGTTCCATTCTATAAACTTTATTATCACTAGAAGAGCAACATGCTTCAGAGACACTGCCTTTGCGGGTTGTCGTGATTAGTCTGACTGCCGAGATTGTTCCTATCAAAGAAAGTATACTTGATAACGCCTCACAGTTTTTCATCTCATCCCATATATCATCAATTATGATGAGATACCTATATCAATTTGTGAGAGCATTAATGGATCAGAAAAGCTGTCTAGCGTATGTATAAAGCTGTCGCGATTATCTTTATCCGATTAATCCGTACTATTACAAATAATTTTAACAATGAACAGTTCCAACATTACGTAAATTCAATAGTTGGTTTTACATATATTATCGATTTAATCCTAAATCTTGTTATGCATTCTGGATCAGAATCCACTACTACAGAAAGCCTAATAGTAGACGTCAAATCACAGACAGTTTTGTGAAACCGTCTGTGATTTACACTATTACAGACGGTTTTAATTTGGAGGCCGTCTGTGGTATTTGTGGCGGGAAAAAGGAGTATCACAGACGGTTCTTACCGCTGAACCGTCTGTGATATTCTAGTATCACAGACGGTTTTATAATAAAAATCGTCTGTGATATTCCAGATTATCACAGATGGTTTTTATTATAAAACCGTCTGTGATATTCTAGTATCAGACGGTTTTATAATAAAAACCGTCTGTGATACGTTTCCCGCCTTGCAATCCCTCAAAATTTCATATTTTCCCGCTTAAGTCCGAGTATGGTTCAGTTTTGAGACACCTTCAGTAAAACGGGCATAACTTTTGCATACGGTGTCCGTTTTCGACGTTCTTGTACTCGTTGGAAAGCTAACGACGAGCCCGATCCAAAGAAAATGACCTGCTTGCACCCGTCGCCCTCCAAGACCCCGAAAATCAGCCATCTTTGGACCTAAACCTGCGTCGCAAGTTTTTGGTTTCTGTTTTTGCCCTTTTTCTTGGTTTTATTTTTGGAATTTGGATTTTTCTTCAACTGCAAAGTTGTAGATCTCGTCGAAACCTTTCAAATGAGTATATATAAACTATATGAACCTTTGTTATTTTATCTTTTCAGACTAGTTGTTTATATTGCATCGGTATATAAAATTTGTGCTCCAATTATATAGAACCGTCTGTGATATTCATTCATCACAGACGGTTCTATATATAGAACCGTCTATGATAATCTGGCCCGTCGATCCTCAGCCCCACGAATCGTAGCTCTGCCTTTCCGAACGCGCCAAAAATTTCGAATTCCCGCCTCTCCCTCCCTCTCCCTCCCCTATAAATATAACCAAAATCCAGCCTCTTTGTTGGTCTCCTCTTCCTTGCTGTCCTCTTCCTTGTTGTTCTCCTCCTCCTTGCTGTCCTCTTCCTTGTTGTTCTCTTCCTCCTTGCTGTTCTCCTCCTTGCAGACGACGCAGAAGCATCTAGCTCGTGCCAACCGGGCAGACGCTCAATCAACGCCGACGATGGTGGTCGTCAAAGACATTCAGCTCATGCGTTGCATCAGGGGCGAGAAGGCATAGAGGATCTTTGCTTGTTCTGTAACCTGCTCATTGTTCTTGTTGTGTAACCTGCTCGTTGTTCTTGTTGTATAACTTGCTCGTTGTTCTTGTTGTGTAACCTGCTCGTTGTTCTTGTTGTGTAACCTGCTCGTTGTTTTGAGATATTGTAATGGAATACTCTAATCTTAATAAAAATTGATGTTTTATGTTTGTGAAATGAATTGAGATGTGAATTGGATGTATACATGTACATGTTGATCTGCTTGTTTCAGAGGGCATGGCTAGCATTTCCTGAGGCTAGCCAATAAACAGAAATAGGTTTAGGAATAGAAGGGAATATCACAGACGATTTTTAACTAAAAATCGTCTGTGATATTTGCATCACAGACGGTTCGAAAACCGTCTGTGATGACCTCATATTATCACTGACTCATAAATTCAGACGGTTCACAAAACCGTCTGTGATGACGTTTTTGAACCGTCTGTGATGACCTTTTCTGTAGTAGTGATCTATATGTACTCCGAATAACTTAAAACAGAATTTAGTATTTCCGATTATGGATTTATAGTCCAAAATAACCCCACACCTCATTTTAGGTTGTAAAACAATGATTCTGAACTTATTATCTAGAAATATATAATTCCATGTTGAGATTTATAATTTAGAATGATTTCCAATATAATAAATCAATTGAGTGCCTGCCTGAAACGTAGAAATTTTACATAAATTTTGTAGAAAGCAATATAAACTTAACCTTAACATAAATTTAGAATGGTTCCCTGTTCCAAATGGGCCGTCCAAGTTAGAAACCAATACTAGGGTTCAACCAACTTACGGCTAGCTTAGAAATACCCCCAATCAAATACAATAAAAAATCCTAAACTTAACCTTAGCAGGGCTTATTTGGAACGTAAGAATTTTATATGAATTTTATAGGTAAGAATATAGTTCCCGCAAGAGTACTATGAAATTCTCACATTTCAAACAGGACTTCAATGTGACTTAGATATATTGCTTGTTCGGTACTCCTTCACCAGGACCCAACTCACAACAAAGAATATGATTTAACCACACGTATATATGGGTATACATACTATCGCCACAATCAGATATATCTCATGATTAATGGCAGTGGTCAGGGCGCACAGCAGCGATGGGCTGTGCGGAGCTCCAACAAACCGGCGATGTTCTAAAGAAAATAGAGGGAGCTTGAGGTGGTCAGAGACATGGTGAACGCAATGGCAAAGTTGGTTTGCCTTGAGGGTGGCCGAGGATGGCCCACGACGACGATGACGTCTAGCACAGTGATGGCGCATGGTGGTGGAGCTCCTTAGCCAACCATTGAGCGAGCTGAGCTCTTGGTTGCATTGAGGGGATGGAGGTGATGCTCTCGGTACAAGGATCGAGAAAGCGCTCACTGAGGACGACAAATCGACGGTGGAAGTTGAAAATGGCCGCTCCCGCAGAAAGTTCAATTCCCGTCGATTGGCTGCATGACAAATAAAATAAAAATGGTGAATGAGTTGCTTAAATGCTAAGACAGGAGATGATGTGAGCAAAAGTAGAAAATCTTCACCGGAATGATGAATGCCCAAATCGACTGTGATGGCCAACGTTCGGGAAAACAAGAAAATTCGACGTCGTCGGTGCCCCGAAGGTTTGTCGGTGCTCCGAAGGTTTTAAGATTTTGAGAGAATGAAAAGGGGTAGAAGAGATGTTGGTTTGCCAATTTATAGCCTCTCTTGTGATTCGAATTGTCAGGAATGCAAAAAATTTCGAACATCGGTTTTTGGTTTGCAGAAACTGATGGATAAAACGGTAATGAAAGCACTAATGGAATGTGGTAACGGAAACATTGACTCCGGCGATGAATGTGCGGTGAAGACGGCCTGGCAGTGCTTCAGACGGATTTGAATTTGAATGCTTGAGTGTTGGGAATTAATCTTGACTTAGTTTATTTTGTGAGTATGTGGTTAGTCAGTCAGTGTGTGTGCATTAGAGCAGGTCCATGCGTGAGTTAGATTAGAGAGGCCATGATCTGCATGTAAGTGGTTGCATGCAGGGGAGTCCATGCAGGTGCAAGTTGGCTTGGAGGTGTGGCCAAGTCAAGTGAAGTATGGATCCGTGAATGGTGGATCAGCTAGCTCACTGCATGGTTGCATTAGTCAGTGGCGATCTGCATGCAGGTAGACGTGGGTTGCATGTAGGGAGGCAGTTAGTGACGGGAGTGCATGGCCAAGTTGTGCGGCCAAACGTGATGCATGATGTGGTTATTTAAACTCTGTAATCAGCTTGTGGTGTGGTGAAGTGAAATAAAAACAGAGAAAAGGCATTGGTGTGGTGCAGCACCCTTCCTCTGCGTGTGTGATTGAGAGACGCTGGAGTGCAGCGCCTTCCCCTGTGTGTGTGTGATTGAGAGACGCTGGGTCAACATTGAGTGGAGAGAAATAGGAAAAGGAAAAAAGACTGTTGGTTTGCTTGCTCGGACGAAACGGTACGGAGAAGCGTCAGAGGTCGAAGATGAATGAACAGTGTTCGTTGTAGCATGAATAGTACCGAGAGGAGAAAGAAAGAGAGGAAAGAGAAACATAGAAAAGAATAGGCCAAGAAAATTAGTTTGGACCTAGAAAAATAAAATAGACATTTTTCTGGTGATTCGGAATTTTGGAGATTTGAATTCAAATTCAGAATTTTGGGTTGGAATTGGAATTTGAGATTTTCTTTCAGAATTATACAAATAATCCAAATAAATCCAACCAAAATTTTAAATAATTAATTTGAAATTAATTTTTAAATCTAGGAAATTTTGAAATGTTACAAAATAATAATTAAAAATAGAAAATGATTTTTATTCGAATTCCGGACGGAAACTAAAAAGAAACACATAGAAAGTACGATCTAAAAACATACAAATTTACCGCCTTCTTCCAATTAATTATCAGAGCCCGCCCAACATGATTGTACTGGCCCGCCGGCCGGGCTGCTTTAATTTGCCGCCTTCTTCCAATTAACACCGTCGTCTTCCAATTACCAACATATGCTCTACGCGTAAAGTCAAAGTAGATCGTAAAGCTACAAACAGGACAAAGTAATACAGACAATCATCAAAGTATTAAGAAAAAAACAGTGCCAAGCTATATGAAGCAATTCTATACTTGAGTGGAAAGAAAAACAAGTGATCGAGAGAGACCTATACCGAACTCTTAATCTATTTGAGTGCCAAGAAAAACAAGCTAAGATATCCTTGGCTTGCCAGGTAATCCTACAGTGTCTTAGTCTACTGCTTAATTTTTCTTTTTGTTCGAATGCAAAGACCGACTCTTTTGAGTCATCGCTGCTTCTTTTACATTTGTTTGCGTCCGAAAGACCTCAATGTCGTCACCGTAAACATCAGTCTCAGACTCAGTCCGTCGAGGGAGATAAATATGTCCTCGCAAAAAAGGGAGATAGTATGAAAAGAGACGCAATACTAATTAAACGAAAATCAGTAAATTAAAAGAAAGAGTTTATGTCAAATCCAATCCAAATTAACTAAAATTCGTAATAAAAAATAAAATAAAATCGGCAATTTGATTTTGATATGAATTTTGAAGTAAACCCTAAAAAACGAAATAATAATTAAAAATCGAAATTGGTTCCTTTTTTACTGCTACTCTATGTAGCGTTGCAAAGATAACGTGAGCATCTTTATTCGAAAAACATAATACGAAACATTGAAGCGAGCATATATTGTACAAATGAGATGGGACTCCTGTTAGGGGTGGTTGGGGTTCGATTCGAGCTCTGTATATTAAGTGTGTGAGTCGTGGCGACATTAGTCTCTGGCCCGTCCTCATCATCATCGCCACCTAAAGCTAAGCACTACTACAGAAAGCCTAATAGTAGACGCTAAATCACAGACGGTTTCACAAAACCGTCTGTGATGTACACTATTACAGACGGTTTTAATTTGGAGGCCGTCTGTGGTATTTGTGGCGGGAAAAAGGAGTATCACAGACGGTTCTTACCGCTGAACCGTCTGTGATATTCCAATATCACAGACGGTTTTAAATAAAAACCGCTCGTGATATTCCATATTATCACGCAGCGGTTTTATTATAAAACCGCTCAGGATATCGAATATCACGACGGTTTTAATAAAAACCGCTCGTGATAATCTGAAATATCACAGACGGTTTTTATTTAAAACCGTCTCAGTGAAATTAGATTATCACGCACGGTTTTATAATAAAACCGTCGTGATACGTTTCCGCCTTGCAATCCTCAAAATTTCAAATTTTCCCGCTAAAGTCCGAGTATGATTAAGTTTTGAGACACCTTCAGTAAAACGGGCATAACTTTTGCATACGATGTCCGTTTTCGACGTTCTTGTACTCGTTGGAAAGCTAACGACGAGCCCGATCCAAAAAAACAACCCGCTTGCGCTAGTCGAAATCCAAGACCCCGAAAATCGGCCATCTTTGGACCTAAACCTGCGTCGCAAGTTTTTGGTGTCTGTTTTTGCCCTTTTTCTTGGTCTTCCTTTCGGAATTTGGATTTTGCTTCAACTGCAAAGTTGTAGATCTCGTCGAAACCTTTCAAATGAGTATATATAAGCTACATAAAATGTTGCTATTTTATTTTTTCATACTAGTTGTTTATATTGCATTGGTATATAAAATTCTGTGCTCTAATTCATAGACGGTTCTATATATAGAACCGTCATGATATGTATTCATCACAGACGGTTCTAGCCAATAGAACCGCTCGTGATATCTGACCGCTGGGCCCGTCGATCCTCCTCAACCCAATCTCCGCTCCCGCCAAAAATTTCGAACTCCCGCCTCTCCCTCCCTCTCCCTCCCCTATAAATATAACCAAACCCAGCCTGTCTCCTCTTCCTTGCTATCCTCTTCCTTGCTATCCTCCTGCTTGCTATTCTCCTCCTCCTTACTATTCTCCTCCTCCTGCGCACGACGCACAAGTCTACGGAGATAAGACACCGCAGAAGCAACTAGCGGGCGAGAAGGCATCCACTCATGCGTTGCATCGGGCGAGAAGACATAGAAGATCTTTGCTTTTTCTCTGTTCTTGTTGTGTAACCCGCTTGTTGTTTTGGGATATTGTAATCTTTCTCTCTGTTCTTGTTGTGTAACCTATTGTTCTTATTGTGTAACCTCGCCGTTGTTTTGGGATATTGTAATGGTAGGCTCTAATCTCAATAAAAATGGATGTTTTATGTTTGTGAAATGAATTGAGATGTGAATTTGATGTATACATATACATGTTGATCTGCTTGTTTCAGAGGGCATGGCTAGCATTTCCTGAGGCTAGCCAATAAATGTAAATAGGTTTAGGAGTAGAAGGAATATCACGAGACGGTTTTTATTATAAAACCGCTCAGTGATATCGAATATCACGACGGTTTTATAATAAAAACCGCTCGTGATTTATAAATATCACGATCGGTTTTAGTTAAGAACCGTCGCGATATTTAATATCACGACGGTTTTAGTTAAAACCGCTCGTGATATTAAAATCACGACGGTTCAAAACCGCTCGTGATGACCTCGTATTATCATTGACCCATAAACTCAGACGGTTCACAAAACCGTCTGTGATGACGTTTTTGAACCGTCTGTGATGGCCTTTTCTGTAGTAGTGAAGGCTGTGTTCGTTGGACTGAAAAGCTGTAGCTTTTGGCTGAAATTGCACTAGTGACTGAAATTTTACTGTACCTGAAGGTGACTTATTTAGCGTAATTAAATTTTAAAAATTTTAAAAATAGAAAAAATATGTTAGTTCATTACGGACAACGCAAATGAATACAGGAAAAAAGAACCGGCAAAAAACTTAAAAAATTAAAAATTCAGAAAAAGATAAAATTTATAAATAATAAAAAATAAATTAGAAGCCAAAAACTAAAGCTGAAATGAGGAGTCTGCCCATCGTCGCAAAATCCATGGTCTTGATCGGTTGGTAGCTTACGATTGTTACGAATATATGCTCCTACGCGTAAAGTAACGTGGGCCGGCCGGGTGCTAGATATTGTGGGACGGAGAGCTACATATACCGAACTTTGTCTTAGTCCACTTGAGTGGAAAGAAAAACAAGCTAAGAGATCCTTGGCTCGACCAGACGACCACGATGCATGTATCGCCTTCCCCGGTAGTCCCGCAGTGCCTTAGTCTACTGCTTAATTTTTCTTTTTGTTCGGATGCAAAGACCGACTCTTTTGAGTCATCGCTGCTTCTTTTCCATTTGTTTACATCCGAAAGACTTCCAAGTCGTCGCCGTATCCATCGGTCTGAGACTATAGGACCGTTGATAGCAATCAGAGAGGGTGAATGATTGCAACGCACAGCGAAAACTTTTTTAGATTTTCTACCTTTTAATTTGCAAAAACCAGAAATAACAAAAAAACTTAAAAAATATTTTTTCTTGATTTTACTGTAGCAATACTGTAGCGCCGATCGATCGGCAAGGTGCACGTTTTTTTGCTCAAACTTCCAATAAATTTTTAATTAAAACTAATTTATGTATGTAAGAAATAAAAATACCTAAACATAGATCAATATATGGAGAATCTATAGCAATCAAAAACCAAGAAAAAGGATAATAGATGCGAAATAAAAAAACTCATAAACTTTATTAAAAACGTGGGCACTATTCATCCATCCATGTCCAGCGCCACGCCCTTTTTCCTGTTCACCCGTACTTCACGTATTTTTTCGTCTCCCAGCCGCACTCTGTTTTTTCGATACCAAAACCAACCGGTGGCTTGCATATATATATATATATATATATATATATATATATATATATATAGGACGAGTGTTTCATGCACCATGGTGCCTAGGGATGCCTAGGCACCAATATCAATACCCGTTGATTTGCTTCGAGATTCGCAACGTTTGATGTGGGTATCTTCATATACCCATAAAAAAGTATATTTGAGATATCAAACTCCGAAAAAATTTAAATTCAACTTCAGTTTAATTAGTTTGAACTATTTTTATGGTATATACTCACTGTAGTTGCATTGAACTCAAAAGTAGTTCAAACTAGTTTGAACTGAGTTCAAAACTAACTTACCATAAATATATCAAGGGTATAAAACATTTTCATACCCAAACTCAAAAAAATTATCAATCATACACGTGTATCGGATGTTGGTGCCTAGGCACCATGGTGCATTACGTAATTTTCCTATATATATATATATATATATATATATATATATATATATATATATATATATATATATATATATATATATATATATATATATATATATATATATATATATATATATATATATATATATATATATATATATATATATATATATATATATATATATATATATATATATATATATATATATATATATATGCCCCTAAAACACCTCTTCAAACTCTCCTTAGAATCCTAATCCAACTCCAATTAGGGTTTAAAATTCTAATCCAACTCCAACTAGGACTTAGAATTCTAATCCAACTCCAACTAGGCCTATACCTTTTTACCTCAACTAGACTTTTGGCCCACTAATTTTCAAGGGACCCGAAACCCTTCCTAACATGGGTTTTTCACACTCACGACTTTTCTAACGCGTCACGTGTCGAAGCCTCCAGGACCGCACCTCCCGTAGCTTCTCCACATATCATCCACCTTTAATCTCCATGCACCCCAAGCATGAGCCCAATCATCTCGTGACCTCCTTGACCATCTGAACCTCGGATCTCCCCATCCTAGTTCCGGTCCACCTCGTCACCGACCACGATCGCCTCCATGCTCAACCTGCACATGCAAAGACCAAAGAACATTTTTCCGGCACAAGTTCGTCCCAACTTGACCAACATCAGCCCGTGCATGCATGCACACACCTCGCATAACATCGATAAACAAAATCACCAAATATTCACCATAACAAATTAACCATTGTCAATTATTCATCACCAAAATATCCTAAACCTACCCACATGGTCTAACAGAGACTCAGTCCGTCGAGGGAGATAAATATGTCCTCGCAAAAAAGGTAGATAATATGAAAAGTGACGCAATAATAATTAAACTAGAATCAGTAAATTAAAAGAAAGAGTTTATGTCAAGTACAATCTAAATTAACTAAAATTCAGAATAAAAAAATAAAATAGGCAATTTGATTTTGATATGAATTTCAAAGTAAACCCTAAAAATGGAAATAATAATTAAAAATAGAAATTGGTTTTTTATACGAATTCCGGACTAAAACTAAAAAGAAATGCATGGCAAGTACAATCTAAAAAATACAAATTTGAATAAAAATTAAAGGATGATGTAGCACCTCTCATACCAAAATAAGATACTTTTATGTAACGTCATCACCAAAGTAAAAAAATAGTAAAAGTGATAATAGAAACCATAAAGAAATTAAAACTTTATTAGCACTTTATTAGAGAGCTAGTAAGAGCTGTAAGTAAATATTTGAAACATATTTCCGGTCCGTTTCTAACCAAATAAAAAGTAACAATATAAAATAAATGATGACAAGTCACGGTGCTGAAAATTCAAATGCTCCCACCTATGCATATTGCAATCACTCCACTAACCTTTTACCAAAGAATGGAAAGATCAAACATAAGATTTGAGGAATCTCAGAAAGTACGTCGGCCATGCCACCGTCGCCGCGCTGCCCAGCCGCCCCACCACCTAGCCCGCACAGCCGTTGGCCTGCATGCCACCGCCTGCTGGTGCCTAGAGCCCGGCCGCCACCGCCCAGCCGAATCATCCCGGCCATGCCACTCGGCCTGTGTGTTGGGACCTTGTCACTCCCCATGCTCGGCCCACACCACGCTTGGCCATGCATGTCGCCGTCATGTGCCTAGCCCTGCACACTGCCACCGTCCATCCGCGCCACCTGGCTTGTGCACCGCCACGCAAGGGACGAGAGAGAGAGAGAGAGACCTACTAGGGGACGGAGATATGCGCATGGTGGAACAAAAGGTATGCCCTTAAACTAGCCTCTCAAGCCAAGTTAGGAAGGTAATTAAATGGGTTTATTGCTAATTAAGATGATTGCTAGATTTTTGAAACGTTGTGATTCTTTCTTATTTTCGGGGTGCTACAGATGATTAGATATTTGCTTTGTAAATGAATTTGAAATATGTCGTCTCTCTTGCAGAGGTACAAGAGTCATCTACTGTTTGGGTGAATGGGTGCAAATCCAAGGAAGGAATAAACAGCTCTACTTGCTATATCCATGACCCAAGAACTAATAACCTAAACGGGGGTGCCACTAAAGTTGATCGCAGAACAAAACCGGGCAATTGTACTAGCTGTATGCTGCGCGTGCGACATATTTTCTTTCAATGGAGGGAGGGCTTAGCTTATCGGATGCGCGTCAGATAAATTGGGCCATAGCCCATGGGCTGGATTACTCCGGTGGTAGAATAAGATTAAATCAGCGATCCAAGCTCCGATGTACAGGACTCTAGTTTTTTCTTCTTCTTTTCTGACAAGGAAGAAACTACATGTGTCCATGCATTGCATTCCTTTTTTTACTGCCACTCTATGTAGCGTCGCAAAGATAACATGAGCATTTTTATTCGAGAAACATAATACGAAACATTGAAACAAACATACATTTTTATTCAAGAAGCATAATACGAAACATTGAAGAGAGCATGCATTGTACAAATGAGATGGGACTCCTGTCAGGGGTGGTTGGGGTTCGATTCGAGCTCTGTATGTTAAGTTGTGTGCGTCGTGGCGACATTAGCCTCTGGCCCGTCCTCATCGTCATCGTTAGGGGTGAAAACGGATCGGATATTTCCCGACCGACCGACCGCCGAATCCGAGTCGGATCGAATTCGGATAGTCATATCGGATAATTATCGGATTCGGAGTCGGATTCGGATAGTTGCTTTCGGATACGGATTCGGATTCGGGAGCGGACTATCCGACGGATACAGATACTATCCGGAATTTTATCGGATAATACCCGATATATTTTTCGGATATCCGGCCCATCAGCCAAATCATCATTTTCAGCCCATCAGCCCATTAGCAAATCCAAATAAATTCCCACATAGACCTTCCAACGGACGCTGCCACTCCGAACCGGTTGTGGGCCCAAGGTAGTGTGAGAACCCTCCCCTAACACATATCATATCACTATTTACAACCCGCACATTCTGTGGGTTTCCATCTCCACCATCAACTGTTTCCCTGTCATACATACAACTAGCGTAAGGAATGGTATGGTGATCATACCTTGATGCACAACCTCACTAAGTGATGATTTACAACTTGTGCAAACCCACAAGAGTAGCCACCTAGCAGGCAGTACATATGGCGATGCATTAGATCTAAGTTAGACATGGCTTATGAATTTTTGTTAAAATAAATAGTAATAGCTAAAACCAGTATTTTTTAGAAAAGGACGAGCGGTAGAAAAAGTAAAGAAAGATGTGTGCCCATGACGATAATAAGAGAAGTGGAGTGTGTGATGCTTCTGTGACTCCTGCTTTATCTCTGTAGGAGATAGTTGCAAGAGTAGTAAATTCTGAATTTTATCATGAAAGACTTTTAATTTTAAGTAGCACTAATTAAATATGATTAATACTAATTAATTGTGAGTGCAATAAATATTGTGCATGTTTTAATTAGCACTAATGATCTAACAGTTGCTGCATATTGGTGCTGCAGTGCTGCCGCGTAATGATGGCTGCAGGACTGCAACCGCGCAGTGAAGCTTGGCAGGAGCCGGCCTGCTGCGGTGAAATCACAAGTAAACACTCGAACAGAACAGAACAGAACACCTGACGTTGATCAGCAATTAAGCTGGGAAATCAGATTTGGAGATGCGGATGCATAATCCCCAGCATTATTAGCGGGGGGATTCCGGCGCTCGCACCGTGGCCACGTCGCACCGCCGCTCCGTCCGCCCGATGCGTGCCGCCATCCTTTTGCGTACGGTCAAGAGACCCATTTCCCTTCTATTTTTCGGAAATTACATAAAGGTCCTTTTTTCTCGCGAAGAGGTCCCTGCGCCCAGTTTTTTTAAAAAAATTTTGGATGACGCCCGCGGGTTTCCAAAATTATGTATAGGTCCTTATTTACTCACGTACAGGTCCTTACAAGTCCTCGGCTTTTTACGAAAAAGTCCTTTGATTTTTCCGAAATTACACACATTTTTGGATGGCGCCCCGCGGGTTTCCAAAATTACATATAGGTCCTTATTTACTTACGTACAAGCCCTTATAAGTCCTCAATTTTTTACCAAAAAACCCTTTGATCTTTTCGAAATTACGCATTTGTCCTTGATTTTTTTTATGAAACTCCATGCGAATTATCGTCTCTTTTACTTTGGTCCACACGGTAGCTAGCGCGGCGTGCGCCGCGCTTATATGCAGCTAGTAGTAGTAATAGTAGGTTACTAAATGTTGCAGATATTATTTCAAATGAATTTTCGTTTGTTTGCAAGCAGCGAGGAGGGATCGATGTGGAAACAGTTTGTTAGACCATGTGGCTAGGTCTAGAATATTTTGGTGATGAATAATTGATAATGGTTAATTTGTGATGTTAAATATTTGGTAATTTTGTTTAGCGGCGTTATGCGAGTTGTGTTGCGTGTGTGCGGATTGACGTTGGTCAAGTTTGGACGAACTTGTGCCGGAAAAATGTTCTTTGGTCTTTGCATGTGCAGTTTGAGCATGGAGGCGATCATGGTCGGTGACAAGGTGGACCGGAACTAGGATGGGCAGATCCGAGTTTCAGACGGTCAAGAAGGTCACGAGATGATCGGGCTCATGCTTGGAGCGCATGGAGATTAAAGGTGGATGGTGCGTGGAGAAGCTACGGGAGGTGCGGTCCTGGAGGCTTCGACATGTGATGAGTTGAAAAGTAGTGGGCCAAAAAGCCTGGTTGAGACAAAAAGGCATAGGATGAGTTGTATTAGGGTTTAAGTTTGTTTAGGATTTGTGGACATGCTATAAATAGATTAGGGCCGGCGGCCGTGAGGCGTACGGTTTTTGGTGGCAAACAAAAAAATCTGATTAATCTCCGCGCCGTCGCTGCTTTATCTTCTTACGGCGATTTTTGGTTCGCTTTGTACGTCGCGGCGTCGCGCGTGCCGTGAAGAAAAAGCAGAAGCTGTGTTCGATCTCACACGGTATCGCACGACGTCACCTCTCGTTGATCGACGTGAATCCAGTTCGCGGATCGTATCTCACGGGAGTCTTCGGCGAGTCGTTGTCTCGGTTGCATGAACCTCTTCACTGTCTCGATCGACGCGTAAAGAAACTGCATCGACTCGTCATCGCATCTTTGGTTCACTCAGTCGGCAAGCACATCACGACATCAACGCCACCTGCCATCGCCATACATGCATGCATGTACTACCGTGCGCTCGGTCAGGAGGGAATACGTCTAAAGATAAGTTTGCATGCATGTTTATTCTATCCATCCGTGAGCCATCAGAGCTACTCCATGCATATATAATATTCAAGTTGATTTTTACTACTCATCCGTGAGCTATCAAGGTCATGCCATGCATACAAACATATACTATTTAATTTGAGAAGTCACTAGTTGGTGTTGCCTCTGAGATGACGTGCTGTGCATTGATGAGAGAGAAAAAATTGATTAGTGCTAGGTGATTAGGGAGGTTAATCAGGTTTCTGTTTTTTGTTTTTCTTGCATTTAATTTTTAACCTTCTGATTTTTGCATGCATAAAAAAATTATATATACATAGATTGCTTTGCATGCATTGTGGCTAGATATTTTTGTGTGTACTTCTGTGATTTGCAGGTTTAAAAATATTAATAAATTTTGGAAAGCTTCCGCTAGACACTGCAATCATTCACCCCCCTCTGATTGCCATCGACGATCCTACACAGTTGATCATCTTGTTTAACTGCGATGTCCCCAAGTTTATCTGGTGCTATTTGGGTGAAATTTGGGGCTGGAATTCTACTCTAGATTCGATCGAGGATTTGGTAGACAGATGGTTAGCTCCAAGGGGTAGTTGTGTAAATCTTTTTTGCTTTTGGGCAATCACTTGGTCTCTATGGCAAACTCTGTAATACCAATTTGCATTACAATGAGCGGCGAGCACGAACGGAACAAGGAGCTCCGTGGACACGAGATAGTACCTGTGTTTCTTCCTCGGCATCTCAAATACTCGCTGCATCGATCATGATCAGCAATTACGGTGTGGAGTGCTGGTAGCAAGGAATCAAATGGAAGGTTTACTTCCATATACAGTGCAAACATACTTAGGCAAACAACTCCTGCAAATTCGCTCCAGACCAAATCATCACAGGCAGATAAAAGGCAGGCAAAGGTACATATTTAGGCAAACGACTCCTGTAAATTCACTCAAGACCAAACTAGACGCCTACATGGCATGTAGGATATGATGACCATATATATTACTAGACTAGCCAGTTTCGCAAGCTGCAGCTAGCAGCACAACGACGGCACCAAGAGCTAACAAACAAACCACGTACACCGCATGCATGCTCGAGCCATGGTGGTTAAGCCCCAACCAAATGGTCTCCTTATTATCCACTCACTCATAAGTCTCACACACACACACACACAGATGAGACGATACATCGCAGATGTGCCTGCACTCCCCAAGCTTGCTAGCAGTTGCAAGGGTTGCACTTGCAGTTGGAGCCGCAGCTGCAGCCATGGCCGGTCTCGCCGGACTCAGTGGCCTTCTCAACCTGCGCCTTCTCCGGTGCGACGCCGAGGACCACGGTGACCTGGCTGCTGCTGCTGCCCTTCTCTTCCAAGTCAGGGTACATCTTTCTGCAACCAGCAAAATCAAATTAATTAGCACGAGAAATTCCTCAGCGCTACTGAAGATACTAAATAAGCATATACATACCCGCACTTGCAGCTTGAGCCGCAGCTGCAGCCTGATCCACAACTGCAGGACATCTTTGAGACGAAGGGAGAAGAAGAGCTTTTTGAGATGACGAGCACAATGCAAATGCTCCACTCCTGGTCTCCTGCGCCACTATTTTATACGACTAGATTAACGCAAATAAGTGTACAAGACGACGCTGTCGCGTGTCACGATGCTATAGGCTGTCCAGAATTTGTCCAGAATTAGTCTTCAGGATACTTGACGGATATTCTGAATAGAGTTCCCTACGTCTGTGTGTGTGTGTGTGTTGAAATGTGGTTGCTTTCTGCTAAAGTAACAATGCGTGGATGACTTGTCTTCCCCTCTTCTGATTACATCAACCAAGGCCTAACTCATTTCGGCTTTAATTTTTATTTTCAATATTTTTTTATTATTTTTAAATGTTGTCTTTTCTGTTTTTTATCTTTTTTTTATTTTTTTTGCTTTTTTAATGTATTCATTTGTATTGTATGGGATGAGCTAATCTGTTTTTCTATTTTAATTGTTTTTAAATTTAATTATGCTAAATAAGTCACTATCAGCTACAGTGCAAAAAATAAATCAGCTACAATACAAATTTAGCCATAAGTTAATTAAGATAGAAGACTCAATAAAAGAACACTATGTTAGTCGACTTTCGCAACTTCCAGCCGGCAAGAAATGGGCTTTCTTTGTTCCTTCTTACCATTTCTTTTGCCTTAAAGCAAGTAGCTTTCAGATAAAAAAAAACTATATTCAGTATCCATTTGTACATAGAAAGTGTTATGAAGACAAGTACTTTCTCTGCATTTTCTTAGCCTCCGCTGTGACCCCACATGTTATACTTGTCATTTTTGTAGATATGAGGTGTACTTTTCAAACGTATGAGCTGTAATTGATAAGGCCAATGACAGGGCAATTATAGAAAAATTGAGTGTACTATGTTAGTTGATGTAGTCTTGGGAATTCATAACTCTAATCAAATGCTCATTATTATTCATTTCAACAACTGGACTCTCGTTTCTATCCAATATGATTTGTACTGTCAAGTAATTTTTTTCGGTTCTTAGGCACAATGTTTGTTTCAAGCAGAGTACATATGAATCACAATGTTAAATTACCGACAAATGGTAATTATCGAGACTGCATAGAAGAAACCTTTCTTGTCACATTTATCAATAGGCTTGATGCTAGATTACAAACTTGTCTGTTCAGTTGTTCTGACTGAAACAGCAATAAAACATCACATCCAGCACGTCAAGAATCTAGAACGAGGTTTTATTTTTCATTTTTGATACTCGACATTAAAAATGTTATCACATTGCATTATGTAAGACCATGTGGCTAGATCTAAGATTTTTATAATGATGAATAATTGACAATATTGCTTAATATTATTATTCGAGGCGTGTGCGTGTGTGCGTGGACTAATATCGGTCAAGTTGGTGAGAACTTGTGCCGGGAAAAATATTCTTTGGTATTTGCATGTGCAGGTTGGGCGTGGAGACGGTCATGATCGGTGACGTGGAAGACCGGGACTAGGAAGGGGAAATATGAGGTCCGAGTGGTCGAGGATGTCACGAGGTGGTCGGGCTCATGCTGGAGCACATGGAGATCAAAGGTGGATGATGCGTGGAGAAGATACAGGAGGTACGGTCCTGGAGGCTTCGACACGCGATGAGTTGAAAAGTCGGGAGTGTGAAAAATCTGTGTTAGGAAGGGTTTTGGGTCCCTTGAAATTTAGTGGGCCAAAAGTCTAGTTGAATTGGTAAATGGGCTGGTTGATATTTTGTATTGGGCCTTAGAGTTAGTTTAGATTTTTGGGTTGATTCGGGACTTGAATACGGAAAAGGAGCTGTAACCGATTAGGAAAATAGAATCTGACCGAGACGGAGACAGAAAAGATAACGGAGCGTGGCTGCTGTATAAAAAGGAGGATCAGGGACTAACTGTATGAAGTGGTTAGTTTTTGCCGAGATTTGAAGTTAATAAAAAGAGGATCTCGGTTTTGGAAATTCATGCGCCAGGCCTCGACATTGCGCGTATCGCCAGCACGTCATCTACTACAGCCTGCGTGCAGTGGTCTCTTCGTGTACTCGGTTCGTGCAAGAACGCAGCGTACGGTGAGGTGCTTCCGAGGTGAGTACGACCGGTGAAGAAAGCGACAGCGCGCGGCGACTAGAAGATTTCCTCCTAATCTTCACGTTTCCAGTGCATGCATTTGGCGTCTGATCTTTGCATGTGACTCAGAAGCAAAGGCTGCAGAGAATAAATAAAAAACTCAAAAAAGTGAAGAAAGAGTCTGATGGAAGCCGCCATGACATCTGTGCATTAGGAGAGAGGAAAAAGAGATTAAGGCAAAGGTGATTAGGTGAGAAAGTTGGTTACGTGAGAAAAGTTGATTACGTTTTACTTCTGTTAATTTTTTTTGGGCGTTAAAGTTTTTAAGCTCTTGATTCATGCATGCATCAAAAATATATATACACATATAGATTGTTTTGCATGCATTGGAGTTGGATATTTTTATGTGTGCTTCTGTGATTTGCAGGTTTTAAATAATAATAAATTTTAAAGAAAAAATATTCATTAGGCACTGCAATCATTCACCCCCTCTGATTGCCATCGTCGATCCTACACATTATCAAACGATCTACTTGTGCTATATGTGGAAAACTAATGACGATTGAGAAGTAGAAAAGCTCTATGACAGGACATGTCTCATCTACCACAATGCTTATTTTTGCTACGAATCTTTGTTTCAAAAATACATTTTTTCTTTCTCTGCGTGGTAGTTTGAAAACACGTTTGATGATTTCTCAAACCAAATGGCTTTGTGAAACTAGTCCTGAGCAATTTACTCTAATAATTAATGAAGGATCATGTGAGAAGATCAAGAATTATCATTGCATTATCATTTTTTAAGGAATAAAAAATTTGAAATTTGCAAATTTATAGATTTTTCTAGACAACTTGCAGAGGCGGTGGTCTGACCAGTTAGCTTGTATTGCTTCGGCCGAAATAGATGATTTTAAGAAATTTGAGTCATGGGATGATTTGATTTAACTTAAATCAGTGCATATATGTGGCATAATGCATGTTTCAGCTAACATGGGTCATGTTGTGAGGAATTTATGCCCAAAAATAAATTTTTTGGTCTTTAAAAGTGCAGTAACACTTGAGTCAACCATGATCAATGGTAAGGATCGGGACTACGCTCATAGAGAAGCCAAGACCTAGAACGATCAAAAATACCGGGTGAGATGGCTGAGCTCAAACATGGCAGAAGAAAGACAGAAAATGTTGAAGGGAAGTTAGAGCGATGCATTTTACCATGTGGCTTAGTCAGTCCAAATGAGATGTGGTCCGGTGGAACCAGAATATGATAGACTTGCCGATGCGTAGCAAGCCAGTAGTGCATTTAAACGTAGCAATCATGATGATTGCTTAGAGATGAGAGGTATTAGCAGAATCCGAAAAGAAGAGAGAGCCTTTGCTATTGCAAGTGAGAGGATCCAGTTCCCTCCACTCATGCGAAAATTTCTATTATATACCGGTGGCGCAATCCGCCACTCCACTTTGTGTAACGTATGAAGTAGGCCTTAGAGTGCATTGCGCAGCTGCAGTACTTGCCGGTTGAGCGACATAAACCTCCTCCATGAGGTTGTCGTTCAGAAACACAGACTTGATGTCGAGATGGTGGAGCGTTCAGCCCTCGTGCGCTGCTACCACTACCAGTGCGCGCACGGAGTCGAGCCGTGCCACAGGTGCAAAAACCTCATCGAAGTCCATTCCAGCGCGTTGTACGTACCCCTTAGCCACCAGCCGTGCCTTGTGACAAACCACCGCCCCATGCGCATCCTTCTTGAGCTTGAACACCCATTTGAGGCCAATCGGGCGATGTCTGGCCGGGAGGTCCACCGCCTCCCACATGCCATTGTCCTCAATGGCCGCCATCTCCTCTTCCATCGTGGCACGCCACGCCGGATCAGTGGCTACCTCATCAAAAGAGGTAGGCTCCTCAGTCGCAACGAGGAGCCACTCGTCGGGGTCCAGTACGCGTGGCTCAGCAGTATTGATGCAATTATCCACCGTGCAGAAACACCGCGGCGCACCGTTGTCACTATGATCGAGCCCCGACGGGATGTGCGACGGTGGAGTGCAGTGCTCGACTTGAGCACCACCGGTGTCGTGAGTGGCGTTCATGGGCGTTCGGGGTGACGCCACAGCTTCCTCTTCTTCCTCTAGGGACGGGACTGCAGGGGATACAGAAGCGTTCGGGTCGCCGCCGCCCAAGACGCCGCTGACCGTGTACTCCACGGTGAACATCTCAAGGCTGGCGTCGCCGTTCGCCTCCCAATTCCACCCTTTGGTCTCATCGAACACCACATCGCAGGTCACATGGAGCTGGCCGCCCACCTGATCGTACACTCGGTAGCCTTTGGAGCCTGGCTCATACCCGACAAAAACCATCTTCACGCTCCAATCGTCGAGCTTTGTGGCGTGCGGGCATGTAACCTTGATGTGAGTGAGGTAGCCGAACGTGCGCATGAAATGCACAGCCGGTTTCTTACCATGCTAAGCTTCATAAGGCGCCGTCCCGGTGACGTTTTTCGTCGGCGGACGGTTCAAGATGAACACGGCAGTGCTCACTGCCTCCCCCAGAAGGTGCTCGGCATCTGCTTCGCCTTGAGGAGACAGCGTGCCATGGCCATCACTGTTTGATTCCTGCGCTCCACAACCCCGTTTTGTTGCGGCGAATACGGCGCCATGAGCTGCCGGTGAACGCCCTTCTCCATGCAATATTCGCCAAAGGTCACCGCTGTGAACTCACCTCCTCGGTCCGTGCATAGCGCACGGAGTTTCCTGCCGGTCTCCACCTCGACGCCGGCTTGGAACTTCTTGATCACGCTTGCCGCCTTGTCCTTCCCCACCAACAGCACTGGCCACATATAGCGGCTAGCGTCATCGACGAGTAGGAGAAAATACCGCCTGCTGCTGTGGGTCGCTGGAGTGACTGGCCCGCAAAGATCGCCGTGGACGAGATCAAGCCGGTCCTTCACGCGATACTTGGCCTCCAGAGGGAACGGTGAGCGCCATTGCTTGCCAACAAGGCACGCATCACATATCTGGTCGACATGATCCAGCAGCAGAAGCCCACGCACCATGCCGCCACACCCAAGTTTCTTCAACCCCTCAAAGCTTAGGTGGTCGAACCGCTCATGCCAGCGCCACACATCGTTGTTCGCGTGCGCCAGGAGCGAGATCGGTCGAGCGAGCATGAGGGAGATCTTGTATAATCAATTCGTCGATCGCCGTACCTTGTCGAGAAGCTCCCTCCTCGGATCGCGCACCTGCAGTACGCCTTCCTTGATCAACACTTGGCACCCGACGTCGTCAAGTTGTCCCAAGCTGATAATGTTGCTGCATAGACATGGGATGAAGTACACATCCGACAGCACACGATGGCGTCCACCCCGTGCCGCGAACATGATCGTGCCACGCCCGAGGATGTCCACCTTTGATCCATCGCCGAACTTTACCGTGCCCGTGATGTCGCGGTTCAACTCGGAGAAGGCCGCACCGTTTCCCGTCATATGGTTCGACGCGCCTGTGTCAAGGTACCACATGCCGTCGTCCTGACCATCGGTGTGGTTGTCGGTGTCTCCCAACTGCACCGTCGTGCGTTCTTTGTTAAGGAAGACTTGTCCGCCGACGTGCATAGGTGCGGCGCGCTCTGGGAGGCGCACGGGCACCAACGAAAGAGAGGCCACCTGGGCCATCAACAGGGACAGCTCGTCGTCGCCGCCCTCCTCCGCCAGCAGCGCTGCGGCCGCCGCCTCGTCTCTCTTCTTCTTCCGGCACTCCATGGCCTAATGCTAGTTTTCCCGCAGTACTTGCATGTTTCCATGTCGATGACCTTGCCGTCACCGCCCTTGCGTGCGTTGTTGGTACCGCGCTTGGGTGGCTGTGTGCCGCACCGTGGCAGGACCAAGCCACCGCTCGTACCGCTTCCGCTAGCGCCAGTGCTGCCAACATGCGCACCCTCCTTGTTGTGCTTGCGTAGGCAACGGATGAGATCGTCCTCCGTCGACGAGAGAAGCAGCCGAGAACCCAACTATGCGGCCACTACCCGCGCGTCGAGCCGCTGCTCCACGAACTGGAGATAGCCCGTGACCTCCTCGATGGATAACTCGTTGATCCTCGCTGTACTCAACGTCGCCGGGTTCAATTGCGCCCTACAGGCCTTGTGCCTGCAAGTTGATGTGCATCATCACTACCCACTCCGGGTAGTTTGTCTTCGTCAGCATTGGGTACTGGACGGACGCCGATGATTACTTGACGGTGCGGTGGACAACGATCGGGCACTCATACTGCGCACGCCCATGGCCACCGCCACGCCCGCGCCCATGTCGTCGTGGCTGGGCGGCGCACTCCCGCGGCATTGAGGGGAGTCCGACATCGCTGCTCCCTAGAACGAAACAGGGCTCTGATACCAATTGTTGGACTCCGCTGCACGAAGTTCTGCAAGTGCGAAGTCCCTACTTCGCTTGTCGTGCGGAGTCTCCGACTTCAGAGTGGAATCCCTGGACTTCGGTCTTCAATGCGCGAAATCCCGCAGGTGCGAAGTCCCTACTTCGCTTGCCGTGCGAAGTCTCCGACTTCGGAGCGGAGTCTCTGAACCTTCACTGCGAAAGGTCCTGGACCAATTGTTGGCCAAATTCTCGCTTACGCCTTAGTATTCACTGTTATCGGATGGAAACAGAAATACAATGGAAGAACACAATGAACTCACGCAGGCTTTGGCGCTGCGGAACTTAGCAGCTTTTCATGTTTTACTTCCCCCTTTATAGCAATTAAACAAGAGAAACTGACCCACTAATTACCTGAGAAACTGAACTACTAATTACCAAAAAAACTGGCCTACTAATTATCAAGAAAACTGACATACTAATTATCAGGAAAAACTGACATGCAGAATAACTAGATTAGCTAACACACGACGCCACCGACATCCTTGATCTCTGCCAGCTTAGGGCCATGGATCAACGAGCAGGCGCATTCACAGTAGACATGGGTTGCAGAGAGGAGGCGCATCAGTGACCATAGCGTGCAGGGGTGGGTGAGGGAGCTCAAGGATGCCATGTACGACGCCACCGACATCCTCGCTCTCTGCCAGCTCAGGGCGAAAATGACATATTTATCCCTATAATTATATATCTTGATATAAATGTTTATGTAAGCAACCTTTGTAGCTATAAATATATACCTTAGGACGCTATAGAGGAGGATGATTTTTTTGAGAAAGAGCTGTGTAATAGACTACACATTGTGTATATACTTTTTAAATCTAATCCTTACGGTTTCTCACGTTTCGGACAGTCTCTGTATGATTTTTCTATAGTCTCCATTATAGAACGAATTAAATATCTACCTAGCCAGCGAGGTCTCATCGATCTTGCTTGCACGCTATCGATTACTTTGAGGCCCGATTGAGATGGATCTATAATTAATTAATGTGATGGCACTTGTGCAGTAACAAAAAAGAAAGTTTTTAATAATGTAACGAAACGCAGGAACCAAGACCGCATATAGAAAAGTGTCCACTTGAGGGGTCATTGAACAACGCATCCACAAATATTGAGCTGCTCTTAGAGCAAGTCGTGAAGACCCATCCATCTCTCCAACCCAACCCAAGGCAAGGTACGTACCTAATCTTGGCTCCCTCTGTCTATCTTGCAAATTAAACTCTAGCTCCCCTATTTTCTGATCTCCGAGCTTTGCTCCCGTGGTTAAAATTTTGTCCGGCCGGATTTGCAGTTTTTCATGCATCTATAGATCTGTCTTCTTGTTAGCAATTAATGCTCGTCTTTTCTTCTAAGAAATGTAATAAAGAGGATAGCTTCTGGTAGTATTGTTCTTTCCTTGGTGACATGTGTTTCGATTTTCAGCATTGGTACGTAAAATCTTTAGCCAAAACTAATGACAAAGATGATGTTTGGATTAACTTTGTCGCAGCAAAAGGCAGTTCGCAAACCTGAAGTAATGGCGATGGTCCTGGATGCCTTCGCGTCCTACGTCGTCGACCTGCTCAAGCAGGTGGCGCAAGATGAGGTGGGCATGCTGCTTGGTGTCTCCGGCGAGATCGCCAACCTGGAGGAGAAGCTGCAGAGCCTCAAGGACTATCTCGCCGACGCCGAGAGGAAGCGCATCACCGACCAACACGTGCAGGGGTGGGTGAGGAAGCTCAAGGACGTCATGTACGACGCCACCGACATCCTCGAGCTCTGCCAGCTCAAGGCCGTGGATCAACTGCAGGGCACGTCCTCCGCGACAGGCATGGGTTACTGCAACCACTTGCTCTTCTGCCTTCGAAATCTACTCTTCGCCCACGACATTGGCAGCCGCATCAAGAAGCTCAACCAAAGGCTGGACGGCATCTGCAAGACGGGTGTTGGGTTCAACTTCATCAAGCTGGAGGCCTACCAGGACCGAAGGATGGCCCGAGCCCGACCTTCTTCATATGAGCGGAAGACGGATCAGGTGTTGGACCGGTCAGGCGTGGTTGGGGAGAAGATCGAAGAGGATACTAGAGCGCTGGTGGAGAAGCTCGTGACAAAGGTGGAGGGAGACAAGGAGAATAATGATGGCATCAAGGTGGTTGCCATCGTGGGTGTCGGCGGTATCGGCAAGACCACCCTCGCCAAGAAGGTCTTCAACGACGAGGCCATCCAACACAAGTTCGACAGGAAGATATGGCTGAGCGTCACACAAGACTTCGACGAGGCAGAGCTACTGAGGACAGCCATTACCGCCGCCAATGGGGACCTCCCTGATGCTGGGACTCGAGACAGGTCCCTACTTGTGCCGGCCCTTGTCAACGCCATCAGGGACAAGAAGTTCTTTCTAGTGTTGGATGACATGTGGAGGGCAGGAGAATGGAACGACTTGCTCAAGGCTCCCTTCAGTCACGGTGCCCCCGGTAGCCGAGTGCTCGTCACCACAAGACTCGACACGGTTGCCCGAGTAATGAAAGCCAGGGAGCCCTACCACCATGTTGACAAATTAGGGCCTGAAGATGCCTGGTCCTTGCTCAAGAAGCAGGTCAGTTACTAATCTATTTATTGATTCACTATGCAGTTCATCTACGATCTATCAAACCCTAAAACTGTATCGTTTAGTTAAGTAGCGGATGGTTGAAATTTAAATTAGGCCCTCGATGTGTTCTTAATTAATTTGTGCCTTTTACTTTTTACGCTAGAATACATAGAAGCACAGATTATTCGTACAAGATAATTTTGTACAAAATTATTCGTAATCAATTTGTTCAAATTTTGTACAAAATTGTTCGTGTTCGTTCAAAATTATTCTTACAATCTTTTTGTTTGTACAATATTATTCTTACATATTTTTGTTTGTGCAAATTTTTTCTTTGTACTAAATAAATTGTACCAGATTATTCCCCCCCTCTCTCTCTCTCCTCCTCTCTCTCTTTCTCTGGTGGCCAGCGGCAAGGTCGTGACGCCGAGGAGCCGGCGAGCTCGGATCTGGCAGTCGGCAAGCTCGGTGTGGCGGAGGACGGACAACAGTTGCGCTGCTCAGGTGAAGGACAGTGGCCATGCGGGAGTCGATCAGGCGTACATAATGGGTTCTTGGTTGTGGATTATGGCTTAAATTTTTGGATTCTGGTTATTTGTGAGAGTCAGTATATAAAAAAATAGTTGTATATAATTTTGATCGGTATAACTGAACTCAGTACTTTTTTACTATAATTTTCTTATAAATCCTATCTTAAAAATATATTATTTAAAAATAAATTACTGCAGTACGCATATGCCAAAGCCAATGTGAAGCATTTCCGAACCCATCCGTTGTATTTCAATCGTATTTCCTATTCCCCTCTATATACGTGCACATATCTCGAAGGCAGATGAATGGTTGATATGATACAGGCATATGCCCCTGCGGGAAAGAAGTCAAGAACTCCGCCAACATGGAAGCACTAGCCTTTTTAGCCTAAGCAATACCTAATTCAATAGTATTCTCTTTCTTTTTTTCTAACGAATAATAGAGCTTCTACCCTATTTTTTTAAAAAGAAACACTGACTACTATTAGTTTCTTTTCTTTTTTATTAGGAAAAATCGGTGTTAGCCACTACCAATATACTATTTGATATTAATTGGATGGGTTTAACTGTGTGCAGGTAGTCTCAAGTGAGAGAGATGAGCCTAATATTGATACGCTGAATGATATTGGAATGGAAATTATAGCAAAATGTGATGGTTTACCGCTTGCTGTAAAAGTAATGGGAGGACTCTTGTGCCAAAGGGAGAAACGACGATATGATTGGGAGAAGATACTTAGTGATTCTATATGGTCAGTATCTGAAATGCCTGAAGAGCTAAACTATGCAATATACTTAAGCTACGAAGATTTGCCACCTTGTTTGAAGCAATGCTTTCTGTTCTATTCACTTCTCCCTAAAAATACAAAGTTCAATAATAATACAATTGTTAGTATGTGGATTAGTGAAGGATTTCTTCAAGGAAACCCAGATGAATCAGAAGAATTAGGAAGCGAGTGCTATAAGGAGTTAATATTGAGGAACCTTATAGAGCCAGATACAACGTACGCTGATCAATGGGTTTGCAACATGCATGATGTCGTCCGCTCATTTGCTCAGTATGTGGCCAAAGACGAAGCACTAGTAGCTCACAGTGGTGAAACTGATATTATCAGTAAATGTAATTCACATAAGTTTCATCGATTGTCTATAGAAACCAAAGGATCAGAATCACATGAATTTGAGTGGAGTTTTTTGCATGCACAGGAATCACTGAGAACACTAATATCAATTGGCCAGTTCAAGATTAAGCCTGGTGATTCACTTATTACTTTTTCGAGACTACGGACTCTACATATACAATCTGCAAATGTTGATGCGTTAATTGAATATTTGTATCAACTCAAGCACTTGAGGTATCTATCCCTACAAGAATCTGATATATCTGGATTACCGGAAAACATCGGCCAAATGAAATTTCTGCAGCACATTAGCCTTTCTGGTTGTAAAAGTTTGGTGAAACTTCCTGATAGCATTGTAAAGATAGGGCAGCTGAGGTTTCTAAGCGTTGCTCACACGAGTATAAAAGATGTACCTAGGGGTATCCGTGGTCTAACAAATTTGAGGAAACTATATGGGTTTCCAGCACACATAGATGGTGACTGGTGTAGTTTGGAAGAGTTAGGCCCCCTTTCCCAACTCAGGGCTCTTGGGTTAGAGGGTTTGGAGAATGTATCTACTGCCTCGTCCGCCGCAAAGGCCAAGCTTGGTGGAAAGGTGCATCTTACCTATCTGATCTTACGCTGTAGAAGTAGATTGGGAGATGATGGGCTGGTCAAAGAGGGAGAAGAAGACGTCTCTGAGGAAGAGCAGCGACGAATTGAGGAGGTGTTTGATGAGCTCTACCCTGCGCCATGCTTGGATACTCTTGAAATCAAAGGATATTTTGGTCGACGACTCCCAATGTGGATGATGTCGACAGCAGCGGCGCCCCTTAAGAGCTTGAGGATTCTAATAATGGATGACCTGGCCTGCTGCACCCAACTGCCTGATGGCTTGTGTCAGTTCCCCTGTTTGCAGTTCCTTCATATCAAACATGCTCCAGCTATCGAGCGTGTCGGTCCTGAATTCCTGCAGCTCTACCATCCTTCATCCCAGGTGGCGACTGCGTTTCCAAGATTGAACACGATGAAATTAATAGGAATGGCGGAATGGAAGGAGTGGGAGTGGGAGTGGGAGGAGGAAATGCAAGCCATGCCTGCCTTGGAGGAGCTTCTTATCAGTGGTTGCAAACTGAGGCGTGTCCCTCCTGGCCTTGCCTCCCATGCAAGGGCTTTAAAAAGGTTATACGTATACAATGTGCAGCACCTCAACTCTATGGAGAACTTTGCTTCTCTCGTTGAGCTTGAAGTGTATGAGAACCCCGACCTCGAGAGGATCACAAATCTCCCGAAATTACAAAAGCTTGACATCAACAGCTGCCCAAAGCTGAAGGTATTGGAGGGCATGCTTGCACTCCAGAGGCTCGAACTGGAGGACTATGATATGGAAACACTCCCGGGATACCTGCAAGATGTAAAGCCAAGGCATTTGCTGCTGCACTGCAGCCTAGAGTTGCTCATTTCCATTGCCGAGGGAAAATCCAGCCCAGAGTGGGAAATGTTGAGTCATATCCAGCATATCAAGGCCTATGCACACGACGGAGACAATGAAAGGAAATGGTATGCGCTGTACACAAGAGATCCCTACAAATTGGAGACAAATATCGTTGTCAGCTCTTCCATATCTGGAGGTAAATTAGCACACCTGCTTCAGCTTAATTTGCTTAATTTTCATTTGTTGATTCCATCTTTCATCCGTATGCTAGTCTGAATACACTTCCTTCAAGTTCTTCAAAGAAATATTTCTGACATTTTCGTTTCGCTTGACTGTTGTGGAATAGGACATATACGAGGAAGGGGAGAGAATACGAATTGAGCGGTGACTTCGCCTGCCATGTCTTCATCTAGATCGTGCTTGCACAATACCACTAAGCCCTTTGTACAATAAATACTACCAGCCCTTTGTAGTTGTTACTTCCAAGTTTCTCGCAGCATATCACAGTTTCTTTCATTGTGATTTGTGATTTTTGATATATCATAAATGAAGGACAAAAATGGTACTAATGTCGAAAAGATAAAAGGTTGATAACTGTTAGTTATGCGCTAAGGAAAACTTTACTAAGAGTGATGTCCCTAGATGAAATGCCTCCCAAGATACTAGTATGAAGTTACATTGAGAGGTAGGTTCAATATTCGGCTTGTAATGAAGGTGCTTCAATTCATGTCTCTACCTTTTTTTATAGGAAATTGCTGGTTCATTTAGTGGCATGGTTTGGACAAATCAGTAACTATACTATACATGCCAAAAAAAACTTAATACGTTTTCACCAGATGCACGGTCGTATATATGATATACATATATGCAGGTGGAAGCTAGTCGTCACTGCTTCATTCAGTGTATGGAGCAACAAAAAGTCACAATTTGATTTTGGTCACTTTTTTTTATCGTGGGTGATAACTGAGAAGCTTTTTCTGTTAAGGAAACGATCATCGAAATTATTTGTGATTGTGTATTGTGAACATGCATAGCAACTATTTGTTATGTATCGCACCACGACAGTCGACGCAATTTTACCGCTTGCTTCTTTCACGAAAGAAAACATAGATGACTATCTAATAAGTTGCGACAGATCATTTCATACCTGCAGTCAAGACTTACAAGTTGCCAACTAACTGAATAATAAGCCTCACTTCAATATCTGTTTTATTAACATCAAAATGGTTAAAAAGTCAAAACTGAGGACAGTGTGACATGGACACGTCTGATGTCGGAGTATCAAACTTCCCTGGGCTGTCCGACCTGCTTGACCGAACCCCTGACACCGGAGTGATAGTTCCTGTAGGAGTTGGCCTCGGGCTAGCACCTGGCTTGGTTTGTATTGAGTGCCTCCGTGGAGGTTTGGCTGATTTATCTTTCACGGAAGAAAGATCGAGAACACACATGCTCTTGCTGACATCTGAAGATGGTTTTGCCCTATACAAGGAATAAAATTAGAAGTGATTCCAAAGAACAAAGTTAGTTCACACCTCACAACAATTTTAAAGTTGGAATCTGAGAGGCTTGCAATGTAAGTTGCTAGTCAATTTTGCATTGACATAACACCAAACAGTCAGATGCTTAGTTCTGAAGCAATAGTCTGGACATCTACACATTTGTACGCTGGCCTCTTGTTTTCCCACAAAAACTTGTTGAAATATTTGATAACTCAGCCTTTTGATGGCGAAACCTCCGGAACAAACTATTTTGGGACTACAGGGAAAGACACTACCTTAAAGTCATAGTATAACTTTTACCTATGTGAGGACAAAGATTGACATAAATACGGCCCGACACTTAGCGAACAATTCTATGGCTTACATAAACATGGCCAGTGCAATATCTTGTTCCTACAAAAAAGTACACTTGGTGGCTTACAAGCTATCTCGAAGCTTTCCATCACAAAATGGGGCCATCCATACATGAACGGACGATCAGATTCAGGAGATTTTCTTCGCGGTGTCCTTGACGACCTCATCCATGTTGAGCTTTTTCATTGTTGTGAAGGGGCGTGGCATGTTTTGCATGTCAATTATGTGTTACTTAAATACAATAAAAAGTCATGGTGCATCCTAAATAATGTAGTCAAAACTAAATGGAATGGCATCTTGCATCGCAAAGAAACAGTGTAAACAAACAGACATATAGACCTTATTCAGTAGTGTTATGCAGTGGGTTTAATTTTTGGACTGAACTGTAATATAATTGATTTAATAGGTCGGCTAGTACGGAACATCAAACAGGATTGCAGAGAGTAATCACTAATCAAAGCCAAGTTTTCCGGTTATAGCTAGTTTTCAAAGGAAAAGAATGTTATAGCTAACCGAGCTGTACTATATGATTCAGAAATCTAGAGATACATAACAAGATTACCAGAAGTGATATGAACACTTTACACTTCACCACATTCCTCACGTATCTCAAGACACCCACGGCGTGGCTGAGAATAGGCAAAATAAAATAATGCCAGTCAAGGCAAGAGATACAAAGAAGCCTTTTAAGGATTGATTATCACCGTCGTGAACTTCACCACACTATAGATTTCTGTGAATCGCAGAAACCCAGTGTGGTGAAGTTCATGATGATATGAAGTTTTAACACAGTGGAGATACCTTTTCAGGGTTGATTATCACAGAAAACGACAGGAACAGCACTTTCCAGATCCTCCTTCGCCTTCAAAGCTCTGATCTTAAACTGTCTGCACTGGGTGCTGGAGAATTGGACACAGAAGCAAGTGATAAGAGGAAACTACAAGCAGTGATTGTTGTTATGAATATTGTGTGTATTGATATGAGACCCAAAGGGCCATATATATAGGAGAGTACAAGAGGATATGCCATATAGAGATAAGGCATATATGGAATAGAATACAACTCTATCTCCTAATACAACTCTATCTCCTTAACACCCCCTCTCAAATGCAAGGCGTATGCAATAGCATTGCATTTGAAAAAAGGAGTTAACACTAAAACAAGAAGAAAAAAATCCGAAGTCCGAGTCTTGATGATGTCGTCGTTGCGTGCAGCCTTTGAATAAACTGTCAAATCAAGCCAAAGAGGAATAGATAGAAGCATGACGGCGCAGATCGAAGCCCGAGATGGCGGCGGCGCAGTGCACAAGAAGCGCAACGGAGGCATAGTGCAAAAGAAGCGTGGAGGCTTTAGAAAACTCGGGGCGGCGGCTTAAAGAGAAGCGGCGGCATCATAAAGACTTCTACGATCTGCACACGGCTCAGAGAATAGAGCGGCGGCTGCTGCCATGCAAAAGAAAATTCCTACACTTCTGTGACCAACAATAAATTTGTGGACTCGCACGACTTGAACGAACTAAAAATCAGAAACTACGGACTTGAATGGACGCAACAAAAGACTCGCGAAAAATAACGAAAGACTGACTAAAAGAAATAAGTAGTAGAATCCCACTCCCTCAAAATCCCTCCCCTCTCTCTTCATCCCCTCCCTCGCGCACGCTCTTTCCCTCTTTCTTGACCACTCGCGCATGGCTCAAAGAAATAAGCAGTAGATGGCGGCACGCGAGCGCAGGCGGGCATGGGCGACAACAGCCGCGTGCGAGACGGCTGGCGACCGGGAGAAGGCGGCTCCCCGGGCCCAGACGAAGGCGAGAACCGGCGGCGGCGGCAGCCATGGGAGCGACCGCGGCAGCGAAGACGGCCAGATCCGGCCCGGATGCGGCCGGTTCCAGGCAGCACGGGGAGAGCGCGGCCGGGGGCACAAGAGCCAGAGAGAGGCAACGCCTCGCGGCGACCGTCCTGGCAGAATAGGCAAGCGGCGGTGGCGGTCCAAGAAGAGGTGGCGGCGGCCTGCTCGCCGGATCCGGTGGCAGGTGGCCAGATCCGACGGCGGAGAGGCCGCCGGATCTGGGCGGGGCCGCAGTGGAGAGGACCGGATCCGGCCCGGAGACGGTCGGATCTGGGCGAAGAAGAGCCAGCCCGAGCAGAGGGACCACCGCCGGTGCTTGGAGATTCGGCGGCCCAAGATCCACCGGCATGGGAGCCGGTGCAAGCGACGGCGGGCGACGACGGCCGTGGACGACGGCGGCGGCCAAATCCAGAAGAGGTGAGCGGCGGTGGCGGTCCAAGAGATGGGCGGCTGCAGCGGCTCGCCGCGATCCAGGCGCGACGAGATCCGACAGCGGTCCAGTGTCGGCCCGGCGACGATCTGGTGGCGGCGGCCAGTGAATGCGGGCATCTTCAAGAGTGTCGTCGGTGGTGCCGTACGGTCGGAGAGCACGACGCCCGGGAGAGGTGGCCGCCCAACGAGATTACCGCCCCCCGGGAGAGAAGATCGATCCTCCCGGGGGCAGCGGCAACAGCGAAAGTAGATCGAGGTTAGGGTTTCAACCTAAGCTCTGATACCACGGCCGCGGTGGCTCGCGGATCCGGGCGGGATCTGGCCGGATCCGGCGAGGAGTGGGCAGATCCGGGCGGAACAGCGGTGATGGCAGGATCCGACGCGCCGGATCTGGGGCAGGCGGCGGTCGGTGCGGCCTGTGTAGAGGCGGGCGCAGCCAGATCTGGCGCACGCGACCTTCGGTGGCTTCGGGCGGACCGCGAGCAGCCGGAGAAGGCCCGGAGAAGGCCGGATCCGCCCGGATCTGGGGCAGGCGGCGCGGCCGGTGCAGAGGCGGGCGCAGCCAGATCTGGCGCACGCGACCTTCGGGGCGGCCATCATCGATTTGGCCAGGCAATGGCGCGGATGGCAGCGCATCTGGGAGCCGGCGCCGGAGCAAGATCTACACTCTACATCTAAATTTCTACACTACACTAAATTTTCTACATCTATAGTTTTTACTAACGCTAACAAAAATAATATACCAAAAAAATTACCTGGATCCCTCTCCTCTTCTCCTCCTCTCCCTCTCCTCTCCTCTTCTCCCTCTCCTCTTCTTCCCCTTCTTCCTCTCTTCTTCTCCTCTCCTTCCTCTCTCGCGCTCGCTGGATCGATCGGTTTCGCAATGGAAACAGTGCTCGGCGGTGGCCGAGCGCAACGTGGTTATAACGCTCCCCCTGTCGCCACACGGTTGGGCGACTGGAGTCTAGTCGCCCAACGGTGGGGTGACTGCAATTAATCGCCCAACGGTTGCCAGATTTGCCAGGTGTCACCGTTGGGTTGGGCGATAGGCTCCAGTCGCCCAATGGTTGGGCGACTGGAGCCTATTTTTGAAAAAAAATTCTCACGGGTATATTTCTGTAATTTCGATTAAAAAATGGATTATTCGTACAAAAACTTCAAGGAGTATCATCTTGGACGTAGATACGGTCCGAATACGTAATTGGCTACTAATTTTTATTATAATATATTTATAAAATAAAATAAAATTATAATATTATGAAGAGGAAATTACACTTGGCCCCAGGTATATCGTTATTAGTTTCATAAAACCAAAGGTTTAGCCAAAATTTTCATTTAACCACAGGTTCTTTGATTTATTGCTACGCTTTGCCCCAACTGTTGGTATGGCTCGAATCTGAGGTTTATGTGATGTTCTTATGGATGGAGTTCACCCGGATGGGGACAACAAGTATCAGTTTCCAATACATATGCAGTATTTTGTAATGCAGGATGTGCGAGTTCATCTGTTTCCCAACTCCTGACACCTAATACAATGGCTTCAACAGGAACAGGAAACAACATGAAAGAGTGGCCCTAATGAAAATGACAAGAAAAATTGTGCATGTTCAAGCTCTGAAAACAAACCTGTATTGTATGTTGAAAGCAAACCATATCATACAGTAAATAATTAAAGACAAAAAGGTAAAAATATCAATGAATGTTGGCATGATATAATAACAACCGGAAAAGAATGATTGTTAGACACACGCCTTTTGCCGGTCAGACATATTCGTCCATCCTCCATGTTGTTCACCGCAGACTAGAGCCATGCCATGAGGTTAGGCAAAACCGCAAAACACACCAATGAGTCCAAGAACCTATGGTTAAGTGAAAGTTTTGGCTAAACATGTGGTTTTATAAAAGTAATGACGATATACCTGGGGCTAAGCGCAATTTCTTCTATTATGAAAGTGTAATCATATCATTTTCATGTCTCAATCTAAATATTGAAAAAGATATCGATAACTATAAATTTAGATAATTTGACTATGTACGTTAAAACAACATTACACTGGTTGAATTTAAATTGTTTGTCGTTCTTTCCATCCCTGCGAATGAAATATGGAACATGCACACAGAGGTACGTGTATGTTCATTCGAAGTGCGTGTACGTATAGAAATGAAAAGAAAAGGAATTGATCCTTCGTTGCCCTGCCAAAAGGAACAAGCTAGGCATCTTAACCAACTACCTATCTATCTGGTTCTGGTATAAAAAGAATTGATCCCTTCGTTGCCCAGTTGCCCTGCCAAAAGGTTAAAGCTAGAAACATAAGAATAAGGGACATGTGCATGCCGGCAATGGAGGTCGATGCAGAGGAACAAGCTAGGCATCTTAACCACCAACCTATCTATCTGGTTCTGCTATCAGCACGTTGCTTTGCCGACGTTTCAAGAAAGGTACGCAGATTAATCCGGCTCGCTGGTTAGCTAGTTTTGTGATCGACTGGCTACAGATATATGGGGGCATCGCTAATCCCAAACCAAAGGTACACACTCTGTTGCCTAACAACCAATCCTTTCCTTTCAACCCAGCTAGCTTGCCTGAAAACAAGAAACTAAGAGAAACAGCTAGCAAGTAGAGAAAGTATGGCCATAGTCCTGGATGCTTTTGCATCCTACGTCGCCGATCTGCTCAAGCAGGCGGCACAAGATGAGGTCGGGATGCTGTTCGGAGTCTCCGGCGAGATCGACAAGTTGGGCACCAAGCTCGAAGACCTCAAGAACTTCCTCGTCGATGCCGATAGGAGAAACATCACCGACAAGAGGGTGCAGGGGTGGGTGAGGGAGCTCAAGGGCGCCATGTACGAAGCCACCGACATCCTCGATCTCTGCCAACTCAAGGCCATGGATCAGCGAGGCGCATGCATAGACTTGGGGTGCTTCAACCCCTTGCTCTTCTGCTTGCGGAATCCCCTCTTCGCCCACAACATCGGCAGCCGCATCAAGGCGCTCAACCAGAGGCTTGGCGACATCAAGGAGCGGAGTGCAGTATTCAACTTCCTCAACCTCGGTTCCTACGAGGACCGTAGCAGCAGGGCGCATGCCTCTCGACTATCTGCCAGCCGCGAGTCGTCAGGAGAGCTCGACCGATCGGGTGTGGTCGGGGAGAAGATGGAAGAGGACACAACAAAGCTGGTGGAGATGTTGACAAGAATTGAGGGGGGAACCAGCCGTGAAGACAACAAAATGATGGTCTTAGCTGTTGTAGGCGTCGGCGGGATCGGCAAGACCACCCTTGCCCAAAACATCTTCAACGACGAGACCATCCAACGTGAGTTCCACAAGAAGATATGGTTGAGCGTCAACCAAGACTACAACGAGGCCGAGCTGTTAAGGAGAGCCATCACCGAAGCTGGGGGAGACCACCGTCGTTCTGGAGATGCAAAGGCCACGATTCAGCGAACCCTCAAGGATGCCTTGAACAGGCAAAAGACCTTACTGGTGATGGATGACGTTTGGAGCGAACAAGCATGGGAGGCTGTGCTCAAAACACCATTGGTCAACGCTGTTGCTCCAGGTAGCGAGTCCTTGTCACCATGAGACATGACACGGTCGCCTGAGGGATGCAAGCCAGGGAGCCCTACCACCACATCGACACATTAGGGCCTCATGATGCCTGGTTATTGCTCAAGAAGCAGGTCCGTACTTTTTTACCTACAATTTGAGTGGCCAGTCCAGTGATTTGAGCTACATGTAACTAGCAAGATTACTCAATTTTTTTGACCTTCGGATCTTCATCAAGATTCACGCTTAATATGGTTCAAAGAAACATCCAAATCGAAAGCTTTCAAATGATCTAAAAACTTCCAACTAGTTCAAAAAATTTCAAATGATTCGAAGAACTATCAACTAGTTAAAAAACTTTTGATTCAAAAGCTTTCAAATGATTTGAATAACTTTCAACTAGTTCAAACAACTTTTGGTGTGAAAACTTTCAAATGATTTAGGTTCGAAAACTTTCAATTGATTCGGAAAACCTTCGATTCAAAAAACTTTCAAATGATTCCAAAATTTCAACTCAAATCTTCGCTATTTTCATTTAGAATTTTTAAGAAATGATTTGGGGAGACAAATGAGATTCATTGAAGGCTGATTGGTTCAAAATTTGAGTACTTTTTAATAAAATAGTACTCAAGTGCTCCCTAGACAATTCCTTAAATCTATCGGTTTAACTGCTTGCAGGTAGTCTCAAGTGAGCTGGACGAACCTGAGGTTGATATGCTAAAGGATATTGGATTGGAGATTATAGCAAGATGTGGTGGTTTGCCACTCGCTGTCAAAGTAATGGGAGGACTCTTGTGCAAGAGGGACAAGCAGCGACGTGATTGGGAGAATGTTCTGAATGATTCCATATGGTCAGTATCCGAAATGCCCAATGAGCTAAACTACGCAATATACTTAAGCTATGAAGATTTGCCCCCTTATATGAAGCAGTGCTTTCTGCACTACTCCCTCCTCCCTAAAAATACAGAGTTCTTTAATGATACAATTGTTAGCATGTGGATTAGTGAAGGATTTCTTCCAGGGAACGCAGATGAATCAGAAGAATTAGGAAGTAAGTGCTATAAGGAGTTAATATTGAGGAACCTTATAGAGCCAGATACAACGTACGCTGATCAATGGGTTTGCAACATGCATGATGTTGTTCGCTCATTTGCTCAATATGTGGCTAGGGATGAAGCACTAGTAGTAGCTCACAATGGAGGAACTGATATTTTTAGTAAACTCGATACACAAAAGTTTCTAAGGTTGTCTATACAAACCAAAGGATTGCGATCGAATGAATTTGAGTGGAGATTTTTACAAGGGCAGAAATCACTAAGAACACTAATATCAGTTGGCCACATAAAGGTTAATCCTGGTGATTCTCTATTTACCTTTACAAGTTTACGAACTCTACACATAGAATTTGCAAAATGTGCTGCATTGGTTAGGTCTTTGTATCAACTCAAGCACTTGAGGTATTTGTCCTTGGACCAAACTGATATATCTAGATTACCGGAAAACATCGGCAAGATGAAATTCCTGCAGTACATTAGTCTTAAAGGATGTCGAAGTCTGGTGAAACTTCCTGATAGAATTACAAAGCTGAGGCAGTTGAGGTCTCTTAACCTTAAAGACACAAGTATAAACAATATACCTAGGGGATTCCGTGGTCTAACAGATTTGAGGAAACTACGTGGGTTTATAGCCCACGTGGATGGTGATTGGTGCAGTTTGGAAGAGTTGGGGCCACTTTCCCAGCTCAGGATTCTTGGATTAAGGAATCTAGAGAATGTATCTGTTGCCTCGTCCGCCGCAAAGGCCAAGCTTGGTGAAAAGGTGCATCTTAGTTATCTGAGATTATATTGCACCAACAGATTGGGAGATGATGGGCTAGTCAAAGAGGGAGATGGCATCTTTAAGGAAGAGCAGCGACGAATTGAGGAGGTGTTTCATGAGCTCTGCCCTCCACCTTGCTTGGATAATCTTAACATCGAAGGATATTTTGGTCGACGGCTCCCAATGTGGATGATGTCGACAGCTGTTGCGCCCCTCAAGAGCTTGAGGATTCTAACGATGGATGACCTGGCCTGCTGCACCCAACTCCCTGATGGCTTGTGTCAGCTCCCCTATTTGTAGTTCCTTCAGATCGACCGTGCTCCAGCTATCAAGCGTGTTGGGTCTGAATTCCTGCAGCAGCTCTACCATCACCATAGTCACCACCCTTCATCCCAGGCAGTGACTGCATTTCCGAAACTACGAGAGATGTATTTAATAGGAATGGTGGAATGGGAGGAGTGGGAGTGGGCGGAGCAAGTGCAAGCCATGCCTGTCTTGGAGGAGCTTGTTATCGATGGTTGCAAGTTGAGGCGTGTTCCTCCTGGCCTTGCCTCCCATGCAAGGGCTTTGACAAGGTTATATGTATACAATGTGCAGCACCTAAACTCTCTGGACAACTTTGCTTCTCTCATTGAGCTTGAGGTGTATCAGAACCCCGACCTCGAGAGGATCACTAATCTCCCCAAACTGCGAAAGCTTGACATCAGCTATTGCCCAAAGCTGAAGGTATTGGAGGGCATGCTTGCACTCCAGAGGCTCAAGCTGGAGGATTACGACATGGAAACGCTCCCGAAATACATGCGAGATGTAAACCTGAGGCATTTGGAGCTAGACTGCAGCCTAGAGTTGCTCACCTCTATAGCCGCGGGACAATCTAACCCAGAGTGGGAAAGGTTGAGTCATATCCAGCAAGTCAAGGCCTATGCAGACAATGGAGACAATTCAGATGATGGAGACACATATGCAGACGATGGAGACACGTTTGCAGACGATGGACACAATCCGAGGAAATGGTACGTGTGGTACACAAGAGATCCATACAACTTGGAGACAAACATCAGCCGCTCTTCCAAATCTGGAGGTAAATTAGCACACCTGCTTCATCTTAATTTGTTGGCTTTCTCTGTTCATTTAATTTGCTTCCTTAATTTCCATTTGTTGATTCCATCTTTCATCTGTATGCTAGTCTAAATACACTTCTACTTTTCCTTCTTGTTCTTGAAAGAAATATTTCCAACATTTTCGTTTTGCTTAACTGTGTTGTTCCAGGGGATGAAGAGAAATAGGACATACGAGGAAGGGGAGAACGCAAATTGAGCAGTGACTTTGTCGTTCTTTTTCTTGCTTCAGTTCATGACTTCAGCTGCCACGTCTTCAACCAGATCGTGCATGCAGAATACGACTAGCCCTTTGTATATTAAATATTGTGATTTGTGATCTATGATAAATGAAGGACAAAAAATGGTACTAATGTCTAAAAGATAGAAAGTTGATAACGGTTAGTTATGAACTAAGGAAAACCTTACTAAGAGTGATGCCCCTAGATGAAATGCCATCCAAGATACTAGTATGAAATTGCATTGAGAGGTAGGTTCAATATTCAGCTTGTAATGAAGGTGCTTCAACTCATGTCTCTCCCTTTTCTATAGGAAATTGCTGGGTCATTCAGTGGCATGATTTGGGCAAATCAGTAACTATGCTATAAATTCCACAAAAAAACCTAATACGTTTTTACCAGATGCATGGTCATATATATGATATACGTGTTTGCTGGTGGAAGCTAGCCGACACTGCTTCATTCAGTGTATGGAGCAACACAAAGTCTCACAACTTGAGAAGCTTTTTTTTTGTTAAGGAAACGGTCATCAAAATTATTTGTGATTGTGTATTGTGAACATGCATTGTGTATTTGTGATGTATCGCACCACGACAGTCGATGCAATTTTACCGCTTGCTTCTTTCACCAAAGAAAACATAGATGACTGTCTAATAACTTGCGACAAATCAATTGATTTGATACCTGCAGTCAAGACTTACAAGTTGCCAACTAACTGAATAGTAAGCCTCACTTCGATATCTGGTTTATTAACATCAAAATGGTTAAAAAGTCAAAACTGTGGTTAACGACGGTACAGACAAGGGCTCCTCAGGTACCCAAGCGTTACCCATTGCCACTGCGATTAATTCGACATGTCCTGACTACATTGGACACAGAACGATTAGGTAGACTTTTTGGGTTGCTGTGAGGAGTCTGCAGAGATCTTCAGCTTCTCAGAATTTTCCACGATATCATAAACCTGAAGAATGTCCCTCACTGGTTCCTCCAATTCTGTTGCGAGGTCATGCCAGACTACATAAGCCTTGAGTTCTTCTCTGATCCGATCCACTTGCTGTGATTAGAAAACACACATCCTGACAACCTGACATTCTGATTCTAGGGCAAGCTTGAAGAAGCCCAGAAGCTTCAAGGGGAAGCAGCCTCTGCAAGCCTGATCTGTGTCATCCAATATGACATTGAGGACTGTGTGACATGGACACGTCTGATGTGTATCAAACTTCCCTGGGCGGACCGACCTCCTTGACCGAACCCCTGACACCGAAGTGATAGTTCCAGTAGGAGTTGGCCTCGGGCTAGCACCTGGCTTGGTTTGCATTGAGTGCCTCCGTGGGGGTTTGGCTGATTTATCTTTCACTGAAGAAAGATCGAGAACACACATGCTCTTGCTGACATCTGAAGATGGTTTTGCCCTATATAAGGAATAAAATTAGAAGTGATTTCAAAGAACAAAGTTAGTTCACACTTCACAGCAATTTTAAAGTTGGAATCTGAGAGGCTTGCAATGTAAGTTGCTAGTTAATTTTGCATTAACATAACACCAAACAGTCAGATGCTTAGTTTTGAAGCAATAATCTGGACATCTACACATTTTTACGCTGGCCTCTTGTTTTTCCCACAGGAGCTTGTTGAAATATTGATAACTCAGCCTTTTGATGGTGAAATCTCCGGAACAAACTATTTTGGGACTACATGGAAAGACACTACCTCAAAGTCATAATATAACTTTTACCCATGTGAGGACAAAGATTGACATAAATATGGCCTGACACTTAGCGAACAATTCTATGGCGCATGGCCAGTGCAATATCTTGTTCCTACACAAAAGCACACTTGGTGGCTTACAAGCTATCTCGAAGCTTTCCATCACAAAATGGGGCCATCCATACATGAACGGACAATCAGATTCAGGAGATTTTCTTCGCGGTGCCCTTGACGACCTCATCCATGTTGAGCTTCTTCATTGTTGTGAAGGGGCGTGGCATGTTCTGCATGTCAATTGTGTGTTGCTTAAATACAATGCAAAGTCATGGTGCATCCTAAATAATGTAGTCAAAACTAAATGGAATGGCATCGCAAAGAAACAGTGTAAACAAACAGACATATAGACCTTATTCAGTAGTATTGTGCAGTGGGTCTAATTTTTGGACTGAACTGTAATATAATTGATTTAATAGGCCAGCTAGTACGGAACATCAAACAGGATTGCAGAGAGTAATCAAAGCCAAGTTTTCTAGTTATAGTTAGTTTTCAAAGGAAAAGAATGTTATAGCTAACCGAGCTGTACTATATGAACACTTTACACTTCACGACATTCCTCACGTATCTCAAGACACCCACGGCGTGGCTGAGAATAGACAAAATAAAATAATGCCAGTCAAGAAAGGCAAGAGATACAGGTGGTGATCAGTTCGGCTGAAAAGCTCATGGCTTATGGTCAAAACATCAGTAGTCGGTGAAAAAAGCATCAGAGTGACAGAGGCTTATTTAGCATAATTAAATTTAAAAAAATTTAAAAATATAAAAAATATGTTAGCCCATTACGTATATACAAACAAATACGGGAAAAAAAGAACCGGCAAAAAAGCTCAATAAAAAGCCAAAAGTTCAGAAAAAGACGAAACTTATGAATAGTGAAAAATAAGCCAGAAGCCGAAGCCGAGTTGATCAGGGCCACAAAGAAGCCTTTTAAGGATTGATTATCACCGTTGTGAACTTCACCACACTATAGGTTTCTGTGAATCGCAGAAACCCACAGTGTGGTGAAGTTCATGATGATATGAAGTTTTAACACAGTGGAGATACCTTTTCAGGGTTTATTATCACAGAAAACGACAGGAACAGCACTTTCCAGATCCTCCTTCGCCTTCAAAGCTCTGATCTTAAACTGTCTGCACTGGGTGCTGGAGAATTGGACACAGAAGCAAGTGATAAGAGGAAACTACAAGCAGTGATTGTAACAAGAATTATTCAATACAATACTGATAAGAAATATTAAGATTACAGAAGGCTGGACAACACTTGCAGAAGCATTCAACTAGGCGAGGAGATTATAGAATATTCTTTCCAATGTGCAATGTTAAAATAAGTTTGTTGATAACGGAATTGTTTTCTTAACAGGAATGATAACGGATTTATTACAAAACATAATCAATCTTCACTGTTTTCTGTAAAACGAAAAAACAGCTGCATGATTGACAATCTAAATAGCCCTTTGTTCTGACATGTGGGTTTAAGAATGTTTAATTTCACAGCGATTTGTTGCAACAATGCTATTGGGCTCAATGCTAATGCAATTAATCCTCTATTTTCAGCACCTTGCTATTGGGTTCAATGCTAATGCAACCTCTATTTTTTTTCCAATACAGTGACTGGACAAAGGTAAAGATGGTAACTGCCAGAGTGAAACTACATAATTTATAGATGGGCTGGTCGAAGTTTGGACGCTTGTATTTTTCTTTATAAGAGTAACTTCATACACTCCAACCTGTGACTCCTATTAGACTTCTTCAGGCTTCTAATGTTTCCTGCTTCTTCCTCCTCCTATTTCCATTTCAATTGTGGCACACTTAACTACAGATTAAAAAGGTAATTAAATTCAACATGGATAGAACAGTTTCCTCTCGTTGCTCACAGAAGCAATAAACCGCAAGAGATAAAATATCTATTAGTTTCCATGCCAAACAATCCGCAAGCACGAGCAAACCTAAAGACAAAAGAAGAGATTTGCGAAATATCGCAGTCACTTGATTTCTCCCCAAAATTTAGTTACCCCAAAGTTGCCACCTTTTATACCATCTAGAGCCGAAAATAACATAAGAAATCTACCTTTTCATCCATCCAATAATCTAACCTTTATCTCTGAAGCACATTAAAATCGTCAAAACTCCCAAAAAGAAAAGAAAAACCAAGGCTGCCTTCTTGGCCCTCTTCCCCCCGTTCTGCTCCGCCGCCACAGCCGGCGCCAGCGCCACCGCCTCCTTCTTGGCCATCTTCGACGGAGCTCCGGCGGCCCGCTTGCCAGCTGACATGCTCCGCGTCTTCCTCAGCGACCCGGCCGGGGCCGCAGTCGCCGCCAGAGACTTGCGCTTGGGAGGCAACGATGGGTGGGTTCGACCGTTCGAGTGGGATGTAAGAAGGCGCGCGAGGAAGACCACCCAACAGCCGGTAAAAACCCATGTGTTCGTGTGGTGTGCTGCTTCTTGTATTTCTTTTCTTTTTCTTGGCTTGCATGACACATCTGTGCAGTGCAGCGCAGCGCAGCACACCACAGATAGTGGCAGTTCATCTATGTCCAGTCAGTCTCTGGTTCATGCTAATTTGCTTAATGAAGATGGAATACGTACTCACATTTTGTTCCAGTAATTACCACTAGCTACTGCTAATTTCTTCTCACTAGTGCCTCCGTTCTTTCCTTGTTTTTGAGTCTGTTCTGGTTATTTGTTCCCTCACGTCACGTTGACGTACTGAATCTCCTCCTCCTCCTTTCTCATTCTCAGGTTACCAGATTGAGTCGTAAAGTCGTTCAATGCGTTTGTCAATGTGCGGGAGTAGAAGGATGAAATGCATAACTCCCCTCGGTTGTTACTGAATCTTTGTGTCGAGAAATTCAGCGTTTGTAGCAACTGTGAGACTAACCGAAGAGGATGCCAATAAGACACGAGGATGCTAAGGGCATATGTAGTGTGTGAAAATAGAGGGCCTTAAGCCACCGTAAGGTCAACCTTATACATTATAGGGGTGACCTTAAGGAGGCTATAAGAAAAAAAGCTTAAGGCTGGTCCTCAAGCTAAAGACCTGACCATAAGCATTAAAATACAATTTTTCTTTATCTGCCGAGTGAGACCGTCTTAAGGCCTCTTGGGTTATATACACTATGAAGTTGGCCTTAAGGTTTAGATGGGATCCACCTTAAGACTCCTTAGGTTATATACACTATGGATGCCCTAAGGATGATGCATTGGTGCAGACAAAAAGAGCGGATTCAGATGCGGGAGTTAAAAAAAGAAAACCATGAAGAGATTTAGCCTATTCTTCTAAAAAAAAGAGAGAGATTAGCCAGGCGTAGCAATACCTTGGTTAATCTCAACAAATCTCATACAACAGTCATGGAAACGAATGCTTAGAGAAGGTACTTGACGGCAAACAAGCATCTATCCTCTTACCTGCCCATCCCAGGGTCTTTCTGCGGAACAATAATGTCTATGCAGTCTGTGTGGCATCTCTAAACCAGGGCATTGTACATTCTCCAACTTCCAAGGGATAAGGAAGAAACACTTGTTTTCAATGGGTTCGTTTTTTGACTAAAATTTAGGCTATGTTCGTACTGTCTATAGTAACTAATTTTTAAATGATATATTTTTAATATAGAATTAATAGGAAAATTATAGTAAAAAGTGTACTGAGTTCAGTTGTACCAACCAAAATCGCATACGACTATTTGCTATGCGTACTATCTCTCACGGACAGTCGGAATTCAAATATTTAAACCATAAGCTATCAACTCAAAAGAACCTACCCTTAAATCTTCATTTTGCTGTCAAGCAGAGCGCTTGTTCTTTTTTTTCACTTATGGCTATGATTTTTGGCTTTTGGCTGAAATTTTTGAATTTTGGGCTGTTCGCGATAGAGATTACAGAGAGATACTCGTTTACGATTTTTGTTGGTACAAATATTAGGTTTTTAATATATACTATAATTAACTTATAGACCCTATCTTAAAAAATATTCTGTTTAAAAATCAGATACTATAATAAAAACTAAAAAACACTTTTAAAAACTGCAAAGAGAAGGCCAGAGGCTTTCGGCAGAGTGTGTACTATCTCTTACCACCTCATAACTCGTATATTTGACCATGTCTACGTTCATTCGGACCTTAATGGGTCCGACCGGGCCGAAAATTTCTATTACGTCGGCCTTCGTGGGCCGAAAGCGCCTTCTTTGTCGGCTTTTGTGGACCGAAATTTCTTTCTTTCGGCCGCAGGTTTGCTGACCGAAAATCTGTTGGTACTTCAATGGACGATGAGCGTCCAGACTTGGGAGAAACAAACGTTCTATCGTTCGTGGCCGGTCTACTCAGCCTAGTGGACCTTGTTCAGATGCCGGTGCTTTTGGCCCACTTAGAGCATCTCCAACAGTATGAGCTATTTACTAGCTCTAAGATAACTTCTCCAATAGTACTAACTTTTAGCACATAACTCATAACATAAATAGCCTCACATGACACTCTCACGTAATCTTGGAATGTGTGTATGAGACTAGCTCTTGATCAAGAGATAACTTTTCTCTCTCTTCTATTAAAATATGAAATAATACGCTTAGAGCTAGCTCATAAGTCACTATTGGAGATGCTCTTAGATGCCGAGATTTGGTACCAATCAACCACTGGAAAATAATTTTCTACTGGGCTTCTTACCACCTGGATCACGAAGCAGTGTGTACATCGACAACATGTGGGCTCTCTCCAGTTTTCATTATAGTACTTTATTAGCACCTTCCTTTAAAAAATAGAGAAAAACTGTAGCCTGTAGGGTTGTTCTTCCGATCTCCGTTTCAAAAATGGCCGTGCGGGTCATTACATAGCAATCATTAGGTCATGTTTTATAAACTGACCTTTAAATGAAGTGATTTTTTAATGTAGTTTCTATAAATTATTTATAGAAGCTATTTTAAACGAAGTGCCTTTTTAATGCTAGTGTCACTTACTTTCTCTCATAATCAGCAAACTTTTGAACAAAGCCTACAGTTTAGGTAGCGATCGAGCTATGATAAAAGGCCCTATTCATTTGGGTTTGTGGTTTATAACTTTTGGCTGTGACTAAAGGTTTTTATCTGTGTTTTTTGAGACAGCAACAGACGGTGGAGACACCGATACGGACGACACACACTATTTTGGGTTCAAGAAGTCGTTCGAAGAACCCGCTTCAAGAAGTCGCTTGTTTGTTTTGACTTTTAGAAAAACCAAAAGCCAAAGACCTTTTGGCCGCATCTAATGGCTTTTGCTTATGATTAGTGTCTTTTTGTCTGTGTTTTTTGATACGGTAGCGGATAGTAGAGACGTCGACGCAGATGGCGTATATGATTTTAGGCTCGAAAACTATTTGAAGAATTTATTTTAAAAAGCCTTTTTATTTGTTTAGACTTTTTGAGAATTAAAAAACAAAAGTCTGAAAGAATAAGGCCAAAAGGCCGAAAGAAGGGGAAGCCATGCTGCCGTAAACAGCTTTATGAACTACGGTCTACGGATCGAGCATGACGCGGTCTGACATGATCATTGCAACCTTATCCAACAATAACTATGGTTATATTTTAAAATGTTGTTATAATTTTGATTTTTGGTTAAAGTAACACTATAGCAATATTTAGTTTTTTCTAAGATATTTAATTAAAAAATAAAAATAGAAAATAAAAATTATTATATCTTTCGAATAATGCAAGGGAAAAAAACGTGATAAGAACGCGTTCTATCATTATTTGAAATTGGCCTATGCCGTCCTGCTTACGTTTACCCGCGTGTGGCTCCAACCACAGGCATCTTCGCCACTTTATTTAGCAGCCAAACCAAGAAAAAACTTCCGCGTACTTCCCTTGTTTGCTCTCAAGATTTTAATTCTTCCGACGACGACCACCGTGGATCGCTACGTTTTCCTGCCAAGTTCAGCATCGCAAGTACAAGTCGACCACCCGGAAGCCTGGTCGTCGAGCACATTTGCCGATGGCTGTTCCTGAAAAGAATGGTCTTATGTGTAGCGACGCTTGATTTTGTTTTAATTACTTCTAAAATATGATCATGTTAGGCTATGTAGAGGTCGTAAATACAATGATGATGAATAATTGACTTTGAAGTTGGATTAAAATTTACGTTTGTAAAAGTTTCAATCGACCACGGTTGGCGATCAGTAGGTTTCGACCACGGACGGTAGTCCGATCGGCCTTGTGATGGATAGTCCGATTGGCAGACGTTAACCACGGCAGAACGACAACGGCATTTCGACAACGGCAGAATGACCACGGCATAACGACAATGACAGGTCGAGCACGGCACAACGACCACGATCGGTAGACGGAGGTGTGGACGACGGTCGGGAGTCGGTAGGCTTCGACTTCAATTAGTGAACTGGTCATAAGCAACAACAAACCGATCGTATGCAACAGTAAACCAGTCATATACTATAGTGAATCGATCATATGAAACAGTGAATCGGTCGAAGAGCTACAGTGAACCGGTCGACAGTCATAGCCTTGTGTTAGGCTGTTCGATTGGCAGACTACGACCACGGACGACAGTTAGAGGCATCGCTCGCGATCGGTGATCGATAATGTGAGCTACAGTAACCGATCGATGGTCGTAGCTACAGTGTTTTGCTGATGGTTGTAGAACAGTAACCATTCGATACTCGGAAGCTGCAGTAACCATTCGGTAGTCGTAAGCTACAGTACCTAGTCGGTACTCGTTAGTTGGTGCTACAGTGCTTGGTCGGTGATTGGCAGCTGTAGACTTTGTAATTGGTAGTCATAGACTTTGCTGGTCGGTAGTTGAAGATGTTGTGATCGGTAGTCATAGGCTTTTGTGGTCAGTAGTCGAAGACTTTTGCTGGTCGGTAGTCGTAGACTTATGCGATCGGTTGCCATAGACTTTACGGTCAGTACTCGTAGACTTTGAGTGATTCACTTCCAGTGATCTTTGAGTACCTCGAGTACTCATGTCTGATGGGCCAGTGGTCTGATCGGCTTATGCATGACGGTCAGACTATTCTTACTGGGTCGTCTAAAGTTGATTTTTGCAGGGCATGGAATTGGTAGTCATAGATGATCTGGTTTGTAGTTACTGATAGTTAAGAGTGTGGTTTAGGTCTGTGGACTATATTGGCCAAGTTGAAAAGAACATATGCTGGAAAAAATTTCTTTGGTCTTTGCATATGCAGGTTAGGCGTGAAGATGATCATGGTCTGTGACGAGGAGGATCGGGACTAGGAGGGGGAAATTTAAGGTCCAGGCGGTCAAGAATGTCACGAGGTGGTCGGGCTCATACTGGAGCACGTGGAGATCAAAGGTGGTTGGTGTGTGACGAAGCTATGGGAGGTGCGGTCCTAGATACTTCGTCACGTGATGATATTGGAGAAGTTATAGAAGAAGTTTGTAACATGGAAGGTTTAGAGATATCGGAAAACTTTTGAAATGGTTTCAAGTACCTTGATTTTTGGAAGAGATATGATTTCGTGTTCGTGTTTGACGAGGACACTTTTGGGGCATTAGACTATAAAAGCAGGGAGAGACTAAGGGTTAACGCAAAGCTTTTGGGAACGTTTTTAGCGGAGAGACTTGATGAGAGGCTTTAGTTTCTGGCTAGGGCTTTTAGGGGTGGTTGTGAGGGCGCTTTGTAAATCCATGAAAATTCAGCAATAAATATCATCTTAAATCAATCTGGTTTTTAATTTGCTCGAAAAGTTGCTGGTGATTGCAGTTGGATTGAAGCTTTCGACGACGTGCAAATGTATTTGGGTTCCGTGGAGGCTTGGGTGGTGTTCACAAGGCTTATAAGCCTAGAGCTGATCCTCCATTTCCTCTTGCTGCCCATCCTCAAGCCCCTCAGCAGGTAGAACTTGCAGCAGCACAACTAGAGGAAGAAGGCCAGGTCTCTCTCTCTCTCAAATTTTTTTGGCCATTCTTCAACTCTGTGACTCCTACCATCAGCTCCGTGACTCCTAGGCTAAGGTGTTCACCTCCCTTTCCTCCCGGATGGACGCACTTGATGGGAGAGTCGCATTGATCGAGTAGGCTTTGGCTCATCCTCCTTCTCCTGTCCACTATGATCACCATTGTCGTCGTGACCCTTCTGCTTAGGGACCCCAGGAGTAGCTTTTTGGTTATTTGATGCCAAAGGGGGAGAAGAACGGAAGATGAGAGCTTGGGCGAGGAAATGAAGAAGAAGTTTTTTGCTTAAATTTATCTCTATTTATGTAATGAACTTTTTATGCAATGACTATATGTGGCGTGATGAACTTTCATGAATTTATGATGTAATGAACATGTGTTTTATCTCTATATATGTTTATGCCTTGTTTATGATAAATTTGAAGGTGTATGCTAAATTTGCCTTTTCATGTGCTTCAAATAAATTCTCAATTATATGCACATATTTAGGGGGGATCTTTCCCTATTTTGACTTTAAAAATTGGAAATAATTCTCTGAAGCTCATGTAAAACCATTGCAAGAATTATTTACTTTCAAAGTCACAAAAGAATATACAATTAGTTGTTCAAACAAGTGGTATATTCAAAACTTTATCTCTCACATAAAACTTGTGTTGTCATCAATTACCAAAAGTTGGAGATTGAAATCATCTAGGCCCCTAAAAATGGTTTTGGTAATTAATGAATTTATGTGAATATAAGACTAATGTGTTTGTTAAGTGTTTAAAAGGCTAAGTCCCTAAAATGATGACAAGACGCATGCAAGGATCAATATGAAGATCAAAGTGGCTCAAGGCAAAGGTATATGTAGATTAGGACCTTCTTTTATTTTTACCAGTCTTAGGAGAAAAGATGGAAGATCGGATTATAGGCTAAATGTTGTACCATAAAGAGGGATCATGGCAAGTAACTTGATAGCATATTTCTGTGCCATTTGGATCAATTTAGGATCATGCATTCATTAAAAATTTAATTTGATAGCCAAATATTTGCTCTGTCTAAAAAACGGAAGTACCGGAGTTTTAACGGCGGAACTTCCATAGAGCGGAAGTTCCACAGTCTTGAGAAGTACTTCTGGCGCTTAAAAGCTCCGAAAAACCGAGCGGAATCTTTTTTTCCAAGGAGCACCCCGAAGTCGCTCAGTGCTCTGTCCGTACAACCGGAAGTACCGGCGTGTAAATCGCAGTACTTCTACTTTCCGGAAGCTTTGGCTATCCGAGCGGAGCCTTTTTCTAGAGAGCACCCTCAGAACAATTCTAAGTCAGCGGCAAGCGGAAGTACCGGAGTTTCAACGGTGGAACCACCGTCGAGCAATAGTTCCGCAGCCTCAAACGGTACTTCCAAAGTATGAAAGCTCCGGAAGGTCGGGCGGAACCTTTTTTTTCCAGAGAGCGCCAATTCTTGGCCTCGATTCAAACGGAAGTACTGCGCCGACTTTCTGGAACTACCGGTTAATGGAATTACCAGATTTATAACGGCGGTAGTTTCACGTTGACTGTTAGCAGCTAGTTCAGAAGATCTGACATAGCTGTTACTGTTGCATCAGAACAGGTGCGGAAGTACTTGCCTTTGGCCTGCGGTACTTCCGCTCGCCCTGAATTTTTCTGGAATTTATTTCTAATGGCTAATTTTGGTTGGTAAGGGTATAAGTACCCATTCACCTGCTCAAGGACAGTAAGAAGAGACCTCATTGAACATCTTTGAGCATTGAGCATTCACTCCACACCTCTCTTTCTCATTGTTCATTTATTAGAGGTGATTGAGTCAAACAAGTGCATTGCATCCATTAGATTGATCCTTTGGCACTTGATTGTCGTCAAGCGAAGTGTGTGATCTTTTACTCTTGGTGTTTACTGGCACCTGGACGACTTGGTGGAGTTTGCACGATGGCTTCTTCAAGAAGGTTGTGAAGAAGTCTGGCATCGGCTTGTGAGTGGTTTGGAGTCCACCACCTTTGGAGTGAAGGAAGGACTATAAATAGTGGATTGAGGAGCTAAGACTTAATTCGTGGAGCCAGTCCAATTCGTTTAGGCTTTTCTCAAGTGGACTAGGGGAAATCGATAAGTTTCTGATCACCACGGTAAAAACATCGTGTGTACATTTGTTCCCTCTTGTCTCCTTTTAGCTCTTCTATATTTAGTATATTGTGATTATTCATTTGTACTAGTGTCTCTTATAAACTAAACTTACTAGAATTGTGTAGGTTTAAATTGCTTTAAATCTTTGTCTTATTAAAATTGTAGAAATTAATTAAAAGGCAAGAAAATTTTAAAATCTCCTATTCACCCCCTCTAGTCGATTATCCTTGATCCTACAGCCAAGGAGTTCAACGCCGTGCTCATAAGGAAGGGAAAATGGTCCTAGTCCACGCAGTAAGTCGAGCCGTCCTGCACTAACTACTCCCCCAAAAGTCGAATTTAGTTTCATTTTAAAAAGAGGCATATATATCGTAGGAGCAGTTCGGTTTGTTGCATCGTACATGATACTCTTTGTTATACATGTAATCAAACCCTACGCGTCGTATTACTCCCAACTATACTATGAAGTCTATTTTAATTCGGACAAGCATTTTTCCTCCTCTTTTCGCATTCAATTATTCGTGTAGTAAGTCATCCAACAACATTAACAAACAAGTTCTCCTTTATGTATGAATTTTTGGTTACATCACAATATCACTTACCTTCACACTTACCGATCATTGTTATTTGTATCATTCTAAAAAAAATTCATGAAATTTCTTGCACTACAACAATATACAACGATCGCAAACTCTTATTGCGAATCCAACAGTTTATGTACCATTCATAATATACGAAAATCACAAATGAATTAACCCACACTATAGCTTGTTTGCAGTCGTTGCACAGCCAAGCGACTGTAATTGTAGTCGCCCAGCCGTTGGGCGACAGGCTGCAGTCGCCGAACCGTTAGACAACTGGAATTTGTCGCCCAACGGCCAGCAGATTGCTTGCGTGTCGCGTGACTATTGGGCGAAAAGTTCCAATCACCCAACTGTTGGACGACTGGAGCCCATTTCTATAAATATATTCGCACATATATATTCTGTTATTTATATTCGCACAGATATATTTATGTTATTTCGAATAAAGTATAGATTATTTATAAAAAAATTCGTGTATGTATATGCGAAGCTGTTGGTCTGGGTTGTTTGCATGGTGTGCATAGTGCATACTGTGTGTTTTTCACCTTTTCCTGCAACACATTTGTAATCGACGACTTCACGGAGAGCTTCCAAAAACATTTGCATTTGCCATTTTGTGTCCTTTGCCGCTAGTTCGAATAGCAACAGCTGTTTTTTCCAAAAAAAAAAAAAAAGGAATAGCAGCAGCTTCCAATCTCCAACTTGCAGGCTGCAAACGAAAACGAACGCGTGAGGGATTCTGGGCCTATCAGAGCAGCCTTCTGGCCCAGCGTAAGAATTATCTTGAGTCCAGCCCATAATTACGCCGCTCAAAATGGGCGCTAAGTTGGAGTCAGTGCCCGCTGATACTCCTCCGAATGGCGCATTAGAGCACTCCCAATGCAGAAACTATGGATGGTTTCTATGGCATTAAATAAGGTGCCAAGTAAGCAAAATGCTGATGTGTCATTGGAGTTAAGGAGGAGAGATAAGGAAATGGTTTCTTATATAGACACCATGTCTACACAGGAACCAAGATAGAAAGAGTTGTGATAGGTAGATGATAGGAGAGAGAAGATAGATGATTGGATGAAAATTTTATTTGTAGAAACTATCCATTGGAAATATAGTTTCTATGGGTAGTGTCTACATTAATTGGCAAGTATAGAAACTATCTCATAGTTTCTGCATTAGGAGTGCCCTTAAATTCTTCGTGCGGACACCCCTCTGGTCCCACCGCACGAGAGCTACAAATTCCGCCCGTTATGAAATCAACAAAGTGCATGACTCTCCCACAAAATAACGCGACTAATGTCGTACGTGAAAAAGGCAAATTTAAAAACTAGTAGTATAAAGAAAGCGAAGAATGTGGCGAAAAGGAGGAAGACCCTTCTAGAACGTTGACACCTCGCATATCTAGTGTGGATTTTTTTTTTGCTACGACTGATGTGTTATAGCTGTGTTTGATTGCTTTTGACCCTAATATAAGTGTTTATGCGAAAGAGTTGAATAACGATAAGCCGTTTCAGAAAGACAACAAAAAAACATTATATTTATTTAGAAAAACTATATATCATAAGTTATAAGTTAAAAAGAAAGATGTATTAATTTCATTAGCAGTTTAGCATCCACGAGACAGACTGAGATCGGTGTGCCAAGTGGTAAAAGTATTAAACACAGGACAATTATGCGATGGTAAGAAAAGGTTTAAAAAAAAGAGCACGCGGACTTTTGCAGCAAGTGAAGCTTTCTGCTTCTTTATCTTCGTGCTCCAGACACCGGCCGGTTCGACAAGTTACAGAGGCCTTACTGCCATAGGGGCACGCATATCTTGGTAAAGTTTTTCCGACGGATCACCAATATGGCCACTGGAAGATTTTGGAAGAACTGGTGATACGTTTGGAGCCACACGCACCGGAGCTAGCGAAATGACCTGCCGAAAATGCTGCCCACTGCTGCCAGACATGTGCCATTCTGGTACATCAAAGCATCTGCATTTTGCGTACAATACGATGGAACTGGGATCCAGCCATCTATATTCGGGTAACCAAACACACCCTTAGTCGCAGCGTATCTCGGAAAATCCAGGAAATTCGATTCACTCGACGCTCGCCTCGGCTCGGCTCCTCGCGAAAAAGCAACAAAATACATCAAAGCAGCAGCGAGGCGAGGAGGACAGTATTGAGAACTATGACCAGATGGCTGCCATAAAGCATCTGCATTATGGCAGCCATCTGGTCATAGTTCTCAATAGGAACATGCAGGTATGGAGCATCCTCGGGGTGGTCCTACATGTGAACACACAACAAGGTCATGATGTTATGGAGCATTCTCGGGATGGTCCTACATGTGAACACACAGCTCTCCAATAGCATACAACACTTCTTGAAAATAACGACTAATAGTTTCCAAACCCCTTCTAAAATTAAGCTCTATCAACTTAAACCTATAATTGTGCCCAACCACTTGTAGGAACATGGCAACTTGTTCCTCAATTGAGCAATTAATTGTGTTTTTAAGCAACCTTCTTGTTCTAATCAATGTGCACAAGTGGAAAAAGGGGGCTCTTCTCATTCGAAGTTGTTCTACACAGTGCCTATCATCATTGTGAAAAATGAACCTAAGGTTTGCTATCCTGATTTTGTCTCTTTCGGCTAAGGGACCATATTTGGCAAAGTATGGAGGATGGGTAGGATTTACCGTTTCCGAAGCAAACATCGAGGGCTTGTGTGGTTCTTGTAGGCAGTAGATCAAATCTCTGCAATGGGAGAAATATGTAAGCTACATCACATTGCACATAAGGAAAAAATGCAATTGAAATGCAATTGACAAAAAATGCAACATTCGGCCGAATCCCAGAGAGAGGGCGTCGGCGTGGCCTGCGAGGGAAAAATCCCCCTCGGCCGGATCCCTCCGCCCTGCTCTCTTTTTTCTTGCTGCCTTCGGCTCCCAAGCCGCTTCATCTCCTTCCCCCGTCTCCCTTTTCTCAGCGCCTCCCACCGGTCCGGCTCTCCAGCGCCTCCCCTTGGTTCCAGTGCCGACTCCCAGCGCCTCCCCTCGGTTCCAGCGGCGATGCGCCACCGGTTCCAGCGGCGATGCGCCGCGCCGCTGAGCCATCTCCGCCGCGCCAGGCTGCCGGCCGCCCCCGCCTTGCTGCTCCGCTCCGCACGGTGAACCGCGGCCGCCGCCTCCTAAAGGATTTCGCCGGATCCGAAGGAGGGAGAGGGAGATCACCTGCTGCCGGATCCTTCGACGTGGAGGACGTGCAGAAGAGTAGATATCGCGAGGGGAGCGCTGAGAGGTAACCCTAGCCCGCCTTGCCCGACTCCCTCCGTCCTAGACTGAGCGCTTCGGTGGAAACGAGCTTCACTCCCGGTCCCGAATCCGGACCGTATGCGAGATGGGCGGATCCAGGCTTGCACAGTACATCCATCCAACTAAACATCTGCATTTTGCGTACAATACGATGGAACTGAGATCCAGCCGTCCATATTCGGGCTGTTAAACTCTAGATCTAGGATCTCCTAGGGTAGATCTAGTGGGGCTTCTTTTCTCTAGGGTTCTTGATGTTCTACCGAGAGAGGGAGAGAGGGGTACCAACCTTCCGACGCGTTGGAGGAGGAGGAGGCCATCTCGGGTTCGGCGGTGAAGATCTGCGCACGGGCAGCGACGGTCGGGGAAAGGCGTGGAGCTCCTTGGCGGCGGCGCGTCCCGGGCGGTGGCGGCTCCTGGCGGCGGCGTCGGAGATCCGGTGAAGGAGACCGGTGGCGTTTCCCGTCGCTTCAGCGCCCCCTCTAACAGATCGGTTTAGGGTTTGTCGGTGGGGTGACGGCAGCGCGGTCAACCTCGTGATGCGTGCCGCCCGGCCCCCACCTCTGTATTTATAAGCGGCGGCGACAGGCCCACCACCAACGGGCCGCGCCCGATCGTATGCGCGGTCAAGGATGGGCTTTGGCCGTTGGGCCAAAGCCCTGAGATCACTCTAACATTCTCCCCCTTGATCTCAGTCTATACTTAATCTTTAATTACTTTTGACTTTACACATTCCATCACAGATTAGTGCATAGAACATGTCTCGTCGTCACGGTCAATCGCCGATAGATTCAACAGTTACAATACACCTCTCGGTTCTGAAACAGTTACTTTAATCTTTGGGCCATCTTTTAGTCCAGAATCATAGGCTTTCCTTAAACCCATGCCGCTACATGTTCTCTCAACACGTTGGGTGGTAAGCCTTTAGTAAGCGGATCCGCTAACATCTTTGCGGTACTTATGTGCTCAAGACTTATAATTTGATCCCGAACCTTATCTTTCACAACATAGTACTTTATGTCAATGTGTTTGGCAGCACCACTTGACTTATTGTTGTGGGCATACGTTATCGGGTTCATTATCGCAGATACAACTTAAGTGGTCTATTGATGTCGTCAACCACTTTTAAACCGGTATGAACTTCTTTAGCCGCTTCACCTGCCCGTAGCCTCATAACATGCTACAAACTCGGCATACATTGTGGACGATGTAGTGACGGTTTGTTTTGAGCTTTTCCACAATATAGCTCCTTTAGCGAGAGTGAACACATATCCGGATGTAGACTTTCTATCATCTCCCGCAAAATCGAATCAGATACCCCACTATATGGAGTGAATCTGATCTTCTCAGTATGTCATCATGAGGCCTTTTGTTCCTTGCAAATAACGCAAGACTTTCTTTATCAATTTCAATGTTCTATTCCGTGATTGCTCGAATCGCCAAGTAACCCGTAACAAATGCTAAGTCGTATGTGTGCACACTTGAGCATACCGTAAGCTTCCGACACTGAAGCATATGGAACCGCTTTCATTTGATCGATCTCATATCGGTTCCCGGGCATTGAAAATCCCCATATCTGTCGCCCTTGACTATAGGTGCAGGTGATGGACTACATTTATGCATACCAAATTTCTTTAAGACTTTCTCTATGTATGCCTTTTGTGACAGTCCCAATACCCTTTGTTTCTATCTCGGTGAATTTCGATCCCTAGAACGAATGAAGCTTCACCAAGATCTTTCATATCGAAGTTTGAGGACAAAACTTCTTTGTTTCCAAGAGATTAACATCACTACTAGCTAGTAGGATATCATCCACATACAGTGATTAGAAAGATAAACTTCCCATCTTTAAACTTTGCATAAACACGCTTGTCCTCAACATTCTCTTTAAACCCAAATTTTCTTATTGTCTTGTCAAACTTCAAGTACCACTGCCTTGAAGCTTGCTTTAACCCATAAATCGATTTCTTTAGGCGGCATCCCATTCTTTCATTTCCTTCCATGACAAAACCTTTCGGTTGTGCCATGTAAACATTTTCCTCCAAATCCCCATTAAGAAATGCCGTCTTTACATCCATCGATGTAACTCTAAATCATAATGTGCCACTAATGCCATTATGATTCTCAAGGAATCTTTACATGAGACTGGAGAAAATGTCTCATTGTAATCAATCCCTTCTCTTTGCGTAAAGCCTTTTGCCACAAGTCGCGCTTTATATCTTTCTACATTCCCTTGGGAGTCATGTTTTGTCTTGTAGACCCATTTACTGACCCTCACTGCTTTGGCTCCTTTAGGAATAATTTCCAAGTCCTGCACTTTATTAGTCTTCATGGACCTCATCTCCTCTTCCATGGCGTCAAGCCATTTTGAGGAATTTTCGCTTCTCATGGCTTCTTCAAATGAGGTGGGATCATCCTCCATTTGAAATTCCTCTGTATGATAAATCTGATAATCATCGAAATAGCTGATCTTCTTACTCTTTGAGACCTCCTGGGCCTCGTCATTTGGTACATCTATCGCTTGAGGTCGCTTTGTTGCTCCCCTCATCTGTGGCAATTGGTTCTATATGATCCTCAAGAACAGGTTCTTCATTCTCATTCATTGTTGCCACAGGAGGAACAATAACAGTGCCGGCACCACGTTGTCTTGCACCGTCGGTGCAATGCAACAGCAGTAGTGTGAAGAATGGCTCTTGAATCATCGGAGTGGGCGCATACACCGCTTCTCTTCAAGGTCAATCTCACGAGCTACCATGCTCCCCTCATCATTTCATCCTCTAAGAAGACAGCGTGTCTCGTTTCTACAAACTTTGTATATCTATCCGGACAAGAGAAACGAAACCCTTTTGACTTTTCAGTAGCCAATGAAATGGCAACTTATCGCTTTGGGATCAAGTTTCCCAAGGTTTGGGTTAAATACTTTAGCCTCAAGCAGACTCCCCACACACGTAAGTGCTTTAGTGAGGAACTCTTCCTGCCCACAACTCGCATTTGTTTTGGGCACCGACTTACTAGGCACTCTGTTGAGAATATGAATGGCGGTTTTCAACGCCTCCATCCATAAACTCAATGGGAGTGTGGAGTAGCTCATCATACTTCGCACCATATCCATCGAGGTGCAGTTGCGTCTTTCACTACTCCATTTTGCCGAGGTTCGCCAAGCATAGAATATCGGGCCACTATTCCATTTTCCTGTAAAACCTCGCAAAGGTCCAGAACTTGTCCATATGGGGTATGTCGATCGTAGTACTCCCCACGATCTGATCGGACTATCTTAATCTTTAAATCGTGTTGGTTTTCAATTTCAGCCTTAAATATCTTGAATTTATCCAAGGCTTCATTTCTTTCTTTAATTGGATAAATATATCCATAACGGGAGTAATCATCTGTGAATGTTATGAACGAGTCATATCCATCCACACTTTTCACAGGAAAAGGACCACAAATATCTGTGTGAATAATTTGTAGAACTCATGTGCTTCTTTTAGCGTCTTTTTTAATTTTCTTTACATATTTTCCTTTAATGCATTCTCTGCATTGTTCTAAGTCTGAGAACTCTAATGGAGGAAGAATATCATTCTTTACTAGTCTTTCTATTCTCCCCCTCGAAATATGGCCTAAACGACAGTGCCATAATTTCGACGACTCATCTAGAGTTCTCTTTCGTTTTCTGTTTACATTCGTAGACGAGGATTCAATCACTTTCTCGCACGCAACGTTCTCATTATCGCATACGACATTCACATCATCACACAATGATAACAAATAAAGCTCATTCTGTAATATGGCAATACCAACACATTCTTTATTAAACATTATTTCGCACTTGCCATTTCCAAAATTGCAATCATAACCATCTTTGTCCAAATTTGACACACTAATCAAATTCCTCTGTAAAGAGGGTACAAAAAGGACATCTCTAAGTAAAAGAGTGGAGCCATTAGCTAATTCTAATGAAAGATCGCCAACGGCTTCAACTTCACTTCCGACTCCATTTGCAACTTTAATGCATCTTTCTTTTCTTTGCGTAGTCCTTGTCGAACGGAATCCTCAGAATGAATTAGCAACATGAACAGTTGCTCTCGAGTCAATCCACCAAGTGGATTTCGAATATTTCACATACAGGCATTCATTAATAAAGGTAATAATGTTCTCACCTTTCTTAGCCATTATCATCTTTAAGTAGTCAGGACAATCCTTCTTGTAGTGTCCCGTCTTCTTGCAGTGAAGGCACTGGTCTTTGTCTACAGCAAATTTATTCTGTTGAGGCTGATGTACAGAGGTTTTGCCCTTGTTCTTTGAGAAGGGGTTACTGTTGTAATTCTTTTCTTGTTTTCCCTCACAAAGTTGATAGCACCACCATGTGAGGATTTGATTCTTTCCTCCTCTTGCACGCACATAGCTATGCACTTTTCCATGTCCCATTTCTCGGTGCATATTATAGTTGACAACAAAGGTGTCAAACTCTTTTGGCAAAGAAGCAAAACCAAATGAATAAGGAACTCATCCTTGAGAGCCAAATCCATCGGTTTAAGTTTAGATGCCAAGTTGCTCATTCTAAGAATGTGCTCTCTTATGCCATTGCCACCGCTGAATACCTCTCATTGCAAATGCTTAATCACCGTGTAGCATAAGTCTTTGAAGAGCCAATGAACTGACTCTTTATTTTATCAAGGTATTCAAAGTGATGTCACACTCTGCAATTGAGCCCGAATAGCGAGCTCAATTGTGTTCTTTATCACACCATACATTTCTTGTTGGTCGTGGTCCATTCTTATGATCAAGGTCATAAGGTCAAAAGACAGTATCCTCTGTCTTTTCGCCATGCGATGTCATCCTCATGTTGTTCCTCACCGCGCCAAAGGCTCGGTGGGACGTGCTGTAGTGAGGACCCAGTCCACCTCAGCCAAGATAAAGGCTAAATCTAACTTTTTCTTCCACTCTCCATAATTATCACCTTTGAGAGTGGGGATTTCTCTAATACAACTCATTAAGTTGTATCCTCCTGAAAAAATATTTCAAATACAGTGAGAAAGTAACATCAAAATTATATGCCTTATTTCCAACGTTGGTCAAAAATACGACATACAATTTAAAAAACAATTCTATCATACATTAAATCTACATCACCGTTGGGCAGAAATAGAAATAGTGCATGAAATCAACATTAAAAATTTATAATACTGATATTAACAACGTTGGTCAGAAAATAACAATATCATAAATCTCTGGGAATTTTTATCTATTTTTCCAAAATTAAATTCTCCCGTTGGTTCGAATTTAATAATGAAAAACAATCAATATTAACCTTTTTGCAGCGGAAAATGTAATTATTCTAAAATAATTCAATATTCAGAAGCATCATAACTATACTCTTTTAATCTCTGAAAATTTCACACGTTGGTGCAAAAATTTCCAGAAATTTTGGGTCAAATTTCAATCAAATTCATCAAAAAAAGCTTCTGAAAATCAATAAAAACAATTAACACAATTTACTGTTCATTTGGGCATTTCGGCCTGCTCCACGCGCGGCCTCGGCCCAGACGGCCCGCTCAGCCGCGCCGCACGCTCGCGCCCAACGGCGCCCCACGGCGGCCCGCCCTCTTTCTCCCCGCGCGGCCCAGCGGCCGCTCTCTCCCGCGCCTCACGCGCGAGCGCTCGCGCCCACGCAGCCAGCGGCGCCGGCCTCTTTCTCCCCGCGCCCAGGCCGCAACCTGGGCCTGGGCCGGGAAATCCTCTCCCGCCTGGGCCGCAAACGGCCAGAGGTTCCTCAGCCGCCCGATCGGATCGGACGGCCGACAGCGCGCGCGGCGGGGATCAATATCCGAAAACCCTAACCCTATTCTCGCCCGCCCCCTTGCGAAAAAAACGGAGCGGCGGCTCCCTGTCCCGCGAGGCGATGGCGGCCGTGACGGCCCCGAGCGCGGAGCGGCAGCGCGGCGGCCGGAGGGCGGCGGCGGCGCGGTGGCCTGCGCGCGCAACGAGCGACGGCGCACGCTACGCCGCGAGATGAGCAGCGGCGGGGTCCCACGGAGCGCAGCGGCCCGAAAGCGGCGCGGCGGCCCCACCGCATGCGAGCGAGCGGCGGCAGCGGCGGCTGCTGGCGGCGGCGTCGGCAAGCCCACGGCGAGCGGCGGCCCGACAACAGCCGTAAGACCCCCGACCCCCTCATCTTTTTTTTTTGTTTCTTTCTTTCCGATCCGGGGAGCTAGGGTTTGGGATTCTTTTCCTTTCTTTTTCCCGCATCTAGATCTAAGCCTAGTAAGCTCTGATACCATTGTTAATCTCTAGATCTAGGATCTCCTAGGGTAGATCTAGTGGGGCTTCTTTTCTCTAGGGTTCTTGATGTTCTACCGAGAGAGGAGAGAGGTACCAACCTTCCGACGCGCGTTGGAGGAGGAGGAGGCCATCTCGGTTCGGCGGTGAAGATCTGCGCACGGCAGCGACGGTCGGGGAAAGGCGTGGAGCTCCTTGGCGGCGGCGCGTCCCGGGCGGTGGCGGCTCCTGGCGGCGGCGTCGGAGATCCGGTGAAGGAGACCGATGGCGTTTCCCGTCGCTTCAGCGCCCCCTCTAACAGATCGGTTTAGGGTTTGTCGGTGGGGTGACGGCGGCGCGGTCAACCTCGTGATGCGTGCCGCCCGGCCCCCACCTCTGTATTTATAGCGCTGGCGACAGGGGCCCACCAGCCAAACGGGCTGGCGCCCGATCGTGGCGCGATTGAGGATGGGCTTTGGCCGTTGGGCCAAAGCCCTGAGATCACTCTAACACAGGCAACCAAACACACCCTTAATGGCCGCGTATCTCGGAAAATCCAGGAAATTTGATTCACTCGACGCTCGCCTCGGCTCGGCTCCTCGCGAAAAAGCAACAAAATACATCAAAGCAGCAGCGAGGCGAGGAGGACAGTAGGGGGGAAAAGGCGAGGCCAATCTCTCTCTCTCTCTCTCTCTGTCTCTCTCTCTCATCAAAGGCTCAAAGCGAAGCAGGAGCAGGAGCGGCTGTCTCCTTGCTCGCGCTTTGGGGGTTGGGTGGGTTGGTGGGTTGCTGCGCATGTGAATTGGGGATGGGGGTGGGAGGAGGGGAGGCAGCGGCGCCGGCGGTGGCGGTGGGGGAGGAGGAGGGGGAGGCGGGGAAGGGGAAGAGCAAGGGGAAGGGGGTGTGGCGCGCCAAGGTGAGACTGAGCAGCGTGGTGGTGGTGCTGTGGGTGGTGGCCTCGTGGGCGCTCTGGGCGGGGCTGCACTGGCGCTTCCGGCGCGCCGCGCTGCGCAAGGCGGAGGAGGGGCTCGTCTGCATGTGCGAGGAGCGCGCCCGCATGCTGCAGGACCAGTTCGCCGTCTCCGTCAACCACGTCCACGCCCTCGCCATCCGCGTCGCCACCTTCCACTACGAGAAGGACCCGCCCGCGCTCGACCAGGTCCGCCTCGCTCGCTCCGCCTCTCCACCTCCATGTACTCTAGTACTACAGCTTCAGGAGTTCTTGCTTCCACAGACCCACTCTCTTGCGGTTTCCTGATACACGCTCCCGATTCTCTCCTCCCCTATGCCGAGCAGGAGCAGTACTGCTGCGGATTTATTACTGGTACGAGTTATGGCTGCTGCTCTGTGCCCGTAGTTAATTGCGTCTTTCGAGTCCTTCCTGCCTCTTCCATTGTGATAATATATATACCTTGACGATGTAGTAGTACTTGCTCTGCCTTTGCCGCCGCTTCCACTTTATTTAATCCCTCTGAGACCTTCCATGCCTGCCATGGAAACACAGGCCACTGTGCTGCAGCCTGGTGCCTGTAGCTCTTCTTAAATGGAACGTCTTTTTGTGTGTATGTGTGTGTGTGTGAATTGATTGCGTTCTTTCCGAGTTGTTTTGAAGACCTTTGATGCGGGTTTTTTTCAGGACACCTTCGCCAACTACACTGCGAGGACGTCGTTTGAGCGGCCGCTGCTGAGCGGGGTGGCGTACGCGCAGCGGGTGGTGCACGCGGACAGGGAGAGCTTCGAGCGGCAGCAGGGGTGGATCATCAAGACCATGAAGCACGAGCCGTCCCCAGCGCAGGACGAGTACGCGCCGGTGATCTACTCTCAGGAGACCGTCTCCTACATCGAGGGGCTCGACATGATGTCCGGCGAGGTCTGCGGTGATGTCCCTTGTGTTTCTTGGGTTTCAATTTGCTCTGTGTTGTTGGTTGGTTCTGAACTTTGGGGGGTGTGTGTGTGACTGTGTGTGTTGCTGCAGGAGGACCGGGAGAACATCTTGAGGTCGAGGGCAAAGGGGAAGGCGGTTCTTACGAGACCATTCCGGCTGATGTCGAATCACCTAGGTGTTGCATTGACGTTTCCTGTCTACCTTGTGGATCTTCCTGCGGATGCCAAGATGGAGGATCGTGTTGCTGCTACTGCAGGGTGAGGTTTAGCAGCTTCTCTTTTTGTCGGAAGGTTTTCATTTCAATTGATTCCTCCTCTGTGGAATCCACTGCCTTTGGCTGTTCCATTGTGCAACATTTATACCATGCTTTAGTGCTGAAAGCGCATCATGTTTCATAGATTCTTGAACACTCATCAATCTCACTTGGCACTGACTGAAACAGTTAGTGCCTCTAGACTTGAAAGAGAAATACTCATAAAGAAATATTTTGATACAAATTGTGGTCAACACCAAAATAGAGGTGTTGCATGCGTTACTGTATCAGAAAACCATAGTTTTAGAACTTTAGATGGGTAACTATTCACAGTAGTATTTGACGAACAGCATTGGTCAAAATGGGCTTCTTGTTTATTCAACAGATACCTTGGAGGAGCTTTTGATGTAGAGTCACTAGTGGAAAATTTGTTGAGGCAGCTAGCTGGCAATCAGGACTTGGTGGTGAATGTTTATGATGTCACAAACCATTCAAACCCTCTTGTCATGTATGGGTCTGAAGTACCTCTTGGTGCCCCCTCACCGTCACACACCTGCATGCTAGATTTTGGTGATCCATTCAGAAAGCATCACATGATATGCAGGTACATATATGTGCATTGATCATTAATTTTCTCATATTATACTTTAGAATGATCTATTTTTATATCCCACTGTCCATAAATGTTTGCAGATACAGAAACAAGCCTCATGTTCCATGGTCCGCAATTACTACTCCATCTGGTGTCTACGTTATATGTATGCTTGTGGGCTACATAATATATGCTGCTTGGATACGCTATGTCAATGTTAAGGAAGATTGCCGGAAAATGGAAGAGCTGAAAAAACAGGCAGAAGCTGCTGATGCCGCTGAAAAGCCGCTGATATGCAAAGTAAATTGAAGATGGACTGTGTTTTACATGTACCGTGTCTGGCATGCATCGGCATCGCTAGGAGAAAGGTGTGGTGGTGCTCATTTAGGTTTAAAACCTTAAGTTTATATTTTTTGCACTGTAGTGGTTTAAAATGCATTGTAGCTGTTGGTAACTTTTCAGCGTAATTAAATTTTAGAAATAAAAAAAATAAAAATGCAAAGGAATAATGAGAAAAAAGAAAAGGAAAAAAAAGCCAAAAACCCAAAAAATGAAATTAAGAAGTTAAAGTTAGAAGCAAAAGTTTAAATGAGCAGAGCAAGATGTGTGGTTACCGCCGGTGTGGGACCAACTATTCTATAATGCTCGTCGCCACCAGCACGAACTCACATCATGGTTTTTAAATGTGACGGTTGAGGAGATCAGTAATAGTGGTATACTCTCTCCATCTAAGTTTATTGGACGTATTTTTTAAATGATTTTGTCTATAAATATAGAGTATATTTTATATTCTAATACAAAATTAGTGTGATATTTCCTTTATGCCCCTTAATAAATATGTAGTTTTATTTGCTATTATCTACATGCATACATTGAATATAGTGCTTAGAGATAATAATTAGCGGTAATCTAGTCTTTTTTACTATTTTCTTGATCTATGTGTCAAGAGAAAATATATATTATAAATTTGAACAAAGGAAGTACTGCACTAGTCTAGCAATCTTCATTACTGTGGAGGAGCCATATGACAAGGGAACTCTTAATTTAGACACAGAATGGCAGCAGCATTGGATACTACATTTCAGAGTCTGGAAAATTCTTTTTTCCCCTTAGTCGCAAAGGCCCAGTGATTTTCCTTGGCTATTCTTTTACTTATTTGTTGTATGTTCACATAGGCAAATGATAATGTGATAACCCTAGTAAGGTGCCCCTGCGTTGCAACAGATCATAAGAACATGTGATATATAGCATTAAATGCGAACCCAAGCCATACAATAAACATCAATATTTAGTTCCACGCATATAAGGAAACATATATACATGCACGTGCATTGCAACAGATCTCAGATAAACAATACCATAAATATTAAAGTCTAAAAAGGTAAAATGAGATGAGATTTTGTGTATAAATGATGTATAAAAACAATGAAAATATATTTGAAGAATATAAATAAAATACTATTAGTTCACATGCTAGTATACAAAGGCTTGCTACCATAAAATATCATAAATGCCTGCTTGTTCATATTATGAATTTATGTTACAAAACTTTCAATGAATTTTTGCCCTTATATAAGCATGTTCAAAGAGGAATAAAATCAGTCATTTTTATCCATATTCTTATGAATAGGTAAAAATGAAGAGTCTACATAATCAATGGCAAAGTGAATTGTTTTATTGTTATTTATGTGCAAAATCAGTGCATTTTGCTATGTGCCAATAACATACTTTACAAAACATTCATATCTTATTATCTTTAGCAGTTTCCATCTCATGGAAACATTTGTCTTGGTGGCAACCAAAGTAATAGGGCTTTATAGAAAACAATAAATGGTTTAATTTCTCTAAATTAGACCTACTGCTTCTTCCAAGATAATTTCATTTCAGTGATGACACCTCAAAACTGCATTTCCATGGAAGCACATTCACCAGATTTACCCATAGAAGTAGGAATAGGCACAGTGGAAGCGACGACGGCAACCACCGTAAGTACCATCCTACATACACAAGGCACACCATTGGAAACTATTAATTAGCAATAGAATATGACCCTTCTTCTTAGGCCTTATCAGAAAAAAAATCAAATTTCCTTCTTCTCAGACCTCATAAGAAAATCAAATTTTCAACACATGGATCCAGAAAGAAACAACAAAGAGCAATTGCAGATTAAGATCGTCCACTCAAATCTCAATTATAGCATGAAGACCTATAAATCAATTGTGCTAGGCCATATGCATCTTGTTGCACCTAACTACCTAAGGTCTAAGTAGTTCTCAACCGAATAATTGTCTTCCTAGATGTGAATGATTGATTGACACAACTTTCACGCCATGCATCCCATGCTCTACTGAATCTACATCACAAGAAGGCACACTTAGCAACCAAGCAACAAATGGGTCCAAGAATAAGGAAACAAATCTCAAGAATCAAGATGTGTATACTGTTATTATCTTGCTGTCGAAAGAATGATGTAAAGATGCAGTTAAGCAGTCATGATGCATAGCAACTTGATAACAATTAAGAAGGATGAGTGAAGAGTGACATAACCCTTCTGGACGACCTCATCATTGGCATAAGATCATCCAACAAACAAAACTAAATCTCTTAACAATCAATTCATAAATTCAACATTTACGCTGTTTTTCCTCGCCACGTACCTAGTTGTCATGTAACCTGCAACCAAAGCATTTGATCTAACACGTATTGGATGGAAGCAAGAGGAGTATTAGATAGGGAGCAGCATGTACCACGAAAGCAGAGTGAAGCAATCTTGACAATGCAACACACTATTGTTACTCTACCTTCACAAATTGATCGCCCACTTATGCTATCGAGGAGGATGGGATCTGACACTTGCACAGTCACAACTCGCCACTTGACACTTGCACAGTCACAACTCGCCACTTACGAGTGCCTCATCGAGGAGCAACACGCCAGCTGCATCCAGTGCTAGGCCACCCATTAGCATCTCCCTTCCCCTTCGTCCTGCTCAAGCGTGGAGGATGAGGTGCCAATGAAGGAGAGAGCAGGCTAGAAAGCGGATGGTTCGAGTTAATTGAAGAGGAAGTGGGGCTGTTTGTTTTTTTCTATTTTCTAACAATTTTTCTATGTTGTTTTCTTACATGAGCACGTGGAGGTGGGTTTTATCTGGATTTTTAAGTGGAGCGCTGCGGGGCATGCTACCGCGTGGGGACGGGAGGACAACACATAGGGTGTTCATTCGTGAGAGAGAGAGAGGGGGGAGGGGTGCGAGATGGATAGCTCATATCCTATCTCATGGTTAAAATCGGATGACTGTGGACAGGAGAGAAGAGAATGAACTGTCACTAACTTGTATTTTTAAGTAGTAGATATTCGCTACGGTGTAAATGTGTAATTATCATCGCTCATGAAATAGTGGAAGGGGAGGCAATCTGTATTTCATTTAGTATGACTTGGCAGGGATCCTAGTTCGTTTGTTGCATAGCTCATAATTGTTCGGGGAAAAAAGAGTTACTTGGTGGCAAGCAACAACAGAGATACGTGCTACTGCTATGCTGCTATGTCTGATCTGATGTTAGTGCTGTGGCATGTGCCAATAATTGTACCGCCTGCCAACAACCAAACAGACTATTAGCCAGTCCACACTGCTAATTTCATAGGCTTCCCTCCACATGGCCCAAATCTTAACATCCTTGTACTGACATGACTACCAAATCACCATTGAGATCATCTGCAAAATGATTGCTGTTTATAGATATAAAAAAAGAATGGCCTGCACCTTGATGCTATTGATAGTTCGCTAGCTTGGCGTACACTGGCCATGTTCCTTCCATTACCCCGATGATGTTTCTGACCATTATTCTTTCTTTCTTTCTGCATATTTGACTCACTCGCCGGCAATAAACCTGAAAGTTATTCGCCTTTCTGTGGCAGAGCAAAATCCAATCAACTCAATCCATTCAAGTGATTTTGATCAGCCACACGATTACCAGCTTGAAACCGTCCGTTCTATAGATCCAACGGTTTAGACATCATTCTTATAGTTCCGAGTGTAGAAAGTTTTCTAGGTGATTTTCATCCGTCAATTGGCCTCTTCTGATGGCAGACAGAAGCCAGACCATATCAAACAGGGTCCCTCTTCAGCTTTCCTTAAAGGAAAAAATAAAGCAATTTGGAGCACATAGGGGAAAAAGAAGACTCGAAACTTTGCCCAATTAGTGGTGGGTCCTGTGATCTTTCAATCATCTTGCCAAAGAGATAAGAGACATCTCGATCTCATCATGGGATCATTGAACCTTGCATAAGAATTCCTGTTTTGCATACTTTCATCTGCTTATGAATATGCTGTCCTTGCTTGCAGGGCTTTGCTTTGCTTGCCCACATACATATTAATCTCTGTGAAACTCAGGGAATTAGCATTTTTAATCCATTCGGTTGTAGCCGCGTGTGAAAAACGTCCCTAAAGAGGCCAATCGGTAACGATATTCTGTTGTCTTTTGGGCATTTTCTTAACTTGAAGACCAGTTGCATACAATTTGCAAAGATGTGTTGTTAGGCCTGCTGATTTGCGATATATTGGCTAGAATTTGTGTTTACTTCCATCAACATTAGTGCTATTAAAGCGACATTCAGTCAATTCGATGATCAGACATATACAGTACAATACTACATATGAGTAGATAATTGGTTGCCTGCAACTAGCTCAACTAGTCATGTCCAGATGGAATCCCTGAAGCAGGTGGGGGTTTGATCGCCTAGATGCATTTCTTCTAGGTCAGGCTCGAGTCGTTTTCATTTTCCAATGTTCTAAATCTCCGGCTATAGCTGCCGCTATAGCCGGATATAGCTGCTAGGCGGCCCTATCGCTAAGATATTTCACTTTAGCCGCTATGTGATCAGATGCGCTATTAGCCAGCTATTTCTGGATATAACCGCTAATTGGGCTGAGTTATAGCGGCCGCTAAAAGCAGCCCGCGGCCCAAAAATTGGGCGCTTTGAGTCCAAAATTCCCCAACGTAAAGAGCTCTCTGCTCTCAACAGTACAGGTAACCCTAGCCTAAAATTCATCTCGACATCTCGCAGCGGCGGCGGCGGTGCTGCTCCCACTCGCAGCTGCGGCGACGGCGACGGCGCTCCCACTCGCGCTGCGGCGGCGGTGCTGCTCCCACTCGCAGCTGCGGTGACGGCGCTCCCACTCGCAGCTGCGGCGGGCAGAGGCGAGGGAGAGCACGAGCTCTATTTCCCACTGCTCCTCACTCTCCTCTCCGGCTCTCCCGACTCAGCACGTCCTCCGCCCTCGCCACGTTCACATCCATCGCGTAACTGCAACCCAAACCAAACCGAAATCAGTTCAAACCGCCGCATCGACACTAACGCATTCGATTCGCGTCGCGGCACATCGGAGGCTCGCGCACACGCACTGACCGGGCGGGGAGGCGGTTGAAGTGGTTCCAGTGGTTCCAGAGCTCGTCGTCGAAGTCTCCCCCAACCCCAAGAAGCAGCAGCCAGCGACAATCAGCAGCGGCCATGTCTCAGCCAGAGAACCAAACAGGCATGTTTTCTTCTCCTCTTCTCCACAGAATACAGATTCACATGTTCCTACTGCTAGCTGTAATGCAGATTCTTAAGTTTTGGTCGATCTATTCTTGTGTGGATAATATTAATAAGTGCAAATACGGAACCCAATCCAAGGCCATTAACAGCACCTTCGTGTAGAGTAGATTCATATGCTTTTCTTATGAACTTATTATATGTTGTTATAGCTTGCTTCTCGCCATTGAATGAAACAACCTTCAGAACAGCAGATTAAGCAGAACCTGATTAACTTAGAAGTGACAGGAAATAATTAATGACTCATCATCTGATGACTCAGAAGACTCAGAAGATGGTGATGGGGATGTTTCAATGCAATCCTCTGATTCTGATGAGTAGAGTGCACTATCATGTATTCCTGTTAAGTACTTGAAGTCTGTTGTCTGAACTTGTTGTTTTGTTAAGTATCAGTATTCAGTCCTGTTCTTTTGATGAACTATTTATGTCAAGAGTCAAGAATTGATCCTGTGTATGAAGTATGAACTATGATTTTAGGAACTTATTGAGTGTTGGAACTTGGAACTTAGAATTTATCCTGTATGTATTGAACTGTTCTGTCTATTCATGTCCATTTTTTTCAAAACCGCTAAATGGCTTAGCTGTGGCTATAGCCCGCTATAGCTGCTCATAGCTGATACAGAGCATAGCCGCTATAGGCCATAGCCAGATATTTTGAACATTGTCATTTTCAAGTAGCGAAAAAGGTGGTATACACCGAGTCACTGATGTATGCTTCAAATACACTTCAATACTTCAAATACACTTCACCAAGATTATGAGCCCTAAGACGAGGGAGAGATGTTATCGTGCTTTAAAAATTATGCAAATCAGTATAGAAGCATATTCCTTATTTCTTATGAGAAAGAACTTTCCGCTAACCAGAGAATTGATTCTTGATTAGAAGGTCACTGAATCGCTGCCAGGATGCGACGCATAGTGGCTTCCACAGTAGAGGCTCCACATACCACAGCAATCTGTTGGGCACGAGAAGAAAGCAGAGGCAACAAGAAGGGTATCGGTCTTTCGTGCCATGATAGTTTCATTTCCACGGGGGTGGTGCAGCACTTGTACGTAGCGGGTGCCTAATGATGCACATCAGAAGTCCCCTGTGGCTGGTTCCCTTGTTTAATCTATGCAAGCGGTTTCAAACTAACCACATAACTGCTCACACAAACTGATATATTCCAGGTACTAGTCAACATCACAAAGCTCTTTTTTCTTTTAGAAAATTATCGACATCATAAAGTTTAGTTGGATTGATCAAAACAAGCACTAATTGTTGTTGAAGTGTATTGCCTGTCTTTTCTCATCACTTTAAGTTTTTAGATTAGTTTGTTGGTGCATACAACTCAAGTAAAGTCCAGTTCTAACATCTCTTGGCTCAATGGATACTAGTGTGTGAAAGTTCGATGGACCGTAGCATAGAGGGACTGTCGATGTACGGTGAAGGGGCTGGTGAACAATTGAGGAACAACAATGTGTAAAGGAGGAAATTATTGGAATAGCCTCATATTGGTTAAAGGCTAAAGAACCTAACTTAAAAATAGAGACGTCTCTTACCTCATAAGCTAGTTTTTGATAATGAGAAGACACTTATGATCCAACTTTATATGGTACCAAACCCAAAAGATCCATAGGTCAAGACTTGACTGCCGTAATTAAAAAATGCATCTCACTTCTATTCTATATTTTAGTCCGTACGTAAGAGAAAGTGTTGAAGTATATATAAGTGAATTGCATGTCTTTTCTTATTAACTTAGAATTTTGAGTAAACCGATTGATATATACAACTTAATAATAATAAAGCCTTTTTCCGTTTTCACGGGAAAGAAGCAGGCCAACTAAAAAAATCATCCATATTTCGTACTGTAAAAGGGAAACAATTCACCCGTGTCATGATGCTCGTACAACTCAGATAGACATCCACCGACAGCCATCACAAGCAAGCTTCGCGCAGGTACTTATTTTCGTTCAATGTTCAAAGGCACCATAATAGCACTGCGTCGAATTTATCCGTCTCCTGTATGATATGATTTGATGAATGAATGAATGGACAGTCGGCATCGTTTTCCAAGTGGATTTCATTGTTGCATCGAGGAGAGATTGCTTCTGCGATCTCGAAAGTTTGGGTGAAAACTTTGTTTAAACGGGGTGTTTTCTCTTCTAAAATGTTGTGGTCAGCTAACAACATTTCACCGGGAGCCAATCAACCAATTGCTGCCGATGACAAGTTCTCAAGCAGAATTTGTTTGAATTTGTCGAGGTCAATCAACAACATTTCACCATAGTATTTGACCGGGGGCATAGAAAGATGATTTGTCACTGCAAAGGTTTGTATTCAAGGATTTGGTACTACATTGTCTTACTAGCATGCGGCCTATACATCTCTTTACAGTGATAAATCCTTGATTTTTTCCCCTATTTAAATAGATACCAGTTAAATTGATATTAGTTCTAGAAACCCGTGAAGAGAAAATTTCCCACAAAATGCTACTACCTTACCAATTCCCATAGCATGTGAACACTGGCCGGTAGCCAATTCCTGTCAGACAAGGGACGGGAGAAGGCCGCGGAGCACGAGCATCGTTCAGCCGTGGCAGAGCTACAGCAAACTACTAATTGCCACTACTACTACTAGGCAGCACAATGTGACTAGGATGGTATCATGTGAGAATACAGTAAAAAAAAGCATACTCCAAATCCGGCGCTGCCGGCCGGGCACAGGGACACGGGTCGGACAGGACCGCATTATTCAGGCCACCGATTAAAGTTTTGGTTTTTATCTTATTCTTCTGTAATCTTGAAAATCGAAATCAATTCCCAAATAGCTCAAATTCCAAATCCAAATATCAATTCCAGTGATTTTTCCCTCAAATTCAAACTCAAACTCAAATGTAAATCTCAAATTCAATTTCAAAAATCCAAATTCCAGAATTTAACCAACCTGAGCCCCGGCGGCCCAAGCTCCTTCCTTCTTCTCTGCCTCTGCTCTATTCTACTTGCTGCTCACACCCAGCGCCAAGCCAACCGTGCGCCTGTGCGCTACGCCATTCCGTCCGCGACACGCTGTCCCAGCCAAGTCGTCTGCACGATTTGGAAAATGGCATATTCAAGATCGCCATCACTGCACGCCATCACTCCCTTGCCATGTAGCCAGCGATCTATGCAATTCGGATTGCCTTCCAAAACAATAGCACGATTCCATTGAGCGTTGCATCGATTCCGCTTCAGTTCCGTCCCTCTGTTAGACCGGTCAAGTCTAGTGCAAATCACTCTCTCTAGAAAAACACAACCGCCATTAAAACCTAGTCATACCCTCGGCGGTCTGACTGTCACGGTCATACAACCAAGCGGTCTAACCAGCAACTCCCAACGATCAGACTGGTTTTTCCTGATAATACCTCTGAAAATGCAAACTGAGCAAAATTCAAATTCTAATTGTAGAAACTTGGCACTGGTTCATCACACAATATTTTGGACCTTCTTACATGGTCTCACAATATAAAATTTAATATCTATTTCTCTAGGAATTGCCACTTTTGGGCTTGAACTGAGTTTGATTTTTTTTTTTAAAAAAAAGTTGAATTGAGCCTCTTGCGTGCCAAGACAAGCTGGGAAGAGGTAGAAGAACAAGGGGCAAAAGGTTGCCATTTCAAGTGAGTATGCTACATTATACTAGAATTGATAAAGAAGGGTTATGGCCCTTAGGGCATCCATAGTGTATATAACCCAAGAGGTCTTAAGGTGGGTCCCATCTAAACCTTAAAACCAACGCTTTAATGTATATAACTCAAGGGGCTTTAAAATGATCTCACTCGGCAGATAAAAAAATTGTATTTTAATGCTTGTGGCCAGGTCTTTAGCTTGAGGACTAGCCTCAAGCCTTTTTTTTGCTTATAGCCTGCTTAAGGTCACCCCTATAATATATAAGGTTGATCTTAAGATAGTTTAAGACCTTTTATTTTCATACACTACAGATACCCTTATCCGAAGCTAAAGTTACCATTTATCCGGATGAAACGAACTCATCGTAGACATTATTACTCTACCCTCTTTGGGACACTAGAGTAGAGTGCAAATGAAGCGTATACAGTAACAACTAACAATGCCGTAAAAACAGTGCCCTAGTACACGCATAGTGGAACAATTTTGTACACGTATATGAGGATCGATCAATAAGGCACATGTGGAACTGACCTGGTATAGATGATGATAAGACACTCTACGGCAAGTGTAAACAATGCTGCTTAGGCAAATACATGTACTAGTAGCACTAGGTATTGGAATACAGATAGACTACATTAGCATAAATTAAAATTTCTATCATATAAATTAGAAAGGTATATGAGTAAGAGATCATAAATCGTTACCACTAGATGCGCAGTGTAGTGAAAAAAAGAGTTGAAGCAACCCAGTTCAACTTAGCGTGCATTGATATAGTGAAAGTAGTTGATTGTCCAATGCCCGATCAATGCCCTCGGAAGATGATCGTCCTCAAGTGGTAGTTGATCTCCATGAGTCGATTGTGTCTTCTCCACGAATCGTTCTGATCAACGTCGTAGTCATAGTAGTGTCTCTAATGAAGTCCTCACGTCCGAGGATAGAATGTCGTACACTGGTGTGCTAGCATCAGTGCGCACAATAGGCCCTATAAGAGGTGGCAGCTAGGATTTTGGTGTGTGTGTGTGTGTTATCTCTGTCTTACCCCCATACCCCTAGCCCAAGACACCTCTTTATATAAAGCTCTGACTAAATCCTTATCCAATATGAGTAGAGATCATATCCCACTCGGAGAATCTCTGATCGGATCCTAACTATTCTAACTCATTAAGTGTGTGACCCTACAGGTTTATGTATAATTGGTTGCAACTCAGAAACATCTTTCCAATCACTAGTTGGTAGCTATCTCTAGTAGAACATATCGACCCTCAAATCTACACAAGGATCAATTTGGATGAACCTTATGCAATATGATCTGCAACCATGTCCTATTCGCTCTCGATTAGTTCGTAACTTCTAATGAATAGATTGTATCTGGTTACAACTAGCCCATATCCCTATACGACTAGTTCGTAGACCAGTCAGAGATATGTCCGATCAACTCACAACCAGTCAATATACCCATACTACCAGTTTGTATCTGGTCGGACTAAACGACCTATTTGCATATTCTTCTTTTGCCTCATGATCCCTGATCGAACTCTGGGTGAGAAATGTATCATTCATAGACAGTTCAATCTTTTCCCGATCTAGTGACAGATAACTTCATGTGCTCAACTCTTCGACCACTTATGACACGGCGATGCACTTTCTTTATCCAACTACATTGAGGTGACAAAAAATATCTCTCATGTTACGTAGAAGGGGCAAATTCCATATCCAATCAACCTCATTCCTCAGCATGTTTCATAGCACATTCGAAAGCTATATTTATAAATATCTAGTTATGGAGTAGCGTTTCACAATCCTTAAGTGCATTATTATACATGTACAAAACTATGTTGATATCAGATACAAGGATTATATATTATCATTACTTAAGACCAACCGGTGACACATAAAACATAACAAACCCAACAGTATCTCAAGGTGGGTCAATCCAATATTATGTTATTTAACATGTGTATACATTATTTATTTGATATACCATATCTATAATAATACATGTGCTGGTTTATAAGTCACTACATCCGACTAAGGATCTTCTAGAATGCTATCATACGACAAATAAAGAGTTTCACCAATAAATCACATGCTTCCTAATATTTATAAATGATAATTCATTTAAGGAACATAATAACGTTACTCAAAAGATCATAAAACATAGAAAGTGATACAATCATCGCCATAATTGCCTTTAAGGCATAAGTGGCACATTCTACTGATAGTAGAACAGTGATAGTAGAAATTAAATCTAAGATTTATGAGGGCATAATGGACTTTTCTTTGTAAATCCTATTTTTTATGAGGGTATTATGGACTTTTCCTTTGAACCTATTATTAGTCTTTTCTGGCTCACCCGCCGGAAGCTCGTGTACCTCATCTACGTGGAGGACTACGCACCCCAGTGGGTGATGCGCGATTCGGGCTATGGCGGCGGTTCTGTACGGTCGGACCATCGCTTCGCAAAGACGTGCGGGTGAGTGTACGTTTCGCTAAATATGTACATACTTACTGCGTTCGCAAGTATCTCACATTACGTAATGGTTTTATACGCAGCACGGGAAGGGAGTGAAAAGAGGCACGGATGGTCGGTGAGAATGCAGCCAGGGTCGGCGGTGGCGGATGCGCTCGACGACCGCGTGGACGAGGACCGACCGTGCGACGCGGGAGTACGCGGAGTACCTGCGCTGGTACCAGCCGCAGACCCGTATCAGGCTCGTATATGTGGTAGACCCGCCTGCCACACACGTTGCCGCTCCGACGGACACGTACCCCGCGCACTTCGCGCACGACGCCACCTCGCGACGCGTTACATGTCATTTCAAAGATTCCCAAATGGTAATGTCGTTTCCATAATCGACCATTTTATGTCTTTGTGTCCAGTGGACGTCGGTTCGACCTATACGCCGAGTCCAAGACAAGATCGAGAGGCTCGCCGGTGGTGCGCAGTGACCCATGAGGAGGGCCTCGGCTTTGCGCGTCGGGTGCACGAGGGTGTAGACGTATCGTTAGCCTCTTGTCCCTACACGAGGCTACCGGCGGTCTCCACGCCCCGCTTCGATCGCTCGTCCACGGTGCCACCTCCACCGGCGTGGCACTACTATGGTGCACCTCGTGGACACGTCCTCCACCACCTCACCCGAGCAGCCGGGGTTCAGCACGGCGGGGCCTCCTACACCGGTTCACTTCACGCCTCCTCACGCAGACCCTGCCTTCCCACGCAGGGGTGTACGCCTCCTCCATGGCGCCCGGCTACGGTACGCATAGGGTCTTATACCGTGTTTATCCGAGACGACATGCAACGCACTAACGATATTAATATTGCGGTACTTACCAAGCACGGCGTCTCCCGTGCCGAGGATGTGGACCGATTTTTCGCGCGTCGCCCGACGTCGCACCGCGAGTTCTTTCGCGGTGCCCTCCCGGTGCACCGGAGATTACACACCAGAGTGCAATGACTCCACCAGCGCAGGGCGGATAGACACCCTCCTCCTCGCTTTACCTTTCGGATCGTCCTAATCCGTTGCACCGAGGAGGGCCAAGCGAGGTCGTATGGGAGGACGCGGCGCGGTGACGGGCACAGCAGGGTGACCAGTGAGGCGTGCTGCAGATGCTATATATGTTATGCATGTAATGAAAATACATGCGCCATGTTACTCACAGTTATATTATGAAGTTTATTTCTATTTACATAAGTCTATCATCTCTTTCCGCATATAAACTATCTCACTTAACAGTGTATGTATCGATCGTTCTCTACTCAATCTTTCAAAAAAAAAATTTAAAAACTTTTTACACACCTACAATATACAATGAACATAAACTTTTATTACAACTTCACCGTATTTTTTACCGGTTCAACGTTACAAAATTCACAAATTCTAAAACAATCACGGGGCTACTGCGATGCGCTTAACGGGATGGCGATCGCATGCCGCCGCTTAACGGTATGGCGATCGCATGCCGATCGCCATACTGGAAGAGCGATTTAATGCAGTCGCTCTACTGTGCAGCGATATATATTGTGTCGCCGTGTGGTTGGGCGAAAGGCTCCAGTCGCCCAACCATTAGGCGACTGGAGCCTATTTTTGTAAAAAATTTTCCCGCGGGTATATTTATGTAATTTCGAATAAAAAATGGATTATCCGTACAAAAAACTCGCAAAATCCCCGAGACGGCGACGCGCGCACCAGCTGCTCAACTACTACGGCGACCGCGCGGCCCCACCCCCCTTTCACCATATCGGCGAATCGCCCACTCACGGATCCACCCCCCTCCTTGCCGCACCCACCCCGGCGTTCCATTCCCGGCTCGGCTGGTTAGGTCTCCGGCGGTGCGCGCCGAGTCTGCGGGTGGGACGGACGAAAACTGATGCGTTTTTGGGCTTACGGAGGGCAGAAAAGCTGGGTGCTTTCGGGCTGTTTTTTTGCTTTTATTTATTATTTTTGACTGGCTTATGATTTTTTAGATTATTTATAAAAAATAAGGAGTAATAAAAATTGCACGTGATTTTGGTCGAAAAATAAAGTCATTATAGTGTGTAATATAGTTAATTGATATGTTTTATCTTAAAAAATACTATATTTAAAAACTGAATATTATAAATAAATTAAAAAAATAATATTTAGAAGAAAAAAGAAGAGGCTTCAGGGCGTCGGGTGGTGGTGGGATTCGGATAAGGGAAAGCAACAGGGCAACAGCAGCGGCGGCAAGCGGGCGCGGCCGCGAGCGTGGGCAGGAGGGAAAAAAAATTCGCGTTATTTCTTAATCGCCGCGTATCTCGGAAAATCCAGGAAATTCGATTCACTCGACGCTCGCCTCGGCTCGGCTCCTCGCGAAACAAACGTTCTATCAGCGTGACACCTGCAAAGAAAAATATATATATATTATATATATAAAAGCACCAGCAGAACTTCGAAATAAAAACAAAGAGAACACATGCACAGCTACGAGACAGTCGTATTTTCTCAATTTGTTTGCAGATTTGCAGCCCATCCAGAGAATTTGCAGTTCCATCAGTTTGGCCATGATTGAAACTTTGTTCGCGAAACAAAAGGTGAAAGTGTGCATGATTATCTACCAACATATAGGAGAAGCATTTCAAACTAGGGAAACTGACGAGCCACTTGCCAGATCCAAAATTCGATTGAATATAATTAAAAAAAAGCAATAATACTACTAAAAAGACAGAATGATGAAAGTAAATGCCAAATGCTTAAAAGGTACAGTTTCGTGAGCGTATAGTAAGTAGCAGCTAGCAGGTCAGCTACCATATTGACAAATGAGAACAAAACCATGTACGAAGTAAATGCGCCGCAGCATCGTCAACTTATCACATGGCAACTAAGAGCGAAAAATGTCAAAATCCCAGTACACCTGAGGTTGTCTTAAGGATGTCATCGATTATAAAGCAATGTTTAAACTCTCAGAAATTTCATCGTTGGCGTGAAACTAATGATGAGGGCAACCTGAACAAAAAGAATGCTGCAGGTTACATTACATGGTGAACCAACAACTCAACATCGAACTCACTCAAAAGCCATGGCCACAACGGAGTATGCTATAGGCCATGGGCCCTAACAATCTCATTCATCTGCCTCACTATGATTCCCTAGTCGAGTCATCTAGATGCCCACATCAATGGTTATAAGCTAAAACTTTCATATTTTCATATGTAGTATATCATTTTTTTTGAAATTTCAATAATCTTTTCCATGACCCATGCATATGCTTTTCAAACCTGTTAAGAATACAACTAATGTGCTGTCAGCTATATTGCTGCTACATACAACATTCAATATTTCTTATGTAGCAGTCCATTATTTTTCAATCATTCATGAATATGATTTTCAAGCCTGTTAAAGAATACAACCAATGTGCTATGTCTGCTGCATTGCTGCTATACATTACATGTTAACATTTTATTAATGTGGACTTTTGATGGGACATTGGTGCTGTGTTAAGACACATTAGAATGTTAAAGTAGTCAGTAGATAGGTCAGTGAAATTGAATTGTTCGCCGACTTTTGTTCTGGGCCGTGGTGAGCTATCCGTATGTTGGTCCAAGCAGTGTTCGATGTTGGGCCGTAAAGTTAGATGAATGCGCTCTGGGCCGGATAAGTGGTCATTTTGAACCCAAACGGGCCGCGCTAGTTTTGTCCGGGGTCTACGTTCAACGGACCGGGAATTTCACTAGCGTGGGCTTTAATAGGCCTTCATTATGGGCCTTGATGGGCCAAAATTTCTTTAGTCTATTGTACAAAAGTTGAGTCCATCGACACTAACATGGTCAAGGATACAACAAAAGTTGAGTCATAGAATTCACTATTTCCTAAAAGCATGAGTAAAGGTCAAGGCAAAGTAAATAAACAAAAGATCACCTTTACTATTGCAGTACTATCGGTGTGCTGTGTTAAGGCAATCTTATTGATGTATAATTTGATGCTCACACGAAACAAAATTTACAAGTATCCAAAAACCTCAAGGCAAAGTAAATAAACAAAAGATTACCTTTACTATTGCAGTACTATCGGTGTGCTGTGTTAAGGCAATCTAATTGGGATTGAGATCCCCTGCCTTCAAAGGCAGTGCCTTTGAAGGCAGGGGATACGCGTCCATCTAATTGATGTATAAGCAGGTGTCTTAAAAAAACTAAGTTGGTCAAGCAATCATTGCGCCAGCATAGCATATTCCTATTCTACCCCCATGCTCTATCCGCATATGGGGTCTCTCTAACTTTTTTTCCCGTTCCCATCACCTTTTCAAATGTGGTTAGTATTGACGAATGCGGCTTCCCTGTTTTGGTCTTAGTGTTCCTATCTGTATTCTCTTCGCGTGGCAAGCATCCGTTGGCTATGTATGTGACGAGGAGGTGCATATTATCGGAGTTGGAGCGGATGGGATATTAGTCCTCAATAGAAAGCGAGAATAACAGAAAAAACTAGTTATTATAATCATGGAAACGGAATAAGGAGGGATACAGCCAACGAATGCTTGCCACACGAAGGGAATACGGATGGAAACACCAAGACCGGAACAGAGAAGCCGTATTCAATATTGACTCCATCTTTAATCCTAAAGTCCTAATGATGGAGAATGAGGTGCTCTTTGCACGATGCCAAACTAAAGGTGAATGAAAGTTGATAGGTACATATGGATGTCAAATATCTTCCTATCTTTTCCTACGGGACGCATATCATGTTGCTTGTCGCTTAGGAATCAAGAAGGCCTCATGGAAAGATCTCCATTTATTTCTTTCTACTTACTATGTCACTGTATGTCGGAGTTTGAAATGAAGTGAGGTGTCCAGCGTCTACCGTCGTACGTGCAGCTTTGTTTGGAGTGCATTTCGATCGAGGTCAGTGCGCATTGCTCTATCGGTATATGGGTCTCCCTTCCTTTTTTTTTTGGTTTCCATCACCTTTTCATATGTGGTCAATATTAACTCTATCTAATCCTGAAATCCTACACTTTGCACGATGCCAAACAAAAGGTAAATGAAAGTTGATAGGTACATATGGATGTCAAATATCTTCGTATCTTTTCACTTAGGGATGAAGAAGACCTCATGGAAAGATCTCCATTTCTTTCTTTCTTTCTTTCTTTCTTTCTTTCTAATTACCTACTATGACAGCGGAAACGAAGTGAGGTGAGGTGTGGTGTGGAAAGATCTCCATGTCGGAGTGTGAAATGAAGCGAGGTGTGATGTGGTGCGTGCGACTGCCGTGGAGGCTGCTACATATGACAGCGGAAATTAAGCACCACAAAATCTGCAGCCTTTCGTGCATGCTACCTATTGCAAATGCCTGTCCTTTCATGTGCATAAATTTGTAGGACAAGATTAAAAATAGGAAAGAAAACATCGTACGCTGATTTCCCTTTAGGCAACTTGTTCACGTTTAATAATTCAGCTGAAGATTAACTTAGCACAAAGAAATACTCACGGATCGCACTATTTTTATTGTAGTACTAGTACGTATACTTTGTATGATAGCTTTTGTCAAAGGGTTTGTTCTTTACAGCTTTTAAAAATGGTTTTTAGTTTTTACTCTAATAACTAACTTTTAAACGGAGTATTTCTTTCAAAATACGGTCTACAAGTTGATTATAGTACACACTGTAGTGACTTCATTTATATCAGCTAAAACCGCACGTGACTGTCTGTTACTCCGTATTCTCTTTCACGAACAGCCTAAAAGTCATAAACTGCAGCTAAAACCCATAAACCACAACAAAAAAGAATAGGCCCAAATATATACTAGCTCTCGCTGTGTAGCACCCCACATATTAATATGAGATACTACTATAGAACGTCATCGCCAAAGTAAAGAATAAATAATAAAAGCAACAATAGAACTCACAAGAAAATTAAAACTTTAAAGGTACTTTATTAGAGAGCTAACGAAAGCTGAAAATAATGTTTGAAATATAAGACCAGTCTACTTCTAACCAAATGAAGAATAAATAAAATGACATAAATAGTGGCAGGCCACGATACTGAAAACTCGAGTGCTTCCACCCATGCATGTCGCTATCACTCCACTGGCCTTTTACCTAAGAATGAAAAAAGCAAGCGTGAAATTTAGAAATTTCAGTAAGTACCCAACAACGGTCGCAACACGGTGAGTAAAGGATAGATAATGCAAGCAAGCAATGTAAAGGACAAGCAATGTAAGCAAGTAATTGACACAGGTTAAATGTAATAAACCTAGGTTACTGGAAACACTGATATAGATTAGAGATAGAGATTGCAGAAATAATGTAATTAAGATAATTATTATTTAGCAAGTTATGACAATGACACCGGCCATTACTTCACACATACCCGATTATACGAGAATAGTCAGGCACAACATTGCCCTCGACTGTATAACTACACAGGGTTGTCTTCTACCGTCAGCATGAATGTCTCATTGTATCTGGTCCCCTCCTGGCGGGAAGGATAGTAGCGGAACGGAGACTGCCGTAGTGGGGGTCCGTGAATGTCATATAGCCAGGCTGCGGCTAAGCGAGCTGTGTCCTGAAGAGCTGTCGCCACGGTGCTCCTCCTATGCAGAGTCCTAAAGACAAGAGGTGGATCCTTTTCATTTAGGGCACAGATGAAAACCTTCATAATCCATGATTCCCTCGCTCCCTCAGTGGCCTTACGCCCTCGGTAGATAGGCTGGTCCTTATAGCCCAAATAGTGCAAGAGTTTGCATAAAATGCTCGCAAACTCTCCCTCCTGCAGTCCATGAGCAAAGTTGTCCCACTGTCCCTCGGCTGTTCCTCCAGACATCTGTAAATTAAAATACTAGTATTAGTATCTTTTCAAAAATACCAATGAAAGATAGATGAGACTAGATCTAGGAAGGACAAGGAAGTAATACGCTATATTTTTAGAAACTCCTTTATATAATTTTAAAATTTTAGTCCTAGGGCCCTATCTAGTAACCATCCTAAGGCTTTTACCCTACAGTCGTATACTCTGATACTAGCGTTGTTGGACCCGAATTTTTCAATCTAGAATCCCCTGTGATTCATTGCACTATTCTCTGGATCAGCAGATAGTGCACACAGGTACATTGCTGCATCAACTCATACATCGCATGAAACATACTAAACCATAATATTACAGATCAGAGTTTAAAATACACCACGTCGGGTGACAGTTTACATAAAGGCCGAACAGGCCAAATGTCCACATTACAAATATAATAGCGGAAGCAAAAGCAGAAGTAAGACCGTAATCCACATGTAAGCGGTTAAGGGGTAAATGTGTACAACATATATTATCTAGACTTAGCTAATATATGTGTACACAATCTCCATTAAGTCAACTTGTCTCAGACCCGAAATCGAAGAAGCCATCCTAGTTTCCATCGTTGTTTCCTCCATCCATGGCAGGGGAATATTCATATGCATAGTGGTCTTGGGTCCCGATTTCTAATTTTAGTAATGCGAGGGTGAGCATAAATCCACCGTGCTCCGTGAGCCAATACATAGGATGCAGTAATTAACATGCATGGCTTATCAAGAAAAGGCTCGGATTATTTTATTTGCCATCAATCGCTTTTAGAATATATTACTTAGAAATTTCCTAAGACTTAGCAATTTTGAACTTAAAACATAATGTGCGACTATATCTAGTTAAGTTCCCATGTCCGCCCCTGACTATGGGCACAGCTATTCGAATAGTTTTGACTTTGCAGAGTTTGTACACTTCCACCACAAGAGACAATCTGCTCGTTGCTCCACACAATTCCTTAGTCATATGGTTGAGTAGACTATCACAGTAACTTTTCAAAATATCTAGCCCCTTTTGTCATCTCACCCTATGGCCTGCTCCCACTTGCGGTGGGTCCCACACGTTGCGCAGGATGTAACCACGGCTACTAGCGCATTCGGACTCCACTCTCCACAACACTAGCATGGATAGTTACTTCACCCTCCTCTCGGTGTCCCTTTAGGCTTCTCCTTGCCCTTGCAATATTCCCCTCCTTTCCACTACCGGTGAGATGAGTCCAGGGGTTTTGATAGATTTACTTGGACAAGTTACACTTTGCAGACTTGTGGTGTACTATTTTACATAGGAGGTCATGACAAGATTCAGTCCTTAATAATATCTAGGTGGTTTTACCACAATCTACACACCGTGTTCCACTGCACCACATACCAGCCCCCATAGCATCCACCCAGATATTTAAGCAAGTTGGGGTTTTTGGGAACATAAAATAATTATATCAGAATATACCAGTCATTTCCACCATGACTTTCCAAATCAATTTCTCATGATTAAAAGTGATGCTTGGGACATTTTGGTACCCTCAAGTATCTAAGCAGTGCTAAGCATGGTGTATAATTATAGACCTATTTTCGAAAACTTTTCTATTATAATTTTGCTAGGGTGACAAGGCTCAGATATTCAAATGTTCCAAAAGCACTGTAATACTAGCAACTCGAATAATGGGCATATAACTAGAATCTTAAAACAAACATATATTTGCATATGGAATAACAGCATGCAATTTGATAATTTAAACAAAAGTAAATTTGCAGAAAATGTAGGTTCAACATGATCAAAGAATTGACTCGCCTTGGTCATAGTTGGCTTAGTCTTGATCATCGAGGGTTGCTTCAGCTTCAGCTTCTTCCTCTTGGGCCACGTACGCTATTTTTACGTTATGCGAAAATTTGGATAAAAATTAGTAAACCGATCAAATTTTCACAAAAAATTCAAATGAGCTTAAAAATTTTTAGTTTTGGTTCCATTTGATAGATATTTAATTTAGATGAATTTAGAAATTTGTTTCACTCAATTTGGAGTTAAAATGAATAAGTTATGCCCTTTCGAAGTTCTCAATTTCAGATAAATTCGAAAATAAAAATCTGCCAGGTGGGACCGGTTATTCTTTAGCTTAAAGGGCAGGGCCCACATGTTAGTGAGTGATTTAGACTAACTAACCAGTATTAGCATTAATTACTCATCATTAATCATTAACTACTGTCTTAACCGAGATTAATCATGCGGTTACTGACGACAACATGGTCGTAGCTCCAAGTGGTCGTCAACGACTTCATAGTCGTAAGTTTGACTGTGTGATCGTAAAAGACTTCATAGTCGTAAACTCGACTTTGTGGTCGTAAGCGACTTCATAGTCGTAAGTACGACTGTGTGGTCATAGACGACTTCGTAGTCGTAAGTCCGACTGTGTGGTCATAGACGAGTTCATAGTCGTAAGTTCAATTGTGTGTTCGTAGACGACGGCATAGTCGTAAGTCCGACTGCGTGGTCGTAAACGACTTCATAGTCGTAAGTCCGACTGCGTGGTCGTAAACGACTTCATAGTCGTAAGTCTGACTGCGTGGTCGTAAACGACTTCATTGTCGTAAGTATGACTGTGTGGTCGTAAACGATGGCATAGTCATAAGTCCGACTGTGTGGTTGTAAACGATTTCATAGTCGTAAGTCCGACTGTGTGGTCATAAACGACTACATGGTCGTAACGAGTACCGGGTACTCATAGTCGTGGGACTGGGTTTCAGCAAGTTTCATCATCTTCCTTCGGCCGACGCTCGGCGAGCTCGCCGTCGGTGAAGGAGACGGCGGCTGGAGCTGAGCACCCCCAAAACGGGTTGCTCACGCCCGCGCCTACCAGAAGACGGAGTCTCGTCAGCCAATTCGGCCGTGGCGTTGGCCGACGACGACCGTGGGCGGCAGTAGAACAGGGGAATGGTGGCTACGGCGGCGCACAGTACCGGAGTTCAATTAAACAAAAGGGGAGCATCTAGGCGGGCTCCGGAGTCTACCTCGGGGGTCAGCGTGGCTCTGGAACAGCGATGGCAAGCTGGCGGCATGCGACGGCAAGGGGTGGAGGTGGCGCTCGATACGGGCAAAGTAGAGGCGATGAGAGGTTCGGCTGAGGAGAACGGCTTTGCGGTCCTCCGAGGGTGCTTCAGTGGGGAGGAATCGGACTACTACAGCGCCAAATCGACAGATTGCTCACCAGCCGGATTTGGGGAAGAAGCATCGCCGGCGAGCTGTGGTGCACGGGAGGCCAATTGTTTCGAGAAGGGAGAGGAAGCGGAGTGTGGCGAAGTTACCGAGAGTGAGGGCAGGGCTTTATAGCCACGGAAAGGTGGCGGGCGATAGGGGAGCGGTTGGTCAGTCATCGCGGTGGCGTGGCGTCGGCGCTGCTACAGCGCTCATGACGAGACTGTGGCAGGGTATTGGCGTGATTGCATAGTGCATTGTCAGTGGGGTTGGCATCGCACTGGCCGAAGCAAACGCGATGGGTTGAGAAAATTGTGGGCAACATCGGTTCAACCGGGGGTGCTGACCGGGGCAGCGCGATGACAGTCACTGTGCGCGGCACTGTAACATCGTTAGCAGTGTGGGCGCGAGGCAGGCGGTGACCAACGGAGCTAGCGAGGCACGGCGACGGAGCGGCCAAGGCGTGGCTTCGGCTTCGCCGGAGCGAGCTGTGTGGGGAGAAAAAGAAAGCGGGCGGCTGGGCCAGCTCAACCAGACCAGGTGTATACATTTTTTTATTTATTGGTTTAATTATTTTCTTTTATCTATTTATTTACTATGGTATATGTTTATATGATGTGGCACCAAGTAGCACTACAACTTCTACAACTTTGGTTAGTGCTTGCAGTTCTGTGCACAATGTTCAAGAAGCTTTGAATACCAATTCTGAGGTTTCTAACGTGCAAAAAAGACATATTTGGAAAGCTAATGAAGTCTATTTTCCAACGAATCAAATGTCACTTGATTTGGAGCTTCCTACACAAAGTTATGACAATTTCATTGGATGCTGCACGAGCTGTCCGGAGAGACGCGCGAGACTTGCAAAACATAAAGAGTTCGAGTATTGCAATGCAAGTAAGGGTAAAATCCGACCACACCATGACTTTCTAAAGATTGAGAAGGATTCCTTTTCAGGTTCCAAACGGATTTGGAAGCCCCTTGAACCAGAAAACAAAACATATAAAGATTTGAAACCGATTCGGACTCGGATTGGGACAGCTGGCAAGACCGATACTAAAACGTCCATAACTTTCACAAACGGAGTCCGATTTGGGCGTTCTTGGACTCGTTGGAAAGCTATTTGGAAGCCCACATAATGGACAAGGTGCCAGCCACGAAATCCTCATAGTCAGATCGCAAATTAAGAGAGAATCCAGAGGTAGCAGTTTAGGTATTTCCTTTTTAGTTCGTATTGGAGTTTGTTTCGGCCTTAGGCCAAGTAGTGCGTGAGTTGTAATCAAGGCCGTGCATTGTGCACCAATATAAGGCCAGGGCCTTAGCCCCATTGTAACTTAGACTTTGATTGGAGAAATAGAAACCAGAAAATCACCATGGTTTGGTGGCCATTGTCGGCGTGTTCTTGAGATTTCCATCGAGGAATTGCTCTTGGTGTGTTGAATCCAATTGTGGTGTTGGATTCAACTCGCTGAAACTTCGGTTTCTCTACCCTTTGTTCACGTGCTGCGGTGTGCGTGGGAGAAGGCTTATCTTGGAGAGGGCATCCAACAAGGCGTATCGTGAAAGATCAGGGCCAAAGCAACGGGGTTCAGCTAGCTTGCTAGTGGATCCGCATCATTATATATATGCATATTTATTCACCTCTTTTCATTTATTATTATCTTTATCTTTATTATTACTATTATGATTACTACGCCCAAATTGAATTTTTAAATTTGATTCAAATCTTTACCCTTCTCCTCTGGATGGATCATCTTTTCAGATTTGACTTCAAATTAAAAATTTTCTATTATTTTTGCATTTCCTTCATGGCTTTCCATTGGTTGTATTTTTCATGATTTTCTTCATTTGTTGGAACCTCAACCAAAAATCCAAAAGAACACCACTAAAATCCAAATATCAAGAAAATATATTTCAAAATAATTCAAACATTACACATTTCCCAAATTCAAATTTTCAGGATGTTATAAGACCTAACCCTATTCTTGGATAGGCCACGCATACGTAGTAACCTGATTGCGCTTTCATCCTCGCTTCACGCAAAACGGTTAACCAAAGGTTGCTACATTGGAATCTTTAGGTTTATATGTTAGTGTTTCTTAAGCTAAACTAATAAGGTAGGACTAACGCATACCCTCATGTGCGCACACACATATAGGTCATCATGGGCCTAATTCTACATGGGCTAAGGTGTCAGATAGACATAAGTAGATATATATCCAAAGTCTATATAATTAAGTACTCTTTGATAAAATAATAGTTGAATAAGAGAAAAGGAGGCAAAGTGATTTCATTCATTAGGGGTGTGTTTGGTTGCTGGGATGGGGTGGGATGGAATGGGATGGTTCCTTTGACCAAGCCTATCCATGTGTTTGGTTTGAGGGATGGGTGGGATGGAATGGTCCAAAGTGGGATGAGCCAGTGCAAATTTAGAGAATATTCTTCTTAGATGCTGGACCATGTGGTTCCACTTTTTTTGTGGAACCATCTCATCCTATCCCCATCCCATCCCATCCCACTCTATCCCAGCAACCAAACACACCCTAGATTTAGATCCAAGATCAAATTTGAGTACTACTTGTCAACAAAGCACTCAAGTATTTCACAGACAACACCACTAATTAATGTGATGCCACTTGTGCAGTAACGAAAACAAAATTTTTGAATAATGTAACAAAGAAAAGAACCAAAACTGCATTTAAAAAGCGTCCACTTGAGGGGTCATTGAACAACGCATGCATAAATATTGGCTCCCTCAGTCCCTCTGTCTATCTTGCAGGCTAGCTCCCGTATGGCATTGAGTAGTTTGTCTTAGTGCAAGTCGTGAAGAGTGAAGACCCATCCATCTCTCCAACCCAAGGCAAGGTACGTACCTGATCTTGGCTCCCTCTGTATGTCTTGCAAGCTCTAGCTTCCCTATTTTCTGATCTCCGAGCTTTGCTCTCACTAATGCAAATTAAAATTTTAACTATTGAAACTAGAAAGCCATATAACTAAAAGATAATATATTTTTACTACTAGACACATAGTGTAGCGAAAAAAGTTAAACTAGTCTGATTTAATATAACGTCTATTGATATAGTAAAAGTAGTGGATAGTCCAACGTTTTTTTAAGGCGATTGTCATCCTTGCCGCATTCAAATCCAGTACACACAGACCTCCATCGTATCGTCTTCCTTGAGCCATTCAGATCTTTTTTTACGGTGCTTAAGCTCTTAACTATTTTCGTGCTTTGATCTGGCTGGCTTGCTTGATCTACTACGCACGCGCGACACGAGAGGTGCCATGGCGATGGTCCTGGATACCAGGTGGCGAGGGAAGAGCTGGGCATGTCGCTTGGTGTCTCCGGCGAGATCGACAACCTGGGCGTTAAGCAAGGGAACCTCAAGAACTTCCTCGTCGACGCTTAATTCATGCCTGGTTAACTTAATTAGAGATTTGCCAACCGTAACATAGTTTAATGATGTGGTATCTGATCTTTTTCCTTGATGACCAGAATTTGATTCCACCGCCTACGGGTTGGATAGATTATTTGTATAAAATTTTCACTTTAATTATTCGAGATTTAAACATGTAACCAGTGGTTTTCGAGTGAACACACCAGTTAATTATCTCACCCTTCGAAAAAAACTTGACAAAGCTTGCATACCTAGAACGAATTAAACGTCTACCAAGGCAGCAAAGTCTCATCGATCTTGCTCGCACGCATGTGACGCCGCCATGTGCGCTGTTGATTACTTTGAGGCCCGATTGAGATGTTTCTATAATTAATTAATGTGATGGCACTTGTGCAGTAACAAAAAAGAATTTTTTTTAATAATGTAACGAAACGCAGGAACCAAGACCGCATTTAAAAAGTGTCCACTCGAGGGGTCATTGAACAACGCATGCATAAATATTGAGTAGTTCGTCTTAGAGCAAGTCGTGAAGACCCATCCATCTCTCCAACCCAAGGCAAGGTACGTGCGTAATTTTGGCTCGCTCTGTCTATCTTGCAAGCTCTAGCTCCCCTGTTTTCTGATCTCCGAGCTTTGCTCTCGCGGTTAAAATTTTGTCCGGCCGGATTTGCAGTTTTTCATGCATCTATAGCTCTGTCTTGTTGTTAGCAATTAATGCTCGTGTTTTCTTCTAAGAAATGTAATAAAAGAGGATAGCTTCTGGTAGTATTGTTCTTTCCTTGGTGACATGTATTTCGATTTTCAGCATTGGTACATAAAATCTTTAGCCAAAACTAATGACAAAGATGATGTTTGGATTAACTTTGTCGCAGCAAAAAGCAGGTAGCGAACCTGAAGTAATGGCGCTGGTGCTGGATGCTTTTGCGTCCTACGTCGCCGACCTGCTCAAGCAGGTGGCGCAAGATGAGGTGGGCATGCTGCTCGGTGTGTCTGGCGAGATCACCACCCTGGAGGAGAAGCTACAGAGCCTCAATGACTACCTCGCTGACGCCGAGGGGAAGCGCATCACCGACCAGCACGTGCAGCGGTGGGTGAGAAAGCTCAAGGACATCATGTACGACGCCACCGACATCCTCGAGCTCTGCCAGCTCAAGGCCATGGGTCAACTGCAGGGCGCGTCCTCTGCGGCAAGCATGGGTTGCTACAACCCCTTGCTCTTCTGCCTGCGGAATCCGCTCTTCACCCATGACATTGGCAGCCGCATCAAGAAGCTCAACCAGAGGCTGGACGACATCTGCAAGACGGGTGCTGAGTTCAACTTCATCAAGCTGGAGACCTACCAGGACCGGAGGATGGCCCGAGCCCGACCTTCATTTGAGCGGAAGACCGATCAGGTGTTGGACCAGTCGGGTGTGGTTGGGGAGAAGATCGAAGAGGACACTAGAGCACTGGTGGAGAAGCTCATGACAAAGGTGCAGGGAGACAAGGAGAATAATGATGGCATCATGGTGGTTGCCATCGTGGGTGTTGGTGGGATCGGCAAGACCACCCTCGCCAAGAAGGTCTTCAATGACGAGGCCATCCAACACAAGTTTGGCAAGAAGATATGGCTAAGCGTCACACAAGACTTTGACGAGGCAGAGCTACTGAGGACGGCCATCATTGCCGCCAACGGGGACCTCCCTGGCGCTGGGACTCGAGGCAGGTCCCTCCTTGTGCCGGCCCTTGTCAATGCCATCAGGGACAAGAAGTTCTTTCTAGTGTTGGATGACATGTGGAGGGCAGGAGAATGGAACAACTTGCTCCAGGCTCCCTTCAGTTACGGTGCCCCCGGTAGCCGAGTGCTCGTCACCGCAAGACTCGACACAGTTGCCCGAGCGATGAAAGCTGTCCATCCCTACCATCATGTCGACAAATTAGGGCCTGAAGATGCCTGGTCCTTGCTCAAGAAGCAGGTCAGCTACTAATCTATTTATTTAGTATGCGGTTCATTTACGCTCTACCAAACCCTATAACTGTATTGTTATTGTTATTAGTAAAGCAGTCGATGGTTGAAATGAAAATTAGGTCCTCGATGGGTTCTTAATTAATTTGTGCCTTTTACTTTTTAGGATAGCACATATAGAAGCACATATTATTCGTAATTATTTTTGTTCAAATTTTGTACAAAATTATTTTGTTTTACAAAGTTATTTTTTGTACAAAATTGTTCCTAGAAAAATGTTTTGTTCGTACAAAATTTTTCTTACATTTTTTTTGCACAAAATAAATTTGTGTCAGATTATTCCCTCTCTGTCTCTCCTCTGCTCTCCCTCCGGTGGCCGGATGGCAAGATCAACGATGCCGAAGACAGTGGCAGATCGATGAGCCGCCGAGCCCAAATCAGGTTGCCAGCAGCTCAGAGTTGCATGAGCTCCACGGTGCATGGCTTGGCTCAGCAACCGCGCGGCCAGCACAGCGTGGCGGAGAACAAACAGTGGTTGCACCTACGAAAAAGAAATCCGCCTTCATAGAAGCACTAGCCTTTTTGTTACTAGTGCACTGACTTTTATTAGTTTCTTTTCTTTTTTATCAGGAAAAAAATTGGCGCAAGCCACTAGCAAATATACTAATTGATATTAATTCGATGGGTTTAACTCCATGCAGGTAATCTCAAGTGAGATAGATGAACCTAATATTGATATGCTGAAGGATATTGGAATGAAAATTATAGCAAAATGTGATGGTTTACCGCTTGCTGTAAAAGTAATGGGAGGACTCTTGTGCCAAAGGGAGAAACAACAAGGAGATTGGGAGATGGTTCTGAATGATTCCATATGGTCAGTATCCGAAATGCCCCAAGAACTAAACTACGCAATATACTTGAGCTATGAAGACTTGCCTCCTTATATGAAACAATGCTTTCTGCATTACTCCCTTCTCCCAAAAAATACAAAGTTCTCTGTTGATACAGTTGTTAGTATGTGGATAAGTGAAGGATTTGTTTATGGAAACTCGGATGAATTAGAAGGATTAGGAGGAGAGTTCTATAAGCAGTTAATATTGAGGAACCTTATAGAGCCAGATACAAGTTACGCTGATCAATGGGTTTGCATCATGCATGATGTTGTTCGCTCGTTTGCTCAATATGTGGCTAGGGATGAAGCACTAGTAGCTCACAATGGAGAAACTGGTATTTTTAGTAAACTCAATACACAAAAGTTTCTTAGGTTGTCTATACAAGCTAAAGGATTACAATCGGATGAATTTGAGTGGAGATTTTTACAAGAGCAGAAATCACTAAGAACACTAATATCAGTTGGCCATATAAAGATTAATCCTAGTGATTCTCTATTTACCTTTACAAGTTTACGGACTCTACATATAGAATCTGCAAAATCTGCTGCATTGGTTGAATCTTTGTATCAACTCAAGCACTTAAGGTATTTGTCCTTAGACCAAACTGATATATCTAGATTACCGGAAAACATCGGCAAGATGAAATTCCTGCAGCACATTAGTCTTAAAGAGTGTCGAAGTCTGGTGAAACTTCCTGATAGCATTACAAAGCTGAGGCAGTTGAGGTCTCTTAACCTTGATAACACAAGTATACATGATATACCTAGGGGGTTTCGTGGTCTAACAAATTTAAGGAAACTACGTGGGTTTCTAGCCCATACTGATGGTGATTGGTGTAGTTTGGAGGAGTTGGGGCCACTTTCCCAGCTCAGGCTTCTTGATTTAAAGGGTCTGGAGAATGTATCTGCTGCCTCGTCCGCCGCAAAGGCCAAGCTTGGTGGAAAGGTGCATCTTACCGACTTGTACTTAGACTGCACAAGTAGATTGGGAGATGATGGGTTGGTTAAAGAGAAAGAAGGTGTCTTTGACGAAGAGCAGCAACGAATTGAGGACGTATTTGATGAGCTCTGCCCTCCGTCTTGCTTGGATGTTCTTAACATCGAAGGATATTTTGGTCGGCGGCTCCCAAGGTGGATGATGTCGACAGCAACGGCGCCCCTCAAGAACTTGAGGATTTTAGGGTTGGATGACCTGGCTTGTTGCACCCAACTACCCGATGGCTTGTGTCTGCTCCCCTATTTGCAGCTCCTTCAGATCAGGCGTGCTCCAGCCATCGAGCATGTTGGGTCTAAATTCCTGCAGCAGCTCTACCATCACCATAGTCACCACCCTTCATCCCAGGCGGTTGCTGCATTTCCGAGACTACATGAGATGAACTTAGCAGGAATGGTGGAATGGAAGGAATGGGAGTGGGAGGAGCAAGTGCAAGCCATGCCTGTCTTGGAGGAGCTTCTTATCAATGGTTGCAAGTTAAGGCGTGTTCCTCCTGGCCTTGCCTCCCATGCAAGGGCTTTGAAAAGGTTACATGTACAAAACGTCCAGCACATCAACTCTCTAGAGAACATTGCTTCTCTTGTTGAGCTTGATGTCTATGAGAACCCCGACCTCGAGAGGATCACTAATCTCCCCAAACTGCATAAGCTTGACATCAGCTGCTGCCCAAAGCTGAAGATATTGGAGGGCATGCTTGCACTCAAGAGGCTCGAGCTGAAGGATTATGACATGGAAACACTCCCAAAATACATGCGAGATGTAAACCCAAAGCATTTGGAGCTAGACTGTAGCCTAGAGTTGCTCACCTCCATAGCCGCAGGACAATCTGGCCGTGAGTGGAGCAAGTTCAGCCATGTCAAGCATGTCATGGCCTATGCAGGCGATGGAGACGATAAGAGGAAATGGTACATGCGGTACACAAGAGATCCATACAACTTGGAGACAAACATCAGCCACACTTTCATATCTGGAGGTAAACTAGCATAGCTGCTTCATCTTAATTTGTTCGCTTGCTCTGTTCATTTAATTTGATTCCTTAATTTCCATTTGTTGATTCCATCTTTCATGCGAGTGCTAGTCTGAATACACTTCCTACTTTTCCTTCTAGTTCTTGAAAGAAATATTTCCAACATTTTTGTTTCACATAACTGTGTTGTTCCAGAGGATGAAGAGGAATATGACATACGAGGAAGGAGGGGAATACGAATTGAGCGGTGACTATGTCGTTCCTTTTCTTGCTTCAGTTCATGACTTCACCTGCCACGTCTTCAACCAGATCGTGCATGCAGAATACCACTAGCCCTTTGTACATTAAATACTACCAGCCCTTTGTACTGTGAGTCTTGTTACTTCCAATATTGTGATTTGTTATTTTGATCTATGATAAATGAAGGACAAAAAATGGTACTAATGTCTGAAAGATAGAGTTGATAACGGTTAATTATGAGCTAAGGAAAACCTTACTAAGAGTGATGCCCCTAGATGAAATGTCATCCAAGATACTAGTATGAAGTTGCATTGAGATGTAGGTTCAATATTCAGCTTGTAATGAAGGTGCTTCAACTCATCTCTCCCCCTTTTATACAGGAAATTGCTGGGCCATTCAGTGGCATGATTTGGAAAAATCAGTAACTATACGTTTTCACCAGATGCATGGTCATATATATGATAGACATGTACGCAGGTGGAAGCTAGCCAGCACTGCTTCATTCACTGTATGGAGCAACAAAAAGTCACAATTAGATTTTGGTCACCTTTTTCTATCATGGGTGATAACTGTGAAGCTGTAGCACCTGAAAATAGGAAAGTATTGCAGCAGTTCAAAAGCCCGGTAATCATGTTAATTAGCATTAAACCCATTTGATTACTTTCCTTTATCTGGGCAATAGGGGCTAAATTAAAGGGGCTTACCCTTTTCACTCTTGCGCATGCCTCCATTCTCCTTAAGCAGAAGGTTTGTCCTCCTCTCTCTCATCTCTCTCTCTCTCTCTTTCTCGTTCATCCGCTTGGGGAGAGCTCGGCCGGCAGCCGCAAGGCGCGGCGGCGTGGGCCGGAGGGGCGGTGTAACAGCGCGCGGCTGAGATGCGGCCCAGGCGCGGCGGCACGGCTGAAGGCACGCGCGGGCTGCGGTGCAGCTAAGCGGCGTCGCGGCTGGCGCGCGCGACGAGCGATGGAAGCGACCAGCGGCGGCGTGGCTAGCAGCGCGCGAGCGGCATCGTGGCTGGGTGGTGAAACAAAACCAATTTTTGCAAAGCAATTTGGAATTGCGTTTTGATTTTTGCTTCCCTTGATCCTTAGCCTATCCTGCACTAATCTCAACACAATCCCACCCCTAATCCTTGCTGGAATCACATGAACGGAGGAGAGAGCCGCTGTCACTGTTCACAAACCGAAAAATTAGCTACCGCCGTCTCCCTTTTGCTCATTCCTGCACCTTCTCGCGTTCTCGTTTCACTGCCACCGCTGCTACCAAGCCAGCAGATGTACGCCCTCCTCTGACAACCGTACACCCAGCCCTCTCCCTCCCCTGCTGCAAGATGGCACCGTCGGCCAAAAGATCGGCCGCCACCGCCTTGGATATTTAGCTACCCCCTGTTTGTCTCTCAGCTGGTAGCCACCACTTTTGACCGCCATGATCTGCGCCCATAGATCTTGATGCCCAAGGTATCACCCCCACGGCCGAAAACCTCAAACTTGCCAGCGCCTCCCTAACCCTAAATATCCTCTTCTCTCGAACTGCCTTAGACTTGCTATAAAATGCTCCCAAGCCCTCTTCCCTGAGACATACTAATACCTAACAAGCCGACCACGCCCCCAATTGGCCCCTCTTCACCTCTACTGCCGGCAATTGCCAAAATTCCCCATGGTGAGCCCTAATCTGATTCTCTCGATTTACCCGATAGCTTTTCAAGTCCCTACTCCTGTAGCGTCCTTATGAACCCAGGAACACAATCAAAGCAATGCCCTAGCTTCCCAGGCCCTCCTCTCCTCCACCTCCGAGCTCCTCCGCCCGGTCATGGAGCTCCACCGTGGCTAGCTTGTTAGAAGCATCCCCGGTGCAAACCGCCACTACCAAGAGCCCCTGGATCACCCCCTAGGTGGTTAAACACTCGCCAATTTTAGAAATAATAGCCCCTGTAACTCCTAAGCCATTAAAAACTGAACCGAGTTCCCGAGCTCACCGCCGGCAATCGCCGCCTCCCCGGCCGCCGCCGACCCCAAAAATGGGTTCCCGGCATCCCCCTGAGTCCATCCATGGTCTCGTTTGGCGTCGCAAAGCCCTGTAGAGCTGCCAGTCGTCATCGCAAATTTCCCCTGTTCGGCTGCTATAGTGAGCGCGCGGGAGGTTGAAGATGAACAATACCCGCCGGTGCTGTAGCATCCAGCCCGCAGTGAATAGTACCCGATCCGGTACTGTAGCAAATGGATCCGATTTGAACAGTAAATACCCGGAATGAATAGTGCCAGACCGTTAAGCCTTTAAAAATCCAAAAATGCATATTTCCACTCTTTTGAACTGTTTCGAGCCCGCCAACCCAATTCCCAGGTCCATTTCACCATTTGAACCTCCCAAAAATCCTAAACCCATTTTATTTGGTTTTTCTCGAATTTTATTTCTTTATGTTATTTCTTTATTCCTAGCTCATTTCCTTCGAGCGTGGAATTAAATATTGTCTTTTTGCTTTGCACTAGCACGCGACGTCGTGAGTCAACCAAGTCAAGAAGAAGTCTTGGACCAAGCTCAAGATCAAGAAATTGAAGAATACGAAATAATTGAAGTCGAAAATCCGCAAGGCAAGTCACATGTCATTGATCATGTTGAACCTATATTCCTTTAATTATTTATTAGTATTTTCATCATGTTATTTGCGCAATGTTATTTTATGTACAATGAATGTTTAGAATGACATGATACTAGTTATGTCCTACCACCCGAAAAAGCCCTGTTTAATTTGATGGCCATATTCACCTTGACAAAACCTAGTAAAAATAAATATGCTATTTAATTAATCAAAGTAGATTAGATGTTATGATATCTCATATTACAAAGTGGTTCGGCTTTGCCGAGAAGTTGTCGGTTGTGGTTGAAAAGTGGTTTCAATAAAAAGCAAGGACTAGAACCTTATGCCAAGTAAAGAAAATAGTGATCGCCCAACCACAAGCATTGATTTGTCAAAGCTGGTTTAGTAGCTGCTCAATTCGATTGAATATCTACAACTTATTTTCGGGACTCCGAATAAGGAACATCCCGCGTATACAAAGTTGGTATGGAAACAATGAAACCATATTTAACAACGGTAGGATTACATGGAGTCGGGGTGCGTCTTTCTACGTTGGCCAGCGGAATGCCGACTGCCTGTGTTGCCCTGGCCCTACCGAGTAGAGGCTATATAAAGATATGAGCAGTGAAAGGCCTTGTTTTCTTAACTCTTTAGCGGGAGTTAAGGGATCTTGTGGGTAAAGCAAGGCAGCTTTGCAAAGTCATGACTAATGGTATTCGAATACGCCGTGCTTCCGGTAAATGAAGCTGTGTTTAATGGGTGATTCCGACAACGAAGCATAAGTAGATTTGGAGTGGTTGTGGAAATGTGAAAGTGTGATAATCAAGTTTGGAAACCCCCCAAATACCTTAAGTTTATAAATTAATATTTTGTGTTTGAAAGCAAAGTGTTTACAAACAAAATTGCATCCACATAAAATAATGAACTACCCTGTTCCATGGCAATCTCTTGCATATAGTTAAATAGCATTTCCCATGTGACTTGTTGAGTACTGTTGGTTGTACTCATACTTGCTAAAATCATTAACAGAGAATGCTTATCAAGAAAATGAAGTAGTTTATGAAGACGCTGAGCTCTACGATGTAGACGACGCCGAGTGTTAGGGTTTATTCTACACTCAGGCATGCCTATGGAGTTTCTTTTGGTAATGTATCTTTAGGTTGTACGCCCTTTATGTAAAACTTGGCTGTTAAGCTTTACTTTTATAATAAAGTTTCATTTTATGCTTAAGCATGCTTTGGCAATGGTGCACATTCTTCTTCAGTACTCGCAGCTGAACAGTCCTGGGCAGTTGCGAGGATAACCTAACGCTCCCAGAAATGGGGGTTGTTACAGGTGGTGGCCAGTCGGCGCAAAGCGGCCGGCGGTGGCGGTGGCCAACAGCAGCAATGCGGCCGACGCTCTTTAGTCATATGCCTCGGCATGGTTGAATTATGTTTCGCGCGTGGTTTTGTGGGCTTACACAGCGGGAAATTTTTTCACACGGCTGAACGGCCAGTAGTGCGACAAAGTCTCAGCGAACACAATCTTTTTCCACCGAATGTATCTTCATAGAGTATAAAATAAACGTTAGGACCCTTAAGTATTCTAGCCCAGTTCTATGCCACTCTAAACAAACCACACGACAACCTCACACCCCAGCATACTCTATGGAGTATAAAATCTTTACTCCTTAAAAAGAAGGAGTTGGTGGTTGGTCCGTCCTCTCCAACTCTTTCTCACAAAAAAATGCTATGCCAATTGACGTGTGGACCCCATCCAAATCGTGCGCTGCCCCTCCCCGTGGATCCGTGCGGCTGCCTCCCCCCACCTCATTTCTTTTGCCCTCGCGTCGCTCCTCCCTTCCCTCCTCCGCCGCCGCGCCGCCCTCACCTCCTCCCCTCCCTCCTCCACCGCTCCGCCCTCGCCTCCTCCCCTCCCTCCTCTGCCGCTGTGCCGCCCTCACCTCCTCCCCTCCCTCCTCCGTCGCCGTCGCGCCGCCCTCGTCTCCTCTCCTCCCTCCTCCGCCGCTCCGCCCTCGCCTCCTCCCCTCCCTCCTCGGCTGCCGTGCCACCCTCGCCTGCTCCCCTCCCTCCTCCTCCGCTCCGCCCTCGCCTCCTCCTCCCCACTCTGCGCCGCCGCCTCCTCCTCCTCCACACACCGCGCCGCAGCCTCCTCCCCTCCCTCCCACCCCGCGCCACCGCCGCCTCCTCCTCCCCCACTCCTCCGCTCCGCCGCCTCCTCCCCCGCTCCTCCGCGCCACCGCCGAGTCCTCTCTCCCCATTCTCTGCGCCGCCACTCCCCTTCCCCCATCTCTCCCCCTCCCACCATCCCGATCCGCGCCCATCTCTCCTCACCGACGGTGGCAGCACGGATTCTCCTCCCCCTGGGTTCTCCGCGCCACCACTCTCCCCTCCCCCCGTCCCAATCTGCGCCCATGTCTCCTCACCGAGTCGTCTCCCCCTCCCACCGTCCTGATCCGCGCCGCCGATGGGTATGGGGAGCGACGGATTGGGGCGGACTGCCCGGGGGTTCCTGTGTATGCCAACAGGAAGGGGGGCATGGGGGACGCCGTGGTCGTCGAGATGGCACCACCGGCTGTTAGGAATGTGGAGTGGCATGACGCCAGCGAGGAGCGGGGATCAGAGCAATGTGAGGAAATTATCTACACCGCCCAATTTTGAATTCTCATTCTTTAATTTTGACTTGTGGTACTCATGAGTGTTGATGTTTCATATGATACGTCTTATGAACAGCCTTACAGTCTTCATGGTGTTTCCGAGGAACTGAGCTGGTTTCCTAACCAGAGCTACCAAGAGGTTTATAAAGAGAAGGAATGTCAGGATCAGGTACTCAGTCATCAAAAATTGCAGTTGTAGCTTGCTAACCGTCGAGCTTGAACAACGTGGCTGCAATCTCAGCAGTTGCAAACAGAGACGTGTTTGTCTGGCAGTTACACTGTGGTAAGCTTAATCTAATATATGATGGTATTGATGTTGTCATCTAAAGGTTAGATAACTTTGCAATGAGTGCAGTACCCTGTTAGTGTGCTATATTAAGTGGCAGAATCATTCTTTTCTCTTGTGAATAGACTCATAATTTCACCTCAAGATTAAGATGCTAAACATTGATCCCAAATATGTTGCCTAAACTTGTCATTGTAAGCAATTTGTAATGTACACGATATGAAGCAATGAACTGGAAAGAGGTTTGATTTTTTTTGTTGTATAGAAAAGGGATTAATGGGATGTTCGATCTCTTTTGTAGTAATCTTATGGTCATGTAAGTGTTGATACTGAAAAAAAAAGAAAGATGCTATGCACTAACAGAATAGATCTCCTTTTTTCTCGTTTAGCTCTCAGCACAAAAAGATTGGCAAATGTTTGGCAAAACAGGAGTCCTGCACTTTTGCAGTGCAGTTGACCACTGTATAAGTAGTGCTCTTCAGTTGGCTTGTGTAGTGTCATTCCTTGTGCGTCAGTGAGGGGGTGGGGGATAAATATGTTATCTGACAATGTTCAGTTGACAATGTTCAAAATTCCTTGTGCGTCAGCTTGTGTAATGTTCAGTTTGTTCAGTTGGCTTGTGTATTAAATATGTTATCTGACATGTAGTTATTTGTGCTTGATGTGGGATACAAACTGATTGCTACTGGTCAATACAAGCGTAGTTTGGTAGAAGGCTTGTTTGTGGAGGTCAAGCACTGCCCATTTTGTCTGAGATTTCGACATTTTGTTAGGGACTTGTGGATCTACAATCCTGCCAAGTTTCATTCATATAAATCTGTGATTCGCTAGATATGATATAAAATCCAAAGAGCACAAGTTTTTGCTTCTTATAGAGTTGTTGCAATTGTTGTCTAGCCAAGGTTGCACCTTGGTTATGTTGTAACTATTTCACCGACATTGGGAAACATAACTTTTGTCCCCTTCAGATTTCAGCCTATATCTACCGATCCAAATGTCACGAAACTTGGCAAGAATATGGATCCACAAGTCTCTAGCAATGTATCAATATCTTAGCAAAATGAAACAACATTTGATTCGTCAAACTGACCTTCTACCAAATCTGTGCATTGCTGAATTTGTAGCTACACAACTAACAAATTCCCTTGCAAAATTGTTGCTCCTCCAAACCAATCCGCAATCCAACCATAAACACAAAAGATTCATGAGTCAAGAACACAATGGCCAAATTAGAGGTAAATCTGACCACGTTTAACCTTTTGATTGTGGCTTGATGAAGAGCATGAAGGAGCACCTGAAATTTGTCAGTTGTGTCATCTCCACACCTCATCTTAAGGGCAATTATTCACAAGGATTGGTTTTGTGGTTTATTTTGGTATCTGCTGCCACCATCATGTGGAGAGATTCAACCCAACACTACAATATGGCCATCATTGGAATTTGGAAACTGTTGCTTTAGTCTTCTGCAACCTGAGTTCTGGTTATAAACAATGATGGCAATGGAGTGTCATAACATGTCTGCTGTGTCAATTTGTTATATCTGGTTTTCACATGGGATAAAAATAGCAAATAGGCCTTTAGGCATTTATCGCTGAAATACACATGGTTTGACAATTTTGATTGCTGATTTCTGCTTTGATTTTGCTCTTTCCGAGATCGAAAAGGCGAGGACCTCATAACAAGTTGCAGTTTTAGTTCTACTTGCTTCAGGAATTGGATAATTTAATAGACCACTTCTATTGTGATCATCTACCATCCACTTATGGCAGGTTTGATCGTTGGAGGGCTTGCTAACATATCAAGAACTCAGAAAAGTGATAGGTCTTTACTGCAATCTGTTCTCCCAGAAGACGTAAGCATCGAAAACTGTTTCTTTTCAAACATGCTGATATGGTATCCTTTTCTTTGTAATTTCAGGAGATGGTTCAATTTTCGGGAGGAACTCTTCTTCCTATTCTTGCTGCCTCCGATTATATTATATCCTTAGCCTATGCTTCATTTTACTTCTCACGGTTCTTTTGTAAAGCTTGTCTTGAGTGTTTTGCTTGACTACACCCTACCGATCTGCTTCAAAGATAGCACCATAAGTTTTGAATTTCCATGGCCCCTATGTTTCGAGATTCTGTCTAGCTGCAGCTAAATGTGTTACCTCTACTTGCAGAAACCATTCTTTTCAAATTTTGGTGCTATTATTACTTTTGCAATCATGGGAACCTTCATTGCCTCCAAGTTGGTCTGACAGTCATTTATGTATTAAGTATGTTACAGAAAATATTGTTTACTATCATTTTTGTACATATTGTTGTATGTGGTGATTGTTCTATCATGCTTCACTAATATGATGCTTGATTTATTTATGAGTATGAACATGTATGCTTTACTCGATACATGATGACGTAAGATAAAATTGATGTTTATTATTTAGTTTGAGATCATGTTTGATAGTATGTATCACTTTTATTTGGTACTCCGTTGCAACGCACGGGCACTTTACTAGTAAAATAAATGCTAGGACCCTTGCACATCCTGGACCAGTCCTGTAGGACTCTAAAGAAACCGTATGGCGATCTCACGTCCCGGCGTACACTACAGCATATGAAATAAGCGTCAAGAGCCTCGCATATCCTAACCCAGTCTTGCGGGACTCTAAACAAATCGCATGGTGGTCTCGCGCCCCAGCGTACTCCACAGAGTATAAACAATTCTACGGAGTATAAAATAAGTGCCAGAACTAGGGATAAAAAACTAGCAGTTACCAGCAGGTAACCGAAAAAACCGGTGGGTACCGAGATTTAAAAACTGGTCAATATTTTCCTGGGACTCCAAGCAAACAGCGTGGTGGCCTCGCGTACTAGCGTACTTGATGAAGTATAACCACACCAGGAGCCATGTGCGCCCTAGGCTACTCTGTATAGTCCAAAAACAAGTACAGAGGCCTTTGGGTGTGTACCACCAGGGAGTCTTCCACTTTAACGGTTGATGTGCATCATATTTGTAGTACATTTTCATATAATTATTTTGTGGATAATAGCTCAATTTGGCCATAATTTCATCAATTATGTATACTTTTGCCCTCCTTTTGGGACTGTTTACAGTGGTTGCGATTATCTTGCAGGTCGGCGCGAACTAGGCGCAAAAATCTACAAAAGATCACCATGAGGAACTAGGGTTGCGAAACAGAAATAGGAGGAGGACAAAAAAATGCAAAACATCAGTGCACTGCGCCGCCATTGCCCACTGGAAAACCCTAAACCACCCGCGCCTCCACAGAAAACCCTAGGGGCGCCGCTGGTATAAAAGCAAGCAGCAACTCTTGACCTGGAAGCTGGTCACCACCACTCCAAACCCGAGCCGCAATTTCACCACAACCGGCCGCCACCCATCCTCTTCTGATCTCCAACACCCAGCCGCCCGAACTCCCATTAGATCCCCATTTTTGCTCGTCTCCCCTCTCCCAAAGCCACGACCGAGACCGCACCTCCACCACCCCAGCCATTCGCCTGCCATCTCCCAAAGCCGCACGCCTGGAGCACCATCTTCCTCCATCTCCACCTCTCCATAGAGGCCAAACACTCCACCATCCAGCCGCTCCTTTCCCTCCACTGAATCCCCTTGCTGTCGACCAGATCTGCACCCGCAACCTCACTCTACGGCCGGATCTGCAGCCACTTCTCTGGATCTACTACACCTGCGCCAGATCTGCACCCGCAACTCCCCTCTTTGGTCGGGATTTGCTTCGTCTACGAAGGATCTGCAACATCTACGCACGGATCTGCTACTGCTTCTACTTCTTCGGGCGGATCTGCATCTCCTGCCTGCATCCCCTTCGGTTCCTGCTCCAGGTCTGCTTCCCCCCTACCTGCATCCTCTACAAACGATCTTCAACGGCGGATCTTCATTTCTTATGGGTTGTTTCATTCCCGATCTAATATTTCGTACTGTGATGGCATGCTTGGGATGATTATATGTTAGATTTGAGATGTGCATGTGTTATTCTCGTGGATCTGAATACTAAAAGTATTTTTATGTTCTTGTGCATCTGAGATGCTTGTGTGGATGCTCCTTTCTGTTTTAGTCTCATAAATATTGCTTGATGATCTCGTAGTTCTTCGTAAGTTCATGCCTCTGCTCTTAGATTTAAATGTCGTGCTGTGATGATGATGTTATTTGTCTTTTAGATGCTCTCTTTATGTTAGGGTTTATTTTGTGCTTGCTGTTATGTTAGGATCTGTTAGTAGAAAAGAAAAAATATATATTCAACCAAGTGAAATAAGGGACATGCATCATAAACAAGTAATTGATACAGCATAAAGGCAACGAACTCAGGATACCGGAATCACTAACATAGATTAGATACAAATATCATAGGATCTGTGTAATTAAAGATAATTATTTTTTGACAAGTTATACCAAGTTATAGAAAAGGCGTCGACGACCTTATCCCACATACCCGGTTATACGAGAATAGCTAGGCACATCCTTGTCCTCGACTATATAACCGCCAACGGGGTGTAATATCCTGTGTAACAAGAATGTATGGCCCCCCGTACGTTACCAGGTTGGGTGGAAATCTCTCCTATATATGGGTAGTCCTGGGCTAGGTAACCATCGGTTCTTTATTTAGTGAATTATCAATGATATAATTAGAAAGTCGAGGGTGAATTGAGGTAAAGTTATGAGAGTAATGGTTTGATACAATTGAGACCGAAGAGACATGATTGGTGATACAAAGCGACGAAGAACAAGACCCGATGATAGTGAAACAGAACTTGTCCTAAAGAGGATACTAACCGGAGTCACACAAGGGTTGTCAATCATATAATTTTATCATGTGATAAGTGATTATTAGTCAAATTAATGTATTGCAACTAAATCAGCGAAGGCTCACAATTAATAATGATTAGTTAAAGATTCACAAAAGCACGACACATAAATAGTCGCCCAGTGTTAAAAGATTACTAGTGGTTAACCTTAAATCTGAACATGCTTATTCGCTACCCTATCTATACTTTAGACATTTATTTAAATCCCTAACCACACATGAATTCTATGGGTAAACATTATACCAATTACAAGCATTTAATACTAACGTCGCCGTCGCTCACCAGACAGCCGCCGGTCGCCGCCCCTCCCCCCATGCAGCCGCACAGCAAGGGGGGAGATATATATATATAGATTGGAACTGGAAAAAACACCACGCATGAAAAATAAGGTCTCCCCTTTTAAGGCCATAGCTAGGTTAGGCTTATTATTATTATTTATTTTATTTATTTTTTTCTTTTTTTTCTGGGTGCTACAGCTCTCCCCCTAGAAAAGATTCAGCCTCGAATCGACTATTCAGAAATTTAACTTGCAGTTTTGAGAGCATCACTAGAAAAGAACAAGGAACCAGACTTGAGGAAAACAGATCGGGGTACTCTGTGCGCATTTGGGACTCCAACTCCCATGTAGCTTCGCGCTCGGTTTGATGGGACCACAACACTTTGACATAAGTAAGAGTCCGACGTCGCATGCAACATTCTGAACATTCCAGAATACAGACTAGCCATGCCACAACAGACAGGTCCTCCGAGATCTCCAAAGTGGGCAACTCCAAAACTTGATCAGGGTCATTGAGGTACTTTCTTAACATAGAGATATGGAAAACATTATGGACACTAGCCAAGGAAGTAGGCAACTCAAGATGGTAAGCAAGCTTCTTGATTTGCTCTGTGATAGGAAATGGTCCAACGTAACAAGGGTTCAACTTTCCTTCTGCTCCAAACCGGACCACTCCCTTGGTCGGAGAGACCCTTAAGAGAACCTGATCACCCACTTCAAATTCCAACAGCCGACGAGAATGATCGGCATAACTTTTTTGCCGACTCTGGGCGGAAAGCAAATTGTTCCTGAGATCGATCTGCTCCTTCCAATCTCTAACCTGCTGAGGCCCAAGTAACTCTTTCTCTCCAACCTCATCCCAATGGAGGGCAAAGCGACAAGGTCGACCATAGAGCGCCTCAAAAGGATCCATATCGATACTGGAGTGAAAACTGTTATTATAGGAGAACTCTGTCAGAGGTAAGTGATTTTCCCAACTACCCTTCCATACAAGCATGCAAGAACACAACATGTCCTCCAATGTACAAATGGTCCTTTCAGATTGACCATTACTTTGAGGATGGAAAGCAGTGCTGAAGTTGAGTTTCGTGCCCAGATTCTGATGCAAACTCTTCCAGAAATAGGAAACAAACTTGGTGTCGCGGTCTGAGACAATGGACTTAGGAACACCCTGAAGATGAACAATCTCCTTGACAAAAATGGTAGCAAGATCATTGACAGAATAAGTAGTCTTGACAGGAATGAAGTGGGCCGTCTTGGTGAGATGGTCGACAACAACCATAGCAAAGCCCATAGCAATGTTCTCTCATTTCCATTGGGGAATCTACAAAGGCTGCAGAAGACCAGCAGGACTGTGCTGCTCGGCTTTTACTTGCTGGCACACCGCGCAAACAGCCGTTCGGCCACACGAAAACATGTTCGACCACATGAACAGTTGTTCGGCTGAGAGAAACGTTGTTCGGCCGTGCGAACAGCCGTTCAGCCGTGTGAACGGTCGGTCAGCCGTGCCTCGGTCCTTGGTCACTAGCTGCCGCCGCGCGCCGCCGCCGGTAAAAACATGCATGCGGCCGTGTGCGCGTGTGTGCGGGCGTGCGGGCGGGCACGCATGCCGGCCGGCCGCTACCACAGCACCCCCCACTGCAGCCATGCCATGGCGGCCACGTGTGTGTGCAGGCGCAAGCACCGCCGCGCGTGTGTGTAGGCACAAGCGCCGCCGCGCGTGCCGCCGCAGCACTCCCCGCCTCCGCCGTCACCATGCCATGCCATGGCAGCCGCGACGCGGGCACCGCCGCGCTAGCCGTCGCCCTCCATGCAGCCACACGGCAAGGGGAGAGAGAGATAGATTGGAACCTGGAAAACATCTTCGTATATTCCAACACCATGCGTCCGTGCATGGCTCCACCTGTCTCGTCGGCCCATAAAGCCCACTCACGTCAGCTCTCTGCTCGTCGCATGTGATTTCTTCTTGTAGAGGTAAAAACACTTGAGGTTGGCATGTATCTTCTAGCGACGCAAACGCCAAACTGAAACCATTCCTTTCATTTTTCCTCATTTCACCATTGCGACTTAGAATAGTACATAGGGAACGCTTCCCAAGGTAGTCCGGTATGTGTCTTAGTCTGCTTCTTATTTTTTTGTTAGCACGCCAAAGATCGACTTCCAAGTCATCACTTTCTACTTATTTTCCATTTGTTTGAGTTTGAAAAACTTCCAAGTCGTCGTCATCATCTTTGTACCCATCAGTTTCAGACTTTCAGTCTGTCAAGAGAGTCATAAATATTAAAAGGGACACTACTTAAATAAGTCCAGTGCAGGATTGCTTTATTGGAAACATTTCAAAGATCTCAAATAATAATAACCAAGGTCATAAACATTTTAAAGCATACATGCTATTCAATGGAGGGGATTGTTAGCCACACAAGTAACACTCCCGCTGTCGTGCGCTTCTACGGTCGAAAATACTCCCTTGGATAATTGCGAGAACCATCGTGGTAAGCTTTGATATGGAATCTAAATTATGTGCAGGAAATATTGTGGAAATCTGTGTATATTACAAAGTCTTCTTGGGCGGCTTAGCCTGGCAATCGAGCTAGACATTTCTTTCTTTTCTTGCTATACATATAACTATATAAGCTAGCACTTATTTACAGTTTTAGTCCTTATGCAATCTTGTGTCCTTGTGCCTAAGCTCCCCTGCAACATAGAGCTTTGCAATTAATCATGTGTTGTGCTTGTGCATCCAAAACAAGAATCCAATGTAACTTTCGATCCGTGGATCTAAATGACTTGAAATTTGGCATGAACCTTTTCTAGAATGTTACGAACCTATTCCAATCAACAATTGAGGAAATCATTATCAACGTTGTGACCTTTTTCAATTTGAAGGAATGAAGCATTAAAACCAGGCAAGAGAGGAAAACAAGGAATAAAACTTGTTCATGGGTGGAGGATGTTCAAGATGGCTCTAGATGTATTCTTACATGTCACAGCAAGTAAGAATACCAAAGTAATCAAGGCAAAAACACTCGGATCAACAAATCACTTGGAGAGGCCAAATCAAGCAAAAACCAGGCAATTTCAAGAACTTCCTAAACCTGATGCTTACATGGATAAAGATTGATTTCCAAGGAATATCTCCATCATTAACTCATCATTGGCATCTAGCAAGATTAAGAAAGGAAAAGATAAGATCAAAACCAACCAAATAAAAAATAAATCAACCAACACATGTGGGATCCATAAGAGATAGATGAAGTTGATGTATTATTATTGAGGATAAAGGTTTTATAGCCACTCCACCTGGAGAATAAGAAAGCACACCATAGCACTCACACTTCTCAAACCTTTACCCTAGAACACTTGGCTTGCTAGTTAACCTTAGAACCCTTGGCTTGCTAGTATTCTAGGGTTAGGGTTTGAGAAGTATGACTATTGTGATGTGCTCTCTTATCTTTCAAGTGGAATGACTGTAAAACCTTTCTTGTTACAATTAAGCCTGCTAACATATAAAAATAGATCTAAAATCATCTTGATCATCAATTATCAATCACTCGCAGCTCAATGGCTTGAAGACGAACTTCCGGATGGTGTCCATGCAGCCAAAAACCAGAAGAGGCCTAGCCTATATCTTGGGCCAAATTGGGTCTATTAGTAGTTTTCGTGCCATACCCAATCTATGTTCTAGTCCATTCGCGATGTCTATCACAAGGAAAACTTCATGCATGCACGTATTCCATGATGCACTAGTAACAACTCCAATAAAGTATTGCATGCATGCGCGTATGTATGTGCTTGCTGCACCATACATGTACTAGTTATGTACCCGTGCGTTGCAACGGAACTCGTTGAATGTGTAGAGAATTGTGCTATAGAAGAGAGTTGCTCTGATCGGTTGGAAAGTAAAGAATGGTGAGAAGTTGAGGAAATAGAGCGGTTGGAGGAGAATGGATGTACAACCACCAACTCATTCTTTTATAATATTAATGATATACTTGCTTTCGTTGGTGCTGCAAATATCTTCATATCTTCCAACACCACGCGTCCGTGCATGGCTGCACCTGTCTCATTGGCCCATAAAGCTCACTCATGTCTCGCTAGGAAACAACTGGATTGGCCCAACTCTCTTCCCGTCTGACGTACAACTTGTTGTGATTTCTTCTTGTAGAGGTAAAAACACTTGACTATGAGGCTGGCAGGTATTTTTTTTGTCACGCAAATGGCAAACTAAAACCACTCCTTTCATTTTCCCCCTCGTTTCACCATTGTGATTCAGAATAGTACACAGGGAAAGCTACATGTATCGCTTCCCGAGGCAGTCCCGTACGTGTCTTAATCTACTTCTTAATTTTCTTTTTGTTTGCACGCCAAAGATAGACTTCCAAGTCATCACTAGCTGCTGCTTTTCTGCTTGTATGCACCCGAAAGACTTCTAAGTCGTCATTGTCTTTTCGTCATTGTCTTCGTATCCGTCAGTTTCAGACTTCCGGCCTGTCAAGGAAGTCATGATAAATATGAAAAGGGACACTACTTGAATAAATCCATTGCCAGATCGCTTTCTCAGAAATGTTTCAAAGTTCTCAAATAATAATAATCAATTTGGTCAAATATTTCAAAGCATACATGCTACTCGATCGAGGGGAAATATTGTTAGCCACCCAAGTAACACTTTCGCTGTCGTGCACTTCTACTACTGGAAGGCTCCCTTGGAAAATTGCCAGAACCATTGTTGCAAGCAGACATAAGAGGTGCCATGGCGATGGTCCTGGATGCCTTCACGTCCTACGTCACAAACCTGCTCGCCCAGGTGGCGAGAGAAGAGCTGGGCATGCTGCTCGATGTCTCTGGTGAGATCGCCAACCTGGAGGAGAAGCTGCAGAGCCTCAAGGACTACCTCGCCGATGCCGAGAGGAAGCGCATCACCGACCAGCACATGCAGGGGTGGGTGAGGAAGCTCAAGGACGTCATGTACGGCGCCATTGACATCCTCGAGCTCTGCCAGCTGTAGGCCATGGATCAACTGCAGGGCGCGTCCTCCGCGGCAAGCATGGGTTGTTGCAGCCCCTTGCTCTTCTACCTACGGAATCCGCTCTCCGCCCACAACATTGGTAGCCACATCAAGAACCTCAACCAGAGGCTGGACGACATCTGCAAGACAGGTGCTGGGTTCAACTTCATCAAGCTGGAGACCTACCAGGACTAGAGGATGGCCCGAGCTTGACCTTCTTCATATGAGCGAAAGACGGATCAGGTGTTGGACCGGTCGGGCGTGGTTGGGGAGAAGATCGAAGAGGATACTAGAGCGCTGGTAGAGAAGCTCATGACAAAGGTGGAGGGAGATAAGGAGAATAATGATGGCATCATGGTGGTTGCCATCGTGGGTGTTGGCGGGATCTGCAAGACCACCCTCGCCAAGAAGGTCTTCAACGACGAGGCCATCCAACACAAGTTCGACAGGAAGATATGGCTGAGAGTCACATAAGACTTCGACGAGGCAGAGCTGCTGAGGACAGCCATCACCACCGCCAACGGGGATCTCCCTGGCGCTGGGACTCGAGACAGGTCCCTACTTGTGCTGGCCCTTGTCGACGCCATCAGAGACAAGTTCTTTCTAGTGTTGGATGACATGTGGAGGGCAGGAAAATGGAACGACTTGCTCAAGGCTCCCTTCAGTCACTGTGCCCCCGGTAGCCGAGTGCTCATCACCACAAGACTCGACACGGTTGCCCGAGCGATGAAAGCCGAGCATCCCTACCACCATGTTGACAAATTAGGGCCTGAAGATGCCTGGTCCTTGCTCAAGAAGCAGGTCAATTACTAATCTATTTATTTAGTACGCTCTACCAAACCCTGTAACTACATTGATATTGTTAGTAGTAAAGCAGTCGATTGTTGAAATGAAAATTAGGTCCTCGATTGGTTCTTAATTAATTTGTGCCTTTTACTTTTTAGGATAGCACATATAGAAGCACATATTATTCCTAATTAATTTGTTAAAATTTTGTACAAAATTATTTTGTTTTTACAAAATTATTTTGTGTACAAAATTGTTCGTAGAAAATTATTTTGTTTGTAGAATTTTTTTGTTTGTACAAAATTGTCCATCCTAATTACCCCGTTAGTTGCTGTTTGAGTGGCTAGCTCGTTAATATGTGCTGCCAGTAAATATATCTACTCATTACCTGTGTATGGTTATTAATTTCAAAGTAATAAGAATGCGTGCTCGCGAAAGGGAGATCTCAAGATATCTGTCTGCGTGATCGCAGCTTTAAATAATTAACGGACAATTTTATGGTTCATTTGACAATTCAATTTACTAGTGCACTAACTTTTATTAGTTTCTTTTATTTTTCTATTAGGAAAAAATCGGTGCAAGCCACTACCAATATACTAATTGATATTAATTTGATGGGTTTAACTGCATCCAGGTAGTCTCAAGTGAGGGAGAGGAACCTGATGTTGATACACTGAAGAATATTGGAATGGAAATTATAGAAAAATGTGATGGTTTACCGCTTGCTGTAAAAGTAATGGGAGGACTCTTGTGCCAAAGGGAGAAACAACAAGGAGATTGGGAGAAGGTTCTTAATGATTCTATATGGTCAGTATCTGGAATGCCCGAAGAGCTAAACTATGCAATATACTTAAACGAAGATCTGCCACCTCGTTTGAAGCAATGCTTTCTATTCTATTCACTTCTCCCTAACAATACAGTGTTCTTTGATGATACAATTGTTAGTATGTGGATTAGTGAAGGATTTATTCATGGAAACTCAGATGAATTAGAAGAATTAGGAGGAGAGTTCTATAGGCAGTTAATATTGAGGAACCTTATAGAACCAGATATAGAGTGGGTTGGTCAATTCGTCTGCAACATGCACGATGTTGTTCGCTCATTTGCTCAGCATGTGGCTAGGGATGAAGCACTAGTAGCTCACAATGGAGAAACTGATATTTTTAGTAAACTCAATGCACAAAAGTTTCTTAGGTTGTCTATACAAGCTAAAGGATTGCGTTCAAATGAATTTGAGTGGAGATTTTTACAAGAGCATAAATCACTAAGAACACTAATATCAGTTGGCCGTATAAAGATTAATCCTAGCGATTCTCTGTTTACCTTTACAAGTTTACGGACTCTACACATACAATCTGCAAAACCTGTTGCATTGGTGTAATATCCCGGAAGAGATTCGACAAATAATCGATTAATCGGAGAGAAGGACCTTAAAGGGAAGAGTAGAGTATCAGTTTTTGAGGGGGTTTTCTGAATTTTACTAGCAACCTGGGCCTGGGCCTTGGCCCAGGTGGGTTTTCGGCCAAGTGGGGGGAGGCGCCACCTCCCCCTCCAACCCTAGCGCCGCCCCCCTCCCCTCCAACCCTAGCGCCGCCCCCTTCCCCCTGGTTGCGCCGCCCCTCCCCTCTGCCTTGCGCTGCCCAGCAACACCTCTTCCTCCCCTCTCCTCCATTGCCAGTGATCAAGACCTCCATTCGCTGCCGGACGAGCGGGGGAAGGAAATCAATCGCAGCAAGGCGATTGGATCCGGAGGAAGGGAAGAAGAAGGGAAAGAGAGGAAAAAGGAGAAGAGGTGGAGTTCATGGGGTGTTCGTCGTGTTTTACAGCGATTCGTCAAGGGTAATCCCTGTTTTTCCCCCAAGTAGATGTATATTCTAATTGTGTTATCAATGTCGGTATACTGGACTGCTAGAACAGATTGGGTTAGACAGCTGTTTTGGGATAGATTCGTGGGGATTCAGGTCTGGACTTCTCCTAGAGAGTTGTATAGGACGTCATTATCTTTCCATGAAGTGCTAGAACGTGTTATTCGAACCTTTGTAGCAAAAGTTATGTTTTTTCTAGTAGGACTGTTCGGCAGATCAGGGGAATTTCTGTCAGGTTTCAGTAGATTGGTTTGGACGATTAGAAAACAGGAGAATCAGAGGGTCTCCATATTATGAAAGTTGTAGATAAGTTCCGTAGCTTTCCAGAAAGGTCTAGAAATCATGAATCGAACACTCGTGCTGAAAGCTATGGTAGTTTTAGTGCACTGTCCAGAGAACCCGATAGGAAACTGCTGTTTTTAGAAAACTGGATGGTGCGGGTAGAAGATGGCCGAATCAGGGAGGCTCACCAACTAGGTTTAGTTAGATAATTTAATTATATTTCCAGAAAGTCAGAGAACGCCCTATTCAGACTTCTGTACCAATAGATACGAATTTTTGAAGTTGACTGTCCGTAGAGGGGGACAGGATGGCCGAAAGGATTTGGGGTTTTGAGTCAAGCTAAACATGTTGGGTTAGTTGGGGGTGTTTTTATTTAATCTAAAGACTCGCTACTGTTGTCTTAGAAATCATTATAATTATTATTCAGGAGGAGGACGGATCCCAGGGGCCGCACCTTCTGCTAATCCCCCGTTTTCTCGTGGTTAAGGCAAGCATAATGATGGTTTAAACTTTATAGTGTGGATTGTTGATGATTGTTGGTTTGTATATGTTTGATCTATATTATGAGTATATGTGATCCTGATCATGTTAATGATATGTTGGTATTGTTTATGGTCGATTGCAAATGAAAGTGTTTAGGAGAATTTCTGATGCATAGCTATTGTGAATGCAAGTTTTATTTGTTGAGATATTCACATTTGTGCATCATGCTGATTTATTGAAGTCTTGGTCATGAGATGACCAAGCGCTGAGGTCCCCGTCATGTTGATGACATGACGGGCTAAAGGTCCCCATACTTGATGAGTATGGACAATTGGTCCCTGTACCAGATGGTACAGGCATGGGTGTGCATTGACGGATGCACACTCCGCATTGCCGGTGAAATGCGAAAGAGAAGAGATAAAGAGATTTTTGATCATATTGCATAGCATGGTTTATTTATATGATTGATGGATGAATTTGTGAAATGATGTTCACTTTTATTCTTGATACTACTATTTATATTTGCTGAGTCGTTGGACTCACTCTTGTTATTGTTGTTGTGGTTGCTGTTTGTTTTAGGTACCTACATGGGATCGGCATGCATGGGAATAAAGAAGGATTAGCTTTGTTGCACTTGCACGGTCTATTCATCATGGAAGAAAGAAAGAACATTAAACACTATTTGCTGAATAATTTAAGTGGTGTCTGATTAATGTCTATCAGGTTTAAAATGTAATAAAAGATTAGAACTCTTTTACATTGATTTCCGTTCTTTATCTAAGTATTATTGTTATGAGTGCGATGATGAACATAATCCAGTTTTGCTTATAAATGATTATATTGCTTACTGTTATTCATATCATTTGATTATGCTTGTTGCAACCTCTGATTTAGACAATAAACAAAGGAGGCTCTGCCGAATTTTTGTATAACGCAATTAGTTAACATTGCTTTATTTCTAGTTGGGTAGCATTCCAGATCATTGTTTGGCTGGGGTGTTACAATTGGTTGAATCTTTGTATCAACTCCAGCCCCACCCTCCTCTGCCGAACGAGCAGAATGCAGATTGAAATCATCCAGTCAGTCACCATCCACCGCCGCACCGGCTTCACCGGCGGCCTGCTTCTCCACCGCGACAAATACGTACGGTAGCCACCATGCGGATGCGGGCTCCACATATCGCCGCCAGGTGGTTACTTCTGGCTCCATCCAAATGCCATTTGATGGGGCTGCCGTGCCATCTGTACATGCTTGTCGTTTCTATATTTACATGGCTTTCTTCTTGACTTCATGTTTGATCAAAACCTCTGTAACCAACCAGGTTTCCATCCAAATTCTTAACCTGGAAGATGGATATTTGATGCAAAATTCAGGTGCCTACCACATGGCCGGCCTATCACACCATTCTATAATTTAGAATAGAACAAGTAATCATGCTTTAAAGCGATCAGTCTTATGACATAAAATCGACAACAATGTTTTGTCATCTCTCTTGTCATGGAAGTAGCAGCTAATTTCGAAATTTCATTGCTGGGCCAAAAATCGTGAGCTATAGACACAAGTCTCTCCCTCCTCACGTGCTAGGCATGGGCCAAGCGGTCCACAATGGTGCTCCAGGACTAGCCACTCCTTCGCCTTTGGCTTCTTGCCTTCTTCCTCCCTAGGACGGGACTGAGCCACCATGTGACAGAAGCAAGGCCATGGTGGGCCGAAGAAAAAGAGGAGGGGGTACCGGCGACGAAGGCTACCTCGGACGATAACCTAGCCTTGCCCGATTGCTAGCCGCACTGTTCGATGAAATGCAGTCCATTATTAGATATTCTTAGCCGCGCGCGCACGATCGGCGAGCCCGGCGGGCGGACGTGCAAGGAAACAAAGTCACGGTGAGTGGTTAACTCCTTGTAAATTTGGTCAAAATCGTCTTAAATTACATGTTCTGAATTAATACTTGAAAGGAAAGAATTGATGGATCCCTTTCTTGCCCAGGCACGAGGAAAAAGGAGCGAAAGAAAATTTGTATCCACGGCAATGGCGATGTGGCGGCGAGGGAAGAAAGGCATCCTAGCTATCTGTTGATTTGCCTGTGTTTCAAGAAAGAGATCACTTTTCTAGTGCGGCTCTGTGGCCTGCTTTTGCTCCAAATCTTAGGGGTTTTCAAATTGGCTTCCTTTCGATTTATGTTTGGAGAAGTAAAAGCTGAATTGAACACTCGACTTTTGAAAACGACTTCTCTAAGCCGTTTTCAAAAACCACCGGCCGACCTTCATCGTCTCCTCTGCGTCTGCTAAAAACCATTTTGCAAATATTATTTCAAAAGTTACTTCTTTCATATATTACTATTTTATTTTAGCTAAAAGTCATCAACTTCAGCTGATTTGAACACCCCCTAAATAGAGCCTGATGACTGCTTCGGCTTATGCCTTCTGCTTCGAGAAGCCGGAAATATCACTTTGCCCTAAATATCTGTTGCTTTGCCTGTGTTTCAAGAAAGATATCACTTTCTTGTGCGGCTCTCTGGATTGCTTTTGCTCCAAATCTTGTAGAGCCAGAAGAAGAGTGCATTGATCAATCCATTTTCGTCATGCATCGTGTTGTTCGCACATTTGCGCATTATTAACTAACTGTTGACAAATTGATAGTACTAACCTTGATTCCCAAAAAATCCATCGATTATCTGTAGACACTGGGGAAGGATCAGAATCAGTTGAATTAGAGTGGAATGCATGGGCTACCAGAAGACATGGGCAAGATGAAATTTTTGCAGCTCGTTAGCATCGTAAGATGTAATTTTTTGCTACGAATCTTCGTTTCAAAAATACATTTTTTCTCTGCGTCGTGGTTTGTGAAACTAGTTCTGAAGAATTTACTCCAATAATTAAATTTCTTCTTGGCAGCACCTTGATCAGGTTCCTGAATTATGAAAGAAGGTCCTCACTGCCATTTAACCACTTGTGAAAAGGAATAAAGGGACGCTTCCTGCTCTAAAAAGAATTGTTGACGCTTCTGAAGGAGCTTCTTTTTGTTCAGAAGTTTAGATTTGAGATGAACATAGTTTTCCAATGAGCTGACCCACTGTTGACTGAAAAGTATGTCTCACCGAATTTCCTTTTTAATTTGGGACGGGTATAGGCCTAGTGGATTCCTAAAACTGAATCTGGAAATTTTTCATATACCAGTCTTTGTTGACTGAACTACGACGGGCCTTACGGTCAGCCTGAACAATTTATTAAACTTCACCCCAAACGTCTGGTGATATCAGCAAATAAAAGTCGTGTTGGTCGTTTAATTTTGTCAGTTCAAGTTTTATTGCTTTGTAACAGTGACTGATGTTATCTGTGGTGTTACACCGATTCTACGTATTCTGCTGATGATAGAGCTAGAGTTTAGGTCCTGCAGTTATCGAAGTCCTATGTTTCCTCTGTATCAAACATCAGAATTCCGACTGTATGGTTTCCTTCATGAAATCGGAGGCTTGCCTTCTGTATCTAACAAAAATGAAGGCAAGGCCTACGCACGTGACAATCAAAGGAAATGTTATGCCATGTACACAACAGACCCCAACAACCCCCAAGACATCTATAAGTCACTCCTACAAATCTGGAGGTGAAATTAACACAACCGCTTCATTAGGTACTGCTCATTTCGATTTATTTTTGCCTGTTTAGCACCGTAGTTAGCTTATTTTGTATTATAACTGCTGGTAGTTTTTTGGTCTAATTAAATTTCAAAAGTTTAAAAATAACCAAAAAAATAGATTAGTCCATCACGGACAATGCAAAGAAATACGGAAAAAAAATAAAAAAAAGTTACAAAACCAGAAAAAGACGAAATTAAGAAACTAGAAGCTAGAAACCAAAAGCTTATGACTTACGGCTTAAAATTTTGAATTCTAATTGTTTGAGAAAGACAGTACGCAAAAAAAAATCACATGTCATTTTAGTTGGTATAACTGAACTCAATATATTTTTTACTACAATCTTTTTATTAATCACGTCTTAAAAAACAAACCTTTGAAAGTGCATACAGATAAAAAACGAGCTCCATTAATACTCAACCCATTCAATGGAGCTCAAGTCCGCTCTGCAAGTTCGGACAGTCCGTCACTTGGGCCTTAATCAGTAGTACTACGAGATAATTGGTTTTTTAGACTCTAAACGTTGAGCTTCGCATATTTAGGACTCTAAATGTTGGCTTCGCAAAATTAGTACTTATATCATTGATACTTTGATTTCTATGGTATTATACCTTATTTATTATTTCTTAATCCCTTTTCTTAATACTTAGCACCTAATATGACTCTTATGCCCCCCTTCTCTTATGCCTCAACGTTTGATTTTTGAGTCCCTTTTGCAATTATTCACCTGTATTCAAAAGTGACTGTTTGTTACTCGTTGAGAGTCTCAAAATACATGCGAAAATACTTCCCTGCTACAGAGCAATTACTCGCTAATCTCGCTTAATTATTTTATTTTCCCCTTAATTAATTTTTAAACCTTTGTTATTATTCACATACATATAGAGAGAGAGAGAGTAGGATCATTTCCTGATGTTCTTTAAAAAGATACTCGCGAAAATCTGCCTTGTTGACTGAAAGCCGGATACATTGTATTTGCAAACGTTTTTAGCTCCACGGGTAAATTTGATGAAGTTCAGTCAGTACGTGGCCTGTCCGTCGTGGTGTACTTGATTTCGTGGCCGGTATTTGGCCGCCGATCCAATCGTAACAAAGCATCCGAAGTTCAGTCAGTATCGCCACAAAGACCCGATCGAGTCCTTTCAGTCAGCATCCCAGGTACGTGATTAAGGGAAGAGAGGTATAAGAGTCATATTAGATGCCAAGCATTAAGAAAAGGGATTAAGAAATAATAAATAAGGTATAAAATTAAGACGGACAATACAAAGAAATACGAAAAAAAGAAAAAGAAAAAGTTACAAAACCAGAAAAAGACGAAATTAAGAAACTAGAAACCAAAAGCTTATGACTTACGGCTTAAAATTTTGAATTCTAATTGTTTGAAAAAGACAGTACGCAAAAAAAATAGTCACATATAATTTTAATCGGTATAACTGAACTCAGTATATTTTTTACTACAATCTTTTTATTAATCACGTCTTAAAAAACAAACCTTTGAAAGTGCATACAGATATAAAACGAGCTCCATTAATACTCAACCCATTCAATGGAGCTCAAGTCCGCTCTGCAAGTCCGGACGGCCCGTCACTTGGGCCTTAATCAGCAGTACTACTGATGCAACTGCTGCTCTTCAACGTTGGGTTACGGAAACCAAGAGATCATGTAACACACTTCCTACCATTGAGTGTGGCCAGGCGCGCCTGGTAGCCGCGGTGGGTGGGGGAGACTCGTGCGGCGCCGGCGAGCGACGGAGACGAGAGCGGAGATGAAAGCGCCACAGCCCACGGGCTTCTTCGGTAGAGCTTGTCTCTGCGTGGGCCTTAGGAGGCCCGGCCCACCTGGCGAGGCCTACTCCCTTTCCTCTCTTCCCCCATTCCCTCGCCGTCGCCGAGCTCTCCGGCGGCCACGCCTCCTTTCCATGCTCCGCTCCGTCTTCGCAGGCCACGGCCCTCTCCAACTCTTTGATCTCCAATCACAGGAAACCGTCGGCTAGTCGCACTGTTCGATGAAATGCAGTCCATTATTAGAGATTCTAAGACGCGCGCGCACGATCGGCGAGCCTGGCGGGCGGCCGCGTAAGGAAACAAAGTCACGGTGAGTGATTAATTCCTTGTTAATTTGGTCAAAATCTGCTTGATTTACATGTTCTGAATTAATACTTGAAAGGAAAGAACTGATGGATCCCTTTCTTGCCCAGGCACGAGGAAAAAGGAGCAAAAGAAAATTTGTATCCACGGCAATGGCGACGTGGCGGCAAGGGAAGAAAGGCATCCTAGCTATCTGTTGCTTTGCTTGTGTTTCAAGAAAGAGATCACTTTTCTGGCGCGGCTCTCTGGCTTGCTTTTGCTCCAAATCTTAGCGGTATTCAAATTGGCTTCCTTCTAGCTTATGTTTAAAGAAATCAAAAACAAAAGCTTAATTGAGCACCCTAACTTTTGAAAATGGCTTCTCTAAGCCACTTCCAAAAACCATCGGCCGACCTCCATTGCCTCCTCTATGCCTGCCAAAAACCGTTTTCCAAATGTTATTTCAAAACCTACTTCTTTTAGTTGTTACTGTTCAATTTTAGCCAAAAACCATCAACTCCAGCTGATTTGAACACCCCCTAAATAGTGCAAGATGACGGCTTCGGCTTACACCTTCTACTTGAAGAAGCCGAAAGCCGATTTGAAAAAGTAGCCAGCCGGCCTCCGTTGCCTCCTCCACATCTGCATTTTTCAAATATTATTCCAAAAGCTACTTCTTCCAACCTATTTCTATTCCATTTGAGCCAAAGTCTCATTTGGGCTAAAAAAGCACTGTAGCGGCTGAAAAAAGCACTGTAGTGATTGAAATAACACTGTAGCTGATAGTGGCTTATTTAGCATAATTAATTTTTTTTTAAAAAATTAAAAATAGGTTAGTGCATCACGGACAATGCAAAGGAATACAGGAAAAAAAAAGAACTCAAAAAAGCAAAAAAAGAAAAGAAAAAGACAAAATTTATGAATAATAAAAAATAAGCCATAAGCAAGACGAAACGAGCGGGACAATATCAAATATCACTTGCCAACATTAAGTTCAATCCGATGATACATTTAGTATTATTTTTTAAGACTATGGGTACTGTATATAGCCTTTGCAATTTTTCACACAATGCTTGACTCTGTGCCAACTGAAGCACCTGAGGCGCTTGTTGTTAGCTGAGGCAAATATACGTACGTGGGCTACCAGAAGACATAGGCAAGAGGAATTTTTTGCAGCTCGTTAGCATCGTAAGATGGAAACGTCTGGTACAGCCCCCTAAATAGGATTGTAAAACTAGGGCAGCTAACATGATATTGACCTTTGTGGAACAAATGGAAAACGAACCTCTTCCCCAGATTAGGGAGGTTTGATTTAAGGGTCTGAAGAATGTATCTGCTAGCTCTTTCGCCACGCTCTGCTCAAAATGGCTTTTTTTTAGTGGCTTATGGCCGAAAAGCACTGTAGCTGGCCGATAATCTATAATTACTATTTATTTCAATTTATCTATACTAATTATTCACACTAATATTTTATACTAATTAATTACCAGCCTAATTAATCACCTACATTAATTAATTACCTCACTAATTTACTTGAGAGCCAATTAAATGGTGACATGTGGAGGGAACATGGAGGGGGACACCATAAGGGGACAGGCAAGCTCCATTCTTATACAAAGCACCGCGAAGTGAGACGCGCCGCCACCGATTCTTTTTCGAATTAGATCTAATTTTTATTTCTCAATTATCATAATTGTTTGGCATTTTTAAGTTCTAGCACGAATTTTCATCTAGATGGCCCAGGGTTAGCGCCTACCTATAGCACTATTTATAGCCTAGGGGTACAAACCATCTTACCTCTAAGATCAAGAATTCCTAATTAATTCTAAATTCAATAAATAAGAGACTTAAAATTTTTACGTAATACATTTCTTAACTTTTTTTGTCATGTATCGTAGCTTTTAGACTACATCTCCGTAGTTCTAACACGTATCATTCATCTTTAATCTTCACGCACTCTAACTCGAGCCCGACCGTCTCCTCCAGCATCTTTGACCCTTTAGACCATGACTTCGCACCAAGTCATTTCCTGGTTTTCGTCGTAGACTACGATCGTCTCCGAGTTACTCTGCATATGTAAAGATCAAAACAATATATTTTCTCGACATAAGTTCTTCCCAATTTAACCGACATAAGTCCACATACATATCACACGTCTCAAATAACATCAATAAGCAATATAGTCAACTATTCATCATACATTATTATATGACCAACACTGTCAATTATTCATCACAAATTATTATAAATCTAGCCATATGGTCTAACAAAAATTATGTGGATGACATAATTTTGTGATTTCTAATGCTTTGGTGCCCAAATTTTTTAGTACAATAAGCAAAGATGAGTATGATAGGTGAGCTTACGTTCTTCCTTGACTTTCAAATCAAGTAATCGAAGGAAGACACCTTCATTTTTCAAGAGCAAAGTACACTAAGGACATTTTTCAGCGCTTCGACATGGGTAGGGGTGGAAACGGATCGGATACGGTCGAATAGTCTCAAATACGAATACGAATTCATATTTTTAAAATGAATACGGATACGAATTCGAATATTTTCAAATACGGATACGAATATTCTCGAATACGAATACGGATATTTTCGAATACGGATTTTCTCGGATACGAATATCGGATAAAACGGATTCCTAACAGTTTTGCCGATTTTTCATCGGTTTTTGACCGGTTACCAATTTTAAACCGCCTAAATTCAAGTTTTGAATCACAAAATTTGTACGGATTTTTCATGGGCTCTAGAAACGGATCGAATACGAATCGAATAGTCTCGAATACGGATACGGATACGAATATTCTCGAATACGAATGCGAATACGAATACTCTCAAATACGGACACGAATATTCTCGAATACGAATACGAATATTTTCGAATACGGATTTTGCTTACCATATTCGGATTTTTCTCGGATACGAATATCAGATAAAACGAATTATTCGTTACCGTTTTCCACCCCTAGACATGGGAAGCAACAAGCCTATCGCTATTCCCATGGCCACTTCTACAGTTCTAGGTCCTAATGAGGATGGCGAGACTATGAACCAGAAGGAGTACTACAGCATGATTGGCTCTCTCTTCTACTTCACGACTTCGAGGCCGAACATACACTTTGACTTTTGAATTTTTAGATTTTTGGCAAAAAAATATTTTGAATTTTGCCAAATTATCACAAACTATATCAAAATTTTCATAAGAGAATTCGAAGAAGTGATCGCTGGTTTAAGTATGGCTGAATGAGAGGGGTATGGTGCCTATTTATAGAAAAATTTTATATTTTTTGTATTTTTAAACTCCCAAACGACTATAAATTTCAAAAATCCGACCGTTTCTTGGGCTTAACAGGCTACTTTTGTGCCAAACGGGCCATGTCCATCGTGCCGTGCTGGGCCAAACATGCCTAACGGGCCACTGTGCCTACTGTGCCTATTAGGCCATGCCATGCTTTTCGTGCCTGTGCTGTGCTGTATCGTCATGTTGGGCCAGGGCGGCGGCCTAAGCACGGCCCAATGGCTCATGAGGTGCTGGCCCGACACAAATGCGACATGGGCTATACCATGTCTGGGCTTTGCCTACAGTACTGGGATGTGAGCCGGTAGGCCGGGCATAGCTCATTTCACCACCTCTAGTTTGGAGTTGGGGCCACTTTTCCATCTCAGGCTTCTTGGATTAGATAGACTGGAGAATGTATCTGCTGTCTCGTCCGCTGCAAAGGCCAGGCTTAGTGCAAAAGTGCATTTTATTGATCTGTTCTTATGCTCTACCAACAGATTGGGAGATGATGGGCTGGTCATAGGGGGAGAAGGTGTCTTTGTTCTTATGAAGCATGTGGTGCTGAGGGGGAAATTTTGCAAAACAGTTCTCCACTGCGTTAGTGCCTACGGAAAATACAACCTCAATCGACAAATATACCCCCTCTTGCAAGATGGCATATACTGGAAATATTGGAACACCCTGCACTCTCCTTCTTCATCTATTTTGTTCGCAACAATCGAATCCCTTGATTGTTAATGCTCAGCTCCACGACCAAATCCCGCAGTTGCTCCCATGGTGGGACACACTTCCTACCATTGAGCACCTGGTAGCCGCGGTGGGTGGGGGAGACTCGTGCGGCGACGGCGAGCGACGGAGACGAGTGGAGTGTATAGCGGCACGGCCGACGGGCTTCTTTGGTAGAAAGCGGAGGAGGCCCGGCCCATCCGGCGAGGCCAACTCCCTTGATTTACGTGTTCTGAATTAATACTTGAAAGGAAAGAACTGATGGATCCCTTTCTTGCCCAGGCACGAGGAAAAAGGAGCGAAAGAAAACTTGTATCCACGGCAATGGCGATGTGGCGGCAAGGGAAGAAATGCATCCTAGCTATCTGTTGCTTTAATTTGCCTGTGTTTCAAGAAAGAGATCACTTTTCAAGCGCGGCTCTCTGGCTTGCTTAATTTGGCTCCAAATCTTAGGGGTATACAGATTGGCTTCCTTCAGCCTTATATTTGGAGAAGTCAGAAGCAAAAGCTGAATTGATCGCCTACTCTGCATCTGCACAAAAACTATTTTGCAAATGTTATTCCAAAAGCTACTTCTTTCAGTCATTACTGTTCTATTTCAGCCAAAAGTCGTCAGCTCCAGCTGATGTGAATACCCCCTAAATAGAGCCAATTATCTGTAGACACCAGGGAAGGATCAGGATCAGTTGAATTAGAGTGGAATGCATTACAGAAGTCACCAAGAACATTAAATATCACTTGCCAACATTAAGTTCAATCCCAATGATTCATTTAGTACTCCTTTTCAAGGCTACGGGTACTATATGTAGCCTTTGCAAATTTTCACACAATGCTTGACTCTGTGCCAACTCAAGCACCTGAGCCGCTTATTGTTAGCACGTGGGCTACCAGAAGACATAGGCAAGATGAATTTTTTTGCAGCTCGTTAGCATCGTAAGATGGAAACGTCTGGTACAGCCCCCTATATAGGATTGTAAAACTAGGGCAGCTAACATGATCTTGACCTTTGTGGAACAAATGGAAAATGAACCTCTTCCCCAGATTAGGGAGCTTCGACTTAAGAGTCTGGAGAATGTATCTGCTAGCTCTTTCGCCACAAAGGCTATCTTGGTGCCAAGGAGCATCTTAGTCTGATCCTGCAGTTCACTGGTACACTGCCACACTGGGAGATGACAGGTTGTTCAAAGTTTTAGTGCTTTGTAATGGTGACTGATGTTAGCTCTGTTGTTACACACTGATTATACGTATTCTGCTGATGATAGGGCTAGAGTTTAGGTCCTCCAATCATCGAAGTCCTATGTTTCCTCTATATCAAAAAAAAACAGAGAGGATCGTTTGCCGTACTTTCCATCCCTGTGAATGAAGTATGGAATATGCACACAGACGTACGTGTATGTACATTCGAACTGCGTGCACGTATAGAAAGAAAAGAAAGGAAAAGGAAAAGAATTGATCCCTTCGTTGCCCAGTTGCCTTGCCAAAAGATTAAAGCTAGAAACATAAGAATAAGGGACTTGTGCATGCCAGCAATGGAGGTCGATGCAGGGGAACGTTAGCATCAGTACGTTGCTTTGCCGGCGTTGCAAGAAAGGTACGTAGATTAACCCGCCTCGATAGGTAGCATCGACTGACTACAGATATATGGGGGCATCGCTACAGTACATTGTTGCCTGACAACCAATCCTTTCAACCCAGCTAGCTTGCCTGAAAACAAGAAGCTAAGAGAAACAGCTAGCACGTAGAGAAGGTATGGCCATTGTCCTCGATGCTTTTGCATCCTACGTCGCCGATCTGCTCAAGCAGATGGCACAAGATGAGGTCGGGATGCTGTTCGGAGTTTCTGGTGAGATCGACAAGTTGGGTGCCAAGCTTGGGGACCTCAAGAACTTCCTCTCCGACGCAGAGAGAAGGCGCATCACCGACGAGAGTGTGCAGGGGTGGGTGAGGGAGCTCAAGGGTGCCATGTACGATGCCACTGACATCCTCGATCTCTGCCAGCTCAAGGCCATGGATCAGCAAGGCACTTGCATAGACTTGGGGTGTTGTAACCCCTTGCTCTTTTGCCTACGGAATCCCAGCTTCGCCCACGACATTGGCAGCCGCATCAAAGCGCTCAACCAGAGGCTGGACGGCATCAAGGAGCGGAGCGCTGCTTTCAGCTTCGTCAACCTCAGTTCCTACGAGGACCGTAGCAGCAGGTCGCATGCCTCTCAACTATCTGCCAGCCGCGAGTCGTCGGGGGAGCTCGACCGATCGGGTGTGGTAGGGGAGAAGATCAAAGAGGACACAAGAAAGCTGGTGGAGATGCTGACAAGAATTGAGGGGGAAACTAGCCGTGAAGACAACAAAATGATGGTCTTGGCTATTGTGGGCGTCGGCGGGATCGGCAAGACCACCCTCGCCCAGAACATCTTCAACGACGACACCATCCAACGTGAGTTCCACAAGAAGATATGGCTAAGCGTCAACCAAGACTACAACGAAGTTGAGCTACTGAGGAGAGCCATCACCGAAGCTGGGGGGGACCACCGTTCTGGAGATTCAAAGGCCACGCTTCAGAGAATCCTCAAGGATGCCTTGAACAGGCAAAAGACCTTACTGGTGATGGATGATGTTTGGAGCGAGCAAGCATGGGAGGCTGTGCTCAAAACACCATTGATCAATGCCGTTGCTGAAGGCAGTCGAGTCCTTGTCACCACGAGACATGACACAGTCGCCCGAGGGATGAAAGCCAGCGAGCCCTACCACCACGTCGACACATTAGGGCCCAACCATGCCTGGTTATTGCTCAAGAAGCAGGTCCGTACTTTTTTACCTGCAGTTTGAGTGGCCAGTCTAGTGATTTGTGTTGCATGTAACTAGCAAGATCACTCAATTTTTCAAACCTTTAGATCTTCATCAAGATTCACACTCAAAATGGTTCAAAAAACTTTTGAATCGAAAAACATTCAAATGATCTGAAAACTTCCAACTCGTTCAAAATTTTTCAAATGATTCGAAAAACTTTCAACTAGTTAAAAAAACTTTTGATTCAAAAGCTTTCAAATGATTTGAATTACTTTCAACTAGTTCAAACAACATTTGGTTCAAAAACTTTCAAATGATTTGGGTTTGAAAACTTTCAATTGATTCAGAAAAACTTTGATTCAAAAAACTTTCAAATGATTCCAAAATTTGTACTCAAATCTTCACTATTTTCATTTAGATTTTTTTAAAAATGATTTGGGGAGACGGATTGTAGGATCAAGGATACCGACTAGAGGGGGGTGAATAGGAGGTTTTTAAATTTTTCTTGTTCACTTGATTAATTCTTCACAATTTAAATAGCAAGAATGTAAAGCAATAAATCCTACACAATTCTAGTCAAGATTAGCAATCCTAGCTCTAAGCAAGCGAATGATCACAATGAAGTAAATAAACAAGAGCTATGAAAGAGATGAACACAACCGATGTTTTTACCGTGGTGTTCGAAAACTTGCCAGTTTCCCCTAGTCCATGTTGAGGTTAGCCCGAATGAATCGGACCGACTCCACGAATTAAGCCAAAGCACCTCGATCACTAGTGGTAGCTCTTCCCCACTCCGGGTAGGTGAGCTCCGACCTTCACAAATCACCGGGTCTTCTCACAAGCTCCTTGAGAAGAGCACCGATCGAATCTCCGCCCAATCGTCCAAGTACCAGCAAGCACTAAGAGTAACGAATCCGGACTTCACTTGAATGCAAACTAGTGCCAAATGGATCAACTAATCAATTTATTCAAGAAAACCTTCGATTTAAAAAACTTTCAAATGATTCCAAAATTTCAACTCAAATCTTTGCTATTTTCATTAAGAATTTTTAAGAAATTATTTGGGGAGATGGATGAGATTCATTGGATGCTATTGAATGGTTCAAAATTTGAGTAATTTTTAACAAATAGTACTCAGGTGCTCCCTAGATAGCTCCTTAAATCTATCGGTTTAAATTGCTTGTAGGTAGTCTCAAGTGAGCTGGATGAACCTAAGGTTGATATGCTAAAGGATATTGGATTGGAAATTATAGCAAGATGTGGTGGTTTACCACTTGCTATCAAAGTAGTGGGAGGACTCTTATGCAAGAGGGACAAGCAGCGACGTGATTGGGAGAAGGTTTTGAATGATTCCATATGGTCGGTATCCGAAATGCCCCAAGAGCTAAACTACGCAATATGCTTGAGCTATGAAGATTTGCCTCCTTATATGAAGCGTGCTTCTGCACTACTCCCTTCTCCCAAAAATACAATCTTCACTAATCATACAATTGTTGGCATGTGGATTAGCGAAGGATTTGTTCATGGGAAATCAGATGAATTAGAAGAATTAGGAAGTGAGTGCTATAAGGAGTTAATATTGAGGAACCTTATAGAGCCAGATAAAACGTACGATCAATGGGTTTGCAACATGCATGATGTTGTTCGCTCATTTGCTCAGTATGTGGCCAGAGATGAAGCTCTAGTAGCTCACAGTGGTGAACTTGATATTATCAGCAAACTTAGTTCACACAAATTTATTCGGTTGTCTGTAGAAACCAAAGGATTGGAGACAGATGAGTTAGAGTGGAGCTTTTTTAATGCACAGAAATCATTGAGAATGTTAATATCAATTGGCCATATAAAGATTAAGCTTGGTGATTTGTTGATTACTTTATCAAGCCTACGGACTCTACATATACAATCTACAAATGTTGCTGCATTAATTGACTCTCTGTATCAACTCAAGCACTTGAGGTATTTGTCCTTGCAACAAACTGATATATCTAGATTACCGGAAAACATCAGCAAGATGAAATTCTTACAGTACATAAGCCTTTGTGGTTGTAAAAGTTTGGTAAAACTTCCTAATGGCATTGTAAAGCTAGGGCAGTTGAGCTTTCTTGACCTTCAAGGCACAAGTATAAACAATATACCTAGGGGATTCCGTGGTCTAACAAATATGAGGAAACTATATGGGTTTCCAGCACACATAGATGGTGATTGGTGTAGTTTGGAAGAGTTGGGGCCACTTTCCAAGCTCAGGTTTCTTGAGTTAGAGGGTCTGGAGCATGTATCTGCTGCTTCATCCGCCGCAAAAGCCAGGATTGGTAAAAAGGCACATCTTACCCATCTGATCTTACGCAGCACAAGTAGATTGGGAGAAGGCGTCTCTGTGGAAGAGCAGCGACAAATTGAGGAGGTGTTTGATGAGCTCTGCCCACCGCCGTGCTTAGATAATCTTGACATCCACGGACATTTTGGTCGGCAACTCCCAATGTGGATGATGTTGACAGCAGCAACACCCCTCATGAGCTTGAGGATTCTAATGATGTGGGACCTGGCCTACTGCACCCAACTCCCCGATGGTTTGTGTCAGCTCCCCTGCTTGCAGCTCCTTCAGATCAATCATGCTCCAGCTATCAAGCGAGTCAGTCCTGAATTCCTGCAGCAGATCTACCATCACCACCGTTCATCCCAGGTAGTGGCTGCATTTCCAAGATTGCACACGATGAAATTAATAGGAATGGTGGAATGGGAGGAGTGGGAGTGGGAGGAGCAGTGCAAGCCATGCCTGTCTTGGAGGAGCTTCTTATCGATGGTTGCAAGTTGAGGCGTGTTCCTCCTGGCCTTGCCTCCCATGCAAGGGCTTTGAAAAGGTTAGCCATCCGCAATGTGCAACACCTCAACTCTTTGGAGAACTTTGCTTCTCTCGTTGAGCTTGAGGTGTTTTTCAACCCTGACCTAGAGAGGATCACTAATCTCCCCAAATTGCAAAAGCTTGTCACTGCCATCTGCCCTAAGATGAAGGTGTTAGAGGGTGTGCCTGCACTCCATAGACTCGTGCTGGAGGACTACGACATGAAAACGCTCCCGGAATACATGCCAAATGTCAACCCAAAGCATTTGCAGCTAGACTGCAGCCTAGAATTGCTCACTTCCATAGCTGAGGGGCAATCTGGACCTGAGTGGGACAAGTTCAGACATATCCAGCAAATGAAGGCGTATGCAGACGATGGAGACAATCAAAGGAAATGGTACGTGCTGTACATAGGAGATCCCTCCTACGAACTGGAGACAAATATTGATGTCAACTGTTCTCAATCTACAGGTAAATTAACAAAGGTCTTTCATCTTAATTTGTTCAGTTACTTTGTCTGTTTAGTTTGTTTTCTTTGTTCCATCTGTCAGTCGTATGCTAGAGTCTGAATGTATTTCCTACTTTTCCTTTTTTTTTTGAAAGAAATATTGCCAACCTTTTCATTTTTCTTGGTTGTGTTCCTTCAGGGGACGAAGAGGAACATGGCATTAGTGGAAGAACATGAGAAAAATGGAGGATATAAATTAAAGAGGTTGTTTCCCACGATTGCTGAAAATTGAGCAGCAACTTTGTCACTCTTTTTCTTACTTCGGTTGATGAATTCACCTTGCCATGTCTACAACCAGATCATCCAAACTTTCTTCGTACGTACATTACCAACAGGTATTTTAAATTCATGGTAACACTACTAGTAAGTCCTTTGTACTGTAAGTCTTGTTATTTCAAAATTTGTCACAGCATGTCACAGTTTCCTTCATTATGATTCCTGATTTTGATCTATGATAAATGAAGGACAAAAAAAGATGGTACTAATGTCAAAAGGACACAAAGTTGATAACTGCTAGAAGTGATATATGAAAACCTTACCAGAAGTGATGCCCCTAGATGCGATACATCCAAGAATAAACTACAATATCAATGTGGTACTAGTATGAACTCGCATTGAGACGTAGGTCCAATATTCACAAAAAAACCCACTAAATCCTGACCTTAAACTCGGAATCACCTTAAAACTCACTCGCACTCACCAAGCCTCGACGACGATGCGCTACACCACCGCCATCCTCCTCCACCTCTGCTGCCTTCTTGGCCCTCTTCCCCCCACTCTACTCGGCCGCCGGTGCCACTGCCTCCTTCTTGGCTGTCTTCGACGGGGCTCCGGTGGCTCGCTTGCCCGCTGCCTTGCTCCATGTCTTTGTTTGACGAATAAAGGATATGTTCTCCAGGAAACTTCATTCTGTTCCATTTACTAAATATGAATTAAACAACTCCAATGCTATATTCAATCATCTGGTTTATTTGTGTGTTATATATATATATATATATATATATATATATATATATATATATATATATATATATATATATATATATATATATATATATATATATATATATATATATATATATATATATATATATATATATATATATATATATATATAGTAAGCCTCTTTTCTACTCCCGGGTTTAATTACACCTTATGTCGTATCTCACAATGTAAGGAGTATCTCGTGTAACGGAGGGTATGTACATGTAGTATACGAGTATTTAAGACCATATAAGTGGTATGAACAATTTTTCAGAGGTGGTATGCACTTTTTTTGACATACTCCTTTTTATGTGCGTATATGAAGGTATTTATAAAATACGCTAAAAACTATGGACTCCCTTGCAATTTTTTGTATGGTTTACATTGGAGTATCTTATAATTAATATATGAGTATACCTAAAGTGATAAAGGAGTATTTCAAGTTTATATAGGTGGTATATTAGAGGTGGGTGTAATTACACCCGGGAGTAAAATGTATATATATATATATATATATATATATATATATATATATATATATATATATATATATATATATATATATATATATATATATATATATATATATATATATATATAGTGTTTCATGCACCATGGTGCCTAGGCACCAATATCAATACCGTTGATTTGCTTGAGATTATAACGTTTGATGTGGGTATCTTCATATACCCATAAAAAAGTATATTTGAGATGTCAAACTCCGAAAAAATTTAAATTCAACTTCAGTTTAATTAGTTTGAACTATTTTTATGGTATATACTCACTGTAGTTGCATTGAACTCAAAAGTAGTTCAAACTAGTTTGAACTGAGTTCAAAACTAACTTACCATAAATATATCAAGGGTATAAAACATTTTCATACCCAAACTCAAAAAAATTATCAATCATACACGCGTATCGGATGTTGGTGCCTAGGCACCATGGTGCCTTATGTAATTTTTCTATATATATATATAGTAAGCCTCTTTTCTACTCCCGGGTTTAATTACACCTTATGTCGTATCTCACAATGTAAGGAGTATCTCGTGTAACGGAGGGTATGTACATGTAGTATACGAGTATTTAAGACCATATAAGTGGTATGAACAATTTTTCAGAGGTGGTATGCACTTTTTTTGACATACTCCTTTTTATGTGCATATATGAAGGTATTTATAAAATACGCTAAAAACTATGGACTCCCTTGCAATTTTTTGTATGGTTTACATTGGAGTATCTTATAATTAATATATGAGTATACCTAAAGTGATAAAGGAGTATTTCAAGTTTATATAGGTGGTATATTAGAGGTGGGTGTAATTACACCGGGAGTAAAATGTAATTTTTCTATATATATATATATATATATATATATATATATATATATATATATATATATATATATATATATATATATATATATATATATATATATATATATATATATATATATATATATATATATATATATATATATATATATATATATATATATATATATAGAAAAATTACACTCGTCCTATATATATATATTCTTGTGTGGGTAAGGATGGCATATTGGTGTATACAAAAAGAGCAGATTCAGACAGTGGCGGAGCCAGCCAATTGCTGGAGCTCGGACATAGCACTAAGTAATCAAGATCTAGATACCACTATACATTAATGGAGCTCAACGGAGCTACTCACTGACGAGCCCAGCAAACACCTGGGGTCGCCGGATGGTAGCTCAGTCCATATGTGGGAGTAAAAAAAGAAAAGAATGAAGAGATTAGCCTATTCCTCTAAAAAAAGAGAGGAGATTAGCCAGGTGTAGTAACACCCTGGTTAAGCTCAACAAATCTCATACCAACACTCATGGAAACGAATGCCGTTACAGAAGCTTCATTTGGTGTCGTCTCCATCCCATCCCACCCTAAATTCCTATGCGTGCATTGCAAATTTGATCCCACGGAAGGTGACAGTCCATAGAACGTGTTTGTTGTCAAATGTGCAGTTGTTCTGTAAGGCCATCAGAAATATGTACAGTCATCCTGTAAGGCTCTTGATAGTTAAAATTTTCTGCCGATCAATCGGTTAATATACATAACTCAATTCAGAGTCATAAACTGACGCAAGTTAAAATTTTTGATTGGAGAAATGTTGGCTATGCTCCAGTGGATTTACGATGTTGTTTACCCAAGTCTGTAGCTATGTGCAGTCACTATTTATTTATTCCGGCATTCTGATGCTAAATGTATTATGCTGTTTGCATTGCAGTCTGCAGATCCAAACACCTCACCATCTGGTGGAGGTAAGTGGTGTGAGCGAGACTGACCTGCAGAACAACATCAACTACACCTGTGGCTACGTGGACTGTAAGCCGATATATACCAGGCCAATGGCGGTGACGAACGACTATGTGATGCTGCGTATGTGATCAACATCTACCAGGCCAATGGCGGCCACCTATGATGCACGGACACGGATACATCGACACGACACGACACCGATACGGGAATTCGCCGTTTTCCCAAAAATACTGATACGGCGACACGGCTATATATATTTAAATAATAAATAAATAAATTATATATATATGTATTATTTTCTATGTTTCCACATGCTTATTAAATTGAAATAATGTAAATTGTAAACTTGTAATTTGTAAAGTGTAATTTCCTCTCTAGCACTAGAATTAGCGTCTTTCATTTTTTTAGAATGATGAAACAAGCAATCAAGCACAAGTTTGCTAAATGCCTAAATATATATTGCTGGCTTACTGCAGTCTGCATCTCAACCCTAAATGCTAAAACAGAGAAGCGGGGAGATGATACCTCGGTGGAGCGGGGATGCCGGCGGCGCGCCGGAGAAAGTCGGCGGCGCACGGGAGAAAGCCGATGGGCGGCGGCGAGGTGCAGGAGCCGGCGGGCAGTGGCGAGGTGCGGGAGACGGCGGGAGCATGCGGTGGCGAGGTGCGGGAGCGGGCGAGAGCAGGCGGCGGGAGAAAGCCGACGGGCGGCGGGAAGGTGCAGGAGCCAGCGGGCGGCGGCGACGTGCGGGAGCCAGCGGGAGCAGGCGATGGCGAGGTGTAGGAGCGGGCGGCGACGAGGTGCGGGAGCTGGCGGGAGCAGGCGATGGCGAGGTGCGGGAGCTGGCGAGAGCGGGGCGGGGGCGAGATGCAGGAGCCAGCGAGAGCGGGCGGTGGCGAGATGCGGGAGCGTGATGGGAATGAGGCGCTCGGTATCCAGAGTGGGAGGTTAGGGTTAGGGCAACGCCCATGCGTGCATTATGGGCCGATAGTGTCCTGGGCCATTTCTAGGCCGGCTGTGTCCAGGCCGTGTCCGATTCGTATATTTAGTGTGTCCGATACGTGTCGAGAATTTTAATAATTAAAATTAATTCTGAAATTGGCCGATACGTCGCCGACACGTGTCTGTGTTGTATCCGTGTCTGACACGTGTCGGACACGGATACGACGGTTTTAAGGTGTATCCGTGCTACATAGGCGGCCACGACTATGACTGCGATTTCAAGGGCACCGGCATGGTCACCTCCATGTATATTTTTCCTGGTCTACACCCATCAACACAACGCGATCTGCAAGCCACGGCAGCGCTAGAGGGTTGTTGATGATACTGCCGGGCTTGCGCCTCATTCTTCTCTATTTTCGTCTGATAATCATGCTTCTTTTTTAGTTAGAAGAACTACTAGTAAGTTTTTCGTTATCCCTTAGCACAGACGGAGTACATTAAAATGGTGCATCCCATTTCTAGTATGCATTTGGTCATGTTACACTATTTTTGCTGTGTAGTAGTACGTTGATGGTACTAAACTTATTGTTCCATTCTATTTGGAAATGAAAGAGAAAACAAAAAGCAGAAATGAGGCTCTCTTCGTTTCTTACTTTTCATTGTTATTGCTCTGCTCATCAAGTTGGTGGTCGTCATAGATTCTAAGATCGGTCGAGCGATCTTGTGTCATGTTAATTTCAGTTCCTGTGCAAGAAAAAGGGGGAAGCAGCTGTTGCCTCAAGGCATACAAATTAATGGGGGAAATACTACTGAACAAGGCTTGCCTGCCTCATTGCAGCGGACAAGAAAGAGACTGCAAACAGAGCCCAATTTGGATTGGATGGTTTGGGTCACTCCAGCTTTAATTCCAATCGAAATACTTCATCTACGACCCACGATTAGGATATTATTAGGATTGAATGTGTACTGAAGTGTTTGGGCTAGCTAGGATAAGAAACAAAGCTACTGAACCGGGCTGTTTCTGTGTCTGTTTCCCCCGGTCCATTTCCGGAGAACGAGCAACGGGAGCTAGGCGCCGCACACCGTCGACGAACCCACCATTTGCTGCTACTCCAGTCCCACCCTCCTCTGCCGAACGAGCAGAAAGCAGATGGAAATCATCCAGTCAGTCACTATCCAACGCCGCACCGGCTTCAACGGCGGCCAGTTTCTCCACCGCGACAAATACGTACGGTAGCCACCATGCGGGTGCGGGCTCCACACATCGCCGCCCGGTGGTTACTTCTGGCTCTATCCAAATGCAGTTTGACGGGGTCCTGCTGTGCCATCATCACACTTCTGACTCCAGCCAGAGCTGGACTAGATCACACCGTCACCATAGTGGTTGATCGGCACTTAACTTGGCGACATCTTCGTCTACACAGATAGTCGTCGTTTCTAAATTTACATGCCTTGATCATTCTTCTTGACTACATGTTTGATCAAAACCTCTGAAACCAACCAGGCATCCAGGCATCCATCCAAATTCTTAACCTGAGAGATAGACATTTGCTTCACAATTAAGTGTCTACCACACGGCTGGCCTATCACACCACTCTATAATTTAGAACAGAACAAGTACATAATCCAAAGCGATCAATCTCACAACATAAGATCGACATCAATATTATGTCATCTCTCTTGTCATGAAAGCAGCAGCCAATTTCAAAATTTCATTAATGGTTCCAAAAATCGTGAGCTATAGCACGCCAAATTAAGTGCTCATATGATATACTATTATGTGCTCATAGTTCGGCCTGTAGAAGAGTAAACTCTTGTGAACTATGGTTGGTACTTGGTGGCAAGAATCATTGAAGAGACACGGACGATAATGCTAATAAGTTATTCCTTTTTCACTTCTCTTTGCCGCACCTATAAAACGACCATGCCAAGGCTCGCCACCACCTTTCCTAACTCCCCTACACCTTCCTCCTCCTCCTTGAGCTTGAAGCGAGCTCGGGCAGACACCATGTTCACGCCGGCCGAGCTCCCGCCTCGCTGTCGCCGCTTAACGCCATCGTCGGCCTGTCTCGGGGGTATTATTCCCAAAACCACCACCACCCTTAGCTTCCTCGCATCGCAAGCATTCCATTTCCCTCCTTTCCCGTGCCTCGCTACCACCCCTTCGCCGGCACCGTGCCCACGCCGCCGCCTCCTGCAGCCAGCAGCCCTCCCCCTATCTGTAGTTCTCTGTAGCAACGGAGGAGGAAGACAACTACCGGCTCCCCTCTCTCACCCAATGACATATGAGTCCCACAACCCATATTTCCCCTCGCTCTCTGTAGCAGCCCTCCATATTTTCTTTGATTTTCCTTCCCGAGACACTTCGGAAGCTCCATTCTCCCCTTATAGAACTCCCATTGATATGATTATTATTTCTAAATTCAATCCCTACCCATCAATTTGGACTTAATTTAGATCCTATTTAAATTTATTTGTATTCAATTGGATTTAGTTGGTTTTAGCGTGTTAGATTCTGAGGTTCCGGAAAAGTAGTCACTAACCCTGATCAAGACCAAGCAACCAAGCAAGGGAAATCCTTATGTTGATCATGTTGAGACTGCTTTTCAAATGTAATTACTTTGTTTTAATATTATTACTTGCATGATTCCGTAACGTATGTTAAATGTTGACGTCTAGTTAATCCCTGTCAATTATTACTTTGTTAAATCCATCCCTGATTGATTTATAATAACTACCTTAATTAATTGCCCTTCGTAAATCATTAGGAGGTAATGTTTATGCTAAGTCTTGCTTAGTGATTAGGACAAAAATTGACACAAACATTGCCGTCATGATATGGAATTATATTTTTTCGTGAAAGTAGTGTGGTGACATGGGTTGCCAAAAACTAGGAACATGCACTGACAGGCATTTTCTTGGTACGTGCGCACCAGCCCTTTGTACTTTTTGAGATTTTTCGCAGCACTTCACTGTTCCTCTCGTATCATGATTTTTCATTTTTAATCTATGGTATGGTAGAGGATGCAAAAAAGACAGCAGAGCTAGAGGAGTATAAGTATGAAACTATAGCGATGCCAGACTACGTACTCAAAACAATGGTAAGCGTCACAAAACCTTACTACTTCCTCTATTTTTTTATAAGGCGTATTTTATTTGAACACCGGGATTAAAAAGCGCATAGTACCAAGGAAATAGTAGAGAGAAATGATCATAAGGTCTATGTGATAATGTCTTGGTAATAAGAGAGAGGATAGTTGTGTGATTGTTTACTCATAAATGTTAAAGGGAGAGGAAAGATTAAGGAGGGCAAAAGAGATAAAAGACCATTAAACTTATATGCATGCTGTTCTGCTGAGCTAAAATGCTCAACAAAGCATGTAAGAAGATGTATATATGTCTAGCATAATATGCCACTGTAGGGGTATTATTATAATCAGACAGACATAAAAGAGATCAAATACCTATTAGTTTCCAGGCCAAACAATCCGCAAGCGCAAGCAAACCTAAAAAGAAAAGAAGAAACTTGTTGCGCTTGGGAGGAATCTTGTGTAGGTTCGATAGAGTGCGATTGGGCCTTTCCATGTGTGGCGTGCTGCTTCTCGGATTTATTTTCTTTTTCTTGGCTTGCATGACATCTGTGCAGTGCAGCACACACCACACATAGTGGCAGTTAATCCCTGTCCTATCAGTCTCTGGTTCATGCTAATTTGCTAGTCAACTTCTCGCTTACTTTTACTAGTCATGATTTTTATTTTTCTCTAATTATTTTGTTTTTAGCTTTTTAGTGATTCTTTTTTTCGTATTCGTTTGTATTATACATGATAGTGATAGGCTAACTTATTTTTTTTTCTATTTTTAGATTTTTTTAAATTAATTACACTAAATAAGCTACTATCAATTACAATATAATTTTAGTTATAAATCATTAAATTTCAGTCCAATCAAGCGGCCTCTAGAAATGCTCCTGCTTTTTGCGGCTAATGTATGCAGCCAGTTTGCTGATAACGAAAATGTTTTAGATGGGGGACACGGAGGATGTCCTCTTCAGTTAGTTGCTCAGAGCGTCGGTACACACATGCTGCAGTTGCTTCTTCAAGACTCCCGATTTTCTGTGTGTTGTTTGACGAATAAAGGATATGATCTCCAGAAAACTGCATTCTGTTCCATCTACTAAAAATATGAATTAAACAACTCCGATGTTATATTCAACCATCTGATATATTGGCCTATATAGCAACACCCTAGTTAAGCTCAGCAAATCTCGGGTGGGTTCTTTTGGCTGATGGTTTAAGTATTTGAATTATAGTTGTTCGCGAGAAGTAGTACGCATAGAAAAATAGTTACATGTGATTTTGGTTGGTACAGTTGAACTCAGTATATTTTTTACTACAATTTTTTGTTAACCCCGTATTTAAAAACGCACCGTTTAAAAACTAACTACTGTAGTATAAGTTATAAACTACATGCCGAAAAGAACCCAGTCGAGCATATCAACACTCATGGAAACGAATGCTGTTACAGAAGTAGCTCGCCGAATGGAGCAGTGTCGTTTCTAACTTTGCTTCATTTGTTGCATGCATTGCAAATTTGATCCCAAGTCTATAGTCTTGTCTGATTACTATTTATTTATTCGGCATTCGATGCTCAAATTTTTTCCCGCATCCCGACTTATTTGGTGTATTATGCTGTTTGCATTGCGATCTGAGCTCCAAATCCATCACCCAACCAGTCGTAACCTCTCACCATCCGGTGGAGGCAAGTGGTGTGTCGCTAACGGAGGCCGGTCTGAAGCGAGATCATTGCGAACAACGTCAACTATGACTGCGACTTCATGGGCACCTCCGACCCAAGTTGGTAACAATTGTATATTTTTCCAGGAGTTGATAAATATTATTCAGATATTTTCTTTCAAACTATTATTCAGTTTATGATCGTTAGATATTCTAATATCCATAAATTCTCCCCTTCAAAAAAAGAGCATTAGATCTTAAATCCAACGATTATAAATTTAGATAATTATTAGAAAGAAAACATTTAGATGATGATTAGACACCCATTTTTCCTGGTCTACACTCACCAGCACAACAGGACGAAGCAAGCCACGGCAGTGCAGGGGAAGGGGCACCAGCCTCGAGTCCACCTCCAGGCTCTAGTATGCATTTGGTCGTGTAACACTTTTTTTTACTGTGTAGTATATGTTGATGGTACTAAACTTACTATTCCATTCTATTTGGAAATGAAAGAGAAAACGAAATGCAGAAACGAGGCTCTCTTCGTTTCTTACTTTTCATTGTTATTGCTCTGGTCATCATGTTGGTTGTGGCAATAGATTCTGAGATCGGTCGATGGGTAACGAGTTAAGAGTTCAACATGGAGAGCGATCTTGTGCCCTGTTAATTTCGGTTCCTGCGCAAGAAAGCGGGAAAAAGCAGCTACTGCCCAAGGCATCATTAGTGGATACTATCTACTATTACAATGAGAGAAACCCTGTTAACTCCACACATATAGATTTTCTCATATAGATTCATTTACACACGTTTTTCAAAGCACATAAGTCAATATCCGTTGAATCCTTGGCTTTGATCCGCCTTGATCAGCCCAGCTCCACCTTGACTTAAACTGCACTCCACCTTGACTTCTGCAAAAACACTTGCGGTACTATTGCCTTACAGTACTACCGCACTTGTGCTTCTGGTACTTTCGATTTTTCTGACACTTCCAGAAAACAGCCCAAATCAAATGCAATCTTTGCAAAACCAATTTGATCATTCCACAAACATTGCAATGGTTCATCACAGTACTATCATGGACCTTTTCACATGATCCTTCAAAGCTGGCAGCCGCTTTGAGAGCCACCTAGTCCATGCTTTTTCTCTCTCTTTTCTGACCAGGAAGAAACTGCATTTGTGTATACATTGCATTCGTTTTTAGTGCCACACTATGTAGCGTAGCAAATATAACATGAGTATTTTTATTTGAGAAACATTATACGAAACATTGAAGCGAGTATATATGACGTCTCGTTTCAGAGCTAAGAGAGTTTTACAAGCTTAAATTCAACAAGAAGATGAAGAAACCAGGCACAGGTTCGCTAGCTATATATGAGCAAGCATTCCCCATCAGTAAACTCAAACTAGTTAGGAAACGCCTCTGACAAAACATCGTGAAGGAAGAAAAGTTGCTCCAGATTGATTTGATTCCGTAAAGATGACACCATCTCCTCCTTAAAAGGGAGCAATTGATGAGCAGCAACTGCTGTCTTCGACCTCTGTACGCTCAAGTGTGCGTGTTCGTGCCGACATTAGTTAGCTAGATTTCTCAGGCCCGTCCTCGTCATCTCCATCTAAAAGAAGGAACGAATGGAAGAATGAATAATCGGGAAACACGTACGGAAGCAAAACGGAGCATGTGAAGAAGTCAAAGCATTAATTAGCGAGCTGGATGAGTGAGCGTAACCGCAGATTTCTCGCCATCGCTAATGAAGCCGTCCATGTCTTCATCATCGCTATTAAAAATTAAAAAAATAAAAAAGAAATAAGATAATGATAATAACAACAACTAAGAAGCATTATTAATTTGGTGGATGGATGCCCATACCTGGTCTAGTAGGCATCATGTACATGAATTTGAATGGTGGGACGGTTGGGATGGACGTCTGCCGCGTGCCTTAGTGCAGCCTCCGCTTCCTCCGCTTCCGCAGCGTTGGCTTTGCTGCACCAAAGGTGAACGTCGACTTGCTCAAGGGAAAGGAGGTTCCCCATGTCCACATCCAAGCTGCCATTGGCGGCGATGTCAGACACTCGGACACAACAATAATAGAGCTGAAGCCTTGGCATAGCTCCTCGTGGAAACATAAATGGCACCGACACAAAATGTTGGAACAGGAACCGTCTCAGCCGTGGGAACGCGTCGGCGGCAACCACGAACCTCTCCATTGGCATGTCAATGAGGCCAGACGTTGCCCACAGGGAGAGATGAGTAAGAGATGGCAGCATCCCAAGGATCTGAATGTCCTCCCATCGCACTTCGTGCATACATAGAGACAAGTCGGAGAGGTGGTGAAGCGATGGCTTAATCCACGTCGGCAGCGTCGAGAAAGACCCATGTTCTACCGTAAATGTACGGAGGCATGGAGAGGGCACCCAGCCTTCCTGCATGGGCTCGATGCCTCCACCAACATGTAGACTTTGGATTTTGCTCAGATTGCTTAGGGATTCCAGGGAAGCTCTATTACACATGCCATCATCCCATCCAATCTTGAGCATCCTTAGCTGGGTCAGATGCCCCAGCTCTTTCGCAATGTCTGGCCCGGAAGAAGGGCGAACACACAATCCAGTGAGCTCTTCTAGGGACGCCAGAGCCCCCAACCCATTTGGCACTCCCGTATAGTAATTAACATGTAGGCGCATCAAATGCCTCAGGCCTACAACACTCGACGGCAATTCTCTTATACCAGCTCCATCCAAGTCCAGTGTCTGCAACAACCGTAACTTTCCAATTTCCACTGGGAGCTCACCAACTTGTGTATTTCTTAGCCCTAGGTACCTCAGGTGACCTAAATTCCCGACATACATAAGATGGCGACTTTCCTTGAGATAGCAGCCTTCTAAATCCAATACACGTAAAACATCAAAGCTTGAAAGAGGCGGCATTAGATTAATAGCAGGTGGAAAGATAGTAATGGACCTCACTTGTGACACCGAAACAGGAGGTGTGGCTTCATCTGCCTTGCTATTTTGGAGGGATAGCCTGCGAACCTTGCTTTGTGAATTAGACGTGCTTTGCTCAGTACCATCCAATATAGTAACAAAGTTTTCATCGCTTGACAAGGCACAGATGAGATCAAGCACCATATCATGTACACGACAAGCAGGTACTCTGCCATAAAAATCGTCCATGTATAACGGTTGGATCATGCTTCTATTTATGAGCTCACTCAAGTAACTCTCTCCGACCTCAAATAAGCTAGTAGTTCCTTGTTTTCCAAGCTAGACAAACCCTTCAGCTATCCACCTCCATATCAATCGATCTCTCCGGATCTCATAATCTTCTGGAAATACACTTAGATATAATAAACAAGCCTTCAGATGACAAGGTGGATCGTAGTAGCTAAGAGCCAATATCTTTCTCATAGCCTTCACATCAGGACTATTTTCGAGTCCAGCACCAATAGAGTCCAGGACTATTTTCCACTCCCTCTCATCTTGCACTTTGCTGGCCAACAAACTAGCTACCGTGATGATAGCCAATGGCACACCACCGCACTTCTTTAAAAACTTTTCAGATACTCCAGCCAGTTGATCAGGACATTTGTCTTCACCACCAAAAATCCTTCCGTAGAATAAAATTTTGGAGCTAGCTGGACAAAGGGGCTTAAGCTCGAAGGCACCACCAACTTTCTGGGCAACATCAAAAAGACGGGTGGTTGTGATTACTCTGTTTCCGCGGTCATTCTCAGTCAAAGCACATTTGATCACTTCCCACGCTTCTACATCCCAGATGTCGTCTATGACAACCAAGTACCTGTGCATGGATGTTGTAACGCACAAGTAATGCATGTATTAGTAAAACTAGCATCGCACACGTCGAATCCATAAAACGCATTCTAAAACATATGTAGATATATTTTTGAACGGAGGGAGCAGGAAATAATAAATATTTCATGGAATGACTGGTGGAGGAATGTAATGTTCAACAGACAGAAAAAATGGAAATGAAAGAATTAGCTTAAATCATGCATGAACGACATGATCTCACTCTAAATTATATTGCAAAACTCACCTAATGTATCCAATTAATTGCTAGAATTCCATAACACGCAAACTAATCTAACAAAATTTAGATTGGCCTCATGAAAGTTGAAGGACCAAATGGGAAATTTTTTCCCCAAAATGTAAATTGAACTTGTGAGAAAATTGACACGCTGAATTATACAAATTTAATTTGGATTTAGATTATTTTGTATTTAAAAACCAAGAAATATATCTGCTGTCTATCTCTAAGGAAATCATATCATTTTGTTTTACATATTTTGATATTTAAATATTTCGAAATTTGGTTTCAATCCACTTTCAGAACGCATACTCGACATAAAATTGGGGCTTCTAAGTGTACTGATCGAGTTGATTGCATTGGGTGTTTGTAGGGGTCTAGTCTGTATCGGATATTTCCCAAAACAACCCCATGCCAGATCTGAGTCGGATATATTTCACGTAGAAGGGTATTATTAGATTCATCATGAAAAGTATTTCTATAATATTATAATTTTTATAAATATATAATTTTTAAATAATAGTTAAAGATGTATATTAGGGACCATGATGAGGTTTGAAAATACTTAGATGGTAAAGGTCTTTCTTGTCTCCAGAAGTTAGATTGTAAGGTAAAGCACTCTCTCACTTAATTAAAATTGGGTCACTTTCTTTTCACAACCAATATGGTATTATTTCAAAAAAAATTTATTGTGCTTTCGTTACAGAGCTCCCATTGAAATCGTCATTCTCCTTGAGAGCTATACGTACAGCTAAAGGTATTTGGTTACGAAATTGAAGTCATAAATCACATTGAGCCATTGGCTAATGAGAACTATAATTTAAATTTAGTACTATTAGACAAGTATTGGTTGGGCTGAGTAGCATTGCATATGTCCACTGTTATTAATTATTACATACACAATCGATCTGTATAGGTTATATACATGCATGTTGTAAAGTTGATATATATATACGATTTCGACGAATCTCTGATTAGTGCTAATTATTAACAAGACGCGCCAACATTCTTGTATCGAATATGCAAGGACATCGAAGCGCAGCAAAGAAATTCTAGGTAATAAAGTTATTGATTTGAAGGGAAGAACTCTGCGATGCGTACGTACCTCTTGCTCTGAAGGAACTTTTTGATCTTGGGGATGAGCTGCGTTTCATCCATTCTTGATTTATGAATGTCTTCATACTTCTCCTCGTCAAATTGGTAGAGCATGTCCTTTAAAATCTTCTTCGCGTCAGGATTCTGAGACACAGAAACAAAAGCCCCGCAATCGAATTGTGCCTTAAGCTTCTGATACACCACATTGGCAAGAGTTGTCTTGCCCAACCCTCCAAATCCATAAATAGAGACCGTCCTCAATCGCTGCTCGGACGCATCGTCACCCTCTGTCAACATCTTGATCAGCTCGTCTCTTGTGGAGTCAGTGCCAACGAGGTCTTTCACATCTTTGAACATAGCCATCAGGCGAGGGTCAACGGTAGCACCAGCGCTGATGTTGAGCGTCTCGAGCCCGTACCTTTGGCGCAGATCGGCCAGCTGCTTGGCGAGGTCCTGGGCTTCTTCCATGGCGGCGGCGATCTGATGGAGAGCCCTGCCCTTGGTAAACAGTCGGGTGGCCTTCTTAAGGGACTTCTTGACTCTGATCTTCAAGTTGGCGCCGGCGGGCTCGCAGTCACGGCCCTCTTCCACGCGCACCATGAAGGCGTCGATGCGCACCATGATGACGAACCTGCTCGTCGAGCTGGTCAGGGGGAACCTCGGCCACCTTGCGGAGGGCGGCGTGCATCATCGTCAGCTCTGTCTCGAGAGATCTCACGCCTTTCTTCACGCGCTTCTCTAGGTTGTATTCATCCTTAAGCAGCTCCCCGAGCTGGGGGAGGAGGCTGCCCATCGCGCTCGTCGCAAACTCCATGCCCGCTTGGTTGATTCAGATGTGTGTGGTGGTATTGCTGTGCGGAAAGACGGAGTTGGATCAATGCGATGCCACCGTCCATCCACCGACACTTCCATCTAGTTACTCGCTTCTTTGTTTTTGTTAATCAGCTAGCTCTCTCGTGGTTTGGTTGCTCGAGCAGCAGCACCACGTGCGCGCGCATATATATATATATATATATATATATATTAGTATAAATAACAGGGGCACCATGGTGCCTATGCTCCATGAGTGAGACTTTCCATCTATGAGTGAGATTTTCCATCCATGATTAAAACTTTCCATCCATGTTAATGACTTCCTTTCCATAATATTGTACTAGCACGCATCTAAAAGCAATCCAAAGGCAGGGAGGTTTGGTGCCCAGGCACCTTGGTGTCCCATTTCAGCGTCCTATATATATATATATATGGTATATATGTGTATATATGTGTATATGTATATGTGTGTGTGTGTGTGTGTGTGTGTGTGTGTGTGTGTGTGTGTGTGTGTGTGTGTGTATATATATATATATATATATATATATATATATATATATATATATATATATATATAAAGTTCTGATAGAAGCCAATACAAAAAAAAGGCCCTAAACGTTCACACATGCAAAAGTACTCATCCATTGGCGCCTGGAACTACAACTAGTGTAATAGAGCCCTGGAGCACGGTAGAAAATCACCAAGTAGAAGCCAATATAGATGAGTACTTTTGAAGCACAACTAAAAATTTTATACAAAACTTTCATTTGCATCGCTAACGTGCCAGAGAAATTTGCTGCTACACTTCATTCTATACTACACAACAAAAATCATCGAAGACAGGACATGTAATTTCGCCTACGCCATTCGTCTTCGCCAACTATACAAGCAAGCATTGGGTTTTCGAATGAGCTGAATATTTCATACAAGACTTTCACTTGCACTGCTAACGTGTCATAGAAATTTGCAGCTAGAATTCATTCTATATCTCACAACAAAAATCGTGTAAAGCAGGACATGCATATTCGCCTACGTCGTTTGTCTCCGCCAACCATACATATGAGCATTTATTGCCGAATGAGCTGAAAATTTCATACAAGACTTTCACTTGTACCGCTAACGTGCCATAGAAATTCGCCACTGTAATTCATTCTGTACTGCGTAAAAAAATCATGGTAAGCAGAACATGTAGTTTCGCCTACGCCGTTCATCTCCGCTAACCATATAAGCGAGCATTTATTATCAGAATGAGCTAAAAATTTCACACAACACTTTTACTTGCACCGCTAACGTGCCAAAGAAATTTGCCACTGCAATTCATTCCATACTGTATAATAAAAATCATGAAAGGCAGGACATACACTTTCGCCTATGCCGTTCAACTTAGCCAACCATACAAGTGAGCATTTGTTGTCCAAATGAGCTGAAAATTTTACACAAAACTTACACTTGCACCGGTAATGTGCCATTGAAAGTTGCAATTGCAATTCATTCCGTAGTGTGCAACACAAATCGTGGAAGACATGACATACACTTCGCCTACACTATTCGTCTCCACAAACCATACAAGTGAGTATTTATTGTCTGAATGAGCTGACAATTTCACACCATATCTTCACTTGCACCGTTAATATGTCAAAGAAATTCACCTCTGCAATTCATTCCATATTGTGGAACAAAAATCGTAGAAAGCAGGACAGACACACTTCGGGAGCAGGCTGCCCATGGCACCCGTCACCAACTTCATGGATCGATCGGTACGTAGCTCTCTTCCTTTGTTACGGTCGAGTACTAGTGGCGGTGGTAGCAGTGCTTGCTGCGTAGAAGAATTGAGATCAAGTCACGTATGTTAGTATGTATGACGAAGGCAGCTTAAGCTAGCTTAGAAAATCAGATGTGATCTTGGGACGGGCGAAAATGGCAGCTGCACCGCACGTTGGAGTGTCGGGGGGCAACTTGCTACAAAAAACCCTAAAGTATTTGCGTCTCCAATCTCCGTCTGGACGCAAGATGGCCTCGTAATTCATAATAGTTTACGCACGCCAAAAAGAGAAAAAGATTCCTCGACAAGCCACTGAAATTGGGACGTGGAGTGTTGTTCTTTAGGAATTAGGACTCACCGTCACTTGATAGAATCAAGTCTAGATCTATCAGAGTTTTTTTTCCTATGGGCGCCCTACAGGCAATCGAAAGGTCACCGTCATATATATAGATTCTTCGGCCCCTATGGAGTATGGTTGTGTGGACGTCCATAATTCAAATACAGCGGGTCATGCTGCCACCAGTTACCTCTGTTACTGGCGGATCAGCACTAACAGTTGATGACGAGGAAGTAAATGAACAATCTGATTTTACAACCATGAGGGGGACACAGCTACTTGTCATCTCAGGATCAAGTTAAAGAAAGGAGATCAAAATTCACCAGCTAGCCATGGCACGATTCCAACACCATTACAGAAGCTTGCTCATCAAAAGCTATGCCATGAAAGCAGGATTCTATGTCACGAAAGCAGGATTGATTAGACTTTCTGAAAGGATTAAGAGGGGTGAATGAGCCCAATGACATGTCTTGTAGAGTTGATAAAAAAATATACTAGAAATTTTCAACAAAACATTTAGCCTTTAATTTAGTGAACTCGAGTTACAATGGCTCAGATAAAAAAAAAGCCCATATCAAAGACAATCTAGATTAAGAGAAAGTCAGAATTAAAATAAAAATTAGTAATTTGATTCTCATACAACTTTCAAAGTAACATCTATAAATAACTAAAATAACGTCCATCATCGTCAGCTCTGTCTCGAGAGACCTCACGCCTTTCTTCACGCGCTTCTCTAGGTTGTATTCATCCTTGAGCAGCTCCCCGAGCTGGGGGAGGAGGCTGCCCATCGCGCTCGTCGCAAACTCCATGGTCAGTCGGTAGGTAGCTTACTTTCTCTTGCTTTGTGTGGTGGTTGCTGCATGGGGCGTCGTGTGGGCAGCTTATTGTCGTGATCTTGGATGGGCCGGAGAGGGAAAAAAAAAGGACCGATCCAATCTTTGTCGTTTGCTCGAGCGAATTATCGATCGATGCATCAATTAATTTCTATATCTGGGTAGACAGCACTCATATAATTATATCATGAGCCTAAATGAGCACCCCGTAATTATATCATGTGAACGGAAGCAGCTACTTTTATTACGAACATATGCTCCTCCGCGTAAAGTAAATCGTAAAGCAGTCCCATAAACAAGACAAAGGAATACAAACAATCATCAAAGAATTAAGAAAAAAACAGTGCCTAGTTATTTTACTTGAGTGGAAAGAAAAACAAGTGATTGAAAACGACATGCACTAAATTCTGTCTCCCCATATATGTAGTAGTATATGAAGTCAAGGTCTTCATTCTTTCTTTTTTCTTCGGCGTGCAGTATATGAAATAAAGGTCTTCAAATACCAAACTCTTGTCTCCCCATAGGTCCCGCTTCAGATGGTTCTAGCTTCTAGCTTATTTTAGTTTTTAACTTAATAAGCTAGAAACCACTTGTAACACGTCAGCTTCTAATTTTAGCTTTTAGGTTTTTTTGCTTTTTTTGCCTTCTTATTTTGCATTGTTCGTAATAATATAACAGTATTTAGATCCTCACACAAGCATTGGTTTCCGATTCCATAGATTCTTCGGCCCCTATGGTTGTGTGGACGTCCATAATTCAAATACAGCGGGTCATGCTGCCACCAGTTAATACTACAAGAAATCTGGGGTTCTGTGACGGCCTGTTTACGTCATAAATTCTGGATTCTTTGTCATAGCAGTTGTATTTATGACGGTTGCATGACGAAAACCCATCTGTCATAGATCATGCGTGTTAAACCATGTTTAATGACGAAAACATGTTTTTTCATCATAAATTGTATGACGATCCTTATTGCGTCATAAATTTATGACAATTGATTTTCATCATAATAAGGTTAAAAAACTGTCACTAAATAACTTAAGGCCTGACTAGGCCCATGTACTAAGCAGGCTATTAATGGGCCAAATATAATTGTGGGCTTAATTTATTATATGGCAAGCCCATTTACAAAAGTAAAATTGACACCATTATTTGGGCCAAAATTTATTTTGCAGCCTGTTTATTTAGTGGGCCAAAAACAATCAAGCCCAAACTTCAAACAGGCGAAAATGTATTTTGCGGTCTTTTTAAAGGCCTAGCACATTTTAGCATATAGACAAAATCAGCCCATTTCAGCATCAGCCTATTTCAGCATCAGCCCATTTCAGCATCCATTACATAATCAGCCCATTTCAGCATCCATTACATAATCAACCCATTACATAATCAGTACATGCATCAATCACAGCCCATACACATGCATCAAATCATCCATAATCTGATTCCAAAGGATAGATAAATATGGTCACATCCATCAGTAAGCTTACAAATCCCAAATAACACATTTCCACATAGCAAAAGGATAGCACTAACAAGGTTTATAGCAGAAATTAATATGGTCTGAACCAGATCAGCCAAGTCTCAAAATAATAGCACAACTGATGTTTGTAGCACAAATTACTATGGTCTGAGTAGCCAAGTTCCAAAATCAGAGGTAGAGTTAAAGGAATGGCCTTACTCCTTGCTGAACATGCGACAAAAGAAAGCATTGGTCTCATCTTGTGCCTTCTTCAACTGGTCTTGTGCCTTCTAACTGCCTGCATCTTTCATTTTCTGATTCCTCCACCTTCTTCTTCAAAGCCTCCAACTGATCCTTAAGTTCTTCTTTGTCTTGCTTCTCAGCCGCAACTTCTGCTTCAAGTTCTTCAACCCATGCATCATTAATGGCTTTGGAGCTTCTCTTTGGGGCTGCTAGCTGAAGGCCAATATTTTGAAGAAAATTTGATTTCGGCAACACTTGAGCAACAGCTTCAGCAGGGGTCTTTGAAACTTGGCCTTCTTCTGCAGGTGCAGCCACGATGGATTCCATTGTAGCCTAAGAATATCAACATATCAGTAAGAGTGTTCTGAAATTAATATACCAACTACATGCTGCTCATGTATTTAAAACCAGTGGAAAGGTGGCCAATTATGTATTTAAAACCAGTGAAGACATGAAGTTCTGTTAAGATGTGGTGGGAGTGTTGTCATGCTTTTGCCTGTTTGGACCACGTGGTAGCAAATACACATTCGAAAACATTCAACGACTTGATTGTTTTTGTGATATGTATCTAACTGTTGATTTTGTTTGCTTTTTTACCAAAAGAAAGAGTTGATTTTGTTATATATGATTTGAGTGCTGGTTCTTGTAATATTTTACATGAGAAATGTGACAAGTGCACAAATTAAGGTAAAATGCTTTTGCACGTGTGGTTCATACTTTACATACTAAGCAAACCATTTGATTTGACCAGGAATAAGTAAACCATTTGATCTTTCAGTCAAGTGGGGAATGCCTCCAGGTGCCTATCCTTCAGCATATGAAAAGCCCGCCCTAGCTAGAGGTCGCCGCCCCACATTCCTGCACTACAAAAGAACCCTGTATGCCCTCCATCCCACACAAAAAGTAGCCACTAGCAAACCCTAGCTACGTAGTCAAACACTAATCCTAAGCCAAGTCATTTGTCCTGTTCTTTTGAACAACACTAATCCTAAGTAAGTCATTCGTCCTATTCTTTTGAACCACAACTAATAGATTTTAAATTATACAGTTATATTCTAATGACAGGTTGGAAAATCCAAATGCCTGTAGTAAAAAAACTCTTCCTCAAATACCAATTATTAGACTAATGTGTCCTGTGTGTAGTCGCATGTCAAGTTGAGGAACAGAAAAAAATAGTAAGAGATATTCAAAGTAAACCAGAATCTACGCTAGTAGCCATATTAATTTATGCTACAAACTATTCAACTCACTTTACATGGGTACACATTACAGTACTCAACTCATTTTGCTGGTGAACAAATAATATGTGTTTAAAACATATATATAGTTCAGAATGGAGCATGTACTTACAATAGCTTCCTTTACAGGCTCACTAAAACCAGTCTTGCTGCTGCAATGGAGCACCTTGAAAAGATCTATCGCAGTCGGTGGTTCATCTTTATATTTGTCTTGCTTCTAAAATTATTCACAAACATTTTATAGTTGTAAGATTAGAAGAAAAGTTGTTCAATGATGAATGAACGTACACACAATGTTTCCATATCTTACAACGGCATGGGTTGTCGCAATATAGCACCGAGATCTGTCATCCGATGAAACCTAACTTTCTCACGATTAAGTGCATTGATTGCACACTGGTCTGTGAGCAACAATTTAGTAAGGCAGAAAGATCGGCTATATAGAGAGATAAAAATTAGATGAATTTGAAACCAGATTTGCTAAGATATTCAACAAACATCAACACTCTCTCTTTAAGATATTCAAAAAATTACATCTGTACTTCTATAACTTGTGTGAAGCAGAATGATGTGTTTAGGCTGCAGTCCAGACTGCTCTTCACTACTACAAAAACGCTTATATTAGACGCCTCATCACGCTGGCGGTTCATAAAACCGCTCGTGTTAATGCAATCCGCTGCGGTTCTTATCAAGAATCGTGCGATATTATCACGACGGTTCTAAACTAGAGCCGTCGTGATATTCGAATATCACGAGCGGTTCTTGATTAAAAACCGTCGTGATATTGCGAATATCACGACGGTTCTTAATCAAGAACCGTCTGTGATATGCCAGTATCACAGACGGTTCTTGATTAAGAACCGTCTGTGATATTCCGCAATATCACAGACGGTTTTTAATCAAGAACCGTCTGTGATATGCCAATATCATAGACGGCTCTTGATTAAGAACCGTCTGTGATATGTTTCCCGCTTCGCGCATCTCTAAAATTTCAAAATTTCCCGCCTGAGTTCGAGTAGTATTCCGTTTTGACATACCTTCACTAAAACGGGCATAACTTTTGCATACGGTGTCCGTTTGCGATGTTCTTGTACTCGTTGGAAAGCTAACGACGAGCCCGATCCAAAAAAACCGACCCGCTTGCGCCAGTCGACCTCCAAGACCCTCAAAATCGGCCTTCTTTAGCCCCAAATTTGCGTTGCAAGTTTTTGGTTTCTAATTTTGCCAAAATTTTCAATCTTCCCTTTGGAATTTGGATTTTGCCTCAACTGCAAAGTTGTAGATCTCGTCGAAACCTTTCAAATGAGTATATATAATCCATATAGAACTTTATTATTTTATATTTTGAGACTAGTTGTTTATATCGTATCGGTATATATAATAGCCAATATCACGAGCGGTTCTTACCAAAGAACCGTCAGTGATATTTTCTGACAGTTCTTACCAAGAACCGTCTGTGATAATTTATCAGAGTGGGCCCGTCAATCCTCCTCAACCCAATTCCAGCCAATAGAAACCGCCCAACCCACACCCCACGGATCGTAGCTCTCCCTCCTCTATAAATACTCACCCGAAACCATCCACCCCCTCCCTTCAAATGCATCTTAAGTTACCTCCCTCCATTGTTTCTTCTAGTATTTGATTCTGTGGGTTTAGGTTTCCATCGTAGCCTCCATTGTTGCTACTTTGTTGGATTTAGGGTTGCCCGGGAGCTTACAGTGAGGCGGCTGCTAAGAAGGCCTACCCGAGCTTGTGATGGTGGATTGTTCTCTGCTATGTTGCATTCATTGTTCTCTCCATTGATGGTGGATTTTTTCTCTCTGAGTTTTGGTAGATTTTTTCTGCTATGTTATCTGCTATTATAATGGTGGATTGTAATCTTGTGATGTTGTAATAGTAGATTGTAATATTGTGATGTTATAATGGTGGATTGTAATCTTGTGATGTTGTAATGGTGGATTGTAATCTTGTGATGTTGTAATGGTGGATTGTAATCTTGTGATGTTGTAATGGTGGATTATAATGGAAATAAAATGTTCTCTGCTATGTTTGATATCGTATTTACTTGTTTTCAAAAAGCATAGCTAACATTTCCCGAGGCTAATTGAAAAATAGAAAAAAATTAGGTATAGAATGAACTATAATAGACTGCTTTGTAGTATAAATCGTCTGTGACACAGACACATCACAGACGGTTCAGACACATCACAGACGGTTCTAAACTTAGAACCGTCTGTGATGTGTGAGATCACGACGGTTCTAAGTTTAGAACCGTCAGATTGTATTTATCACAGACGGCTCATTAAACCGCTGCGTGATAACCTTCGATTATCACTGACCCATAAATTCAGACGGTTCAAAAAACCGTCTGTGATGACGTTTTTGAACCGTCTGTGATGATGATTTCTGTAGTAGTGCTTGTATCATAATTTTTCTGGTTTTGGCTCAAGCTATATGGATTTCATTCTTCTCCGTTCAAGAATTGCTGATTACATAATTTGTGTATGCCCAATTCCATGCTATAATAGCATAAACCCAATTCCAAACTGCAACACAACCCTATATGTTGTTGCAAAAATATAATAATATCTAATAAGCACACAATTATCAGGGTAACAAGCCAAGCAAATTCAGGTATAATTTTAAGGATGGCCTAGTGTATACAGTCCAATACAGCACAGCTATAGAATCTTAGAAACAATCAAATTGGCCTACAATACAAAGAAATAAACACATACATGCCACAAACCAGTGCAAGAAAAATAAACAGCTTAAGAAAGCAATTGACCTACATACCTTGTGCTTTGGGCTTGACCACATCTCCACCAGCTCTCTCCATTGCTCATCAGTCATACTCGTCATTGGTGACGTTGTTCTCACTTGGTTTGCTGGTACACCATTGAAGTAAAGTTTCTTCAAATTGTACCTCATTTGCCATTGTCCAGTCTTGAGCAAATCAGTACATGCCTCTGTGGTCGCTTCTTTGTTGGTATCCATTGTAAATTGACCCTAGTCAACAGCATGTCAAGAGCACGTGCATCAGAAAATAGGCGTTAAAAGTATATAATGTGATAGAAAAATTTTAACATTAAGGGCCAGTTCAATCAAAGGAATGGTTTTACTTTGTACAATCTGATTCAGTTGTAATTTCATTAAAAAGTGAACGGTATTACTCAATTTTTGGCATACAGGAGGCAAACTAGGGTCTTGTAGTGTCATGCCTAAGTTAGGAACAGAAATGTGCAAGGTAAACTTTAGCTTTACTGATGAGTAAAATGTGACTAAATAATAAAGTACTTGCTAGTAAACACCTGAGAATAGTTGAACAATGAGATCATGCACACACTTAAAAAAACTGGTAGACAATAGCACATGTAAAAACAAAAAGTCAAACACCTGGATTGCCCCATTATGCACACACTAAAAAAAACTAAACATATGGCCTTTATCTACTTACAGAAATTTTGCCCATGTAGTCTGGAATAAGAGACTTATTCTTGTTCTTCTTGTACTCCTTCCAGTGTGTAAGGATTGGGATATGTTGCCTCAGTATAATCCCCCCTCTGATGCCAACTTTGCAGCTTGCATAGGTGCCTCCGGCCGTTTCTTCCCTTCGGCAATGACCACCGGAATCCTAGTGTTTAAGCCTCGGCTTATGCGATCCAAGTCTCTGCCCATGGTTATTCCTCTATTCCATCGATGTACAATGCGATTTGATTGACCTGAAAATAAGTGACATTGTTACATAGTAAGTGCAAATCATTTTCATATGCAAATGTGTAAACCATATTCTTGGAGAAAGGAGTATTGCTTTCTTGCCTTCATTGCACATTTCTGTCTCATGGTCAGGTTGGGTAAGACAATTGGCAATAGTCAATGCATCTTCTTTTGGGTAAGACAATTGGCAATAGTCAATGCATCTTCTTGTATAGTTGTAGTTGTACCATGGACACCTTCCTCGCTTCGAGTCAGTTCCTTTGTCCTCTGCCTAGTCACTCTAGGAGATTGATTTTGGTCTTGTTCATCAGGTGCTCGCACTCTCTTTGAACCTCTTGCTCCTGCATTAGTAGTGATGGTGTCGCAAGGTACATTCTGTGAAACCTGCATGACCTCATATGCATAACCCAGGAAAAACAAAAATCTAGATTAATCTTTTTGCATACTGAACACAAATGAGCAATAAGACTGAAATGACAGAAGAAGAAATACCTTATCAACTACACCCTGTTCATTGTCATCACTATCTCCAGGTTCATACAAAGAACCAGAGTTTTCACGAGCCATAGCCTTCTTCGTTGCAGTGGTCTTGTTCACAAGTGCAGCCTTGTTTGTTGGAGTGGTCTTGTTCACAATTGCAGCTAATGCACTGATACCAAGGGATTGAAACACACGATTGTTCCTCATGATAGTTTCAGCCCTTGCTCTTTCACATTCAGTGGCTGGCAACTCTGTGAATGCATAAAAGAAAATAAATGTGGGGTGTAATGTTTGAGGTCAGGCAACATAAGCAGACACTCGTGTGTACATGTTTTTCAACAAAAGACTAATATGTATTCAAGAAAAAAACCCTAACAGCAGTGCCAAAGATATATTTCCTGTTAGAACTTAACATACAAAAATGCAGGAAAACGGATCAACGTCAATAGCCTCATCAAAGATATCTTTCCTGTTAGAACTCAACATACAAAAATGCAGGACTGACTTCTTGGAAGATGACCTAACTCTCTGTCAATTGTGGGCTACTGAATTTTCTTCCGTGCCTAACTTTAATAGGACAACCCTAAACTTCTAGCAGGCAAGATGGACAAACAAAATGTATTCTCCAAATACGCACTTCAAACTCTACCTTCAAACCGACTACAGATTTGTAGTAGCAAAGCAGTAAAAGGCATTGAGTGTCAGACAACTCTACACATGAAATCGACTACAGCAGTTCTACAACTCTACCCTCAAATTTTGACCGGACGATACCCTAATTAAACATATCAGCGGCGAACACAAACATTTCATGCATAGGTAAACAACTATGTGCAGCCTTTCTAATCGCCGACCAGAACCATATGCCAAAGGCCCAAGAAATTTGACGATTTTACCTGCTGGTTGCCGTCTGCTTGCTCCCAATTTCCGAGCAGGAGGCATCGTGTTCAACGGTGGAGTAGAGGAGGACGCCGCTGATGTCGGAGTAGGGCGCGTCGTCAGCTCGAGTTTCGGAGCAGTGGGCTCGTCGGCGACGCCTGGAGATGTTGGAGGGGGGCCGACGGCGGCTGCTGGAGTGGTGGAGTGGGGGGCACGGGCCGCGGCTCCTGTTCGACGGAGACGGAGAGGATGGGCGATGGGATGAGCCCCGAGTGGGTGAGGGGATGGGCGACGGAGACGGCGAGGATGGGCGAGGGGGCCGGGACGGAGAGGAGCGTGTGTGCGGCGTGGGAGGAGTGGATGAGCCCCGAGTGGGGATGAGAAGGGAGTGGGGGCGGCGCCTAGCACGACGAGTGGGGATAGGAAGGGTTCAGGGGCTGAGGTGCTTGTGCGGATTTTACAACCCTACCCTTGATACAGGGTTAAATGTCCCAGGCATGTTTGGATAGAAAGGTCATTGCACCTTAAATTTTTCGGGTCCAGGCCGCTCCGGCCCAAATCTTGGCGCCTCTGCCAAAATCTGGCGCCCATTGCCCAAATCCTGCCGCCTAAAGCAATTATTAGCTTTTCTTCCAAAAAAAATACATTTAAGGTGTTGTTTGGCAATACAGTATTATTTCGTAGGTGCAAACTATTTTCGCAGGTAGTTTATTGTGCAGAACAATACTACCGCTTTATTTTACAATTGAAACTGTTGTTTGCATAGAAAAAATACTTTCGCTGAAAAGTGCAGCATTTTGTTTTTTATTTTGCAAATAAACTGTGCTGCCTGGCAAATAACATGGGCCGTGGCCCGTTAAAACTGGACCAGCAAACAACACCTGGGCTATGGCAGTGAAAAAAATTGGGAAAAAAGCATGACATGTGGGGCCCATTAAAATACAAATGACTGTGGGACCAGCTAGCTAATTCATGTTAAAATTTAGATAAAAAATTTATGACGAACTGATATTGTCATTACTTTATGACAATTGCGAGGTAGTATGTTATGACAGAACATAGATCGTCATAAACATAGTACTTCTCTAGTTTATGATGACTTGTATTGAGTCTTGATGACGGACACATAATTTTCGCCACAAAGTCATGTTCCCTCCTGAAAAACGTCATAAAACAGAATGACTTAGCGACGAATTGACTCATCGTCACAAAAAAATCGTCATAGATCCCCAAATTTCTTGTAGTAATTACTTCTGTTACTGGCGGATCAGCACTAACAGTTGATGACAAGGAAATAAATGAACAATCTGATTTTACAACCATGACGGGACACAGCTACTTGTCATCTCAGGATCAAGTTAAATAAAGGAGATCAAAATTCACCAGCTAGCGATGGCACGATTCCAACACCATTACAGAAGCTTGCACTCATCAAAAGCTATGCCATGAAAGCAGGATTCTATGTCACAAAAGCAGGATTGATTAGACTTTCTGAAAGGATTAAGAGGGGTGAATGAGTCCGATGACATGTCTTTTAGAGTTGAGAATATACTAGAAATTTTCACAAAAAAACATTTAGCTTCTAATTTAGTGAATCCAAGTTATAATGGCTCAGATAAAAAAAAAGAGTCCATATCAAAGACAATCTAGATTAAGAGAAATTCAGAATTAAAATAAAAAATTAATAATTTGATTCCCATATGTAGGATCGTTGATAGCAATCAGAGGGGGTGAATGATTGCAATGCACAGCGGAAACTTTTTTAGATTTTCTACCGTTTAATGTGGAAAAACAGAAATAACAAAATCCAAAAAAAATATTTTTACTGTAGCAAACACTGTAGCGTGAACTGTAGCAGTACTGTATCGATTTACTGTAGCAGCGAGAAAACTTCCGATCCATCAACAGATCGTGCATGTTTTTGCTCAAATTTCTAATCAATTTTTAATTAAAAATAATTCATGTATGTAAGCAACAAAAATACCTAGACATAGATCAATGCATGGAGAATATATGGGAATCAAAAAACCAAGAAAAAGAATAATATATGTGAATTTAAAAACTCACGAACTTAATTGAAAAACCGAAGAATTTGTTGATCCATGCACCATCAGCATGTATGCAAGCCACTTCCATCAGATCTCGAAATCCGTGCCTTTCTCTGTTTTCCTTCTTTTCTTGCATGCGCCTGCAGTCTTCACGTGTATGTGGAAACAGGCGTTCGCTTGCTCTCTGTGTTTTCTACGCGTGATGTTGCTCGCCTTTTTCGATGGACAAGTCGACGTCGGCGAATACAGCGCTCAGAATCACCGATCTGCGCAGGTATGAAGCGACGTCCGTGCACGAGACCAAGACCGAGACGAGAACCACGTCGGAAAATAAATTTTTTGTTATAGATCTATTATTTCTGAATCATGGTGGCTACAAAGTGCCTCCTGGCACCACCCAAACCCTAGAACGAAAATTGCAACTTAAAAGCCACAGGGTTGCCTCCAACCCCACCTCTATTTATAGTCTAGGGCCTAAAATCTGGGCTTACCCTAAGCCCACGAGTTCTAATCCAATTCCAACACCAAAGGGACCCGAAACCCTTCCTAACACGGGTTTTTCCAAAATTCCAACTTTTCTAACTCGTCTCGTGTCGAAGCCTCCAGGACCGCACCTCCCGTAGCTTCTCCACGCATCATCCACCTTTAATCTCCCATGCGCCCCAAGCATGAGCCCGACCATCTCGTGATCTCCTTGACCGTCTGAACCTCGGATCTCCCCATCCTAGTCTCGGTCCACCTCGTCACCAACCATGATCGCCTCCATACTCAACCTGCACATGCAAAGACCAAAGAACATTCTTCCGGCACAAGTTTGTCCAAACTTGACCAACGTAAATCCGCACACACGCAACACAACTCGCATAACGCCGCTAAAGAAAATTACCAAATATTCAATATCACAAATTAACCATTGTCAATTATTCATCACCAAAATATTCTAGACCTAGCCACACAGTCTAACACCATACAACTTCCAAAGTAACATCCATAAATACCTAAAATTCGGAATAATAATTAAACAAAAATCAGCAAATTAAAAGAAAGAGTTCATGTCAAGTACAATCCAAATTAACTAAAATTTGGAAGCAACAAATAAAATAAAATTAGTAATTTGATTTCTATAAGAATTTCAAAGTAAATCTAAAAATGACTTTGGAATAATAATTAAAAGAAAATAGAAGTCAGTTTTTATATGAATTCCAACCTAAAATTAAAAATAAATCACCGCATGTACGATCCAAACGCATGTAAATTTAGAATAAAAAGTAAAGAATGATTAGACATTTGATTTGTAAATAAATTTGAAACTTAAATTCACCAGATAGCCATGGCACGATTCCAACACCATTACATAAGCTTGCTCATTAAAAACCATGCAATGAAAGCAGGATTCTATGTCACGAAAGCAGGATTGATTAGACATTCTGAAAGGATTAAGAGGGGTGAATGAGCCCGATGACATGTCTTTTAGAGTTGATAAGAAAAAATAATATACTAGAAATTTTTTCACAAAACATCTAGCTCTTAATCTAGTGAATCCGAGTTATAATGACTCAAATAAAAAAGTCAATGTCAAGTACAATCCAAATTAAGAGAAATTCAAAATTAAAATAAAGAAAAATTAGTAATTTGATTTCTATAAAACTTCCAAAGTAACATGCATAAATAACTAAAATTCGGAATAATAATTAAACAAAACTTAACAAATTAAATGAAAGAGTTGATGTCAAGTACAATCAAAATTAACTAAAATTTGGAATCAAAAATAAAATAAAATTAGTAATTTGATTTCCATATGAATTTCAAAGTAAACCTAAAAAATAAAATGAGAATCATAACTAAAAGAAAATAGAGATTAGTTTATATATGAATTCTAACCTAAAACTAAAAAGAAATCCACACATGTGCATGTATGATCCAAACACATGCAAATTCAGAATAAAAATTAAAGGATGATTAGATATTTGATTTGTAAACAAATTTGAAGCTTAAATTTGTAAACCTATACTAATGAGACACTTCGAGGAAGCTCCTATATTAATCAGAAAAATTTAACCATCTGTCTCATGGAACTAACCACCTATACTAATTGTGCAAGTCCCCACAATTATCTATAAAAATAATGCAGCTTGCGTTGCACAAGTGCAGATGGGCTATGTGAAGAGTCATCTCACATAGCACATCAACCCCAAGTTTTTCTATGCTCATGAATTGCAAAAGATGGATGAGATTAAAGTACTGCACACTAAGTCATGTGAAAATCTGGCAGATTTATTCACTAAATCACTCCCTGCATCTAGCTTTGAAAGGTGCGTGCGAGGAATTAGAATGATGAGACTTAGAGAAGTGCAGAATTCAGGGGAGAATTCTCTCAAGCCTGTTAGTAAATCTTGATCATGAAAATCAAGTACCTAAAAGAATAAGTCTGAAGGCTGGATGAAATTGGGTGAGTTGTACTCTTTTTCCCTTGACGAGTTTTCCTGAAGTTTCTCGACCAAGGTTTTTAATGAGGCAATTCGTGCATCGTAACATAACATGTATCATGTACTCTTTCTTCAAATTTTTTCCACTAGGTTTTTATGGAGTTTTAACGAGGCATGAACATGTCGGATGAGTGCCCAAGGGGGAGTGTTAGGAAATCTGGGCCTGAGCTAGCAGTCTTGGCCCATCGTGGGCACCTCATCGGTAGACTATAAATAAGGAGCTGTACCGACAGATTTTGTACTCATGCAATCAAAAGCAATTAAGAAAGACCAGAAGTTCTCTCTACCTCTCTGTGTGTTTTCAATCTATTATTCTGTCTTCTGTGGTTGATCTCGTTTCACATTAAACAGAGGAATCGATCGGGCTGGTCGCCAGGGACGGTTCCTCAACAGAACTGTCCCAGTTTTTAAGTTTTAACAAATTTGCATAACCCCACAAATATCCTTTTCTCCATTTTTGTATGTACTTTTTGCAAACTCTAAATTATCATAGAATAACTTTAGGAAGATGTGTACGTGGTGGTAAGGATTGTAACTCCTTAATTTCATGTCCTATAGAGGATATGTTTAGGTCTTTAGCTTCATTAATTTCATGTCCTAGAGAGGATATGTTTACTTAAATCTTCTCTTATTTTTTGCATTTTCTTCTGGTACGAATCACTCTTTTGAAATGATTCGCATGATTGTATTGGCTTGAAGTAAATACAAGCCCTGGACATTTTGAAGAGCACTTTAACAGTCCTAACAATTCATTTGTTTGGTGAGTTTAGAGTCTTGTGCACATGAAAGTTCGCCTATGAAGACAAGATTCGATTTGTTGACAAAATTAATTTCCTGAAGAGAAGAGGGATTTACTGGGTCTTCCATGAGAAGATATAATGAAGAGAAGTTGATTTCAAGTACTTTCATGACTTTCCAAACATTTGAGGAACTTGAAATGAATCGTTTTGTGAAGATGTTATACAAGAAATTTGGATACTAGAAGAGTCTGGGCTCCTAGCTGCTTTTTGGAAAGCTTGCTACCATTTGGATGAAAATGTTAGTAATTTACTGGCTGTTGCTTCTTGAAGAATCATAGAGGGTTCGCTGAAATATGAAACTATGGTGGTAACTCATTGGGCACATACAATTTATGATCAATATGTGCCCTCTCCTTTGTTTACCATATGATATGAATTTTACGTATCCAGCATTTTTTAATTATACAGGGAGCCAAGAGGGTTTGCTTTTGTGGAGTTTGTTGACTCTGTTGACGCTTCTGAGCCACAATATCACATGAACCGTCAAATATTTTCTGGACGCGAGATTACTGTTGTTCTTGCTGCGGAGACACGAAAAAGGCCTGAGGATATGCGTCGACGAACTAGAGTCAGGTATGCCATACCCATTACTATCCTGAAAGTTTTTTCTGTGTTTCATTTGAGATGACTTGTGTCGCTGCACTGCAGAGGTTATTCTGATCATGAGGTCCACCGTAGTTCTTGCTTTGGTAATCTGATCTATTTCCAACTGCTATACTAATTCCTTGTCCGATTCTTTGAGCTGCTTAACTGAATGCTGTAGAGTTTAGATCATCTTTCTCTACTGATAGACACTGTAACCTGTCCATTTATAACTATCGCTGTTTGATGAATTCCCATGTAAATATCAGCAAAAAAAAGTAGAGCCTTGATCCATTTAATTTTATGCTTGATGTATATCGCAATTCCTTTACATTAGTTCTATCATGATCACACTAATTTTCCTGTCAGGGCTGACCTGCTGGTAGCAAAATGTGTTGTTCAAAATTGATATAATGTTTGAAGTTCTTTGCATACCATGCGTTGCAATATTGGCAAGTTGCTATCTTTCCTGCAGGATGGTCTCGTTCACGCTCCCGCTCTCCTCGCCATCGTGGCCGTGCTAGATCACGGTATGTCAGTGAGTCTTGTTGAATAAGTGTTTGACCATGATTTGCTGTGCAATAATCTTTGTTTAAATGGTATTATGTGCATGATAGGTCCTACTCTCCTGCCCCAAGAAGGCGAGATGACTACTCTGCTTCCCCAAAGAGAAAGGAAGAGCGCCGGGCAAAATCACCAAGACGGTCAAAAGAACATGATGTGGATAAGAAGCGGAGATCCTATACTCCGGATGATAGAAATGGCCGCCGTGATGCTGATAATGGTTACAAGGAGTAAGTTCTGTTCCTTCACTGTTGCTACATGTGATTGGCATAATCTAGTTAAGCTATTACAGAACTATCTGATCTCTGTGCACTCACCCTTGGGCTGCAGGACATTAAACCCACCATGAGAAGATTCCATTTTGAACCTTTTTGGACAAAAATGGATGGCTTTCAAGAGGCAGTTGCAGCTGCGTGGAGTTCTGTAGAGGCCTCAAATTGCCCTTTTGACACTCTGTCAAGGAAGCTGAAAGCTACTGCTAGACGCTTGCAAAGCTGGAGTCAGAGGACGGTGGGACATGTCCATTCGCAGCTTGTGCTAGCAAGAGAGGTGCTCCATCAATTAGAAGTTGCTGAGGACAGTCGTTCCTTGACAAGCATTGAGGCCTGGCTCTGTAATCTACTCAAAAAACACTCACTTGCTCTGTCTTCTCTCAAAAGAACAATAGCCAGAAGCCGTTCCCGGATTGACTGGCTGAAAGAGGGGGATGCTAACACTTCCTTTTTTCATTCTCATGCCCGTCATAGAAAGAGGAAGAATTTCATTGGCAAACTCACTGACGGTGACCAGGTGTATACCAGCCACGAAGAAAAGGAGCGGGTGATCTTTGACTTCTATGATGGACTCCTTGGTACAAGCCTGGACCGAGACGTCACTATAAATCTGGAGGAGCTCAACATTCCTACTCATGACCTCTCGGAGCTGGAGACTCCTTTTTCTGAAGAGGAGGTGTGGAGAACGATCTCCCATTTACCTTCGGACAAAGCTCCAGGCCCGGATGGTTTCACAGGGCGCTTTTATCAGACTTGTTGGCCTCTCATTAAGGGTGATATCTTGGCAGCAGTGTCTGCTGTTTGGAGCAGGAAGTTTATGAATTTCAATCTTCTCAATACTGCCTATATCACTCTCTTGCCCAAAAGAGATGAAGCCTCTCATGTTAAAGACTTTCGGCCTATTAGCCTTGTGCACAGTTTTGCTAAGTTATTAACCAAAATTCGCAAACAGATTGGCGGTCGGCTACATCGATGGTCACCCGAATCAAAGTGCTTTCATTAAAGGAAGATTTATCCAGATAACTTTATGTTGGTACAAAGATACCGCCAAATTTCTGCATCAACAAAGACAACCTCGGATACTCATCAAGCTAGATATTACAAAGGCTTTTGATTCGTAGCTTGGAGTTTTCTCCCGAGGTGTTGCGAAAATTGGGCTTTGGTTTGATCTGGTGTGATATTCTTAGTGGGCTTTGGCCTCCTCTTCTACTCAGATTTTGCTTAATGGCACCCTGGGAGGTCATTTTCCATCGCGAGGCTTGCGGCAAGGCGATCCACTGTCACCAATGCTTTTTATTCTAGTTATGGATGTGTTAAGTCACTTGATCACCAAGGCTGCAGAGGAGGGTCTGCTGCAGCCATTATCTTCCAGAGCTCTACACCACAGAATCTCTCTCTATGCTGATGATGTTGTCCTTTTCCTGCGCCCTTTGGCGAGTGACATAGATTTCTCTCTTAAGCTGCTAGATTTGTTTGGTGATGCTTCGGGCTGAGAACAAATGTTCAAAAGAGCGATGTTTATCCCATACAAAGGTACAGAGAATGACTTGGCTACCATACAAAGATCACCTCCGTGTGAATTACTTGACTTCCCATGCAAGTATCTTGGTGTTCCACTCTCCTTGAGAAAATTGACAAAAGCACAATTGCAGCCCTTTATTGATCGAGTTGCTGACCGGTTGCCTAGTTGGAAAGCGGATTTGTTGACCAAAGAGGGATGACGAATTCTGGTTCAGTCCGTGCTTACCTCATTGCTAGTTTATCTTTGTATGGCCATTGACCTTCCACTTTGGGCAATCAAGGCTATTGACAGGATCAGAAGAGGATTCTTGTGGAGAGGAAGAAAGGATGCGAAGGGAGGTCACTGCCTTGTAGCTTGGACCAAAGTGTGTCTTCCTCGTGAGCTTGGTGGACTTGGCATCTCTAATCTTCAGAACCTTGGATGGGCGCTTCGAGTAAGATGGCTATGGCTGAAAAAAACGGATCCTAGTCGTCCATGGACATTTTTTCATGTTCAAGTCCATCCATGTGTCGAGGCCTTTTTCTCCATAGCTGTTGTATCTGAGGTCGGGGATGGTCACAAAACCTTGTTTTGGACAGATCGCTGGATTCTTGGACAGAGGGTTGCTGATCTTGCACCCCAAGTTTTCGCCTTCGTTTCTAAAAGGAAAGCTAACAGGAGGACAGTTTTTGAAGCCCTCACTAATAATGCTTGGGTCTCTGATATCCAAGGGGCTATCACCGTGGGTGTCATTTCTGAGTTCCTTGGCCTTTGGGATATATTCAAAGAAGTATGCTTGCAGCCTGGAGTTGAGGATTCCCATATTTGGAGACTCTCCTCAAATGGTTTGTATTCTGCGCAATCAGCTTATAGTGGCCTCCTTCAGGGCACTGTCATTTTTCGACCTTGGAAAAGAATATGGAAATCTTGGGCTCCAGGTAAATGCAAGTTTTTTATGTGGCTGGTAGCACATGATAGGTGCTGGACAGCTGATCGTCTTGCTAAGAGAGGACTGTCTCATCCAGAAAGATGTCCCCATTGTGACCAAGAGGAAGAAACCATCAGCCATCTGCTGTTGTCCTGTATTTTGCTAGAGAGTTTTGGTTTAGATTGCTGCATGATTTTGGTATGCAATCCCTTGCTCCGCAGCTAACAGAAACATCTTTTGATGATTGGTGGGAGAAGATTCTAGGAGAGACCGAGGAGCAGACTAAGCAAGGCCTCAACTCTGTTGTCATCCTTGGCGCTTGGACCCTTTGGAAGCATCGCAACAATTGTGTTTTTGATGGAGTGCCTCCTAACCTGTTTAGAGCTTTACAGCTCGCTGGTGAGGAACTACATTTCTGGGGTTTGGCTGGGGCTAAAGGTATTTCTTACCTTTTTGCCTTGGTGCCAAACTAGGTCGTGGTCGGGCTCATTTGTAATAGGCGCGTGTTGGTTGGTTTTGAAGGACCTGGTGTGGGTGGGTGTGTGTGTTTGTAAGGGCTCTTCCCCTTTTTTCTTCTTAATATAATGATGCGCAGCTCTCCTACGTGTTCGATAAAAAAATTACAGAACTAATGTTGCTATACCTATTGGGGTCCCAAACTTCTTTTTAACCCTTGCTGCTGTATATTGGGCACAACCCATAATAGATTGAGTATTGTTACTTCATCTTATTTAAAGTTCTTTTGCCTCATATCCTGTGTACAACATCAGTTGTGTGTGCACTAGCTGATCATCAGTATAGGATAATCTACCCTGCTCTATAATACACCAAAATTTTCTTTACTAAATCCACCCCCTCAACCACCCCCACAGTCATGCCTAATATAAGTCCACCCAGGTTTGTGTACCAAAGTAATCCAACTTCATACAAATGAATGGCCTGGATCTCTTCTCAAACCTTCTTCTCTTACTCGTTGAAGATCCTAAGGTCAAAATTATTTGGATCATGCACATCATTGAACCCAAGAACCCATCCCATCACGCCCTTGCGTCCCCCTCCCTCCTCCTGAACCGCCCTCCCCACCCACCTCTCCTGAACCCGTGCGCTCTCCTCTTTCGCCGCCGCCTGCCTCCCCCCACCGCCGCCTCCTCCCCCGTCTCCTCCTCCTCCCCCACCCCTCCTCCGCCTCCTCCCCTCCCTCCTCCGCCGCCGCCGCCGGCCTCCCCCACTGAACCCGTGCGCCTCCTCCCCCGTCGCCTCCTCCGCCGCCTCCTCCCCCGTCTCCTCCTCCTCCCCCACCCCTCCTCCGCCTCCTCCCCTCCCTCCTCCGTCGCCGTCGCTGGCCTCCCCCACCGAACCTGTGCGCCTCCTCCCCTCTGATTTCTCCGCTGCCTCCACCCCCGCTCCTCCGCCGTCGCCGCTCCTCCTCCTCCCCACCCCTCCGCCTCCGCCACCGCCTCCTCCTCCCCACCCCGCCGCGCCGCCGCCTCCTCCTCCCCCCCGCGCCGCCTCCTCCTCCTCCCCACCCCTCCGCTCTGCGCCGCCTCCTCCTCCCCACCCCGCGCCGCCGCGACCCCTCGCTCGAGCCGCAGCCCTCGGCGACCTCGAGGACGACCTCGGCGACGACGGCGAGGCGCCGACTAGAACCGCGACCGCTCCCCACGCCCGTGCACGCGGCGGCGGCACGGCTCCTCGCCCAAGCCCGGAGCGCATACTCAAGAAGGCCGTAGGCGGAGGAGGCCGTGACGACATGACCGGTGACGGGCTAGATGACTGGGGGGGAGGCGGCGGCGTTGGCGGATACGGATGTGGATCCGGAGGCCGACGCGGCGAGGAAGAGAAAGGGCTCGTGACCGCGAGGGGCGCATCGACGACACCGGCATCTCCCTCCTCCACCGAGCCGCGCCCGTCCCTGGCGCCTCCTTCGCTTTTGGTAAGCCACCACTCTCCTCCCGTCTCGGACCCTCGCCCTCTCCCTCCCTCTCTAACCCCCCTCTCCCGCTGAACTGAAGACCACGTGTTCGACGAGACGGCCACCAACGCACGGATCTACGGTGTGCTCGTCCGCTCCCTCATCTGCGCCGCCGTCGATGGTTTCAACGGCACAGCCTTCGCCTACGGCCAGACCAGCAGCGGCAAGACCTTCACCATGAACGGTTTTAACTATTGATGTGTTGTTTATAGGACCAACAAATCTAGCTTTGGTACATCTTGCTCCTTCTGCAACCATCCATGAGGAAAGCTTGACAAATGAGAAAAGCTTTCATCGTAATTCTTTTTTTGTTTCCTAACTTCCCTGCAAGTAAAATTGTAAATGCCGGTGTGCTGTTTGTGTTTATAAATAGCAATCCTTCTATGAATACGGCAACATGCATCTTTTGTTGTTGTATGTGTATGATTATTTCTCCTAGCTTCTGAACCAATGCCTATTTATAGCCTCTCGGCCAGTAGTTTTAGCGTCATTCCATAGTAATTTGCTGAAACATGATTTCAATAGAGATGTTTTTGCTCCCAATGGAGCACAGGTCTTGCAAGTTTTGCGATGTGATCATCAGGAGCTACACAGTTTTATTTACTGCATATAAACAGAGGAATATATCTCTTGATTGTGTTCTGTACGTTGGATGTTTTGCAAATTGGATCTCTGGCATCCATGTGTTGATCATGATAGACGTAGAATGTGACTGGATCCCTTTATTTCCATTTGTGATCTGATTTACAAATACTGCTTCCCACCATTTAGTTCTTATTTTCACAGATAGTGATGAATAAGTCTCTGTACTGTGGTCTTTGTGGGGCTGTGGTAGTTTTTGTTTTTTTGACTGCTTTAGGATAGCATCTGCTTTTAGGACAGCATCTGCTTTTGCTTTAGGACAGCATCTGCTTTTAGGACAGCATCTGCTTTTAGGACAGCATCTGCTTTTAGGACAGCATCTGCTTTAGGACAGCATCTGCTTTTAGGACAGCATCTGCTTTAGGACAGCATATTGACCGCTTTAGGACAGCATCTAGGATAGCATCGTAGCATATGCTTGGCTGGTTCTCACCTATAAATTTGTATCCCCAACCCTCAAAGTTGGCATGACATTGTGTGAGAAATAAACAAGAAAACTTGCCCCATCTCCTAGTGTCATCCTCTCCATGAGAGTAAGGATCTTGCTATCACCAAGAGCAAGAGTCCAGCGACTAACAAGTGGTATCGAGCCTTAGTATCCTGTAGCTCGAGCATCTCCTGCTCATCTCCTTCTCCGCCTCACAGCCCCCACCGTGCAGCGGCAGCAGCCCCGGCCGTCCCCGCTCACTCCTCTCGGAGGCGGCAAGCAGCTCGTCGGCGAGCCTCTCTCCACGCAACAGCCCCGATGGCGCGCCATGTCTGCAGGGCGATCTCGGCGCTCGATCGCCTCGAGCATGCGGCGTCGCAGACGGCCGAGCTCGTCGCGCGTAGAGCAACAGCAGCGGCGGCGGCAGACGGCTGTGGCGGCGGAAAGGCGTCAAGGCCGGGCAGCGCGGAGCGGCAGCAGCGTGGCGGAGGTGGAAGCAGCGGCGGCGGCGATGCGTGCGTGGCGGTAGCAGCAGAGTCAAGGCTCGCGCGGCAAAGCGGCAGCTCGGCTCGTGATGACAGCGCCGACGCGACCCTCAGCTGCTGGAGAGGGAGGCGCAAGCAAGGGCGAACGGCGCAATGGGCAGCCGCGCGCGCCACGAGCGCGACGGCAGCCCGACAGCGCGGGCGCGCGCCGGCGGCGCTCTGAAGGAGGCGCATCGCGTGGCGCTCTCGAGGAGGCCCGCGGCGGCGGCGACGGGTCAACGAGAGCGCCCTCACAGTAACGCGACTCTCTCCCGGTTCGATACCGTGGCCACCACGAGTACCAGTCGCCGTCGAGGACATCGCCCCGGCGGCGGGTGGCCTACCTCACCAAGACCAACTACGCCGAGTGGGCTGCGGTGATGAGGTGAAGCTCCAGTGCGGCATATGTGGGATGCGGTCCGACGGCGACGCCGACTACGACCAGATCGACGGCGCTGGATGCTCTCATCGCCGCAGCCCAGCCCGAGATGCGCTTCGCTACCAACAAGCGGATCGCCAAAGAGGCTTGGGACGCCATCGCTGCGACGCATCGGCGGCGGCGCGCTCGCAAGTCTACACCGCAGGCACTACGCACGGAGTGGGAGAACCTGGCCTTCAAGCCAGGTGAAGACGTTGATGACTTTGCTCTCCGTCTCAACACTCTGTTGCAGAAGTTGGTGCAGTTCAGTGACGACACCTACGGCGAGGAGAGAGCTGTGGAGAAGCTCTTCCGCTGCGTCCCCGAGAAGTACAAGCAGATGGCTCGCTCGATCGGGTCTCTGCTGGACCTTTCCACGATGACCATCGAGGAGGCGTTGGGTCGCCTCAAGGTCGTCGACATCGATGAGCCACAGAGCCTCTCGGGACCCGTCACCATTGGCGGGAAGCTCCTCCTCACTCGGGGGCAATGGGCTGCCGGCCAAGGTGACAGGAAGAAGGGGGAGCCTTCTTCCACGACAGCGACGCAAGAGTGGCAAGCGCGCAAGCCGCGCAAAGCGCGCCAGGCGCGATGCGGCAAGCAAAGCGGCGACGAGGCGACTCTTGCCACAATCGCGGCAAGCTTGGTCATTGGGCCAAGGAGTGTCGACGACCACGACGCGGCCAGCCCACGTCGCGCAAGCGAGGAGGAGGAGCAGCCGGTCTGTTCATTGCTCATGCGAGCATCGAACTACCTCCGCCGCACCGCCGCGGTGGCTCTCCTCCACCTTGACGAGCCAAAGCACACGCCCTCCTCGGCGATAGTTCCGGCAATGACAAGACCGACGGGTGGTGCCTCGACACCGGCGCCACCCACCACATGACCGGCGGCGGAGTTCTTCTCGAGCTCGACTCGAGCGCTCGAGGCACCGTCAAGTTCGGCGACGCCGCCGTGGAGATCAAGGGCGTCGGCTCGCTGTCTTCGTCACCAAGATCGGCGAGCACCGCCGCTCACCGACGCGTCTACTACATCCCCGATCGCGGAACTCCATCATCGCCTTGGGACAGGTGGATGAGAACGGCTCGCGTGTCGAGATCGAGCACGGGTGCTGCGGATTTGGGATCTTCGACGCCGCCTCCTTGCCAAGGTAACCGAGGCGCAAATCGACTCTACACTCTTCACGTGCAGTGGCACAACCCTCTGTCTCGCACTCGTCGGACGACGAGGCGTGGCGATGGCACGAGCGCTTTGGGCACCTTCACCGAGGCCCCGGCGGCTCGGTGCCACGGAAATGGTGCGAGGCTGCCGTGCCTTGACCATGTGGAGCAGCTCTGCGGCGTCTGCGTGTTGACGGCGCAGGCGACTCCCTCCCCCAGAGCGAGTTTCGAGCCAAGGAGAGGCTCGAGCTCGCACGGGACTTGTGTGGCTGGTGACACCGCCACACCGGGGACGACGCTACTTCCTGCTGCTCGTCGACGACCTCTCCCGCTACATGTGGGTGATGGTCCTCGGCAGCAAGGGAGAGGCTGCGGACGCCATCAGGCGCACGCAGGCTGCTGCGGAGGCGGAGTGCGGCCGCAAGCTGCGCATGCTGCGCACAGACAACGGCGGCGAATTCACGGCGGCTGAATTCGCGTCGTACTGCGCTGATGAGGGCATTCAGCGCCACTACTCCGCGCCGTACAGCCCGCAGCAGAACGGTGTCGTCGAGCGGCGCAACCAGACGGTTGTGGGGATGGCTCGGGCCCTCCTCAAGCAGAGGGGGATGCCGGCTGTCTTCTGGGGAGAGGCGGTGGTGACTGCCATGCTGCTGCTCCTCCTCGCCGCCGCCGCCTGCGCGGCAGACGCGGCGGTCCCGTCCCTCCCCGTCGGCGTGAACTACGGCGCCAATGCCGACAACCTCCCTTCCCCCGCGGCCGTCGCCTCCTTCCTCGCCACCCGCACCACCATCAACCGCGTCAAGCTCTTCGACGCCAACCCGCCTTCATCTCCGCCTTCGCCAACACCCCGTCTCCCTCGCCGTCTCCCTCCCCAACTCCGCCCTCCCGCCCTCGCCGACAAGGCCACCGGCCTCGACGCCGCCAGCGAGGGTCCGCTCCAACCTCTCCCCTACGCCCCGCCACCAACGCCACCCTCCTCCTCGCAGCGAGATCCTCCTCTCCAACGACAGGGCCTCATCCTCGCCTCTCCTCCCGCCATGCGCCGCCTCGCCAGGCGCTCGCGCCGAGGGCCTCTCCACGTCCGCGTCACCACCCCGCACTACCTCGGCATCCTCGCCTCCGACGGCATCCTCCAACGCCGCTTCGCGCGGTTACGACACCAAGCTCTTCCGTCCCATGCTCCAGTTCCACCGCGACACCAGCTCGCCCTTCATGGTCAACCCCTACCCCTACTTCGGCTACCGCTCAAGACGCTCGACTACGCGCTCTTCCGCCCCAACCGCGGGTCTACGACCCGCCACGAGCTCAACTACACCAGCATGTTCGAGGCGCAGATGGACGCCATCTACACCGCCATGAAGCGGCTCGGCTCGGCGACATCGAGATCGCGGTCGGGAGGCGGGCTGCCCACGCAGCGAGCCCGGTCGGTCGGCGTCGGGTGCGGGAGGCAAGGGAATTCAACGAGGATGATCCGCGTCGCCGATGGCGGCAAGGGCACGCCGCTCATGCCCAACAGAAGTTCGAGACGTCGTCTTCTCCTCTTCGACGAGGATCTCAAGCGGGGCCGATTGCGAGAGGCACTTTGGCCTCTTCAACCCGAACTTCACGCCCGTCTACGACGTCGGCCTCCTCCGCCAAGGCTCGGTAAGTACATCCTACTTTCACTCTCTGATGAAATCGCTGTGCTTTCGTAGATTATACTGTGGCATTGTGGCTCAGATTAAGATGCACATTTTCAATTCTCCACAAACATAATTAACTCTGTGCCGTGGCCTTAGCTTGTAGGGCGATTGGTTGATGCCATCCCGAAATTTGCTGCTGACCCCTGTGTTCGCCTCACGAAAGAAATTGAGATACTGATTCGGTGGTGTAAAAAAGCGTATTTTTAATTTATGATTGCCTTCAGACATTTCAGGGAGAGATTAGGTCCAAATTATGTGTCAAAGATAGTTCCTTTTGGATAAATGGGATCTCGTACGTCTCCAACATGCTGGCATTGTTATCTTGGTGTGCTTGACCACTGATTTGGTCCTATCATGGCGTATTGTCTGAACATATCTGATGAGAGCCTCTATTATAGCAGATCATCAGTTATGTGCGAGCTCCTCTCTGTTAAAGATACTCCGTATGTATGACCATGTGGATAGGCTTGTACACGGTTGCTGATCTAAGCTGGTCCACTGCATCGCCAAAGAAAACCTCGCCCCATGCGGATAGTACATTGGTAGGTAAGGTTCACACTACATTGTCAAAGGTGTAGCGATGATGTATGGACCGACCTCTGGAAAGGGGTATTTCCGGTTCCAACTTTTGCTCCTTTCGTCTCATCCTCGATCTGCCGCAACTGGCTTCTTTTTGTTAAGAAACCGTCGCTGGCGACCAGTTCGAACGATTCCTCTGCTTAGAACAAGAACGAATCAATCACAGAATCACAGAGAGAATAGATTGAACACAGAGAGGTAGAGAGAACTCATGGTCTTTCTTTATTGCTTTAGATTGCATTGGGGTACATAATGAGGGGGGTCTAGGTCCCTATTTATAGTCTACGGTGGGGGTGCCCAATTAGATCAGGACTCTAGATAGAGTCCAGGTTTCCTAACACTTCCCCTTGGGCACTCACCCAACATGCTCATGCCTCGTCAAAACTCCATAAAAACCCAGTGGAAAAAATTTGGAGAAAGAGTATATGATACATGTGATGCTGTGATGCACGAATTGCCTCATTAAAAACCTTGGCCGAGAAACTTCATGGAAAACTCGTTCAAGAGAAAAAGAGTACAATTCACCCAAATTCATTTGGTCTGCAGGACTTTATTTTTGGGTACTTAATCTTCATGATCAAGATTTATTAGCGGGCTTGTGAGAATTCTCCCCCTGAATTCTGCACTTCTCTAAGTCTCATCATTCCAATTCCACGCACGCACCTTTCAAAGCTAGATGCGGGGAGTGACTTAGTGAATAAATCTACGAGATTTTCACATGACTTAGTATGCAGTACTTTAATCTCGTCCATCTTTTGCAATTCATGTGCATAGAAGAACTTGGGGTTAATATGCTTTGTGAGATGACTCTGCACTTGTGCAACGCAAGCTGCATTATCTTCATAGATAATTGTGGGGGTTTGCACAATGTTCATCCCACATGACTACTGGATGTGGTGAACCATTCGGCGGAGCCAAGCGCACTCTCATGCGGCTTCATACAGTGCTATAATTTTTGAGTGGTTCGTCGAAGTAGCTACCAGGCTTTGCTTAAACGATTTCCATGAAATTGCAGTTCCACCACACAGGAATACATAGCCTGTTTGTGACTTAGCGGTATGCGGTCCGATGAGATACCCAAAGATCTGCATAGCCAATCAAGTTCAGGTCTTGATTCTTTCTGTAGAACAATCCGAGGTCCTTGCTACCTTGGAGGTATCGGAAAATGTCCTTTATGCCCTGCCAATGCCTTTTGGTGGGCTCTGCACTGTACCTTGCTAAGAGGTTCACAGCAAATTCAATGTCCGGTCAAGTGCAGTTTGCTAAGTACATGAGTGCTCCCACTGCACTCAAGTATGGGAATTCCGGTCCCAGGATTTCGTCCCCCTCTTCTCTAGGTCGGAAAGGATCTTTTTCTTGCTGTAAAGACCTACCGATCATCGGTACTTTCGAGGGAAATGCCTTCTCGAAGCCAAACCTTTCAAGCACCTTCTGGGTGTAGGTCGACTGATGTACCAAGACTCCTTCAGGGACATGCTCAACTGCAGGCCTAAGCAAAACTTGGTCTTGCCCAAATCTTTCATTTCAAATTCTGACTCCAAGTAGGAGCTTGCTTCTTTTATGTCTTCGGCTGTCCCGATGATATTCAGATTATCTACATACACAGAGATTATACAGAATCCATTCTGGGATCGCCGTATAAATACACAAGGACAGTCTTCATTGTTCGTGTAGCCTTTCTTGCAGAAAAAGTCGCTCAAGCGATTATACCACATTCTTCCAGATTGTTTCAGTCCATACAGTGACTTTCTGAGTTTCACACTGTACAGATTTCTATTTGCTCTGTCTTGGTTTGGGAGAGGGATTCCTTCAGGGACTCTCATGTAAATCTCCGAATCCAAATTATCGTAAAGGTATGCAGTCACAACATCCATCAATTTCATTTCCAAGTTCAAGTTCACTGCCATTGAGATCAAGTATCTAAAGGTAATTCCACTCATGACTGGGGAGTAGGTTTCTTCATAATCAACTCCAGGACGTTGAGTGAAACCTTGGGCTACCAGCCTTGCTTTGTATCTCACTACTTCATTTCTTTCATTTCTCTTTCGAACAAATACCCACTTGTGCCCAACGGGGTGTATGTGGGGAGGCGTGCGGCATACGGGCCCAAACACCTCCCTTTTGTTCAGAGATAGCAATTCAGTTGCTATTGCCTTCTTCCAATCTTCCCAATCTGATCTTTTCTTACATTCAGCGAGCGATGCAGGCTCGGGATCAAGATCGATGATGGTGGCAATTTTCTTTGCGAAGTAGATATCGATATTAGCTGTTGTCCTATTCAGGGACTCTCCCGTGTGCACATAATTTATAGCTATTTCTTCATGAGTTGCTTCTTCTGGAGCTTCACCTTGCGCATCGCTTCTTTCAATTGCGGTGACAAGTCCCTTTAATTTTTTGGCTCTGATGTGTGCGCACACATCCATGCCGATGGGGATATTCAGATCCGGTATGCCCTTTTCAGAAGGTGTCATACTTGTGCCAGGTCTCAACTGGCTCCCCTTCTCATTCTGGGGGACTTAAATGATCGCCTGTGATAAATCCCTTTTATCCTTTTTCGCCGGGCGTCCCCGGTTACTTTGGACTCGAGGAACCGGAGTTCTCGTCCTTTTATTCGAGGCCTGCGGGCGGGATTAGGATACCTTCAATTTTCCTTGGTATTTCAACCCTCTCCGGTGCATTGCGTGCAGGCACATGCGACTTAATCACGCTCTTCAAATCACTAAAGTGATCGGGCAGTTGATTTGCTAATGCTTGCAAGTCGATGATCTTTTGGACCTCCTTTTCAGTTTCACTAGTGCGCGGGTCATGTGCATGAATTCCCGTGGCTTCCCACGTAATTTCCCGACATTTTTCATCAACGGGTTGATTTCCTCCCCCTAATGACGGGAAATTGTCCTCATCAAAAATGCAATCAACGAAGCGGACAGTATGCAAATCTCCCGATATGGGTTCCAAATACCTGATTATGGATGCAGTCTCATAACCAACGTATATCCCAGTCTTGCGGAGTGGGCCCATTGCGGTTCGCTGCGGAGGTGGTATCGGTACATAAACCTTACATCCAAACCTCCTAAGATGGGAAACTTTCGGTGGTGACCCTTGCGCTAGTTGCATAGGTGAATGGATGTTGTAGGCCGAAGGTCTAAGGTTGATGAGATTCACTGCATGAAGGACTGCGTGTCCCCAACATGTAGCTGGCAAATTACTTTTATGCAAGAGGGGTCGGGCAATAAATTTAATTCTTTTAATCAAAGCCTCTGCCAAACCATTCTGGGTATGGACATGCGGTACCGAGTGCTCAAGTGCAATTTCCATCGCCATGCAATAATCATCAAATGCCTTCGAAGTAAATTCTCCGGCGTTGTCCATTCGAATTGACTTGATATGATGATCTGGAAATACATTTCTGATGCGAATGATCTGCGAGATCAATTTTGCAAAGGCGTGGTTTCTTGTGGATAACAAACCCACATATGACCACTTCGAAGAAGCGTCAATGAGCACCATGAAATACTTAAACGGCCCTGAGACGGGCTGAATGGGACCGCAAATGTCTCCCTGGATGCGTTCGGGAATGCGAGGACTTCATCCTTCACTTTCAGAGTGGAGGGTCTAGTAATTAATTTCCCGGTGGCACATGCAGGGCACACAAAATCTTCATGATTCGGGAAATTCTTCACATTAATATTATGCCCATGCGAGTTATTTATTATGTTTCTCATCATCCTAAGACTTGGGTGGCCTAATCTATCATGCCAGAGATAGAAGAGTTCAGAGCTTCTAAACACTGTTTTCAGAACAGTGTACGCTGCAGGCGCTTTAATTGTGGCATAATATAGCCCAGTTTCAAGTGAAGGAAACTTTTCTAATATTCTTTTGCCATTCTCTTCGCGCTTCGTGATGAGCAGGTATTCCTTACCGTACTCTTCGTCAGTCTCAACGTGGAAACCATTGGCGCGAATATCCTTAAAACTTAGGAGAGTTCTAGTCGATTTTGGGTACAATAAGGCTTCTTCAATGACCAAAGTTGTGCCCATGGGAAGTATAATTGTGGCTCTTCCGGACCGATTATACATGCATCGCTTCCGGCGATTGTCGTAAGGCTGCCATTGCTCTTACGGATCGACTGGAAATACTTAGTCTCTCTTAAGATGGTATTCGTTGTGCCGCTATCGGCAAGGCATACTTCCTCCATAGGGCGCCACACGTGTTCTAATATAACGTATTTAATTAACATGTATTAGAAGGCATTCAACACATAAATAAAATACGCAAATATCAGAACATAACATGCCATCATAAACTGAATAAATGAATGCTTTATTCCAAAATCATCCAACCATTACGAGAAAGCAAAATCCTAAAGCACCAACCATGCAAGTTCTAAACTTGTCCATTTAACACAAAATAAATGACAATTATCGTCTCATGCATTCTGTGCATCAGACGGAATCAACTAGAAAATCATCGACTTCTTCGGCTATTTTCTCAGCAGTGACATTCTCTTCAAGAGAGATCATGGCAGTGGCAGCCTCTAAGTCATAAGGAGGTGCTGCTACCGAGATGGACTCAACCTCCATCATCTCCGGCAGCTGCTCAGGCTGCTCCCCCTCAATGGCTGCAAAGTGGGCTTCAAGTTGCCCTTTCCATTCTTCTTTTAGGCTTGGTGGGCATCAATGACATGTTGCGGTTCTTTGCATATCCGCGACCAATGTCCCCACTTGCCACACTTGTAGCAACCCTGGTTCTGCTGGCCATAGTTCTTGCCACCCTTCTTAGCCTTCTTGTCGTTTGGAGCATCTGACTTGCCTTTCCGGGCAACGATCTTACCCTTCTGTCCCCTTTTCTTCATTAAGGGCTTTCGCACCTTGAGGCTGCTAGCGTTGGCTTCATCCTGAGCCTCGGCTACCTGCATCATATCAATCAATTCGGCATACTCCTTTAGCTGTTTTGACGATAGTTGCGCAACTTTGCATAAAGACCGGGTGGAAAGTGGACGAGGTCTTCTCGATCTTCGGTCCTCTGTGATCTCCTTGCCACGAGTTTAAGGTTTGTACAAATCCTGCAAAGGCGTAATTGTACTCCCCGACCGTTTTAAAGTCGGCAAACCTCAGTCTGATCCACTCCTGCTCTGCTTGAGGAAGAATGGTGTACTTGAGCCTCTCAAACCGCTTCTTGAGTGCGGTCCAGAGTGCTAGCGCATTTCTCTTCGTCATATACTCATTCTTGAGAGTCGAGCAGACATGGTGCCTGAGAAAATGAAGTGCCTGATCATTCTCCTCAGGTGTGGGTATAGCGTCTTTCTGTCCGCTTATCCCAATAGCTGCGCCGAGCTTCCGGCCTCCAAGCACAATCTCGACATCGGATGCCCATGTCAGATAGTTTCGGCCATGCTGGGCCAGCTCCTCGAACTCCCGGTTCGAAATTCCAGTCATCTACATGTGTATGAACGAAATAAAATAAGTTTACTGCAGGTAAACATGCATGGAAAATTTACTACAAGTAAATAAAGTGGTGCAATAGTTTCCCATAATGTTTCATAATTTTCTGTGCATTTTCTATAATTTTACTGCTAATTTCAGTGATTAAAAGCAATTTAAACAATTACAATTAACCAAAATAGTAAATAAATACAGAAAATACAGAAAGTAATCATGGCAGAAATAAATATGCTTCAAATGCTAAAATTGATGCAAAATTCGGATTCCCGAGGCCCTTTTATGCTAAAATATAAAATTTCAGCAAATTCTGCAATTCCAGGGGGTTTTTACGCAAAAATTTCAGTTCAGAGAAAAATTCGCGCAATTTTTGAATTTACAGAGGGGTTTTCTGCAAAATTCTGGACCCACTCGTAAATTTGAGGGCTTATTCGCAATTTTTAGAATTACGAGGCCTTTTCTGCAAAATTTTTGGGACTTGTATGCAAATTTTAGTGGCCGATCGGTAAAATTCATGACTTTCGGGTCTTTTCCGCAAAATTCACCGCCCCCACCTGGCCTGGCCTTTCCGGCCCGTTTTCTTTACGCGGCCCATCACATGATGGCCCAAAAGGGCCCCTTTGCCCTCCCCAAAGCCCATTAGGCCCATCCGGCCAACATATCTAGAGGGGGGATTTTTATTAGGGTTTCCTCCCTTCACCTTCTAGGGGCGGCGGCGGGAGGTCCCTCCGGACCGGGCGGCGTGCTTGCCTGCGGGACGGGCGGCGGCGGCGGCGAGTCCGCACACGAGGCGAGGCGGAGGTGGCTCGGCGCGGCTGCGGGGCCGACGCGAGCGCGTGCGGTGGAAACCAAGGCGGCGGATGGTTGTGCGCGGCTGCCGGCTGACGATGGTGGGGCCGAGGTGGTTCGGGTCGGGGCGAGATGGCGCACGACTGCAGGCCGACATCAAGGGCGAATTGGAGCAAGGCGACGCGCAAGTGGCGGAGAAGCCGAAGCGGCTCGGCTTTGGGCGCAGCCATGCGAGCACGGGTACAGGCGCGGTTGGGTCGGCGCGCAAGGCGCGCGCGCCGGCGTGGAGTCGGCTGCGCGGCGCCTCAGCGCACCGCGGCGGCGGCGGTTGCTCATGCGGGAGCGGCGCGATTCGGGCGCGCGCGGCGGGCGAGGCCGCGGCGCCCGGCCGGCGGTGGCCATGCGGGCGCGCGACGCGGCGCCTCGAGGCTGGCGGCTCCAGCCGCTATCGGCCATGCGGCAGCGCATCGGCGGCGGGCAGATCGAGCCTATGGCGCGCTTGGGAGAGATTACGGCGGGCGGCCGGCGGCGACAGGTGGCTACGCCGGCTGCTGGCCGGCGATTTACCTGCTCACTATGGCCGTGCAGGGCCTTCATGCCAAATTTTTTTTTCATGCAGTGCCATGCAGAGCAAAATAAGATGCGAAAAATCAATCTGTAATGCTGTGCAGGAACTAAACAGAGGATTAATGCATATATTATCTTGTGCTTGTGATCATGCAGGATCAGCCAACACCATGCAAAATTTGTTTCCAATCTATAATGCAATCAACATCTACCCCGTTTTCGTAATCTACCGATCGACATTGTGCCGGCGATTTCATATCTGTTCGCGGTAGATTTAGGGCGGATTTGCATCGTTCTACAGCGCAATCAACATCTACCCCGTTTCACAATCTACCGATCGGCATTGTGCCGGCGACTTCAAGTCTGCTCGCGGTAGATTAGGGCGGATTTGCACCGTAGAATTTCAATCTAGAACGCGAAAAGAAAATACAGATTCAAAAGCGATCTAGAAAATTCAATCTGTACTTCGATGATTACCTCGTTCACGGAGCGAAGTCGTGCGATAACGTGTTGAGAAACCGTCGCGACCATCCAACGATTTTTCTGCTTAGAACAAGAACGAATCAATCACAGAATCACAGAGAGAATAGATTGAACACAGAGAGGTAGAGAGAACTCTTGGTCTTTCTTTATTGCTTTAGATTGCATTGGGGTACATAATGAGGGGGGTCTAGGTCCCTATTTATAGTCTACGGTGGGGGTGCCCAATTAGATCAGGACTCTAGATAGAGTCTAGGTTTCCTAACACTTTTCTTGATGGATCCAGTGACGGTAGCCGATGTTGTGAAGCCTTGGACACGTCTGTATTCTTTAGACATGCTGGTGGGACCTCTGCCTAAACTCTGCTTAAGATTCATATGCACATGCTGGCAAATATGTGATGAGGTGCTATTGCTGGCAATTCTCAGCTTTTACAACCATGTTTCCCTTAGTGAATTAGTGGGTTAAGAGCCTAGCGGTTGGGTGATTTGCGTGTTGAGTTGCATCTAGTTATTTCTGGATGCTAGTAGCACACATCGCATGGGTTTAGTGGGAGGTTTTTTTTTATCATGCAAGAAGAAAATGCATATTGCATCTATTACCAAGAGAGTTAGGTCCTGTTCTTTTCAGCTTCTAAAAGCTGCTTTTCGGCTTTTCTACAGTAACTAGCTTTTAAACGGAGTATTTTTCAAGATAGCATCTACTAGTTAATTGTAGTACATACTTTACTGACTTCATTTATATCGGCAAAAACCGCACGTGAGTTTCTGTTACTCTGTAATTTCTCGTACAAACAGCCCAAAAGCCACAAACCGCAGCCAAAAAGAACAGGCCCTTTGTAGGATTTGGCAACGAATCGAATAACTGAAAGAATGACTGAGGGTATCATGCCTTAAACCGATCTCTTATTCACACTACGTCCTGTTCGAGTGGATACCACAGCTTATGCTGAACGAAACAGATATGGATACATCTTATGGGGGGCAGCACCCATCTAGTTTGCTGTCGGTCGGTCTCGCTATGATGGGTTGTATAGCTTCTGCCCTGTATATCTGAATACATTTCAGGTGCTACATTTTTTTATGGAACTCTTAGGCCCCGTTTGGCACAGCTCAGCTTCACTAGTGAAGCTGTTTTTTTTGTTTCAGCTTCACAAGCAGCTTCACCGATGAAACTAAATCTGTTTTGGAAAACTGTTTGGCAAAACAGCTTCACCAAGAGCTTCATGCATGGCTGAGAGAGGGCAATTGTCCAAGATACCCCTGTCTACCTGACTTATTCTAACATTTGGAGTTGTATGTTTGTATATGGTCATATGAATTAAAAAAATATATATTTGAATGAGTATGAATTAAAACATTAAAATAAAAAAATAATAAAAAATTAAAATCATTAGGAAGCAATATTAGTGCCTTGTTTATGTTTCGTGAATGGGATGGACTAGTGGCACATGCGTGTAATTTTGCTGAACCAGAGGGGCAATGGGTTCCTAGGACTGCGGGCCTGAGGGAGAGAGCTGTGAAAAGCTACTTTTTTCAGCTTCACCTCTCCCCATTCCTTTGTGAGAGCAGAAAAAAAGGAGCTTCACCCATGAAGCTGTTTGCAAAAAGGGTGTTTGACAAAAAACAGCTCATGAAGCTGTTGGTGAAGCTGTGCCAAACAGGGCCTTATTTCTTCGAAGAAACTACTATAGCTTGGTGCTTCTATAAGAAGCTACCTTAAATCAAAGGAGAGGGGCTTATGGCTTTTGGCTGAAATTTTTGAATTTTAGCTGTTTGCGACAGAGATTATGGAGAGAGATACTCGCTTGCGATTTTAGTTGATACAGATGTTGGGCTTTTAACATGTACTACAATTAACTTGTAGACCCTGTCTTGAGAAAAACCCCGTTTAAAAGTTAGGTATTATAGTAAAAGCCAAAAGCCGCTAGTTTCGGTCGAAAAGAACAGGCCCTAAGATTCTAGCAGTCTTGTGTCTCAAGCTCAACTAAAAGCAGACCCACAACCTTGTCCAAGATGCCTAGCTTACCTTCTGAGTTCTGACGAGGATGAGTCAATAGGTTTGCACTTGCAACAAATAGTGTGCCGTTGCAGCAGGAGCCTGCTGGATGGAGCAGTGCCGTTTCTAACTTTGCTTCATGTGGTGTCATCTCCATCCTATCCCATGCTAAATTCTTATGCATGCATTGCCGTTTTGATCTTTTGAACGTTGTAATTCTCCGTTCTGCTTGAACTATATATTGTGGTGTGCATGTGGAGTTGCCTCTCCAATCAAAGGACTGAGGCAGGCATCTAGCTAGTTGTCAAATCAAATGCATCAAATCCATGGAACATGTGTTTATTGTCAAATCAAATGCATCAGTAATATGTACAGTAGTTCTGTAAGGCTCTTAACGGTTAAAATTTTCTGTCAAGCAATCAGTTAATATGCATAACTCAATTCAGAGTCTTAGACTAATGCAATAGTTTTTTGATTGGAGAAATGCTGGTTGGTGTCGAGTCGATTTACAATGTTGTTTACCCTAGTCTATAGTTCTGTGCAGTTACTGTTTATTTATTCTGGGTGCCTAAATTCATCCCTGTATCACCTGACATTTGGTGGTGTCTTAATTATTATGTTGTTTGCACTGCAGTCTGGATCAACAAACCCTTCGCCAAATACATCACCCAACCCGAGTCCTAACCCCACACCCACCCCCTCACCGTCTGGTGGGGGGAAGTGGTGCGTCGCCAAGGCCGGTGCGAGTGAGGCTGACCTGCAGAACAACATCAACTACGCCTGTGGCTCCGTGGACTGTAAGCCGATACAAAGCGGTGGCGCGTGCTTTGACCCGAACAACGTGCGGTCCCATGCTGCGTTTGTGATGAACGCCTACTACCAGGCCAATGGCCGCCACGACTACAACTGCGACTTCAAGGGCACCGGCGTGGTCACAACCAATGACCCAAGTAAGTTGGTAGCAGTTGGTGTCTGCTTCTTGGTCTGCACCTATCATCAGCACTTCTCGAATAACAATTGTGTCTTTCATGGATGTTTTTTGGACCTGACACTGCGTCATATCTATTGAAACTAACTGGCCGTGTGGTTGTTGTTGTGCTTGTGGTGTGGGCAGGCTACGGGAGCTGCAAGTACGTCGCCTGACGGGGCACCTCATTCTTCTCTACTCTTGTCTGACAGCGATGCTGCTTTGTTTGTAAGGTAGAAGAGGTGCTTGCTTACCATATATAATCCCGGTTCTGGCTTTTGTTTGCCGCGCGTCAGAAGAAAATTTCTTGGTCCTGTAGACTAGTAGTGATGCAACGGTGCTTTAACTTATTATCATTCCATTCCTATGTAGATATACAAAAAGAAACAGCAAAAGAAATGAAGCCTCCTTGTTTCGTTGTTGTTTGTGCGCTACAGCTGAGCCCTTCTTTCAATAATTTCTTCTACTACTACTTTTTGTTTTAGTGCTTGTCTCAATAATTTCGAGCAAGGATGTCTAGCTGCTACTATATATGTCACGACAGTTTTACTTCTTGTCTTGGATTGGATTATGCTACCAACGAGAAGCAGATGATTGTTCGCTGGTATAAGTGGTGAATGACAGGGTTGTGATTTGCTTGCAAATATTGCAGAGTTGTCAGGCATGGCAGGTAGCACTCAGGTCAGTGGTTAACCTAGGGCCTGTTTGCTTTGATCACAAATTTCACCTCACAAGCCTTACCAAAGTTTGGTTTTGCCGAAAACCCCATAAACCTTACCAAAGTTTGGTCTGGCCAAAATTGGTTATCCGTGTTTTGACCAAAGATTAGCTCTAAAAATAAACTAGAGCCAATATAAACAGAATCTTATTAAAATTTGGCTCTAGACCAAATGGAGGCCAAATCGTTCAATGGAGACCAAAATATAGCTTGACCTCCTTTGGCTCGTACTTGTTATTACACAGAACAGAAGAGTGATGCAATCAGTTAATATGCATAACTCAATCAGTTAACAGTTAAAGTTTTCTGTCGAGCAATCAGTTAATATGCATAACTCAATTCAGAGTCTTAGACTAATGCAATAATTTTTTGATTGGAGAAATGCTGGTTGTTGTCGAGTGGATTTACAATACTGTTTACCCTAGTATATAGTTCTGTGCAGTTACTGTTTACTTATTCTGGGTGCTTAAATTCATCCCTGTATCAGCTGACATTTGCTGGTGTCTTAATTATTATGTTGTTTGCACTGCAGTCTGGATCAACAAACCCTTCACCAAATACATCACCCAACCCGAGTCCTAACCCCACACCAACCCCCTCACCGTCTGGTGGAGGGAAGTGGTGCGTCGCCAAGGCCGGTGCGAGTGAGACTGACCTGCAGAACAACATCAACTACGCCTGTGGCTCCGTGGACTGTAAGCCGATACAAAGCGGCGGCGCGTGCTTTGACCCCAACAACGTGCAGTCCCATGCTACGTTTGTGATGAACGCTTACTACCAGGCCAATGGCCGCCATGACTACAATTGCGACTTCAAGGGCACCGGCGTGGTCACATCCAATGACCCAAGTAAGTTGGTAACAGTTGGTGTCTGCTTCCTGGTCTGCACCTATTAGCAACACTTCTCGAATAACAATTGTGTCTTTCATGGATGTTTTTTGGACTTGAAACTGGATCATATCTATTGAAACCAACTGACCATGTCGTTGTTGTTGTGCTTGTGGTGTGGGCAGGCTACGGGAGCTGCAAGTACGTCGCCTGACGGGAGCGCCGATAGGTGCACCATCCTCACCTCCAGGCTCGAGCCACGGCAGCGCTGGAGGGTTGTTACTGCCGATCTTGCGCTATATTGGGAGGCTCCATAAAAAAATTTGTAATTTTTAGAGCTGATTTGCTACATATAAAAATTGCTACAAGCAGTACAACTAAATGAATTCGTTAATCCGGAATTAACACAGCTAATGACCATGGCTAATTGGCCACCGCATGGTGGTTGTGCGGGACTGGCCACCATCGCATGGTGGCCGTGCGGATTTGCCTCCACCACATGACGACCGTGTGGCCAGGGTGCATGTTGACCAGAAGGTGTCTCTACGCGGTGGCCATACGGACTTCCTGCTATTTCTTTATGTCGGATGTTACTTTTGTAATTACTGCTCATAATACCGCCAAATCGGCCAAAAACTCCATAAAGTGGGCAAGCTATATACATACGTAGAATAGTCAAATTTTTTAAGCTGAACGTTACCAGTTCCTTTAGTGAAATAGCCAATTGTCATCCTAATTACGTGGCTAGACACTGCATTATGTGTGTTTATATATAAATATAAAGTTGTTCTGGATATATAACTCTAATGCTTATGATATAAATATAGTTGTATTTTCTACATAAACTGTAATAGTTGTAATACATATGTACGTGATTAATCTGTATCATTATAATTCGAATCCATCAAAATTGTTGGTCTAGGTAGATCTTTATGGTTTTCCTCCTATTAATACGACGATTTCTAAAATAACTTCGTAGCAGCCCAATCCTCCAGTCCAATCGCTGTAAGCATGGCGACTTACAAACTCTAGGAAAAGTGGAAACTTTTTATGAACTGGAGTACATACGCATCTGTTACAGTTCGTACACATAAAAAATCTCAAACAATTTTTAGTTGCACAACATGCTAAAACAATTACACATGCAAAAGTTTGCGTAAAAATATGACCATATATGCATTGTAAAAAAAACTTATATTACAAAGCATGAGTACAATCCTTTGTCTTTTTACAGTGCAGATGTGACCATATTTTTGCACAATTTTTTGCAGGTGCACATGTTCGACGTCTACTTTTTGAGAATTTTTTTGAAGTGCACAAATACACTAATCATAAGTTAAATGCATAATTTCAGATCTTTTATTTCCCGAGTGACAGGTGGGGCCAACATGAATAAAAGAAAACTCGCATCAGCTAGGGGTAAAAGGGTCTTTGCATAGTCCCTTCACGGCTTGACGGACATAATTTAGTTAGCAATGGCAATTAAGGGCAAAGTTTTGAATAGTAATGGCACGAGGGAACCTCTATTTTATGGTGGTATTTTAGGGAGATCGGAACAGAGAATTTTTCCTCATTAGTGTGTACCTACAAAATAAGTGAATTCTTTTAGGCTGTAGTTTATAGTTTTTGGTTTAAAATTTTGAATTATGACTATTCGCAAGAGAGAATATAGAAAGAGATATACTCGCGTGTGATTTTGACTGATATAGATGAATTCGGTATATTATCTAGTACAATTGACTTATAAACCCCGTCTTAAAAAGATAAATCGCTGAAAAGATATTACTATAGCCTAAGCTAAAAGCCCGAAAGAACCAAGCTCATAATGATGATGATATGCAAGAGGTCAAAGATGATAATAGAAGCAAAGAAGGGATACATATTTGCTGCTAGAAGAAGAGAATATAAAGTGGCAGATGTGGCTCTGAAACCATAAAAGGACATGTAAGGATTAAACTAAAGGTGGGTTATTTTGTGCTGTGGTTTATGGTTTAAATTTTTGAATTCTGGCTGTTCACGAGAGGAAATATGCAGAGAAAAATAGTCGCGTACGATTTTGATCAATATAGTTGAACTCAATAAACTTTTTACTACTCCCTCTATTCTTTTTTACTTGACGTTTTTGACTTATCACAGTCTTGAAGATGTAACTTTGACCGCTACTTTTTATAACTTTACATTAAGATATATTAATAAAATTATAATATTATGAAAGTATTTTTAACATTAAATCTAATAATATAACTTTCATATGGCCAATTTAGATAGTTTTGAGCATGTTAATGGTCAAACTTTAAAAAGTTTGACGACATGGACTTTAGGAAGTTAAATAAAAAAGAACGGAGAAGTATAATCTTTCTGTTAACCCCGTCTTAAAAAACACACCATCTAAAAATTAGTTACTATACTATAAGTTATAAGTCATAAGTCGTAAGTTATAAGTGAAAAAGAATGCACTTTTAACTCATTAGGCAAGTTTCTTTAAAAAGTACATATGTGAGGTTCTTTGAAAAACTCCCTGAGTTTTGGGTGGTATTTGTAATTTTTCCTATATCTTAACAAGAATATAATAAAATGCAAGACACGTCCGTGCCCTCTTGGCCCCTTGGTATTTGTAATGGAAAGGAGAAGCCATACAGCCGGTGCTGTTCCTTGTACGAAACGATTGCAGGAAGGAGAAGATGGAAGGTTTCCCACCTTCTTCCCTCATCTTGTTTTCCAGCCCTGAATTCTTCTTAGGTACGGTTTCAGGATTTCTTCAACTCTTCATCTATAATTGTAGCATGTATAACTAAATTTCATCTAATAATTTTTCCTTGTGAGACAGGGGGTGTGTTTTGGTTCGCTCCAGGAGGGACGGGGAGATGGAAGCTCTGATTAGTGCTTCGCAGGGCGCCATGCGCTCCCTTCCTGGCAAGCTCGAGTCGTTGCTGCTGGAACCACCCAGACACGGGCTGACGAAGGGGAAGAAGAATAAGATCCACCTCCTCAAAGGCGATCTCGAAGAGTTGATAGCCAGCTACCTCATGGAGCCATCGAGATAATTGGTTTTTTAGGACTCTAAACGTTGGGCTTCGCATATTTAGGACTCCAAACATTGACTTCGCAAAATTAGTACTCTAAACGTTGACACTTTGATTTCTATGGTATTATAACTTATTTATCATTTCTTAATCTCTTTTCTTAATACTTAGCACCTAAAATGACTCTTATGCCCTCTGCGCCGTTGGGCCTTGGCCGCCTCATCCCTCTCGTTTGCCGTGCACGTTGCACTCGCGCGTTGCAGGCAGCTGAGCAGAATATGGAGTAGCACATCGTTTTGGTCTCCATTAGATGTTCAAATCTTCAACACTTTCATCGTTAGTTACAATGTTGAGAGGCCTAAGCCTAACGGGGATACAGTTTTGCATTCTTTTACTCCCTGTCTTTATTAAGGTAAAAGCTCAGGGTCACATCTGAAGCATTCCGTTTCACACTCCCATTATGTTCTAATGACGGATCACAGTTCCAGCTGCAAAGCTTATCAATAACAAGTTCTCTAGTAAAAAAACAACAGTTGTGGTGTACACGCTATTCAGAATTAGGTGGAGAGCCCCCAATGGTCTGCGGTTTTTGCTGGCAGAGAACCAAACTCTGTAGGGTACTCAAATATCAACTTTGGAAACATTCTACAAAAACAGGAATTTATCGCAGTTACTCAGCTGTCTGATTTCACTGGCTTCACCTTCTCTTTGAGAAATTGCCGAATATGCTCTCGCTTCCAGTTGTCGATCCTGCAAGTTCAGTTGGTTTTAGAAAACGAATCAACGAATGGATGGCAACATGGTTTTTATCATAAATTGGGTACGTTCTGTATGCAGGAAAGAATAAAACTATTCAATACAGGGACAAAATCTTTCATCCATAAACAAACAGTGTACCAAGGAGATATTCAAGCCACTTATGCAAATGACCAATCACTCAAACGTACTACTGCACCTTCACAGAGCACTCTAGTGCTAACTACTAACCAGTTTTATGTCCATGCAACAAAGTTAAAATGAAAAGCAGTATACCGACACAAACAAAAACAATATGCTTTGCATCAGTCGTTGCATCAGTTCACAAAAACTAATTTAAGTGATTCCACCTATCACATTACAAATAAGATATCTTTCATCCAATTTGTAGCTTTCTTTTTGGCGTCAACTTCTTTGGTGGAGCTGCAGGTGCCATCCTATCTGGAGTACTTGTGGTTGTTTGTGGAGAAGAAGAACCTCCCTCTCCCAGCAAGAAGGCAAGGCGACTGCACATATATATGTCATCACATTTAGTTAAATATTTTTCCCATTTGTGCATTACTCAACAGAGAAGAGAGAAGAGGTTCAGTACTTACCTTCTAGTGACTCTGCCTGGACTATTCTGTAGTATCTGTTCTCTAGTTGGCCTTTGTGGGGTGATAGGTTCACTAGGTGTTGCTTTTGTGCTATTCTTTCTAGGCTTTCTCTTCCTGTATTTAAGTACACAAAATATATTCAAACCTTTTAGGTGATAATTAAAGCTTTGAGTAGAGAACTAAGAATTACCTTTTTTTGGTTCCATTTAGTGGGCACTTGTAACTAGCTTGCCTATGACCTTTCAGTCCACATCTTTTGCAAGTCATTGGACCTCTGATCATTTTCTTCCCCTTAGCATTGGTGGTACTAGCAGCATTTGCGGTATCATTCTCAGCAGTAGCAACATCTGTAGTATAATTTGCACCTTTTTTCTTCTGGCCACCTTCAAGACATCCTTTGATTCTCAATTTCCTTCGTCTTGCAAAATTTCGAAAGTTCTTATCCTTCAGTTATGGGGTGATGACTATGAGAGTTACAATTTCACTGAAATTTCGAAACTATTTCGACTGAGATATCTGCGTATTCATGCATTCCATTTGAGTGTACAGCTACCAACACAGATGCAACGGCTAAAAGATCTGGTGACGCTAGAAATAGAAAGAAGAGTAACTGCAGTTCCGTCGGACATTGTTGATTTGCCGCGTTTGTTGCACCTCAGTCTTCCGAGTGAGACTGCTCTGCCCTATGGTATTGGCCGCATGACATCTTTTCGGACACTAGGATATTTTAATCTCAGTAGTAACTCCAAAGAAAATGTGCTGAATCTTGGGGAGCTGACCAATCTGTGTGACCTTCGTCTCACCTGTTCTACAGTACTATCTGACAATCTGGAGAATAACATGCTATGTCTGAGCACAATTCTCTGGAAACTCAGCAGACTCAAATCTCTAACTCTAGCACCGGAATTCCCTCATACAAAAACTGCAGATGCCAGCGTTTCAAGCATGACCATTTCCTGTGATGGCTTAGGCAGCGTGTCCTCTCCCCCAACCCTTCTTCAGAGGCTTGAGTTGTTGCCGCGCATTTGCATCTTTTCCAGCCTCCCCGAATGGATTAGGAAACTCGACAGGCTCTGCATTTTGAAGATTGCAGTAAGGGGGCTGTCGATGAATGATATTGATATCCTGAAAGAGCTGCTTGCCCTCACTGCTCTCTCGCTGTATGTCCGGACAGCCCCTGTAAAAAAGATCGTCTTTGACAAGGCAGGATTCCCTATTCTCAAGTACCTCAAATTTATGTGTACTGCACCATGCATGGCCTTTGAAGAAGGAGCTATGCCCAATGTCCGAAGGCTTACGCTAGGTTCCAATGCCCACAGAGCGGAGCAATACGGCCCTGTACTTTCCAGCATCAAGTACCTGTTGAGTCTTGAAGAAATCACTGTTCTGATTAGTGGATCCGACAGAACGGCAGGAAAACTTGTGTTGAGGGATGCCATTACCAAGCATCCAAGCACTCCTATCGTCAACATACAATACGTCGATTGGATTTTTTATTGCGAGGAAGAAAAGATTAGGGCGACACAAGAGCAAGAACAAGAACAACTCTATCTGGAAAATCAATATGAGAATGTGGAGGTAGATTCAGATATGTTGGAGTTAAACCCTGCGCATCCCATCTTGAAAGGAAACAGCAAGAGTTCAAGTCGGCGAAATCTGGACACATGTGGACCTCTAAACACCCGAAAATTCCACTTTTGGCCCCTAAACCAAAAAAATTCCGTTTCTGGACCCCTCCCGACCGCGCGTTTCGCGAGATGGCGCCACGTGTCCCGGCCGGCCGCGCGACCGCCCGCTCCACCGCGCGATCGCCGCCCGCCAGCGCGATCGCGCCTCCCGACCGCGCGTCCGCCGCCGCCGCGCGATCACGCGCGTCGCCCGCAGCGCCAGCGCGCGATCGCGCCGCCACCAGCGTGACGCGCGCGCGACGCGCGCGCGCCAAGCGCGTCGCCCGCCTGCCTGCCAGCGCGTCGCCAGCGCGCGCCATCGCGACGCGCGCCGCCGACCGCGCGTCCGCCCGCCGCCGCCAGCGACGACGCGCCCGCCGACGCGCGTCCGGGACACGTGGCACCAGCTCGCGAACGCGCGGTCGGGAGGGGTCCAGAAACGGAATTTTTTTGATTTAGGGGCCAAAAGTGGAATTTCGGGCGTTTAGGGGTCCAAATGTGTCCAGATTTCCAAGTCGGCAACGGCAGAAGCTAGCGTCCGAGTCTGTTTCCAGTTTTTCCATGTATCGTGTACAGTTCGGTTTAGGAGATTGAATCCGTTCAGGATTCATAGTCTTTGTACTTGTCGTATTACATGTATTGCTGCTACTATATAATGAGGAGAAAACGGGGAACGAAATAACCCCACCAAGCCCCAAACCCCCAGAAAAAACATTGTCTCCCATCTTGTTTGTGCTTTCTGTGCCAGACTAGCGAGTTCGCCCGGTCCGATCGTTTATCGCTATGATCGGACGGTCCGAACGTATTCGCCGGGTGGTCCGAAAGTTTATTGCTCTGTTCCGATCGTTCTGCTGTGTTCGCTCGGTCCGAACGTCTTCGGACGGTTCGAACGCACAGGAGTTTTGTGACATTGATCTGAAAAACCGTAAAAACCCATGATATTCTCTTAAAACTTCAAAAATACCTTTTAGTATCAAACAGGGCATGTGAGACAAAACAACCTGAAACAGCTGTCCATCATGCACGAACTATATATTAAGAACGGAGAAAATATCTTGTACGAAATGGGGTGATGCAAAATGAAGATATTGTGCGCATCTGCTCCCCTATTCCCTAGTGATTTGTTACGGAGTACATATCAGTTCCAGAGATTGCAGACACGCTTAAGATTTGGATGGATGTCTACTACAATCAAATCAAGTACCTGAAAATTTTGATTTTACACGTTGATCTGGTCGGATGCCACCCAACACGACTCCACAAAGGCACCAAAAGATGTCTACGGATTACGGGGTTAGATGGCCCTTGTATTTCTTGCTTCCGTCAATCAAATTGAACGCACAAAAGAAATAACTTAAAACTATTAAGTTCCTCACGACGGATGCGCACCCCAAAAAATGCAAAAATAATGTGGTTTGTCTGCATGGACAAACGCTGCATCTTCAAGGGCTCAAGGCTATAACATATGATCAATGAAGCAATGGCTACTAGGCGAATGCTAGCAAGAAATAGCAAAGCCAAGCAACGTACACCATCCACAGCCTGAAAGATGCCGCAAAATTCAACATTTAGACAAGCAAAGCAAACCAACAGATAGCATCAGCAGACTGGAAGAAGAGGCACTGCAAAATTCAACATTTAGATTAGCAAAGCAAAGCAACAGATACAATCGGCAGTCAGAAAGACAAGGTACTCCAAATTCAACAATTAGATTAGCAAGGCAAATCAACAGATACCATCGGCAGCCTGGACGAAGAGGCACTGCAAAATTCAACATTCAGATCAGCAAAGTAACAGATAGCATCCGCAGCCAGAAACTTAGATGGTAAAGCAGTAGCAAGCAGCAACCGCATCATGTATATAAATAACTTGTCTTCATTTCTTCCATTACCTTTCCAATTAATGAAACAACATCAGCAACATCACACGGAACACCACAGAGAAAGATAAGGAAAAGCTCAGATTTCCTTGCTCGCAGCTTACATGACAGAATTATTCACATATCGAATCGACGTGGTAAGGAAAAAGAGAGGCCCATTTCTAGCGAGAGAGAACACCACCGGATCAGCCGAAGAAGAGGACAAGAGCAGAGCCGAGCCGAGCCGAGCCGAGCAGCAGCGTTCTAATCCCCCCACCCCCCAAAATTCTTGCTATTCTCGTGAGCTAGAGGCGGAGCAGTACGTGATCAAGCGAAAAAAACAAAAAAGATGGTGGTCTGCCAAAGAGAGCACCTGTGCCTAAGCGGGCCTGCGGTGCAGCGGCCCGTAATCCTTCCACCGTTGGAAGCGGGCGGTATACGCTGCTCTGTGAAGCCAGCCTCACGTGGTCCCCGCCACTTCAGGTGGCTGCGACGTTCGGACCTACGCCCAAGCGCCAGCAACCCACTACGCAACTTGGAACGGGCGGGCCGCGGAATGCAACCGCATGCCCAGGCACAAAGCGCCACACCAGGCATCCGCACCACCTACGCGCCCCCGCTCGGGTGACAAGCCACCGCTACTCGGCTCGGCGAGTGAGCTGGTGTGGAGCGAGTATTTGAGTTGGCCTTTTGCTCCTTGAATAGGCGGTGTGGTACTAAACAAGAGCGGAATGAAGGTTTGTAGCTGGCTTTGTGCGGAAGAGCATGAGGAGAGTTGGCTTTGGGCCCGTTTCACTAAGATCGTCACTATCAGCAGCTTCAGCAGTCACAACCAGTGCTTGCGAGTTGTTGTTCTTCCATTGTTCTTGCTAGGTTGCTACGAGCGCGCGCACTTATGGATTTCTTGCTGTTAATTGTTCTATTGTAGCATCCAGGCCAAGGTTCTTGCTCTCTCTCTCTGCTGATTCTGTATACAGTTCAAAGAAGCAAAGTATTGTTAACATCAACTTCAGCATCTCGGACACTCAATGGTTAATTCGTTCCCTTCCTCTTCTTTTCACAAATCTTCTTCCCCCATCAGAAAGTATAGAAAGCTTCTCACTGCCTCTTGAGTTACCATGGCAATTGATGTGGTTTACACATTTGTGTTTTCTGAGCAAAGCTGAAGGAGAGAAAAAAATTGTTGCATGGAGTCCTATCTGGATGCTATCAAAGCCAGAGTGTTATCTGACAAAACCATGAGAACTCATGTAGTATGCTACGGAGTCCTATCTGGATGCTATCAAAGCCACAGTGTTATCTGACAAAACCATGAGAACTCATGTAGTATGCTACATGTGGCCTTGTAGTAGAACTGTTGGATAATTAGAGTAGAACCATGATAAATCATATCACTATTTACAACCCGCTCATTCTGTGGGTTTCCATCTCAACCATCAACTGTTTCCCTGTCATACATACACAGGAGATCCATACAAATTAGAGACAAACATCAGCCGCTCTTCCATATTTGGAGGTAAATTAGCACACCTGCTTCATCTTAATTTGTTCGCTTGCTCTGTTCATTTAATTTGCTTCCTTTATTTCCATTTGTTGATTCCATCTTTCATCCACATGCTGGTCTGAATACACTTCCTACTTTTCCATGTAGTTCTTGAAAGAAATATTTCCAACATTTTCATTTCTCTTGACTGTTTTGTTCCAGGGGATGAAGAGGAATAGGACATACGAGGAAGGGGGAGAATACGAATTGAGCGGTGGCCTTGTCGTTCTCTTTCTTGCTTCAGTTCATGACTTCACCTGCCACGTCTTCAACCAGATCGTGCATGCAGAATACCACTAGCCCTTTCTACTTTGAATACTACCAGCCCTTTGTACTGTTAGTCTTGTTACTTCCATTATTGTGATTTCTGATTTCGATCTATGATAAATGAAGGACAAAAAATGGTACTAATGTCTAAAAGATAGTTGATATCGGTTAGTTATGAGCTAAGGAAAACCTTACTAAGAGTGATGCCCTAGTATGAAGTTGCATTGAGACGTAGGTTCAATATTCGGCTTGTAATGAAGGTGCTTCAACTCATGTCTCTACCTTTTCTATAGGAAATTGCTGGTTCATTTAGTGGCATGGTTTGGACAAATCAGTAACTATACTATACATGCCAAAAAAAAAATTAATACGTTTTCACCAGACACATGGTCATATATATGATATACATGTATGCAGGTGGAAGCTAGCCGGCACTGCTTCATTTAGTGTATGGAGCAACAAAGTCACAATTTGATTTTGGTCACGTTTTTTTTTATCATGGGTGAGAACTGAGAAGCTTTTTCTGTTAAGGAAACGATCATCGAAATTATTTGTGATTGTGTATTGTGAGCTATTCGTGATGTATCGCACCACGACAGTCCATGCAATTTTACCGCTAGCTTCTTTCACCAAAGAAAACATAGATGACTGTCTAATAAGTTGCGACAGATCAATTGATTTGATACCCGCAGTCAAGACTTACAAGTTGCCAACTAACTGAAAATGAGCCTCACTTCAATATCTGGTTTACTAACATCAAAATGGTTAAAAAGTCAGAACTGTGGTCAACGACGGTACAGACAAGGTCTCCTCAGGTACCCAGCATTATCCATTGCCACTGCGATTAATTCGACATGTCTTGACTACATTGTTCACAGAACGATTAGGTAGACTTTTTTGGCTGCTGTGAGGAGTCTGCAGAGATCTTCAGCTTCTCAAAATTTTCCACGATATCATAAACCTGAAGAATGTCCCTCACTAGTTTCCTCCAATTCTGTTGCGAGGCCATGCCGGACTACATAAGCCTTGACTTCTCTCATCCGATCCACTGGCTGTGGTTAGAAAACACACATCACAATAATAACTGAAGTAATCATAATTGACAAATGATCCATTGATGCTCACCTCACATTCTGATTCAAGGGCAAGCTTGAAGAAGCCCAGAGAGAGAGAGAGAGAGAGAGAGAGAGAGAGAGAGTGCTTGGAAGCAGCCTCTGCAAGCCTGATCTGTGTCATCCAATATGAGATTGAGGACAGTGTATGCTTTGCTTTGCTGGCTTAGTTCCTTTACCAAAGTGAATAGCTGTTGATTGTCATACTGCAGAATGCAGCACTCTCTGGTGGACTCTCATGTGAAAGTACTTAGTAATATGATGCTCAATTCCTGAGTCATTTGTTTCATTGCGAGGATGATGATGTCAAACTGTCAAATGTGGCCTCCCCAGAGTCCCTACCTATCCAAACAAGCCCTACACATTTTGCATAGGTAGAGGTTCGTAACATTGTATTAATGTGGACTTTTGATGGGACATTGGTGCTGTGTTAAGATACATTAGAATGTTATTCTAGGAAGAAAGTAGTCAATAGATAGGTCAGTGAAATTGAGGCCCTAGCTTTTGATTTCTACTTTTGATCTTTCTAAAGTAACTAGCTTTTAAACGGAGTATCTTTTCAAGATAGAGTCTATTAGTTAATTGTAATACATACTGTATCGACTTCATTTATATCGGCAAAAATCGCACGTCAGTTTCTGTTACTCTATAATCTCTTACACAAACAACTCAAAAGTTATAAGTCATAGCCTGAATTGTTCGCCGACTTCTGTTCTGGGCCGTGGCGAGCTAACCATATGTTGGTCATTTCGAGCCCAATCGAGCCACGCTAATTTTATCCGGGTCTACGTTCATTCGTGATTTCTCTAGTATGGGCCTTAATGGGCCGCCATATCTTTTCGTCTACTGAAATTTCGTGAATATGATTTTCAAGCCTGTTAAGAATACAACCAATGTGCTATGTCTGCTATATTGCTGCAACTCACTACCTAATACACACTGTCTACTACTTATCTCGAAAGCATAAATCAGGATTCAGAACCAAAAATGAAGCTAAAGACTTACTGTTGTACATCTATTCGCAAATCAAGTAGATACTAAGCTCAACTGTTGCACATGTAATGTACCAAAAAAAGTCCATCCAGACACACATGTTTAACGATACTGTAGCACCCCATATACTAATATGAGATACTACTATGAAACATCATTACCAAAGTAAAAAATAAATAAGAACAACATTGAAAATCACAAAGAAATTAAAATTTTAATAGAGAACCAACGAAAGCTAAAATAAATATTTGAAATATGAGACCGGTCCACTTCTAACCGAATGAAGAATAAATAAAATAATAAAATAGTGGCAAGCCACGGTGCTGAAAACTTAAGTGCTCCCACCCATGCATGTTACTATCATTTTACTGGCCTTTTACTTGAAAAATAAAAAGAGCAAGAGTGAGATTTAAGGTGGTGATCGGTTGGGCTGTGGCTTATGGCTTATTTCACTGAAGCTGGCTGAAATTACACTGTAGCTGAAGGTGGCTTATTTGGCATAATTAAATTTAAAAAATTTAAAAATAGAAAAAACGGGTTAGCCCATCATGTGTAATGCAAACGAATACGGGAAAAAAGAACCGGTAAGAAAGCTCAAAAAATAAAAAAAATCAGAAAAAGACGAAATTTAGGAATAGTGAAAAATAAGCCAGAAGCCGAAACGATCGGGAATCTCAGTAAGTATCCAACAACAGTCACAACCCGATGAGTAAAAAACAGGTAATACAAGTAAGATGTGTAACCCTCTTGCTAAATGTAGAAAAACTAGCATTGACATGTGACTCGTACCGTGCCACCCAACGGTTTTAGTATCCGACCATCGTGGCCCCACCTATGAGCACAACAGGTGGCAGGATCCACTCGGGTTCCGCACGCACTCGACTGCAGCAGGGACTTGGTGAGGTCCCGTGCTCTGGTTCTACAGCACCAGGCACACGCGTTTATTTGGCATTAAGGTTGTGCTCACCGAGAGAGATTCAAGAGCTGACGAAGAGATCTGCAGAACGGAACAAAAACAAGTCGCAGTAGGAAAGGAACAGAAACTGAAAATGGCAGAAGAGAAATAGAATCAGAGCAGGTACAATAAGGCTTAGTCAGCAGACTATAGCAAATATAATATCAACCAAATCTTACGTGGTAGAGAGAGAAAGGAAGAGAGAGAAGGAAGCTGGCTACTAAATTACAACTAGCTATAGCACGTAAAAATATGCATTTCACTCTCTTACACGTGGGGCCAAATAGTTATTGTAATAGCTACCTTATTGTATAAACTATTTTTTTGAAGACTATAGATGAAATGGACAAGTGTTATAGCCACTAGTTGGCTATACTATTGTACTTGCTCTCACGCACGGAACCGTTGTTCCTAGTCTCAATAGATATCTATCCCATCGAGGCGTAGCATCGAATAAAGAGAAAGAGTAGAAACAATGATGTGAAACATGTAGGCGGTACATATGCTTGATATTTACCATCAATCCTAGCGCTGATGGAGCATGGAGCCGTGGAACCGAAGTGCGGGACCTCCCTGCTGCGGCCAGGTGGCTCGGAATCCGAGTGGATTCACCCACCGTGCCTAGCCAAATTGTACCATAGTAGTCGACCATAACCATATGGAGATTATTATACGCCAAGTAATATCAAAAGTGCGAATTTTCGAAGATAGCATGTCTAATATTTTTTCACATGGGGAATTAATCGGATTATTGCGAGCGGAAAGAGCAGGGCGAGCTTTAGATGAATCGATCTATTATCGGACAATCTTATTGGGAATAACAAGGGCTTCCCTGAATACCCAAAGTTTCATATCTGAAGCAAGTTTTCAAGAAACTGCTCGAATTTTAGCAAAAACTACCCTACGAGGTCGTTTTGATTGGTTGAAAGGCCTGAAAGAAAACGTAATTCTAGGGGGATTATACCTGTTGGTACCGAATTCCAAAAATTTGTGCATCGTTACCCACAAGACAAGAACCTTTATTTTGAAATTCAAAAAAATCTATTCACGTCGGAAATGCTGCCGTGTTCGGGTGGTACGGTACGAGCTACACATCGGTCGCTAGTTCGTCCATGTTCGGTAAGGAAGTTAAATTTATAATTTCGTACCGTATAAAACTAATTTTGAAATTAAGATGGCATAATAGGTTAGATATAAAAAAGGTTCTTGCGGGGAGGGGAGGGTAGCAGTTGGTTGGTTCTCACCAGGATTGGCTTTTGGAGGAAGGTCCGGGGCCATTGCGCACCGTTGGAGGAGCATTGGGTTAGGGTTAGGGTGTACGAAGCATATTAGATTGAATAATTTGTTGGTGGTGAGGCCGAAGCGTGGGGGAGAAGGCGACGATGAGAGAAGGTCGAGATGCATGGGTGGTTGGGTTAGGTGATTTCCATGGGATTTTCTTCATGGATCGACATCGATTTGGCTGTCGTTGGCCTTGGCCTTGGGAGAGAGAAAGAGAGAGGTGGCGCAGGCGAGGCAAGGCGAGGAAGATTAGATAAATAATGCCCTCGACTAGTTCTCTCTGAGTTGATCAGCAATTAAGCTAAGAAATCAGATCTGGAGATACGGTTGCATAGTAGTAATAGTAGATTATTAAATGTTGCAGATATTAATTCAAATGAATTTTCGTTTGTTTGCAAGCAGTAAGGAGGGATCAATGTGGAAACAATTGATCGTATCTTGTTTGACTGCTATATTACCAAGTTTATATTGGTTCTGGAGTGTATGCTGATGGTTGCCGGTGACCCCGCCCAGCTGGACGAGCACGGCGGAACACAGGCCATCACCGTGATGCGCGAACTCGACACTACGGCACCTGTCCACCTGCTGCATCGCCGCGCTCACCATGATGCGCGAACTCGGCACCACGGCGAGGCACGTGCCGTGACCGACCGGCCATGTGCAGCGTCACCGTGTACGCCATGTACGGGGTCTTGGTGCTCTTCATGTGCTCCGCGTGCGGCGGCGCGTCGTCGCCGAACAGGAGGAAGCCATGGCTGTCTGCGCAGTCGAGGCGGGTGGCGTGGAACTCGCACCTACTGTGCCTGGACGGATGCTGATGGTTTGGCGGCAGGCGCAAGGGGCCCGCGGCCGGGACGGAGCGGAACGACGGCGAGGACGCCGGCTTCTGCGCGAACGGATGGCTGCACGGCACACACTCAATCCACGTTAGGCTGCTGGCCGTGTCCAGCGCGAGGGCGTAAGTGCGGCGGCCGTGGCCCGTTCCGACGCAATGCACAGGGGCTGGTTCAGGCGCAGGAAGCCGTCGCCGTCGACGTGGATGGTGCTGTTCCAAACGGGGCTGGAGACCAGGCGCAGGCTGAAGCCGCCGTTGCGTGGTGCGTCTTGGGGCGCAGCGGCGGCGGCGGCGGGGTCGATGAGGCCTACAATAAGCGAGGCGAGCACGAACGGAACAAGGAGCTCCATGGACACTACATAGTACTAGTGTTTCGTGCTCGACATGTGGTTGTGGATGCATGCTTAAATACTAATTCTCTACTACTCGCTGCATCGATCCTGATCAGCAATTAGAACATAAGATTCGGAGATGTGGTTGTGGATTGCTGGTTGCAAGGAATCAAATGGAAGGTTTACTACATACACAGTGCAAAGTGCAAACATACTTATGCAAATGACTCCTGCAAATTCACTCCAGACCAAATCATCACAGACAGACAAAAGGCAGGCAGAGGTACATGTATATATATAACAGCTGATGAACCAAACTAGACGCCTACATGGCATGTAGGATATGCTGACAATAGTACTAGACTAGCCCGTTTCACAAGCTGCAGCAGCACAACGACGGCACCACACCGCATGCATGCTCGAGCCATGACGGTTAAGCACCAACCAAATGGTCTCCTTATTATCCACTCACTCGTAAATCACACACACACACGCAGATGTGCCTGCCTTCCCCTAGCTTCCTAGCAGTTGCAAGGGTTGCACTTGCAGTTGGAGCCGCAGCTGCAGCCATGGCCGGTGTCGCCGGACTCGGCGGCCTTCTCAACCTGCGGCTTCTCCGGCGCGACGCCGAGGACCACGGTGGCCTGGCTGCTGCTGCCCTTCTCTTCCAAGTCAGGGTACATCTTTCTGCAACCAGGAAAATCAAATTAATTAGCACAAGAAATTCCTCACTGCTACTGAAATACTAAATAAGCTGACATACCCGCACTTGCAGCTTGAGCCGCAGCTGCAGCCTGATCCACAGCTGCAAGACATCTTTGAGATGAAGGGAAAAGAAGAGTTTTTGATGAGATGAGCACAATGCAAAGGCTCCACTCCTGCGCCACTATTTTATAGGACTGAGGTGCTGCTCATCTCGGCGTACAGGACGACGTTGTCGCGTGTCACGATGCTAGGCTGTCTAGAATTAGTCTTTAGGATACTGGACGGATAATCTGAGTAGAGCTCTCTAAGTCTGTGTGTGTGATGAAATGTGGGTGCTTTCTGCTAAAGTAACAATGCGTGGATGACTTGTCTTCCCTCCTCCTGATTACAATAAGTGTGGTCCCGCTCGTTTCATCTTTAGTTTTTGGTTCCTAATTCATTATTCTTTAATTTTGTTCTTTTATATTTTTTTGGCATTTTAGGTATTTTTATCTTCTCTTTTTTCGTATTTCTTTGTATTATCTATGGTAGGTTAATCTATTTTTTTATTTTTAAAATTTATTTATACTAAAAAGTCACTATCAATTACAGTATAAAATAAACCAACTATAATATAAAATAAGTCATAAGCTAGCTCGGCACAATGTTTGTTTCAAGCAGCGCACATATGAATCACAACGTTAAATTACCGGCAAATGGTAATTATCCAGACTGCATACAAGAAACCTTTCTTGTAACATTTATCAATAGGCTTGATGCTAACTTGTCTGTTCAGTTGTTCTGACTGAGACAACAATAAAACATCACATCCAGCACGTCAAGAATCTAGAACGAGGTTTTTTTTTTTTTTGATACTGGACATTAAGAATGTTATCACATTGCATTAACAAAAGATCTACTTGTGCTATGTGTGGAAAACTAATGACGATTGAGAAGTAGAAAAGCTCTATGACAGAACATGTCTAATCTACAACAATGCTTATTTTTGCTACGAATCTTTGTTTCAAAAATACATTTTTTCTCAGGTATGAAATATTTTTTTCAATTTTCATGACAATTATTATAATATTTAATTAAATCTCTAGTTATGATTTGCCTAGATACAGACTAAATCGTGGTTTATAAGAAGTCTTTATATATTTTTGAAAAGCATCAGACTCACCAAAATTTAAAGGTAAATCTTAAGAAGCAATTAATCTACAAAGAGATTCTCGGGCTACTTCTGAGTTGTACTCTCAAGTACGTACCGAGCCGTTGGGGTTATATTGCAGCTGCGTTTGGCGCATTTGTATTCCTTGCCTTCTTTTGCAGCTTGCAACATGCCGTTGCAGGTGACCCGTCCCACATGAAGATTTTGCAGATAATTTATTACCACAAATTTTACAAATAACATACCTCACTGAATTCCCATCATCATCGATATTGAACTTCTTGTCGAAATCATTCCAGACTCCTAATGTACTAGCTCATGTTCATTTTGTACCCATGCTATGGGTTGTGGATGCACTTGTTGAGCCAGCAGAAGATGGATCGACTGTACCCTGCGCCATCGGGGCCGTCGCTTCTTCTGGCTCTCCAGTTTGTTGTGGATGTGGACCTTCCGCGGATGGATATCCTTCTTGAAAAGGTTGCATATCCTCCGCTGAGAGGCCGAATTCGGAGAGTTGAAAATTGTAATTCTCCATTGAATCAACTGTAAATCGAAATAGTAAAGAGCAATTAACTTACTATTGAATCAACAAATAATAGCAAAAAATTAAAATAAGATAGCACTATTACCTCTTTTGTAGCTCTCAGAAAATTCTTTGAAGATTTTTTATTTTTCTGAATTTTGCATGAATTTCTCACTAACTTTGCCAAATTTGCGCAAACACTATTGGATTTTTCACAGCTAAACAGGGGAGATGAGAGTGAGATTTGAGGTGTGAAAAACGGAGGCCGGATGCCCCCCTATTTATAGAAAACATTTCATATTTTTTTCGAATGTTTTGCTATTTTTTTCTGAATTTTTTAGCCCCCAACGATAAAAAACGACTATATTTAGCTGGGTTGTGCCGTACCGGCATGGCCCATTTACAATAGTTGTTAGCGGGCTGGGCCGTACCGTGCCAGCCCGGTGTGCCGCGCTGTGGGCCCAGGCACAGCCCGGTCCACCAGGTCGTGCCATGCTCGGACCGGACCAACAGTACCGAACCGTGGGCCAGCACGGTTGAGCCCGGCCCACTTGGGTAGCTGGAGTGGTTGGGGAGGAGATTGCGTAAGTGGAAGGGGATTGTGAGATCGGACAACTACGAAGAGTCGAAGGAGAATGGACGGCTATGAGAGACGAAGGAGAACAAACGACCTACCACCAACTCCTATTTATATAATAGTAAAGATGAAGATTAATCGGTATTGACAAGGAAGGAAGGATCGAGAAATGGAAATCCAAAGGATGTGGTTGTGGATTACTAGTAGCAAGGAATAATCAAATGGAAGGTTTACTGCATATACAGTGGAAAGAGTAAAGTCCATTACCGGTCCTTAAACTTTTTATGCTGTGTCATCCCAGTCCATAAACTTTTAAAGTATGTCATCCCGGTCCTTAAACTTTCAAAGTATGGCAATATCCTATGTAGTTGTAGCAGCGAACTTTTTATGCTGTGTCATCCCCGTCCATAGACTTTCAAAAGAAATTGCCACACTTTGAAAGTTTAAGGACCGGGATGACATACTTTAAAAGTTTATGGACCGGGATGACACAGCATAAAAAGTTTAAGGACCGGTAATGGACTTTACTCCAGTGGAAACATACTTGGGCAAACCAGTCCTGTAAATTCACTACATATACACACACACACCACTGAATAGGCTATTTACACTAGATATGCTCTCTCTCTCTCTCTCTATATATATATATATATAGTAAAAATATTAAGTACTATTAGGTGTCTGGACACCTCAATCTGCAGCCGTTTGATCGCGCACGCACAGGGAGGCGGAAGATTGATGATTAACGGGTTGGTTCGACCCGTTGCTTCTGCAGACCGTAGGCAAAAAAAGGAATCCCCGCACCTCGCCCTCTCCACCAATAAATCCCCCAGCCCACGACGAATCGAAGGGCTTCATTGCTCGTTCCTCCACGTGCGTACGCTATGGTCGCCGGACACCGGGCGCTGCTGCTCCTCGCCGCCGCCCTCCTCGCGGCCGTCGCCTCCGCCGAGGAGGCCAAGCCCACCATCCTCACCCCCGTGGCGGACTCCCCGCTCGGGTCCGTCGAGGGTGACTCGCCGGCTGCCGACGACGCCATGGAGGACGCCGACGACGCAGCGCCCATCGGCGCCCCCATTGGCACCACCATGACCGAGCCCAAGCCCGAACTCACCACGGAGCCCGGCCGCCGCCGGGGAGGGGACGCCCGCCAGCGACGCATCCTCCCTTGGGGTGGTGGCTCACATCGGCGCCGTCTTCGTGCTCACGGCCGGTGCGTTCGCCTTCTGAGGCGACAGGCGTGTGCTCGCTTCCATGGCGTGTAATGATGGGTTGCTGGGAACGAGCGAAACCTCCACCTCTTTCTGTATCTCCCCATCTGCAGAAGTGTACTGACATGTTATTCTCGTATGTATGTGCACCTTCGCACGAGTAAATACGAGGTATATATACACACACCAGATTAATTTTTGAGTTTAAAACTCGCTTTTAAAATTCTTGGACGAAGTTATACTTTGATCTCAACGTTTCATCAAATGTTTCATGTAACGATATTTTGCATGCACCATAGACTTTTAAATTTATATGTACAAACAAGTATACTTCCAATCCTAGCGTACGGAATTGCATACTTAATACACATACCTATTTTACGTTAATTCAATACATGATACATAATGATGATGCCATACCCTTGGAGTGATAGCTCAGATACCTATTTTTACTATATGTCTTTAGTGATAGCTCAGATGCGCTCAATCAAACTAACATGATACATAATGATGATGCCATACCCTTGGAGTATATCAATCCAGAAATTCTAGACCCTTTTGAATCCCAACATTTTTGTACCGAAACAGATGCTTTCCAGTTCTACAATATGTATGCATTGAGAAAAGGATTTGGTATAAGAATTAGGAAGCGGGTCAAAAATGTTGGTGGCACCATCACATGCGTTGAAATTGTGTGCTCGTGCGAGGTACATGCGTCGAATTTTATACAAATGTTGCACAAGTTATATTGGTAAACTAACAGCATATTATTATTTATTTATTCAGGGCAAGCCTACTATTGGGGGTACAAAAATCAGTCAAAACAGGATGCAAAGCCATGATGCGCATACGCAGAGGCCCAGATGACCAATGGATGGTATCTAAATTTGTAGATGATCATAATCATGCCCTATCACGTACTCTAGGTATCAAAGACAACGAACGCTTTTATTCCTATGTCATTCTTCTCCATCTAACATTTAAGATATATTTTTTTTGTCCAATTGAGTTGAAAATTTGTTTGTCACATAACAAATTTAACAAAATAAAAGGACGACCACATCATCGTAAAAACTATTTGTTAGTCATATACCTGTTTTTTACCTATTTGTTAGTCATATACCATTTATTATTTTTATTTTTTATTTTCAAATGATTGGGCCAATAAAGTAACTACAATCGTCAACTTTCTTGATTGTCATCAGTCATCGTACCTTGTTAGTGTGTACACTCCAATGTATCATTTCTCCTCGTTAGTCCAGTTTTTATCTTGAAAGATTAAATCTATTATGAAAATTTCTTGATTGCACTTCTAAATAACTCTAGACTAATACTCTCTTTAGGGTTAGAAGTGTATTATTGATTTGATTATTTCCCCCTTTGTATAATTTGTCAGTGTTTTTATTCATAGTTGATACATAGTTGTCTAAATGTCCAACACATTTTAACGGATAAGATTGTTAATTCACAAAAATACGTACTGTAGGTATGGCGCGTCACTGGCACAAGAGGAGATTAAGATGACTCATACTCTTGAAAATGAAGAGTTACAAACACATAATGTTTCTTTGAAAGAATTTGTTCATTCAGATGAGGCTACAGTTTCATATGATGACCATTCTAATAATTCTTCCAAGTCCAAGATACAAAAAATGTGTCAGAAGTGCAAGTTACCAGGACACTACGCATCCACATGTGTTACTACTGTCTAGTATTACTTTGAAATTACGATTTTCCTTTCCCAATAATGTGTTAAATTTCCGTTACAATTTTCTGTTTGAACTTTAATGAAATTCTTGCACTTGATACAACATATCACTTTAGATTTATCTGTCCGTATTGATTATATACAATTTTGGTGTTGAGTGATGTGTGTCTGCATACCTCGAATGATACGAAAATTCCAAATGATATTTTCGCCATTTCGTTGTCCGATTGAGTTGACAAATTCACAAAAGATTCTCCCCTAACCTGCTAACACCTCGTATAAATTCGCCGCTCACAATCATTACGTGTGTTTCATACAACTGTGTACTACAACCATTTAATTTAGCTTTTGTTGTCTGATTGAGATGAAAAAACCACATAATCTTGTCACCTAAAATGCTTACAACATGTGCGAATTCGCTACTCTCAATCGTTCCGCGCGACATCTAAAAATTAATGCAAATAATGCAATTCAACATACTCTTTACTAAAATGCATTTCGTATGCATCATCCATTCAATAAAGCTTTTCGTTGTCTTGAGTTGACAATTTCACAAATAATTCTCCACTAACCTGCTAACGTCTCGTATAAATTCGCCGCTCACAATTATTTCGTGTGTTGAATTAAAAATAATGAAAGACAACACAGTTTTTATTCTTCCGTCAAAAGACCACTTACATTATTTTTCTGGGTATAATACTCCATTTGATCACAATGATTCATCATATCATACAAAGTATTCATATTTCGCATGCACCATAAGATATTAAATTTATACGTACAAACGATTATAATTTAAATGCCGTACGGTTTTGCATACATACTCCATGTTAATTAATACATGGCCAATACACATACCTAATGTACGGCAATGGCAGGAAATCTACATATGCAACCAAATGATCTTAACACATACATGTTTTCACGTTACTTCAAAATGTTCTACACACATACTTCAAAAGAATCATTTCGCAGGATATTTATGGCAGTAACAAATATATGCTAATGGTGTATTGGCTAAGGAAGGAATGATTTGCTAATGGGTATATCCGCCGTCTCAATCGCTACGGAAGGAATGGGTATATCAGCCGTTTCAATCGCTACGGTTTATGGCAATTAATGATCCGATTTTGCATGCATTCAACCAGGAGTTTGATTTCTACCGCAAGCAGTACAGACTAATGGGTATACCCGTTAAATTCTTACCTACTACAAAATAGCACATCTCAATTTGATCAAACGGTTTATAGGTTAGGTGCCTGGACTCCTAGGAGTCCCATTTCGCCTTCCTATATATATAGTAAAAATATTAAGTACTATTAGGTGTCTGGATATGTATACTAACGGGTCAACCAGCTTACACTTACTGACTTGGAAAGAAAATGGAGTGTGGTATTGTCATGGTACGTTGATTTGGAAAGAAAGTGGTATACAACAGCCTAGTCAACAAGGAAGCGGAGGTATATAGTCACAAATCTCTGATTTGGAAAGAAAATGGTAGGTTGATTAATGCATACAACAGCCTGTAAGGGAAGAAGAGGAGGCGGAGGTGTATACTCACAAATCACTTATTTGGAAAGAAAATGGTACGTTGATTAATGCATATAATACCTACAAGGAAAGAATCAACACACTATATTACGTCAGAAATGCACGTATCATATATGGATTTTTTAGTAGAAATTTGTGGTAAAAAAATATGTTACTTACATACATTTGTGCATATAAGGAAATAAATTTTGAGCAGAAATTTGTGGTAAAGAAAGTATATACTCACAAATAAATTTTAATAGATATGTAATCAGAAAATGGCAAATTTTAATAGGTATATACTCACAAATTAATTTCAATATTTGTTGTGCAGTATAAACGGAACTAAAGTGGCGAATAGTATAGTTTAGGTGAAAATATTGTGTGAAATTTTCATCTCATTCGGACAACAAATGCTTTCTTGAATGGTAGACGGAAATGAAAGATGTACGAAAATATGCGTTGGTTGCCTTCCATTAATTTTGTTTTGCAGTATGGAAAGAATTTCAGTGGCGAATTTGTACGTCATATTAGTGATTTAAGTGAAAATCTTGTGTGAAATTTTTAGCTCATTCGAACAATAAATACTCACTTGAATGGTTGGTGGAGACGAATAGCGTATGAAAAAATGTGTGTGTTGACTTCCATTAATTTTGTTTCGAAACACACAAAGAATTACAGCAGTGAATTTATAAGTCAAGTTAATGGTTTAGGTGAAAATCTTTTATGAAATTTTTAACTCATTCGGACAACAAATGCTCGCATAAATAGTTGATAGAGATGAATGGCATAGAAAAAACGTGTGAGTTAAATTCCATTAATTAATTCGAGCAACGAATTTATGCGTCATGTTAGCGATTTAAGTGAAAATCTTGTGTGAAATTTTCATCTCATTTGGACAATAAATGCTTGCTTGAATAGTTGATGAAGACGAACTGGGTTTACAAAACGCATGTGTTGACTTAGCGAATTTTTGTTGCACATTACGGAATTAATTCTAGTGGTGAATTTATACAGTAGGTTAGCGACTTTGTTGCGAATCACAAAATAATTTTAATAGATATGTAGTCAAAAATTATAAAATGCAGCCTATACTCTACATGCGAAAAAGTGTAACGTTCAAACTCAGATATGAATTAATCAGGACAAAGGTATATTCACACAAATAACTGATTTGGAAAGAATATGGTACATTGAATAATAGATACAGCAGTTGATAAGGAAAGTTCCCACAAACTGTAAAGCAATCGGACGACTCTTGGATTAGGTGCCCAAGCACCAAAGAGCTCTCTCTATATATATGAATCCTCTTTTCTATTCCCGGGTGTAATTACACCCTATGGTGCTTGAGAAAAAGGGCCTCCAACCCCTAGCAATTAGTTGCCAGCAATTGCACAAGTGGTATATGGAACAGTCCAATAAGCCAGAGGGAGAATGGAGCTCAAGTATCACTGTCAAATTCACGCCGGATCATTTACATCACAGTCTTCAAGAGTGTGTCTTTGTGGTCGCCTTTGAGGATTTATTTGATCTTTTCACGCTCAACGCTCTCGACGTCTCACTCATTCGATGCTAGACACTGTAAGTGTGTACAATCACAGTCTCCGTTCATGTCATACCGATAAATGTCATATATAATTTGTTGCTTTCGTGTGTGTATATATAGACACATGCTGACTAAAGCTAGATCATCCAAATCATCATCGGTTGGTTTCTTGGACCCACACTTGGTCGCCAAGTATACCATCGATGAGGATACATCCGTCGTCGAGAGGTACATTACAGTAGGACTGCTGGCTCAACGCAATAAGGAATATGTTCTTATGCCTTACCATCAGAACTATCATTGGATTTTAATAGTAATTGTACCAAAATGGAATAAGATATATTACCTTGATTCCCTAAGTAAGAATAAAATGGACTTCACAGTTGTCAGCCAAGTAATCGATAAGTAAGTACATTTTTTTTCCATATATACCTATATTGTACTCGTTCTTTCCTTATGAATGACTAAGGTTAACTTTTTCGAATCACGTAGGGCGTTCGCGATGTACGTTCAAATGGGAGGTGCCTCGGCGCAAGGGGCCAAAGGCCTGACACATGCTCGAGATTTTAAGGTATTCGCTGTTACACATTAATTAATCTTATGCAACAGTTGGTCGTAATGCCTCTTGAATTAACACATTTTATTTTTTGCAGTGCCACCAGCAGCCGTTGAGCAACACATGTGGATTCTACGTTTGCCACCATACGGAACTACTCCTCGATTCCTTCAGGATCACCAATTCCAAGGTTTGTCAATCTTCCCATAATTACTTCATACTTATCACGTTATATGTATACGCACATTGATATTCCTATCGACAGGCTGCGCCCATCCCGTTAACTACATTGAAACAGTGCGACCTTTCAAAATTCGAGGAGAGTTGGTGTACTTTTTGGTGGCTCTTGTCATAAACCCAAATGGAGAGTTTCACTGCGCACAATGATTTTTTATTCCTCTTATCACTCCGGAATCGAGGTCTCGCGAAAGGAACGGATCCATAATCAACGAACTTGTCAGCTGCACAAGCAATACTTGAATGGCAATCATGCACCATCCAAGTATAGCTTGTGTAGCCTGATAAGTTCGTTGATTATGGATCTATTCCTTTCCCGAGATCTCGATTCCGGAGTGATAGAGCAATAAAAAAAATACAATGTTACCATTTAAGTGCAAATGCAATGTAGATCTTTTGTAATTGATGGATATTTTATTTTATTTCAATTAATTAATTTGCGAAATGGATGCTTTATGTTTATGAAAGAAGTGCGATGTGAATTGGATGTTTTATGTTTGTGAAATGAATTGAGATGTCAATTGTATGTATACATGTACATGTTGATCTGCTTGTTTCAGAGGGCATGGCTAGCATTTCCTAAGGCTAGCCAATAAACAGGAATAGATTTAGGGGTAGAAAAAAAATATCACAGACGGTTTGTAACTAAAAACCGTCTGTGATAGCTGATAATCACAGACGATTTTTAACTAAAAACAGTCTATGATACATAAATATCACAGACGGTTTTTAACTAAAAATCGTTTGTGATACATAAATATCACAGACGATTTTAAACTAAAAACCGTCTATGATATATCGATATCACAGATGGTTTTTACTCAAAAACCATCTGTGATTATCAGCTATCACAGACGGTTTTTAGTTGCAAACCGTCTGTGATATTACCTTCGATTATCACTGACCCATAAATTCAGACGGTTCAGAAAACCGTATGTGATGACGTTTTTGAACCATCTGTAATAGAGTTTTCTGTAGTAGTGTGATCTAGTTGTTTTTAGAGTAAAGTCCATTACCGGTCCTTAAACTTTTTATGCTGTGTCATCCCGGTCCACAGACTTTTAAAGTATGTCATCCCGGTCCCTAAACTTCAAAATGTGCCATTACCGGTCCTTAAACTTTTTATGCTGTGTCATCCCAGTCCATAGACTTTTAAAAGTGTGCCATTACAGCTGGACCCGTAACAGGTGGTAATGGCACACTTTGAAAGTTTAGGGACCGGGATGGCATACTTTAAAAGTCTATGGACCGGGATGACACAGCATAAAAAGTTTAAGGACCGGTAATGGACTTTACTCTTGTTTTTACCTTAATTCCTTGGTTGTTCTTACTTGCTCTGACATGTAGGAATACATCTAGAAACATCTTGACCATCATTCACCCACGAGCAAGTCATATTCACTGTTTTTAGTTTTTGCCCGGTTTTAGTGCAACATACCGTCAAGTGGAAAAAGGCTGAAACTTTGGAAATAATTTTCTTGATCGTTGATTGGAACATATTCTTGACATCCTATAGAATGTGCATACCAAATTTCAAGTAATTTGGAGACATGATTTGAGAGTTTACTTAATTTGTGGTTCTGGCCTGGTTTTGGCATAACAGAGCTTTACCAACTGAAAAACCCCAATTTTTTAATTTCTTTTAAGATTTTTGGTTGAGATGGATTCTTAAGGTCATGATGTAATATTGGTTCAAGTTTCAAATCTTTTGGGCCTATGAATCAAAAGTTATATGGATTTTTAGATCTGAAATAGTGTTATTTTCACTGTTCACCCAGTTGAATTTATTGTAGCGCAGTGAGTGTTCGATTTCTTAATCTTCATAGTTTCTCATAGCTATTAAAGTAAAGTATTGGCTAATGCTTAGGAGAAAATTTGAATGCACTATTTATCCTCTTTTATTGCCATACCGGTCTTACAATTAATTTTCTTCTTGGTAGCACCTTGATCGGGTTTGTGAATTATGGAAGAAAGGTATTCACTGCCAATTAATCAGTGGACTAAGTTGAAAACTCGGAGATGAGATCATATCAGATCACAGCGAAAAGAAAGCAACGTTTCTGCTGCATTCAACTAATTGATACATTGAAACAGGTTATCCAAAGCATCCAAGTTTGGAGGATTATCGCTTCATTCGTGATTGTCTTGGTGATCGAAGGCTTTCTTGTTTGTACATTTCCAAATGTTCCGTAGGAGAGTGGAGAGGATAGTGTTCGTCGATCTTACGTTGCCTCAGTCCCGCAGAGCAGGCAGCTCGGCAGGCGCTGCTGTGTTGGTAAGTCTTGGCTGCAGATCAAGACAGGTTGGGTGTTCCAAGGCATTCGGCGCAGGGTAAGCTTCGGCCAAAGGGATCGGGTCGGCCAATCCACAAGTCTCGCAAAAGGCCCCAGGATCGGAGGAGGCCGACCACCTGTACTGACGGCGAAATTAGGCAGGCAACGTCTCTGGAGTCAATGAATCTTGAAAAGAATTTTTAGTCGAGTAGTGCTTACATACTTTCTGCTTTAATAAGAATGGTACTAATTTCAAAGCATATAAATAGGTAAGTAATTACTATCTATCATTTAATTCTACTTTAAAAATTATGTAAATCACTTTGAGAAAAGTATAGAAGCACCTTCCTTTCTGGTCGCCTTCGCTTGTCCATGGCCTTCCCACAGTGTTCTTGGCTGTCAGACCTCAGATTTGCAACCCAGAACTCTATGTGTTTTCGTCATACTATTCACTGGATCAGTAGCTAGTGCACACAGATACATTATTGAATCATACAAATATATTCATATGAACCATACTAGACATTTATATTACATATGAGAATTCAAATAACCCATATCGGGGTAGAGTTTTACATAGTAGGTCAATCATGGCAAACGATGCATTACAAATAACCAAAAGCAAAAGCAGAAAGAAAAATGTGAGGCCACACCTTGCCACAAGCAAGTGACTAGGGGCAAAATGTGTACGACAATCTACTATCCAAAACTTGGATAATAGATGTGCACACAATCACCATCAAAGCCTATCCTAGCAAGGGTAAAGACTAGACTACTAGAGAACAGCCTAGACTACACCGTCTTCTTTTTCTTCTGATCCAGATGCGGCGTAGTAGGCATAGTGGTCTTGATTCAAAGGCTCTGAGTTATTTTAGCGAGCGAGGGTGAGCATAAATAACCGTGTTCTATGAGCCAACACACATAATGAAATATTATAGATGCAAGGCTTAACAAAGTAAAGTTCAGGTTCTTTTATTTGTGAAATGACATAGTTGAATTATAGTAAATAGAAATATTGAGACTTAGCTTTTTTAATTAAACCATGTTTCTAGAGACTTAGCTTTTTTAATTAAACCATGTTTCTAAAGAGTGCGAAATTATGCAGTAATAATAGTAGTGTAGGTTCTATCCACCTGTTATATATTCCATCCACTATATGCTAGTTTTGTTACTAGACTTCTATTCACCCATTATAATCACTGGGTTCTATCCACCTAGGGGAAACAACCAAGTGTTCTATCCACCCTTCCTGCTTTTTCATCCCACCCACAAAATATTCTTTTGTAAATAGACAATAACTCAAGTAAGTTCTCATGTTCGCCCATAACCGTGGGCACGATTGTTCAAACAGTTTTTACTTTGAAGAGATCGCACATTTTAGACACGCAGATCAAAAAAACCGTTACAAGGTCTTTACAATGCACCTTCCTAACGTAGCTATACTCGCTAAGGTTTTCACTGCTGTGGGGTTTTATCCACCCACTCCAGAGGCCCCCTCTTACGCCGCACAGAGGCTTCCATCCATCACATGTTTAACCAGATGGTGCAACCAACACTGAGTCAATGCTAATTAATTGGCATTATAGTTTGTGGTTGCACTATTTTATATTAGGAGGTTATCTTAAGAGTTAGTCCTTAAGACTACCTGGATGGTTCTACTACAAATCGTACTCTTGTGCTCCATCCATACAAAAGTCTATTTACTATCTGCCTAGATATAAAACTAGTTTAGAATTTTAGGATTCCAAAATACCATTCTATAGCCAACATAATAAATAAAGAAGCCATAGACCCCATTCGTTTGCAGTGACCTCAGCTTAATTTCCTTTGTAAGCTTACCAATCAATCCGAGCTGGCCGCCTAGCTTCCTGAGTCATTAGTTTAGCAGTGCGTAACCTCTCACTAATACTATATAGAACACAGAGCACACAGCGGTCAAGGAAGATGGTGACCCAGCAACAACTCCATGTTTGCGAGGATTTTAAAATTACTCCACTTGCTACTTGAACTACATAAAGTCTTGTATGCAAGTTTCTTTATGCTGGGTTTTAATAATCAAGGGTAGGATTACAATCATGGAGCTTCGAATACCCGACAACCACACTGCCGTAGAATTCACAGTTCGCCGGTCCACAGCAGAGGACACCAGACCCGAGAGTGCACGGTGGAGACCTTCAGGGCAAGCAATGAATTCCGCCTCTTCAGCCGATGCACAATGGATAATTTTTTCTCCAGTGAGATGGAAGCACCGACAATGGAAGCACCGTCCCCTGCACATCCCTTATGGTCGACCTGCTCAACCTGCTTACATTGGAACCAAGAGGCGTCCATGGCTTCCAACGAGCATGAGCACACCAGATGACTGCATGATTTGAAGTCTCCGGCGCAGTTCCACAAATTGTGTTGGGTCACCGACCGGCTAGACATATAAAACTACATGAACCAAACAAACTAGAGTGCATTTATATAAAATAGAGCGCAGATTGTGCACAACTATGACTTCGAATTAGGTATCACTCGGTTGGGCTGAAATAAGCTGGTTTATAGTTGAAATTGCACTGTAGCTGACTAAAATTACAGTATAGCTGATGGTGTCTTATTTGGTGTAACTAAATTTAAAAAAATTAAAATAGAAAAAATATGTTAACCCATCACAGACAATGCAAATGAATACGAAAAAAGAACCGATAAAAAAACTCAAAAAAAGCCAAAAAATCAGAAAAAGATAAAATTTAATAATAGTAAAAAAATAAGCCAGAAGACGGAAGGTCCAACCAAAACGAGCGGGGCTTTAGATAGTGTTTGGGTCGTCTTCTTCCACCAAACGCCGAGTCGGATTGAAGTGACTGCTTTGGAATCCAATGTATTCGATGCCATGTAGGATAAAGACGAATATCATTCAAAATCGGGGGCAAGTATGTAGTGTGTGCAGCGTGGACTTCTTTTTAAGAAAAGAATAATACATAGACATGCGATTTAGTCACGGGGTTATTATAACACAATGATATCATGGAGATTAGAGACAACAAATTCATCTCTCAAACTAGCCAAATCGTCTGCACAATTATATGCTAGATAACTAAAATACTTATTTATATTTAATGATACAATTATTTTTGTTATACAACTCTAACCCTGATAATTGAAACATAGTTATGTGTTGTATAACTACAACCATTGTAATATTTATATCGTATTAATCTACACCAATATAATCTGGCACCACCAAAATAAAGTGGTGTATATTCTTCTCTCTTTTCTTGATTAGTCACTACTACAGAAAAGGTCATCACAGACGGTTCGAAAACGTCATCACAGACGGTTTTGTGAACCGTCTGTATTTATGGGTCAGTGATAATCGAAGGTCATCACAGACGATTTTCGAACCGTCTGTGATTATCAGCTATCACAGACAGTTTTGAGTTAAAAACCGTCTGTGATAGCTGATAATCACAGACGGTTTTGAGTTAAAAACCATCTGTGATACTGATAATCACAGACGGTTTTGAGTTAAAAATCGTCGTGATATCGATCATCACGAGCGGTTTTAAGTAAAACCGCTCAGTGATTATCAGCTATCACAGATGGTTTTTAACTGAAAACCGTCTGTGATATTCCCTTCAACCCCTAAATATATTTCTGTTTATTGGCTAGTCTCAGGAAATGCTAGCCATGCCCTTTGAAACAAGCAGATAATCACAGACATAGACCATATACAATTCACACATCTCATTTCATTTCAGATACATTTCACATCTCAATTCATTTCACAGACATAAAACATCCAATTGACAACGCACTTCATTTCACAAACATAAAGCATCCATTTCGCAAATCAATTCATTGAATTGAAATAAAATATCCATTAACAAATACACAATTGTAAAAGATCTACACTGCATTTGCACTTAGAATTACAATAAAAAATCATTCTGGGCAGTGGAACTCTCCAGCTGATCTTACGACTTTAGTCCACAAAAACCAAATGAACTCTCCTCGAATTTTTGCAAAATCCGGCTGTTGCAATGCAGATGTAGAGATGGGCGCAGCCTGTCGATAGGAATATCAACGCGCGCACATATAAAACTTGACATGTATAAATGTGGGAAGATTGACAAACCTTAGAATTGGTGATCTTGGTGGAATCGAGGAGTAGTCTCATATGGTGGCACACGTAGTATCCACATGTGTTGCCCGGCTGCTGCTGGTGGCACTGCAAAAAATAGAATGTGTTAAATCAAGTGGCATTACTACTAAGTGTTGTATATGATTAATTAATGTGTAGCTAGCGAATACCCGAAAATTGCGATCATATTTCAAGGGCTTGGCCCCTGTCGTCGAGCCACGTGTTTGTTGAACGTATGTGGCGAACGACCTTCGTTATTCGAAAAAGTTAGATTAGTCATTCGGAAGGAAAGAAAGAGTACAATGTACAATGTACGTACCTATCGAGTATTTGGGCGATAGCTGTGTATTTGGATTTGTTCTTACTTAGAGAATCAAGGTATATAGCCTTGTTCCATTTTGGTGTAATTACAACTAAAATCCAATGGAAGTGCTCATTGTATGGCATAAGAACAAATTCCTTATCTTGGTGAGCCAGCAGTGCTTTTGTAATATAGTCCTCGACGAAGGATGCATCCTCGTTGATGGTATCAATGGCGACCAAGCGTGGGTCCAGGAAACCAATTGGTGATTTCGATGATCTAGCTTCGTCGGCATGAATCTATATATATACGTAAAAGCAACAAATTGTGACATATATCGGTATTACGTGAATGACATCGTGATTGTACGGACTTACAAATGTCCAAAGATCGAACGAGTGAGGCGTCGAGAGCGTTGAGCGTGAAAAGTTCAAATATATCGTCAAAGGTCACCGCGAAGACACATTCGTGAGCTTCGTGCAAGAAATGTTCCGACTTGAATTTGACAGTGATACCTGAGCGTCGTTCTGCCTCTGGCCTATTAGACTGTTCCATATACCAAGCGTGGAATCTTTGGCAACCAAGTCCTACTTTTAAGAGGTGCTCTTCCGGGAATATCATCGGCTCGCCTAGCACGAATTTGCGGGCCAATGGCAGGTACGGGATATCGTCATCATCCTTCGTCTTTGATTTGCCCTGGTCACTGCCTCGATTGTAGGTCGACTTTATGGTAGTCGACTGTAATGGTACAGACGATGCAAGTTGCTTTGGTGAGAATAGCACCTGTGGAGATAGCACCGGTGCAGGTAGCTCTGCTTCGCACTGCACTTATGGAGATAGCACCAGCGCATTTAGCTCTGGTTCGCGCTGCCCTTCTGGTTCGGCCACCGGTGAAGAAGCCTCCAGGGAGATGTCACATTTGGGCCACTGGATGAATGTTCCAATGGCCTTCCCTAGAGTCATGATCTCGTCGTTGGGGGGCTTCGGTAGCGGGACGACCTCAAAATTGACATGCACACCATCCACATTAACTTTTGCAAAGCCTGGCGCTAAAGCTTGACCGTGCAGCATGACCCGATACGGATGGATATGCCCGGCCCCAAGCAGCGTGCAAGGGAACGGAGGCATATCTCACTTGGAGCCTGCACTTCGTAGGCTCCTACATAACGATACAAAATTAGCTAGTCGAATAGGCCTATCAATGGAGCAAGCATTCGAGAGATAATAATTATTACCAGGATGTCGTCCACGGGAAATTTGGCCTGGGATTACGTCGGATTGGACGCGCAGCTACTCGGATGGTTGTGCGGGCTAGCTAGCACAGGAGCGGCGGTAGCGGCCTGCTGACTTTCTGTTTGTTTCCGCACCTCATCTCTGATTACACCAGCCAGCTCACCCATTAGCTCCTCTCTAAGAGATTCCTTGATCTCTTCTCGTAGCTGTGCGTCATGCTCGGCTTTGTTTCTCTTCCTACGCCGATACATTCCGGAGTCATCTTGGAAACCATGTTTCCAAGGAACGTAAAGCCCAAGGCCTCTCGTACGACCCGGGTGCTCCTTGTTTCCTAGCGCCACGGAGAGCATATCATTCTCCCTTGTTCCCTGGAATGATCCTAGGGTAGAATCAAAACTCAGCTCTTCCTGCAAGAGCACGAAATGTCATTTCAATTCGTACGAAGTTGTGGAGTAATTACAAGCTACGTAGTTCTATCGATATCTTACCAGGCGCTTGGACACTTGCTGGTCTGCAGGGTTTCGAAAGGAGACATCCCCCGATGTCGTTGTAGATGACCTTGCTCTAATCCAATTTCGAGCGCGGTCATCCGGGATATTGGAAAACGGCGGGGCGATGTCCTGTGCAGCTGCCAGGTCATCCTCCTTCCTCCACTGCGGGATTGTACCCGCATACCCAGCTGTGCCAAGTCTGTGGGTGTGTGTTTGTTTTGCTTGGAGGGCCTTGTGCGCCGAACTTGTACTTTTGAAATCTTCGGACGTCTTCATCGCCTTGAACTCTTCCCATTGTGGTTCTAGGAATGGATATTTATGAAAAGGTGTTTCGTCCGTCTCCACGTATTTCCTGACAAGCGTGCTCTTGAAGTTCTTCCATGCTTTGCACGCCGCTAGGTAGGTTTGTCGTTGCACAGCGTATAGGTGTTCTTCTGGGAACTCGAACGATGCCAAAATCTCGGTCCACAGCTCACGTTTCCGAGTGTTAGGCATGTTCTTCCACGAATTGTATGTGATCTCAATTCGTTCTCGTGCAACTATTCCGACCATGGTTCGGAATGCGTTTACTGCTTTTTGAGGAAGGATAAGGACCCCAGATGCGTTTACCACTATGATGGTCTGTCGGCCCTCAGGCTTCTTCGATAGCCCTCTTCCTTGGCGTCTTGATGTTGAAGCGGACGCCTCCGGCGATGATGTTGAAGAATGCACGGGTGACATGTTGCTCATTTTGTGGGTCTATTAGGATAAGATGAGAAAGTGATTATATTGAATTGGAAGAGAGGAGAGGAGTAGAGGGGAGGGGGAGAAGGGAGGGGGTGATATGGACATAGAGAGGGGGTGATGTGCCTATCTTAGCACCTACTTTTGTTGCTAATACTATAAACCAAATAGCAAAGTCCCTAAACAAAGTTCTATGAAGCAAATGACACAAACTAGAGTATCTCGTTCATTGAACGGGAATTCTAGAGTGTGTCACTTGCTTCATGCCCCTTGAAGGTCTATGTGGCATATACTATTATTACAAGGTCTCTAAACAAAGTTCTATGAAGCAAATGACACAAACTAGTGTACCCGGTTCATTGAACAGGGAACACTAGAGTGTGTCACTTGCTTCATGCCCCTTGAAGGTCTATGTGGCATATACTATTACTACAAGGTCTCTAAACAAAGTTCTATGAAGCAAATGACACAAACTAGTGTATCAGGTTCATTGAACAAGATACACTAGAATGTGTTACTTGCTTCATGCCCTTTGAAGGTCTATGTGGCATATATATAAAGCAACAAGCATCAATAATAGAATCAATAACAGTCTAAACATGAATATGTATGACAATGTAAAAGGCATGTATCAATTAAGACTAGCAACAAGCTCAAGTTTTAATTGATTAATTTGTGCTCTAGATACAAACTCTACAATCTCAAGATCAAGATATATTCAGCATGCATATATTCAGACAGCAGTATTCATACATATCAAGACCATATAAGTTAACTTTGCCCAATAATTCAGTCTTTTAACTTGTCAAGATTAAATCCTAACAGATCAATTTAATAACATGCTATAACCTGAAAACTGCATGAACCGACAGCTATTAGAGCTCAAAGACCGAATGAATCAATCTCAGTATATGAATTTATCATCATCGAGCAACTGTAAATCCCACAGGCAATCTCAGTATATGGAAGATTAACAAACTTGAATATACATGAATGCAACTAAGAAACTAACCATAACAGTAAGCCCTAAACCCTAACACTAAGTATGAAGCATCAAGCATCAACCCTAAACCCTAACAGTAAGCATGAAGCTCGAGGAGGGTTTTGATGACCTTAGGGTTTTGGTGACGGAGGAGGAGGTGGCGACGACGGAGGAGGAGGAGGCGGGGACGGAGGAGGAGGAGGCGGCGATGCAGGAGGAGGCGGCGGCGACGGAGGAGGAGGAGGCGACGGGCTCGGGGAGGCGGCGACGGAGGAGGAGGAGGCGACGGGCTCGGGGAGGTGGCGACGGAGGAGGAGGCTGCGGCGACGTCTTCGTCCGGGGAGGCGGCCGGCGAGGGCTCGGGGAGGCAGCCGGCGAGGGCTCGGGGAGGCAACTGCGACGACGGGCTCGGGATTTAGATGTAGATCGAATAACTGCAGCGAACACGGAAAACCCTAGCGAGAGGGTATATATAGGGAGATTATCACAGACGGTTCTGAACTTAGAACTGTCTGTGATATCATATCACAGACGGTTCTAAATTCTAAGTTTAGAACCGTCTGTGATAAGCCTTTGTCGGCTGTTGTTATTAAGACAACACCAATAACTACACAGCTGCATTCATATCAACCACCAAACAGCTGTATTCATATACAACACCAACCAGCTGCATTCACACAGTGTATTTCTTGATACATTTTGTCATTCTCAAATACATCACACATATACATCACATATACATAAATGCCAATACACATACATTTTCACATATACATTTTGTCACACATTTTCACATATACATCTCAAAATTGTCATACATTTTCACATATACATTCTTATTGTACTTGCTTATTTCCTTTAAAAATTAGCCCTTCATCATGATCAATGCGTACGTAACTAGTTTCGTCACGTTGTTCATCGTCGACCCTTATGCCATTTCCAAAAGGAGGTAACTCGTCAAATTGATTGTATTCCTCCTCGTCCACTACATTCTCCACTCCGACAATTCTCCTTTTTCCATGAAGAACTAAATGGCGTTTCTTATTTGCCGGGTCGGTTACATAGAAAACTTGAACAACTTGATTGGCGAGTACGAATGGTTCGTCTTTGTACCCGACACGTTGGAGGTCCACGGTCGTGACACCGCATTTGTCAACCTTCACTGTGGGAGATGCACCCAATGGCAATAAATAAGGAGATCTTGAAAACCACATAATCGAGCTCCCAAATCTCTTCTATGAAGCCATAGTACGAGTTTCTCGACCCATCGGTACTGAATGCATCTATGCAGACATCGCTGTTCTGGTTAGTGCTCTTGACATCCTGAGACTACGTATAGAATGTGTACCCATTTATGTCATATCCTTGCCATGTCACAACTGTAAATGTCGGCCCTTTTGCCAACCATGTCAGCGTCTCACTCGGCGAGCTCCTAGCGATTTGCTCCTTCAACCATTGGTTGAACCAACGGTTGTGTTGCCTCATGATCCAAACATCCGGTCGCTCCGGATTCTGTTGCCGAAGCACATCCTTGTGCTGGTCCACATAAGGCGCCACTTCAGTCATGTGTTGTAACACCGTGAAATGGGCTTGAGTATACGTGTCCATATCTGGAGTGATTGCTTTCCTTCCGATTGTTCCGAGACCCTTCAGCCTCCCCTCATGACGAGATTGAGGGACACCTATCGGTTGAATCTGAGCCATATAATCGACACAAAACTCAATGACCTCTTCGCTTGCATAACCCTCGACGATGCTGCCCTCCGGCTGAGAACAATTCCGTACGTATGACTTGAGAATTCCCATGAACCTCTCAAATGGGTACATACTACGTAGGAATACAGGCCCACACATTTTTATCTCCCACACAACGTGAACAATGAGATGGACCATGATATCGAAAAATGAAGGAGGGAAATACATTTCAAGGTGACATAGAGTCATTACCACCTCGTCCTGCAGAGCATCTAGTCCTTCGAGATCGATGACCTTCTGAGCAATTGTGTTAAACAAATAACATAGCCTCACGATTGTCTCTCGGACTTTGATCGGCAAAATATTTCTAATTGCAATAGGGAGCATCTGTGTCATCAGCACATGACAATCATGAGACTTCATGCCATTTAACTTCAAATCTTGCATCGAAATAAGTTTCTTCACGTTGCCGGAGTAACCAGACGGAACTTTGACACCATGCAAGCACTGACACAGTTCTGTTTTCTCAGCCTTGGACAGAGTGTAACACGCAGGGGGAAGGTACGTTCGTCCATTATCAGTGTATGTCGGTGCTAACTCAGGCCTAATGTCCATGTCAGCCAAGTCAAGCCGTGCGTTGACGCTGTCCTTTGTTTTATCACGGATGCTCAGTAAGAGACCAATCAAGCTGTCGCACACATTCTTTTCTACATGCATGACGTCGATGCAGTGCCGAACATCTAGGTACTCCCAATAAGGTAAGTCCCAAAATATTGATCTCTTCTTCCAGGTGTTCTTCTCATGAGCCCTCAATTTACATCCCTTTCCGAGGACAACATCTAAATCCTTAACCATATCATAAACCCCGTGTCCCCTTAAATGCCTTGGAGCTGAACCGTCTTCCTTCTCTCCATCAAATTGTTTCTTCATCTTGCGGTATGGGTGAGCCCTCCGAAGGAACCGGCGGTGACGCATATAGACGGTTTTGCATGAGTGTCTTAGCCACACACTCTCGGTACCATCTAAACAGTGAGTACAAGCTTTGGCACCTTTTGTACTATGGCCCGATAGGTTACCAAGGGCAGGATAATCATTTATGGTGCAGAACAATAAGGAGCGCAGAGTGAAGTTCTCTCGCTTGTATGCATCCCATACCTGCACCCTTCGCTCCACAAGATTTTTAGATCTTGCACCAACGGTGCTAGGAACACATCGATATCATTCCCGTGTTGTTTTGGCCCTTGGATAAGTATCGACAGAAAATGTACTTTCGCTTCATACACAACCAAGGAGGAAGGTTATAGATGCAGAGAGTCACGGGCCATGTGCTATGTCACCGCTCATGCTCTTGAAAGGATTCATTCCATCTGTACTCAGTCCAAACCTTATATTCCTTGGTTCTGCACCGAACTCTGCAAAACTCCTATTGATGTTTCTCCACTGCGCGGAATCAGCAAGGTGTCTTATCATTCCATCCTTCTTGCGCTCCTCCGAGTGCCAACGCAGCAGTTTTGCCTCCTTTGGATTTGCTAAAAACCTTTTCAAACGGGGAATTATAGGAAAATACCACGTCACCTTAGCAGGAGGTCCTTTCTTCGCCTCTGTTCCCTCGCCATCATCTGATTGATTGTTACGTTTGTATCGGGATGCATTGCACACCGGACATACATGCATGTTTGCATACTCTTTACGGTAGAGGATACAGTCATTCGGGCATGCATGTATTATTTCTACTTCCATTCCCAACGGACAAAGAACCTTCTTGGCTTTATACGTGGTTTTAGGCAACTCATTTCCCTCCGGAAGCATGTCCGCTAAAAGACCTAGCAGCGCCGTGAAACTCTTGTCGGACCAACCGTTGCTTGCCTTCAATTTCAACAGTTCAAGCACGGCCGACAACCTCGTGTACTTGCAGCCCGTGTACAAAGGTTTCTCCGAGTCCACCATCAAGCCTCGGAATTTAACATACTCTCTCTCATCATAGTTCTCTTCTACATCGCGAAGCATCTGATCCAGATTATCATCGTGCAACCTATCCGAATCCGAGCCACAATCGACATCAGCCGGCGGTATGTCATTCACTTCACCGGCGATGTCATCCGGCGGCATATCATTCACTTCACCGGCGATGTCATCCGCGCATATGATCATTCACTTCGCCATGACTGGTCCAACACGTATAATCCTTTTAAAACCCTCCGAATCAAGTGCGCTTCAATTTGCCTCGGTTCTTAAACATCTTCAAATTCTCGCGATCGATGCATGGACAGACATATATTCCACCCCTTATTCAACATATCCTCCTCGCGGCTCTTATAAAAGGACACGCCATTAATGTACTCTTCACTCACACGGCTCGCGGCATACATCCAACTTCGGTCCTACGTTACGTACATATATAACAACTTAGTATTAAAATCTAGATTAACTAATTATAACTACATATGTACCGGCCACATTTATTATATTGAGACTTAATTTGCTAGCTCAATTCATATAATAAACACAACAGCTATTATATAACCAACAATTTTGCAAATTAACCATCTTCAATAACACTCATGGATTACTTAGACCTAAATTGTAATGCAATTAAAGAAAAAATAAATTTCATTACAAACCATATCTAGAACAACCAGGAAAGTCTGAATCTTCAAAGCTCAATCTCTGCCTCTTCCCACCAAATTAACTGGCCTGAAATCGCCTAGCTTCCTCCCGAGTGAAAAAGTGCGCAGCAGTGGCTAGATCTGGATCAAAATGAAGACAGATGCGGTCTGAGCAGTGCAATAAATGCCTTAGAGCCATTATCACAGACGGTTTTTTTATTAAAAACCGTCTGTGATAATGTGGGATTATCACAGACGGTTCTTAATATAGACCGACCGTCTGTGATAATCCTTTTTCCCGCCACAAATACCACAGACGGCCTCCAAATTACAACCGTCTGTAATAGTGTTCATCAGAGACGGTTTCACAAAACCGTCTCTGATGAGGCGTCTACTATGAGGCTTTCTGTAGTAGTGAGTGAGAGAATTTCTAGGATATTTTTTTAGGTTATTATACCAATAATTAATTTTCGTTGATTATCGTGAACATTTCTAGGATTTTTCCTAATTTTAATGGTACTTATAGTAACAGTCAATTGTTTGGAATGCGGGAATTTTGAAACTATAGACCTCTCTCGAGCTCAAGTCTATATATGGTACCTACAATCCAATACATCTATTAGGCCCGTTTGGAATGCGGTAATTCTTCCTAACTCTCGCTAGAATTGAACTATGACACTAGTTTCTTTTTAAGATCCAAACATATCCTTCATTTACACCATTATAGTTTAGACCCACAAAAAAATGGTATCTTTGTACCGTATGTATATATAGTAGATGAATATGATTAAGATGTGTTAACCTTTATTCATCTCTTTCCATACTATGCTAATAGTAGATGATAGGACTCTTAAGGTAGGTGTTTAGATTTCATCTTTGTTTCCTTGCGTGCTTTCATTTTTCTCTCTTTCTTTTCTGCACGTTGTTTTATAGCTTTGCCATACACAAGATTACATTATCTCTTTTTTAATTACAAAGAATATTGTTAAATGTAGATGACTATGACTCTAGGTGTTTAGATTTCATCCTCTCTTTTTTATTACAAAAAAGGTCGTTAGATATACAAGAACCGTCCTCTGGTTCGTCACCTCTCAGTTAGAGCAAGAAGGAAGACCCATCCATCCCTCCAACCCAAGGTAGTTGTTTCTGATCCCCCGAGCTTGTCATGGTTGTCTCACCGGCTTTGCAATAAAATTCTGCACGCGCAGCTCTGTTTTGTTGTTAGCAATTAATGCTAGTCTTTTCTTCTGAAAAATAAAGAGGCTAGCTTCTTGTAAGTTGATTACTAGTATTGTTCTTTCCTCAGTGATATCTAAATTGATTTCTAGCGTCGGTAATATCTTCAGCCAAAACTAATAACAAAGGTGATGTTTGATTTTACTCTGTTACAGCAAAAAGAAGCAAACCTGAAGTAATGGCGGTGGTCCTGGATGCTTGTGCATCCTACCTCCTAAACATGCTCATAGATATGGTGAGAAAAGAGGTTCACATGCTGCTCGGTGTCTCCGGCGAGATCGACAACCTGGGCGTCAAGCTTGGGGACCTCAAGAACTTCCTTGCCAACGCAGAGAGGAGGCGTATCACCGATCAGAGCGTGCGGGGGTGGGTGAGGGAGCTCAAGGGCGCCATGGACGACGCCACCGACATCCTCAATCTCTACCAGCTCAAGGCCATGGATCAGCGAGGCAATTCCATAGACTTGGGGTACTGCAAACCCTTGCTCTTCTGCCTACGGAATCCCCTCTTCGCCCACGACATCGGCAGTCGCATCAAGGCGCTCAACCAGAGGCTTGGCAGCATCAAGGAGCGGAGTGACGCCTTCGGCTTCGTCAACCTCAGTTCCTACGAGGAGCATAGCAGCGGGGCGCGTGCCTCCCGTCCTGCCAGCCGCGAAACGTCAGGGGAGCTTGACTGGTCGGGTCTAGTCGGGAAGAAGATCAAAGAAGACACAAGAAAGTTGGTTAAGATGCTGACAAGAATTGAGGGGGAAACCAGCCATGAAGACAACAAAATGATGGTCCTGGCTGTTGTGGGCGTCGGCGGGATTGGCAAGACCACCCTCGCCCAGAACATCTTCAACGACGACACCATCCAACGTGAGTTCAACAGGAAGATATGGCTGAGCGTCAACCAAGACTACAACGAGGCTGAGCTGCTGAGGAGAGCCATCACTGAAGCCAGTGGAGACCACCATCGTTCTGGAGATGCAAAGGCCACGCTTCACCGAACCCTCAAGGATGCCTTGAACGGGCAAAAGACCTTACTGGTGATGGATGATGTTTGGAGTGAGCAAGCATGGGAGGCTGTGCTCAAAACTCCATTAATAAATGCTGCTGCTGAAGGCAGCCGAGTCCTCATCACCACGAGACATGACACGGTTGCCCGAGGGATGAAAGCTAGGGAGCCCTACCACCGTGTCGACACATTAGGGCCTGATGATGCCTGGTCGTTGCTCAAGAAGCAGGTTTGTACTTTTTACTTGTAGTTTTCGGTGGCCAGTCCAGTGATTTGTGCCGCGTGTAACTAGCAACATCTACTCAGTTTTTTGACCTTCAGATCTTCATCAAGATTCATGCTCAAAATGGTTTAAAAACTTGACTTTCAAATGATCCGAAAACTTCAAACTGGTTCAAAAAATTCAAATGATTCGAAAAACTTTCAACTAGTTAAGAAAAAAAAATTTATTCAAAAGCTTTCAAATGATTTGAATAACTTTCAACTAGTTCAAACAACTTTTGGTTCAAAAACTTTCAAATGATTTTGATTCAAAAACTTTCAATTGATTCAAAAAACCTTCGATTCAAAAAATATTCAATGATTCCAAAATTTCAACTCAACTTTGCTATTTTTGTTTATAATTTTTAAGAAATGATGTAGGGAGATGGATGAGATTCATTGGATGCTGATTTGATGGTTCAAAATTTGAGTACCTTTTAACAAAATAGTACTCATGTGCTCCGTAGACAGCTCTTATCGGTTTAAACTGCTTGCAGGTAGTCGCAAGTGAGCTAGATGAACCTGAGGTTGATATGCTAAAGGATATTGGATTGGAAATTATAGCAAGATGTGGTGGTTTGCCACTTGCTGTCAAAGTAATGGGAGGACTCTTGTGCAAGAGGGACAAGCAGCGACGTGATTGGGAGAAGGTTTTGAATGATTCCATATGGTCAATATCCGAAATGCCCCAAGAGCTAAACTACGCAATATACTTGAGCTATGAAGATTTGCCTCCTTATATGAAGCAATGCTTTCTGCACTACTCCTTTCTCCCTGAAAAAATAGAGTTCGTAGAAGATACAGTTGTTAGCATGTGGATTAGTGAAGGATTTCTTCATGGAAACTTAGATGAATTAGAAGAAGTAGGAAGCGAGTGCTATAAGGAGTTAATATTGAGGAACCTTATTGAGCCAGATACGAAGTACGTTGGTAGATGGCACTGCAACATGCATGATGTTGTTCGCTCATTTGCTCAGTATGTAGCCAGAGATGAAGCACTAGTAGTTCACAACAGAGAAACTATTGATATTATAAGTAAACATAATTCACATAAATTTCATCGATTATCTATAGAAACCAAAGGATCAGAATCAGATGAATTTGAGTGGAGCATTTTGGATGCACAGGAATCATTGAGAACACTAATATCAATTGGCCATATAAAGATTAAGCCTGGTGATTCGTTGATTACTCTATCAAGCCTACGGGCTTTACATATAGAATCTGCAAATGATGTTGCTGCATTAATTGACTCTCTGTATCAACTCAAGCACTTGAGGTATATGTCCCTAAGATACACCAATATATCTAGACTACCAGAGAACATCAGCAAGATGAAATTCTTGCAGTACATTAGCCTTCGTGGTTGTGAAAGTTTGGTGAAACTTCCTGATGGCATTATAAATTTAGGGCAGTTGAGGTATCTAAGCCTTACTGGCACAAGTATAAAAGATGTACCTAGGGGATTCCGTGGTCTAACAGATTTGAGGCAACTACGTGGGTTTCAAGCCCACATGGATGGTGATTGGTGTAGTTTGGAAGAGTTGGGACCACTTTCTAATCTCAGGCTTCTTGGATTGACGGGTCTAGAGAATGTATCTGCTGCCTCATTCGCCGCAAAGGCCAGGCTTGGTGAAAAGGTGCATCTTACCGATCTATACTTACACTGCACAAGGAGATTGGGAGATGATGGACTGGTCAAACAAGAAGTAGGCGTCTCTCAAGAAGAGCAGCGACGAATTGAGGAGGTGTTTGATGAGCTCTGCCCTCCGCCCTGCTTAGATCTTTTTAGCATGGTAGGATATTTTGGTCGGCGGCTCCCACGGTGGATGATGTCTGCTCCCAAGGCCCTCAAGAGCTTGAGGTTTTTAGGGATGGATGATCTGGCCTGCTGCACCCAACTCCCTGATGGCTTGTGTCAACTCCCCTGTTTGCAGTTCCTTCAGATCCGCCGCGCTCCAGCTATCGAGCGTGTTGGGTCTGAATTCCTACAACAGCTCTACCATCACCATAGTCACTGCCCTTCATCCCAAGCGGTGGCTGCATTCCCGAGACTGCGCGAGATGAAGTTGCAAGGAATGGTGGAATGGAAGGAGTGGGAGTGGGAGGAGCAAGTGCAAGCCATGCCTGTCTTGGAGGAGCTTGCTCTCAATGGTTGCAAGTTGAGGCGTGTTCCTCCTGGCCTTGCCTCCCATGCAAGGGCTTTGAAAAGGTTAGGCGTACACAATGTGCAGCACCTCAACTCTTTGGAGAACTTTGCTTCTCTTGTTTTGCTTGAGGTGTCTCAGAACCCCGACCTCGAGAGGATCAGTAATCTCCCCAAATTGCAAAAGCTTAACATCAAGTACTGCCCAAAGCTGAAGGTATTGGAGGACATGCTTGCACTCGAGAGGCTCGAGCTGTGGGATTTCGACATGGAAACACTCCCGGGATACTTGCAAGATATAAAACCAAGGCATTTGGAGCTACACTGCAGCCTAGCAATGCTCACCTCCATAGCCAAGGGAAAATCTAGCCCAGAGTGGAAAAGGTTGCGTCATATCCAGCATGTCAAGGCCTATGCGGTACACAATAACTGGAAATGGTATGTGCTGTACACAAGAGTTCCATACAACTTGGAGACAAATATCGTTGTCAGCTCTTCTAGATCTGCAGGTAAACTAATACAACTACTTCATCTTATTTTGTTCCGCTGCTCTGTTCGGTAGGTAGATTTTTTGTTTCCTCTTGTTCATTCCATCTTTCATCCTTGTGGTAGAGTCCAAATATATTTGTACATTTTCTTCTTTTTCTTGAAAGAAACATTTCCAACATTTTCGTTTCGCTTGACTGTGTTATTCCAGGGATGAAGAGGAAGAAGATATAGGAGGAAGGGGGAGAACACGAATTGAGCGGTGACTTTGTCGTTCTTTTTCTTGCTTCAGTTCATGACTTCACCTGCCACATCTTCAACTACCAGCCCTTTGTGCTGTGAGTGTTGTGCAGCGTCAGTGCCATCCAACTCTGGGCCGGCCCTAGGTAGTTGGACCACTATACCCGTAAGTACAACCGGTGAAGCAACAACCATACAAGCGGTCTTGGGTCAACTTCCTCTAAAAAAATAGCCTATTAGATGGGTAAACCCTCACTTTTATAAATCATGCTATGTCTTCTTCCACAACCAATGTAAAACCATCCCAAAAGTGAGTTTGGTTACTTCCAAGTTTCTTGCAGCATCACAGTTTCCTTCATTGTGATTTGTGATTTTGATCTATGATAAATGATGGACAAAAAATGGTACTAATATCGAAAAGATACAAAGTTGATAGCTGTTTGTTATGGGCTAAGGAATACCTTAGTAGAGTGATGCCCCTATAGGAAATGCCATCCAAGATACTTAGTTTGAAGTTGCATTGAGAGGTAGGTTCAATATTCGGCTTGTAACGAAGGTGCTTCAACTCATGTCTTCCCCTTTTTTATAGGAAATTGCTGGTTCATTCAGTGGCATGATTTGGACAAATTAGTAACTATACTATACATGCCCAAAAAAAACTTGATACGTTTTCACCAGATGCATGGTCATATATATGATATCTCATGTATGCAGGTGGAAGCTAGCCGACACTGTCATTCAGTGTATGGAGCAACAAAAAGTCTCACAATTTGATTTTGGTCACTTTTTTATCATGGGTGATAACTGAGAAGCCTTTTCTAAGAAAACGATCATCGAAATTATTTGTGATTGTGCGATGTGAACATGCATAGCAACTATTTCTGATGTATTGCACCACGACAGTAGATGCAATTTTACCGCTTGCTTCTTTCACCAAAGAAAACATTAGATGACTGTCTAATAAGTTGCGACAGATCAATTAATTTGATACCTGCAGTCAAGACTTACAAGTTGCCAACTATCTGAATAATAAGCCTCACTTCAATATCAGGTTTACTAACATCAAAATGGTTAAAAAAGTCAAAACTATGGTTAATGATTACGTATTCTACCTAGACAAATCTGCGAAAGCCTGGTGATGTTAATATCGCGACGGTACAGACAAGGGCTCCTCAAGTACCCAAGCATTATGCATTGCCACTATGCTTAATTCATGTCTTGACTACACTGGACACAGAACGATTAGGTATTCTATGGTGCATGGCCAGTGCAATATCTTGTTCCTACACAAAAGTACACTTGGTGGCTTACAAGCTATCTCGAAGCTTTCCATCACAAAATGGGGCCATCCATACATGAACGGCCCATCAGATTCAGGAAATTTTCTTGGCGATGTCCTTGATGACCTCATCCATGTCGAGCTTCTTCATTGCTGTGAAGGGGCGTGGCATGTTCTGCATGTCAATTGTGTGTTACTTAAATACTATTACTATGCAAAATCATGGTGCATCCTAATTAATGTACTCAAAACTAAATGCAATGGCATCGCAAAGAAACAGTGTAAACAAACAGACAGAGACCTCATTCAGTAGTATTGTGCAGTGAGTTGATTTTTGGACTGAAGTGTAATATAATTGATTTAATAGGTTGGCTAGTACCAAACATCAAACAGGATTGCGAAGAGTCATCAAAGCGGAGTTTTTCGGTTATAGCTAGTTTTCAAAGGAAAAGAATGTTATAGCTAACTGAGTTGTACTATATGATTCAGAAATCCAGAGATATATAACAAGATTACCAGAAGTGATATGAACACTTAATATCAGTCAAAATAAAATAATGCCAGTCAAGAAAGGCAAGAGAACAAAGAAGCCTTTTAAGGATTGACAATCACAGAAACCCAGTGTGGTGAAGTTCATGATGATATGAAGTTTTTACACAGTGGAGATACCTTTTTCAGGGTTGATCATCACAGAAACCCAGAAACAGCACTTTCAAGATCCTCCACCTTCAAAGCTCTGGTCTTAAACTGCCTGCATTGCGTGCTGGAGAATTGGACACAGAAGCAAGTGATAAGAGGAAACTACAAGCAGAATTGCAACAAGAATTATTCAATACAAAACAAGGACTGATAAGAAATATTAAGATTACAGAAGGCTAGACAACACTTGTAGAACATTCAACTATGTGAGGAGATTAGAGAATATTCTTTCCAATGTGCAATGTCAAAATAAGTTTGTTGATAACAGAGTTATTTGCTTAACAGGAATGATAACGGATTTATTACAAAACATAATCAATCTTCACTGTTTTCTGTAAAAACGAAAAAACAGCTGCACGATTGACAATCCAAATAGTTCTTTGTTCTGGCGTGTGGGTTTAAGAATGTTTAATTTCACAGCGATTTGCTGCAGCCTTGCTATTGGGCTCAATGTTAATGCAATCCTCTATTTTCAGCACCTTGCTATTGGGTTCAATGCTAATGCAATCCTCTATTTTTTTCCCCCAATGCATTGACCGGACAAAAGGTAAAGATGGTAACTGCCAGAGTGAAACTACATAATTTACAGATGGGCTGGTCGAAGTTTGGACACTTGTATTTTTCTTTATAAGAGTAACTTCATATACTCCAACCTGTGACTCCTATTAGACTTCTTCAGACTTCATATATTTCCTGCTTCTTCCTCTTCCTATTTCCATTTTTCTTTTTGCCACACTTAACTGCAGATTAAAAAGGTAATTAAATTCAATATAGATAGAATAGTTTCCTCTCGTTGCTCACAGAAGCAATGAGCAAACCTAAAATGAAAAGAAGAGATTTGCTAAATATCGCAGTTACCCCAAATTGCAGAATTTTTTTCCCATCTAAGACCCCAAATTAACATAAGAAATCTACCTTTTTATCCACCCATTAATCTCAACCCCCCCCCCCCCTAAATCCCAACCTTAAACTCGGAATCACCTTAAAATCGTAAAAAATCCCAAAAAGGAAAGAAAAACCTCACCCGCACACACGCACTCACCAAGCCTCGACGACGACGCGCTTCCCGTCGCTGGCCAAAGCACCGTCATCCTCCTCCACCTCTGCTGCCTTCTTGGCCCTCTTCCTCCCCTTCTGCTCGGCCGCCGGCGCCTCCTTCTTGGCCGTCCTCGACGGAGCTCCGGCGGCCCGCTTGCCGGCTGCCATGCTCCGCGTTTTCCTCGGCGACCCGGCCGGGGCCGCAGTCGCCGCCGGCGACTTGCGCTTGGGAGGCAACGATGGGTGGGTTCGCCGCACCGCCCCTTCGACTCCTCTGGGTTTAAGCGAAAAGAGAGATCTTGGGATTGGGAGGGGGGCATTCCACCCGACAGCCCATAAAGATTGCCGTGCTGCTTGTTGGGTTTCTTTTATTTTTCTTGGCTTGCATGACATCTGTGCAGTCTCCGGTTCATGCCAACCGACAAAGAAGACTAGAAATGCTCCTGTTCTGCGGCCAATGTATGCAGCCAGTTTGATGACACGATATAACAGTGTAGTTTTTTCCTGCATGCATTCTCATTCTTTTACAAGTTTTTTCATAGACGACCGACCATCCACACAGGTACACAGCAACACAGACCTCCAGAGTCCAGACACAGACGTGTATCAGATGTAATCAAAAAAACATGCAAGACAAAAGAGGAACTAAATTGCAGACGACGACAAAAGCATGCGTGGAAACAATAATTCATCAGCCCATAGTTCAGACCGCATACTCTTGCCAACTTCCAGCGCACAGCTATTAGTACTTTGGAGTACTGCAACCCGTGGATTCAATAAATGGTGTTGCATATGTAGTAGACGTAGTTCTCCAACGAGTTCTTCGCCTCCACCTTCTTGTGCTCCTCGTCCTCAGACTTATACTTCTCAGCGTCCTGGACCATCTTCTCGATCTCCTCCTTGCTCAGCCTGCCCTTATCGTTGGTGATGGTGATCTTGTTCTTCTGCCCGGTGGTCTTGTCCTCAGCAAGAGACGTTCTGGATACCATTCGCATCAATGTCGAAGCAAACGGTGATCTGAGGAACACCCCTGGGGCAGGTGGGATGCCGGACAGCTCAAACTTGCCAAGCAGGTTGTTGGCAGCCTGGACTGCAGCTCCGTAGGCAACAGCCTCATCTGGGTTGATGTTCTTGCAAAGCTTCCCATTGAAGAGAAGGTGTTGCACCCTTGGAATCCTAGTGGAGCCACCAAGGACATCATGAACAGAGCACTTGTCCATCTTGGCATCCCTCAGGCACTTCTCCACAGGCTCCATACACTTCCTGAAGAGATCCATGTTGAGCTCCTCAAACCTGGCTAGGGTGATGGTTGAGTAGAAGTCAAAGCCCTCATACAGCGAGTCAATCTCCATGGTGGTCTGGGCAGTGGAGGAGAGGGTCCTCTTAGCCCTCTCGCAAGCTGTCCTCAGCCTCTGTAGAGCCCTGGGGTTGCCAGTGATATCCTTCTTGTTCTTTCTCCTGAACTCCTGGACAAAGTGGTTGACCATCCGGTTGTCAAAGTCCTTACCACCAAGGTGTGAGTCACCAGCTGTGGCCTTGACCTCAAAGATACCCTCCTCAATAGTGAGAAGAAAGACATCAAAGGTACCGCCACCAAGGTCAAAGAGAACATTCTTCTCACCAATGCTGCTAGCCTTCTTGTCAAGACCATAAGCAATAGCGGCAGCAGTCGGCCCATTGATGATACGCATAACATTGAGACCAGCAATCACACCAGCATACTTGGTGGCCTGCCTTTGAGAGTAGTTGAAGTAGGCAGGAGCAGTGACAGTGGCGTTCTTGATGGTGGTGCCAAGGTAGGCTTCAGCAAAATCTCATGCATCTTGATGAGGACCATGGAGGAGATCTCTTCAGCTGCAAACTGCTTCTCCTCACCCTTGTATTGGACAACAATCATACCCACCAGGCCCAGCAATAACCTTGAAGGGCCAGAGTTTAATGTCACTCTGGACAGGAGCATCAGTAAATCTCCTGCCAATGAGACACTTGGCATCTGCAGAGAACTGCTGTCAGTACTTGCAATACAAATTTATACTACAATGATACACGCAAAGTTGTAATAAATAAAGAACATCAACAATACAAATCGACCTAGACATGTATAGCCAGAGAAACTTGACTAGTTGCTATACTAGGACAAGCACCAATAACTTCTTTGCGAGCAGAATACAAGCATTTGAATCCAACATATGGCAGGAGGCAACATCAACAAACATTTAAGACTTATGGAGAACCACTTATAATAAAAATAAGTTAAGAGTTGTTCCCATGCTTACAACTGAAATAAGAGATTATCTTGCACAATTGCTAGATCAACATACTGTTCAGATTCATATGCATTCTCATCTAGAGCCCAAAACCAAAGCATAAGGTAGGTTATGCTAAGCAGTAAGCGCTACCAATTTGACAAACTAGAACATGTAAACGGCTATATAGTAACTGGAGGCTCATCAAGGAGCAACCAGTGTCGCAAGGTCCGTTCCCCCTTGTTATATGCCATATTTCGAGACGCATGGTCACAAAAGAATACCATGTGCAGATACCAGATGGCATTAGAAACTACATAAAGTTTCCACATGGATTAAAAAGAATCATCCATAACATTTAGCAACCTCAGCCGAAAGATGGTGATTTGTCTGGAATAATCACTGTAAATTCAGCAATTGGGTTTATTTACATCACAGATTGCACACTATTGGATTCAAAACTTTCAAATATGCAAATCAAACCTTTTTCAAAAATAGGTTAACTGTTGCATAGCTACTGTTGCCCCAAAAATAAAAATCAATGAATGACATAGATTGATCATCATCTGAGATACAGAGATGTGGAATGGATAAAGCATCATCATTTCTCCCTCCGAAATTTCTTTAAAGCTAGACGACACAAATGAAATATCCTTTTTCAGCAAGGGAGCATTTAACACACTAAAAATAAGATATTCCTAAGCAAGTACTATCGCAACAGATAATTGCACAATGATGTTAAGCTAATGAACTAGGATCCCACATCCAAGAACATCTAAGCAAGCAGGCAAGTAAATTATCGGTACAAAGACTTGTAAAGTGTTCGCTGACGTCGATTGAACCAAGCATCCAGACAGATAAAATTAGTAAATCCTGGCACACTAAGCAGTAGCCATCCACAGATCTAAGTAACTAAATCAGCAGCAACCACTGAATCACATCAATACAGACTCAGAATGCTGTACCACTGAAGCAATCACGAGTACCAGAGCTACAGTTCCAAAGGCAGCATACAAATCTAGGTTCCTAAATAGAGATCGAAGCAGCAGGTAAACTAATAAGCTGTACGAAGCCACACAGATCTGAGCAAGCCGAACCAAGCTAGATCACAACACCATACGTGCTAGAGCCTCAGCTCCACAGATCTAACACACAGAAAAATAAAAACCAAACAATAAAGCAGGAAGGAGAAGAGATCTGGGGTGGGGAGGAGGGCAGCAGAGTGGCTTACCGAAGACGGTGTTGATGGGGTTCATGGCGACCTGGTTCTTGGCGGCATCGCCGATGAGCCCTCTCGGAGTCGGTGAAGGCGACGTAGGAGGGCGTCGTGCACGAGCAGGTGGTGCCCAGGGCGGGAGTTTACAGCGGAGGGGAAGAGGGGAAGTGAGGTCGTGGAGGGCGGGAGTTTACAGCGGAGGGGGCGGGGTTACGAGGGCGGGGCTTGTTGACGTTCGATGTTGATCGGACGGTGGAGGGAGCGCGGGCGTTGTTGCCGTTCTCATGGATTGGGCCGATTTGTCTTCGGCCCACCTCAGCTGGCCCATCAAATTAGCTGGTTTTCTTGGATTGGATGTTGACCGAGCCAGCTACTCGTTGCTCTCAAAAGGGAGCGGCTGGCTCATTTACAACCCAACTGTCATGATCACTCTAATCTAATGGAGTAAGCAGCTACCAGATACAACCAAGTTAAGCAAGCGCACGATCCACATAATCCAGCACTACCTGTAAGATTACCTCTTGTTAACTGAAAGATGGTCGAAGTTGTCCTTCTCTGAGATGTGAAAGTAAGGGTGAGTACAAACTTGTACTCCATAAGTCAAACGAGAATATACAATATAATGTTAAAGGCAACAAAAGAATGCATATAGGATTAGTTTGATCTTCGAACCATGTAATTCTCTGTGTTTGCTTGAACTATATAGTGTGGTGTGCATGTGCAGTAGCCTCTCCGATCAAAGGAATGAGGTAGCCACTAAGGTAGCTGAGGTTTCTTGACCTTAAAGGCACAAGAATAAACAGTATACCTAGGGGATTCCATGGTCTAATAGATTTGAGGGAACTATGTGGGTTTCAAGCCCACGTGGATGGTGATTGGTGTAGTTTGGAAGAGTTGGGGCCACTTTCCTAGCTCAGGCTTCTTGGGTTAGATGGTCTGGAGGATGTATCTGCTGCCTCGTCCGCCACAAAGGTCAGGTTAGGTGAAAAGGTGCATCTTACCGATCTGGGATTGTACTGCACCAACGGATTGGAGAAGGCGTCTCTGAGGAAGAGTAACGACGAATTGAGGAGGTGTTTGAGGAGCTCTGCCCTGCGCCGTGCTTGGATAATCTTGAAATCAAAGGATATTTTGGTCGGTGGCTCCCAATGTGGATGATGTCAACAACAGCGGCGCACCTCAAGAGCTTGAGGATTTTATTCATGGAGAGCATGTCCTGCTGCACCCAACTTCCTAATGGTTTGTGCCAGCTCCCCTATTTGCCCCCGCCATCAAGCGTGTTGGGTTTGAATTCATGCAGCAGCTCTACCATCACCATAGCCACCACCCTTCATCCCAGGTGGCAGTTGTGTTTCCGAGATTGCGTAGAATGAGCTTAGTAGGAATGGTGAAATGGAAGGAGTGGGAGTGGGATGAGCAAGTGCAAGCCATGCCTGTCTTGGAGGAGCTTTTGCTTTGTTATTGCAAACTGTGGCGTGTTCCTCCGGGCCTTGCCTCCCATGCAAGGGTTTTGAAAAAATTATACATAGATAGAGCGCAGAACCTGAACTCTCTGGAGAACTTTTCTTCTCTCGTTGAGCTTAAGGTGTTTCAGGACCCTGACCTAGAGAGGATCACTGATCTTCCCAAACTACAGTGTTCAAGTAGGCGCTAGGCGGGCGGCCAGGTGGGGCCTAACGCCTAGGGAGCCTAGGCGAGGCCTAGGCGGCCAAATTAAAAATAAGGATAACATACAGATGATAAGTATATATTTGCTATATATCTGAGATCTAATGTCTCAGATCGAGTCATCATATCTTATAACTAATGTTTAAAACAATTAATCAGATTTTAGACCATCTGATAAAGATCCAACGGTCCAGATCTTCTAACCTAAACGGCATAACCCTAAATCCATCCGGCCGACCGCGCCGCCCCGACTATTTGCGCCCACCTCCCCGACTCTAACCCTAACCCTAAATCCTCCGCCGCCTCCCGCTTATTCGCGTGGTCACGCCCGCCTCCCCGCTCTCCCTCGCAGATCGTCGTCGCCTCCCCGCAGATCTTGCCGCCCGCCTCCCCATCTCTCCCCCGCAGATCCCGCCGCCGCCTCCCCCGCAGATCCCGCCGCCCGCCTCCCCATCTCTCCCCCGCAGATCGTTGCTGCCTCCACCGCAGATCGCCGCCGCCCGCCTCCCCCATCTCTCCGGATCTGGCGCGGGGAGTCTGGATCCGGCGGCGGCGGCCACAGGATCCGGCGGTTCGACGACGCCGGCGCGTGGGGATCCCTGGAGGTGCGGCGGCTCTGTAAGTCTCTCCTTTTGCAACCCTAGCTCACCGTTTCGTCCTTCTTATGTCGCCGTCCCACGCATAGGCGTCCTCGGTGGCCGCCTAGTCGCCGTTGCGCCCGCCTGGTTTGCCGCCGCCTCGCGCCCGCCTTTGACCGCCTACGCCCGCCTGCGACCGCCCAGCCGCCTGCCCACCGCCTAGGCGCCGCCTCGGCAGCCGCCTAGGCCGCCTTTTGCATCACTGCCAAACTATAAAAGCTTGACATCAAGTGCTGCCGAAAGCTAAAGGTATTGGAGGGCATGCTTGCACTCCAGAGGCTCGAGCTAAGGGATTTCGACATGGAAACACTCCTGGGATACCTGCAAGATGTAAAGCCAAGGCATTTGGAGCTACATTGCAGCCGAAAGTTGCTCACCTCCATAGCCGCGGGACAATCTGGCCCGAGTGGGACAAGTTCTGCCATATGGAGCATGTCAAGGCCTATGCATGCGACGGAAACATTCAAAGGAAATGGTATGTGCTGTACACAAGAGATCCTTATAAATTGGAGACAAACATCAGCCGCTTTACCATATCTGGAGATAAATTACTGTGCTCTGCTCATTTAATATGTTTCCTTAATTCCCGCTTGTTGATTCCATCTTTCATCTGTACGCTAGAGTCTGAATTTGTTTCCCATCGTTTTCATTTCTCTTGACAGCATCAGAGGATGAAGAGGAATAGGAGACATACTCTGATCGGAAGAGCAGGAGAGGAAGGCAAGAATACCAAGGAGGCAAATGAAGTGGCCTCGGTCATTTTACTTCCCCAACCTCTTCCACTGACAGGCCTTTTCTTGGTACACGCGCACCAGCCCTTCGTATTTTTGCAGCACATCACTGTTCCCTCATCATCATGATTTTTCATTTTTAATCTATGCTATGGTAAAGGATGCCAAAAAAAAAAGGAGAGCTAGAGCGAATTAAGACTATAAGTGTGAAACTATTGCGATGCCAGACTACGCAATCAAAAAAAATTGATAAGTGACACCCACAATTAGCATGCATCCAACAATCATAATGATACATACGCTTGCAGATTGACAGGAGAGGCGAGTCAAAGGAAGCTATCGCTGCGTAGCGGCTTCGACATTTTGATTGTGTCACATCTTTGCCAACCCAACGGAAGCGTAGCTTGCTGCCTCTACCGTTTATGCTTATACGTGACATTATGATTTGTATTAGGACTTTATTAAGCTGGTAAGCATTATGATAGTTCATGCAATGCTACAGAAAGAAACAGAGATGCGAGTGTTTGAGTTGTATCAGATCATTTGTTTTGATGGCAAGAATGAGTTAATACGTTGTTAATTTGTGTATGTAGTCTCACTTGAATATCTGGTGCTTGTTTCTTGCTGATACTTGAATATCTGGTTTGTTAGCATCCAAATGCTTAAGGAAGCCGAAAACACTTGTCAGATACTCTATTGAGAGAGTTAGGAAAGCGTTGCTGTGTTGACACCACGACGAAGTAAGGAGCTGGCCTCATCGCCTGTCAATAACAACTCCTGCAATTCAATCTTGTGAATAGAACAGAACTTACAACATAGAACATCAGAAGCCAACCAAGTCTTTGAGGGAAGAACGCAAACAAAAACAAGGGGGCTTCTGTGGCACCGGTGTTGTATAATTTTTTTCCCTCCTCATGCTCCAAAGCATTTTTCATTGCTACTACTACGATCACCTCGAACGGGCCAGTGAATCGAGACACCATGGCTACTGCAATATGGAGTGCCATTTAGTAACCGTTCAAGATGATGTCAATACACACAAGTACACTTGGGGAGGCTTACAAGCCTACTTGAAGCTTTCCACCACAAAATTGTGCCATCCATCCGTGAATGGCCGAAAGGATTCAGGAGATTTGCTTCACGCTGTCCTTGATGACCTCATCCATGTCGAGCTTCTTCATCGCTGTGAAGGGTCGTGGCATGCTCTGCACGTCAATTGGAGTGTGTTAAAGAAATGCAAAACCATGATGATAATCCTAATTCCGAACAAATGCAGTAAACAAAATAAATAGAATGCCATCCCAAAGGAACAAGATAAAAAAAAAAACAAAGAAAGAGACCCCATTCGATATTACTGAGCAGTAACCTTAATATTCTGACTGAAATGTAACACAGTTAATTTAATTTAATAGGTGAGCATGGGAACATCGACAAAAATAGCGAAGACAGTTAATCAAACCCAAATTTTCGGGTTACAGCGTGCTTTCGAAGAAATGAAGGTTACAACTAACTGGGCAATATTGATTTTAGGAATCCAGAGGTAATTAACAAGATTACCGGCAGCAAGATGAAAACTTCACCACCTTCCCCATGTGTCACCCATTGCGTGGCTGAGAATTAGAAAATAACTTTGATGACCATCACGAAAGGCAGGGGATGCAAATAATCCCTTGTTGGGTTGATAATCACAGAAACCAACAGCTTGGTGATGTTCATCATGATTATGAAGATTTAACACAGTAGAGATACCTTTTCACGGTTGATTATAACAGAAACTCCAGGTACAGCACTTTCCGGATCCACCTTCACCTTCAGAGCTCTGATCTTAAATCAATGCAGCACAAGGATTGGATTGGATTGGGAAGACGCCTTTGAATGAAGATTTCGGGGGAGCTGGAGGTTGGGGTGCTCTGGCCGCCGCGTTGGGTGGGACTGGAGGGAGGGGACGGCCGGAGAGGTCGAGGAAGGAGCGCCTTTGCGTGGGCCTCGGGAAAGTGGGGCCCAACTGTCAGGAATATTACAATTTTGAACGAAATGCATGGAATTCGGATCGATCCCTTTCTTGCCCTGCCAAAAAGGAAAAGAAATATCAGTACAGTATCTGTTGCTTTGCCGGCTTTTCCAGAAAGATACTTGGCTTGGCTTGTTCAACTTTAATCGAATCATGAGGCTTCTTGAGCCCAAGGCAAGCATCAGGTGGGTTTTTTTCCCCTATAATTTTATCTTTTGATTTATGATTTTTGAATTCTGATTGTTCGTAAGAAGTAGTATGTAAAAAAAATGTATGTGATTTTGACCAGTATAGCTGAACTCAAAACAATGTGTACTATAATTCACTTGTAAATTTCAACTTAAAAAACACATCGTTTAAAAGCTAATTACTATAACAGAAAAAGATAAACTAAAGCTAAAGCAAAAAAGAAAAAACCCAGCCATCCATCCACTAGCTAGCTTTGCGATAGATAGACAAGACTACAAATGGATGGGATCAATGCAAAACACTTATTTCCATGCGAGGGATTAGTAGACTTATGTAGTAAAATCTGAATTCTTCTTCAAACATAAAAACACTTATTTTTAAGATGATGTGAGATGAGATAAGTTCCATTACGATATTGATTAGTGTTCATAAAAGATACATATTTTCTATTAATGTTTGTTAGGTACTTTTGTACTCACTCTTGTTATTAATCCTCCTTGTTTAGAGACTAGTCAGTCCGAAGATTTACTCGATTCAAACATACGAGGTGGATACCCTATATAAAACGTGAGACGATTAGCAAACTACTAGTAGCTCGTGTACACAACCCAAGATATAATAGCGCGTCTTTATATATTAACTTGGTACTTGTATCATTACTAGTTTGAAGTATTTCTGTTTCTAGTAGTATTATAATATTCATTTGAACTGTTAAGCTTTGTTAGTCCTACGCGCTAATGTTAAATATTATTATATTATCTTTAATTATTATTTTGTTACAGATACAATTTATTATTCAATAAAATATTATTTTTATCAAGCAATAATTCGTTGATCAGTATCATCTCTACCCCTCTATAATACACCAAAATTTTCTTTACTAAATCCACCCCCCTCAACCACCTCCACAGTCATGCCTAATGTAAGTCCACCCAGATTTGTGTACCAAAGTAATCCAACTTCATACAAATGAATGGCCTGGATCTCTCCTCAAGCCTTCTTCTCTTACTCATTGAAGATCCTAAGGCTAAAATCATCCGGATCATGCACATCATTGAACCCAGAACCCCACCCCGCGCCCACGCACACGCCCCGATGCTGCCCACGTCGTCTTCTCCTCTTTTTCCGACGGCGGCCTCGGCTCCTGCCTCCGTCAAACAGTGCTCTCTCCGGAATCCAGATTCCAAAGAAATAGTCGAGGAATCCCCCACGCGCCGGCGCCTCCTCCTTCCCTCCCCACCCGCCGCCGCCACCTCCTTCCCTCCCCACCCCGCATCTCCCTCTCCCCATCCAGCACCGCCTCCTCTTCCGCCCCCACGCGCCGGCGCCTCCTCCTTCCTCCCCCCGCCGCCGCCTCCTTCCTCCCCACCCCGCATCTCCTCTCCCCATCCAGACCGCCTCCTCTTCCGCCCCACGCGCCGGCGCCTCCTCCTTCCCTCCCCACCTGCCGCCACCGCCTCCTTCTCTCCCCACCCCGCATCTCCTTCTCCCCATCCCGCACCGCCTCCTCTTCCGCCCCCCACGCGCCGACGCCTCCTCCTCCCTCCCCACGCGCCGTCTCCTCTTCCTTCCCACCCCACCCCGCATCGCCTCCTCCTCCCCTGCCCTAGGGTTTTGCCGGTTTCGCGTGGTTGCTCAGATTCCGGTGGTTTCCTTCAGGCGGCTGCGAGCTGGTGGCATGGCGGGATACCCGGAGGACAACCAGCACGCCATGAACGGGTACGAGGAGGAAGAGGAGGTGGAGGAAGTGGAGGAGGTCGACGAGGAGGAGGGCCACCCGGGAGGCGGGGAGGCGAGATGGGGCGATGGCATTGGCTATGGTGACGCCGGGGGAGGATGGGAGGGCCGCGGCGGCCGGTGACTCGTCGGGGTAAGCGATTTGGGTGTAGGGTTTTCTGTTTGCTTTTGGGTTGGAAGAAGGTTGGGGGCTGATACATACTTGTGGTTTTTGCAGGAAGATTTTCGTCGGAGGCGTTGCTTGGGAGACGACTGAAGGTGAAAGAGGATTCTTGCTTTGTTTTCTACTGATAATTTCCGTTGTCTAGGATGATGTTACGTTAGTTCAAGCGTCAAACTAAATATTGCGGTTGTTGTGAGATTGGATGCGGCTTGTTGATAGAAAGTGTTACAAAAAGGAAAATGGTGGAAACATGCCATAGCATCAACATAGCAGTAGGTCCAACATAGCCAGGATCTAATATATGGCATTTTATACATTGTGAAAAGTAGTGTTTTGTTGTTGAATGCACTTTTGTAACAATTTATATGACCTTTTCGACAGTGAGTAAATGTTAAGGCATCCAGAAGTGAGCAAGTCCTATTGTGTTGTTTCATGATTTTGGATAAGATAGATTGATCTTATTCATGTGTTTTGTGGTTGTTTCTGCTTGTGAGTGTGGTAATTTTGTACGTTACGTGACTTACTGTTGTAATGGGTAAGGATGGTATATGTGTGCAACTGTGCATCCATGTTTTTTTGTCAATCTTGTGTAATCTTTAACTTCTCCTAATGGGAACAAGATTATGTCTGGGATACGCTGGTTGTAAAAATTTATGTGCATACTGGTTTATGTGTTCAAACTTTGAAATAAATTTGGTTCTTTACTACTGCCTAACTAAAACTGTTGTATGTTTTGCACTCTTGAGCACATTTTCAATATGGTTCTGTTAGGGTATTTGGTCTAAAATATCTCATCCAAACAGAAAAAATATGATATTAAAGTTTTTTTGCCCTACGTATCAGCTTGGTTAGTTCTGCTGGAGGGCTTAATAAGCATAATCATTACCAATTGCATTTCCTTTTAAGTACAAATTACTGAATCATGCACTGGCTATTTTTATCAAATTTTAACTTTTGCATTCAAGATAAAATTTTGGGGACATTAAGTAGAAGAACAACATATATGCACATCAGGGTACTTGTATGATTGTATCTTTCTGCATCATTCATTGAGTTCTTTTTGTAGATTTGTTAACTCACTTATGTCCTGTACACAGTATTTGGTTCATGCGACAAGATTTGAATGATTTCTGCTTAAATGAAAATAGGCATGAGAGCATGCGTTTTGGGAGTGGATTACTTGTAGTTTTGCATTTTTGTATATATTGATGTTCTTGTTTTCTGAATGGAAGTTGCTATGTTGGCTGCTCTTGTTTGAAATATTTCCATCCTAACTTTTTACCAACTCACTGTGATACTTCTTCAATACTCCGTGGCTTGCCAGTTCTATTTCTCTTTTGCAATCCAGTTAATCCTTATTTTCCCAATTGACAAATTTGTATGGTTTATTTGTTTGTATGTAGAAACATTCTCCAAGCATTTTGAGAAGTATGGGGCAATTACTGATTCTGTAATTATGAAGGACAAGCATACTAAGATGCCTCGTGGATTTGGATTTATTACATTTTCTGATCCATCCGTTATAGACAAGGTTTTGGAGGATGAACACGTTATAGATGGCAGAACGGTAGGATATCTAAATTTAGATCGGCCGTTGTGTGGGACCTCATTCTACAGTTTACTCTCTTTTGCAAAGTCACACAATTGAATTAAAGTTTAGCTTCTCTCTATATCTCTCAACTTATGATCTATTCAGGTTGAAGTCAAAAGGACAGTCCCGAGGGAAGAAATGTCATCAAAAGATGGTCCCAAGACAAGAAAGATCCTCGTTGGTGGGCTACCGGCAGCACTAACTGAAGGTTACTGTTAGTTGCAAAGAACTAATCTTGAACATATTTCATTTATGGTGAAAACTGAGAAGGTATCAAATTTCAGATGAGTTGAAGGATCATTTTTCCTCATATGGTAAGGTGGTTGAACATCAGATAATGCTTGATCATAGCACTAGGCGTTCAAGAGGGTTTGGTTTTGTCACTTTCGAAAGTGAGGATTATGTTGAAAGGGTCATATCAGAGGGAAGAATGCGTGATCTTGGTGGGAAGCAGGTCAGAACCTTCTTTTCTTGTTTGTGAACTTTCTGTAGCAGTTACAGACTTTGATTAACATGCCAGCAATCGTCATTTACATACCTTCTATTTCTATAGAAACATTTAATAACATAGAAGGAAAATACAATTAAACTGAGAAATGCTAATATGCTTCATACAAAAATATTTGGTTATACAATATATGAGATGTGAATCTTAATGAATCTGATTATTCGTTTTATTTTTTACAAATTTTATCTTATTTTGTATTTTACCGTAGCGTTAGCACAGGCACACTACTAGTTAAAGGTAGATGAGTCACCACAGCGAGCCTATTGTCGAGCGCAGACTGTCGGGTCGTGGAAGGAGCGCCTTTGCGTGGGACTTGGGAACAGTCGGGCCCAACTGTCAGCAATAGTGCAGTGTTGAACGAAATGCATGGAATTCGGATCGATCCCTTTCTTGCCCCGCCAAAGATGAAAGGAAATATCAGTATCTGCTGCTTTGCCGGCGTTTCAAGAAAGCACCACTTGGCTTGTGCAACTTTGATCGGATCATGAGGCATCTTGATTCTTGAGCCCAAGGCAAGCATCATCGATCCACCGAGCATCTAGCTTTGCGATAGATAGGCGAGACTACAAATGGATGGGATCAGTGCAAGCGGCGAATGCAACGCCGAAAACCAAACACACACTGTTGTTTACCGACAAGGCTACAACCCTCCCTAGCTTACCTGGTATAGTAGTAGATCAAGATATGGCCATAGTCCTGGATGCATTTGCGTCCTATGTTGCTGACCTGCTCAAGCAGGTGGCACAAGATGAGGTGGACATGCTGCTCGGTGTCTCCAGTGAGATCGCCAACCTGGAGGAGAAGCTGAAGAGCCTCAAGGACTACCTTGCCGACGCCGAGAGGAAGCGCATCACCGACCAGCACGTGCAGGGGTGGGTGAGGAAGCTCAAGGACGTCATGTACGACGCCACTGACATCCTCGAGCTCTGTCAGCTCAAGGCCATGGATCAACTGCAGGGCGCGTCCTCTGCGGCGGGCATGGGTTGCTGCAACCGCTTGCTCTTCTGCCTACGGAATCCGCTCTTCGCCCACCGCATTGGCAGCCGCATCGAGAAGCTCAACCAGAGGTTGGACGACGTATGCAAGACGGGTACTGGGTTCAACTTCATCAAGCTAGAGACCTACCAAGACCGATGGATGGCTCGAGCCCAACCTTCATTTGAGCGGAAGACCGATCAGGTGTTGGACCGGTTGGGTGTGGTTAGGGAAAAGATCGAAGATGATACCAGAGCACTGGTGCAGAAGCTCGTGGCAAAGGTGAATGGAGATAATGATGGCATCATGGTGGTTGCCATCGTGGGTGTCGACGGGATCGGCAAGACCACCCTCGCCAAGAAGGTCTTCAACGACAAGGACATCCAACACAAGTTCAACAGGAAGATATGGTTGAGCGTCACACAAGACTTCGACCAGGCAGAGCTGCTGAGGTCGACCATCACTGCCGCCAACTAGGACCTCCCTAGCGCTGGGACTCAAGACAGGTCCCTATTTGTGCCGGCCCTTGTCAACGCCATCAGGGACAAGAAGTTTTTCTAGTGTTGGATGACATGTGGAGGCCAGAAGAATGGAACAACTTGCTCCAGGCTCCCTTCAGTTACGGTGCCCCTGGTAGCCGAGTGCTCGTCACCACAAGACTCGACATGGTTGCCCGAGCGATGAAAGCTGTCCATCCCTACCACCATGTCGACAAATTAGGGCCTAAAGATGCCTGGTCCTTGCTCAAGAAGCAGGTCAGTTACTACTCTATTTATTTAGTATGCTCTACCAAACCCTGTAACTGTATTGTTATTGTTAGTAGTAAAGCAGTCGATGGCTGAAATTAAAATTAGGTCCTCGATGGGTTCTTAATTAATTTGGGCCTTTTACATTTTAGGATAGCACATATAGAAGCACATATTATTCGTAATTAGTTTGTTAAAATTTTGTACAAAATTATTTTGTTTTTACAAAATTGTTTGTAGAAAATTTTCCATCCTAATTACCCCGTTAGTTGCTGTTTGAGCGGCCAGCTCGTAAATTTGTAACTGTGCATGGTTATTAATTTCACAGTAATAAGAACGTGCGCTCGTGACGGAGAGATCTCAAGATATCTGTCTGCGTGACCACAGCTTTAAAAATTAACGGATAATTTTATGGTTCATTTGACAACTCAATTTACTAGTGCACTAACTTTTATTAGTTTCTTTTCTTTTTCTATTAGGAAAAAATCGGCGCAAGCCACTACCAATATACTAATTGATATTAATTTGATGGGTTTAACTCTGTGCAGGTAATCTCAACTGAGATAGATGAACCTAATATTGATACGCTGAAGGATATTGGAATGAAAATTGTAGCAAAATGTGATGGTTTACCGCTTGCTGTAAAAGTAATGGGAGGACTCTTGTGCCAAAGGGAGAAACGACGAGAAGATTGGGAGATGGTTCTGAATGATTCCATATGGTCAGTATCCGAAATGCCCCAAGAACTAAACTACACAATATACTTGAGCTATGAAGACTTGCCTCCTTATATGAAGCAGTGCTTTCTGCACTACTCCCTTCTCCCTAAAAACACAGAGTTCGTTGTTCATAGTGTTGTTAGTATGTGGATAAGCGAAGGATTTGTTTATGGAAACTCAGATGAATTAGAAAAAATAGGAGGAGAGTTTTATAAGCAGTTAATATTGAGGAACCTTATAGAGCCAGATACAAGTTACGCTAATCAACGGGTTTGTAACATGCACGATGTTGTTCGCTCGTTTGCTCAATACGTGGCTAGGGATGAAGCACTAGTAGCTCACAATGGAGAAACTAGTATTTTTAGTAAACTCAATTCACAAAAGTTTCTTAGGTTGTCTATACAAGCTAAAGGATTGCGATCGGATGAATTTGAGTGGAGATTTTTACGAGAGCAGAAATCACTAAGAACACTAATATCAGTTGGCCGTATAAAGATTAATCCTAGTGATTCTCTGTCTACCCTTACAAGTTTACGGACTCTACACATAGAATCTGCAAAATCTTCTACATTGGTTGAATCTTTGTATCAACTCAAGCACTTAAGGTATTTGTCCTTAGACCAAACTGATATATCTAGGTTACCGAAAAACATCGGTAAGATGAAATTCCTGCAGCACATTAGTCTTGAAGATTGTCAAAGTTTGGTGAAGCTTCCTAATAGCATTGTAAAGTTGAGGCAGATGAGGTCTCTTAACCTTTTTGGCACAAGTATACATGATATACCGAGGGGATTCGTGGTCTAACAAGTTTAAGGAAACTACGTGGGTTTCTAGCCCATACTGATGGTGATTGGTGTAGTTTGGAGGAGTTGGCGCCACTTTCCCAGCTTAGGATTCTTTAGTTATCTGGTCTGGAGAACATACGCGCTAGCTTGTTCGCCGCAAAGGCTAGGCTGGGTGAGAAGGTGCATCTAACAGATCTGTTCTTAAGTTGCACCAGTAGACTGGGGGATGCTGGGCTGGTCAAGGAGGAAGAGCAACAATAGATTGAGGAGGTGTTTGACGAGCTCTGCCCTCCGTCTTGCTTAGATAATCTTGACATTGAAGGATTTTTTGGGCGTTGGCTCCCAAAGTGGATGATGTTGTCGACAGAAGCAGCGGCGCCCCTCAAGGGCTTGAGGATTCTAATGATGGATGACTTGGTCTGCTGCACCCAACTCCCTGATGGCTTGTGCCAGCTCCCCTATTTGCAGATCCTTCAGATTCACCACGCTCCAGCCATCGAGCGTGTTGGGTCTGAATTCCTACAACCCATCCATCACCACAATCATCATGCGGTGGTAGTGTTTCCGAGATTGCACACGATGAAATTAGTAGGAATGTTGAAATGGAAGGAGTGGGAGTGGGAGGAGCAAGTGCAAGCCATGCCTGTCTTGGAGGTGCTTCTTATCGATGGTTGTAAGTTGAGGCGTGTTCCTCCTGGCCTTGCCTCCTATGCAAGGGCTTTGAAAAAATTATACATATACCGTTGTCAGCACCTTAACTCTCTAGAGAACTTTGCTTCTCTCGTTGAGCTTGAGGTGTTTGAGAACCCCGACCTCGAGAGGATCACTAATCTCCCCAAACTGCAAAAGCTTGTCACTGTCATCTGCCCAAAGATGAAGTTGTTGGAGGGTGCGCCTACACTCTATAGGCTCGTGCTGGAGGACTACGACATGAAAACACTGTCGAAATACATGCCAAATGTAAACCCAAAGCATTTGCAGCTACACTGCAGCCTAGAGTTGCTCACTTCCATAGCTGAGGGACAATCTGGACCTGAGTGGGACAAGTTCAGACATATCCAACAAATGAATGTGTATGCAAACGATGGTGACACTAGAAGGAAATGGTATGTGTTGTACACAGGAGATCCCTCCTACAAATTGGAGACAAATATTGATGTCAACTCTTCTCAATCTGTAGGTAATTAACAAAAGTCTTTCATCTTAATTTGTTCGGTTACTCTGTGCGTTTAGTTTGTTTTCTTTGTTCCATCTTGTTCGTTCCATATGTTAGTCGTATGCTAGAGTCTGAATGTATTTCCTACTTTTCCTTCTTTTTTTTGAAAGAAATATTGCCAACCTTTTCATTTTGCTTGGTTGTGTTCCTTCAGGCTGGGGTCAAATAGGAATATGGCATTAGTGGAAGAACATGAGAGAAAAAGGGAGGATATAAATTAAAGACGTTGTTTCCCACGATTGTTGAAAATTGAGTGGCGACTTTGTCACTCTTTTTATTACTTCAATTGATGAATTCACCCTGCCATGTCTACAACCAGATCATCCAAAGTTTCTTCGTATGTACATTACCAACATGTATTTTAAATTCATGGTAACACTACTAGTAAGTCCTTTGTACCAAGTCTTGTTATTTCAAAAATTTGTCACAGCATTACACAGTTTCCTTCATTTTTTTCTCTCAAACACGCAGAACAAATTTATGGCACTTAAAATACAAAGTTGAATACTTTTGAGCTCATTTCTGAAAATTACCGAATTAAAACAATGACATTCTAGTGAAACAGACACCTTCAAAGATTTTTTTTGAGAAAAATCTAAGATAGATAAAATTCTAAAAATATTACACAATAATTTACACTGTGTCAGGAGTCCCCACAAAAAAATTCATAATTTTAGGAGCTCATTTGACAGATCTAAAAATTCCTCAAACTTCTCAGCCGAGCCGAATACTCTTTCTACTCTTAACCATTTCCACTTTCCATCCGCGAAAACGTATTGTTGAAAAGCCGTCTTCTCTCTGTCTATTAAAAACCCGATGCCGATGAATGCGACCAGCCCCACCCATCAAGATACCATTTCTTCGCTCGCTGACTCGTTGGGCCCATGCGTCAGAGGTCGTTGTCCACCTATTGCGCTCGTGCCAACTCCGCCATGGCTGTGGCGCCGGGTTTTGACGTAGCGTCCATAGCCTCGTAACTGCTCGTGCCTATCTATTGCTTCGACGCGACTCGTCGCTTTCCACTTATCTTCTTCCGTTCGCAGGGTGTTGGTCTTAGTTCTTCTGTTTGTTACTGTTAAAATAATACCATATTGATTATGGAAGTGTAAATGACATAAATTAAAAGTAAAAAGTTATTTACCTCACAAGCTAGTTTTTAAAGATGAGAAGATCCTTATCATCTAACAAGTGATATCAGAGCCCAGCTCTATATAGCTAGCTAGATCAAAGTCGAAAAATAGTTCGGAGGTTAAGCACCCTCCTTGGTTACAAAAGGAATGCATACTCGTACATGTGAGGCGGTGCTCAAATCGGTTTCGATTTCCGGCTGAAATTACACTGTAGTAACTGTTACTTTTTTTGAGAAAAAAATAATAGCGTCATGGACAATGCAAAAGAATATGAGAAAAAAAATAAAAAAGTCAAAAAAGTTAGAAGCTAAAACTATTTAGAAAAGTCAAAAAACGTCATAAAAATGAAATTAGAAGCCGATATGTTTTAAATGACTTCTGATTTAAATAAACTGAAAACTAAAAAAAATTAGAATAGGCCGAGTGCTAAGGGAGCACTGCTCGATTGGTAGCCACATCCCATAGCGCACATGCTCGATGGCAAGGCCAAGCTCACTGACACCTCATGCAATGCCAGGCTATACGTAGGCTGTCTGGAGTTTATCACGTAGGCCGACCGCCACCAGCTGCACTGTAAAACACAGTATAGCGAAGCAAAATAGTAGGAAACAAATTCACACATTAGCGTACACATGACAGATGGAACCAATCAGAGGAACTTGTTAAAACAGAATGCCTTATTTACCAAACTAGCCTCATAGGCGGGGCGTCACGCCGCGCCAGCCACCGTGTGTACCGAAGTAAAAGAGACGATAATTTGTGATGAGTTTTTTTAAAAAAATTGAGGGCACATGCGTATTTTCGAAAAAGTCAAAGGTTTTTTTCGTAAAAAATCGAGGGTCTGTACGTAACTAAATGAGGACCCGTATGTAATTTAGCAAACTGCGGGGCACTATCCTGCAAAGTATACAAAATTTCGGTGAAGTGGAGGGGTGTTTTCAAAAAAAAATTTTAAAAAAAACTGGCAGGGACCTTTTTGCGAGAAATAAGGACCTTTACGTAATTTTGAAAAACTCAGGAACTTTTTTGCAAAACGCCTCCTCTGACCGTACGAAAATTTTTCGGCCACGCGGCGGCGGCAGGGAGGCAAAGGGGCGACGTGGACGCGGCACGGGGAGTCCCCGGAAATAATAGGGGTAGTATATTTGACGCGCTTATTATTTAGCAACAGTACTAGTACTAGCTAGCAGTTGAAACCATTAATAATAGGCGTACGCACATAATAAATGACTCAAGTCCTTCGCGTTCACACTCCCCCAGCTCAGTACGTACTCGAGGACGCCTCGTGTACATCACTGTCTGCTATGATAACATTTGGCCATATTGACGCGCTTAGCGCAGTCCTAGTGCCCTACGTTGGATAGTGTTTATGGCATAATTAGATTGTCATATAGAAATTTTAGATGATGTGACGCTATATTAAATAAGAGAGAAGAGAAAAAGAGGAAGAAACTGGGTCTCATGCAAGACCTAGTTTCTATGAGAAAACCAATGCAATAGACACTACAAAATTTTGTATTGTAGAGATGATGATGTCTTCATGATAGATGGAGAAAAATTATGATTGGTAAATAGGAGAGAGAGATTTTGATCTTAATTAATTGCTTGGGTTATAATTAGACATGGTGCATTGGAGACAGTAGTGTCTATATGACATGGCATAGATAGACACTACTTAGTGGTTTCTGCACTGAGACTACTCTTATTATTTAGCAACAGTACTAGTAGCAGCTAGCAGTTGAAACCTTTAATAATAGTTGTATGTACATACCATTAATAATAAATGACTCAAGTCCTTCGCGTTCACACTCCCCTTCTCTAGCTGAACAACGCATGCACAAATATTGAGTTGCTCTTGGAGCAAGTCCTGAAGACCCATCCGTCTCTCCAACCCAACCCAGTGCAAGGTACGTACCTAATTTTGGCTCCCTCCCTCTTATCTTGCAAGCTATAGCTCCCCTATTTTCCTGATCTCCGAGCTTTGCTCTCATGGTTAAAATTTTGTCCGGCTGGCTTTGCAGTTTTTCATAGCTCTGTCTTGTTGTTACCAATTAATGCCCGTCTTTTCTTCTAAGAAATGTAATAAAGAGGATAGCTTCTGGTAGAATGATTGCTAGTGTTGTTCTTTCCTTGGTGACATGTATTTCGATTTTCAGCATTGGTACGTAAAATCTTTAGCCAAAACTAATGACAGATGATGTTTGGATTAACTTCGTCGCAGCAAAAGGCAGGTAGTAAATCTGAAGTAATGGTGGTGGTGCTGGATGCTTTTGCATCCTACCTCCAAAACATGCTCACCGAGATGGCGAGAGAAGAGGTGGCCATGCTGCTTGGTGTCTCCTGCGAGATCGACAGGATGGGCATCAAGCTTGGGGACCTCAAGAACTTCCTCGCCGACGCCGATAGGAGGAACATCACCGACCAGAGCGTACAGGGGTGGGTGAAGGAGCTCAAGGGCGCCATGTACGACGCCGCTAACATCCTCGATCTCTGCCAGCTCAGGGCCATGGATCAGCGAGCTCAGGGCCATGGATCAGCGAGGTGCATCCATAGACTTGGGGTGCTGCAACCCCTTGCTCTTCTGCCTGCGGAATCCCCTCTTCGCCCACGACATCGGCAGCCGCATCAAGGCACTCAACCAGAGGCTTGACGACATCAAGGAGCGCAGTGCAGCCTTTAGCTTTGTCAACCTCGGTTCCTACGAGGACCATAGCAACAAGGCGTGTGCCTCTCGTCCTGCCAGCCGTGAAACGTCAGGGGAGCTTGACCAATCAGGTGTTGTCGGGGAGAAGATCGAAGAGGACACGAGAAAGCTGGTGGAGAGGCTGACAAGAATCGAGGGGGGAACCAGCCATGAAGACAACAAAATGATGGTCCTGGCTGTTGTGGGCGTCGACGGGATTGGCAAGACCACCCTCGCCCAGAACGTCTTCAACGACGAGACCATCCAATGTGAGTTCCACAAGAAGATATGGCTGAGCATCAACCAAGACTACAACGAGGCTGAGCTGCTGAGGAGAGCCATCACCGAAGCCGGGGGAGACCACCGTCATTCTGGAGATGCAAAGGCCACGCTTCAGCGAACCCTCAAGGATGCCTTGAACAGGCAAAAGACCTTACTAGTGATGGATGATGTTTGGAGCGAGCAAGCATGGGAGGCTGTGCTTAAAACACCATTGATCAATGCCGTTGCTGAAGGCAGCCAAGTCCTCATCACCACGAGACATGACACGGTTGCCCGAAGGATGAAAGCTAGGGAGCCCTACCACCGTGTTGACACATTAGGGCCTGACGATGCCTGGTTATTGCTCAAGAAGCAGGTATGTACTTTTTACTTCTAGTTTGAGTGGCCAGTCCAGTGATTTGTGCTGCGTGTAACTAGCAAGGTCTACTCAATTTTTCGACCTTCCAATCTTCATCAAGATTCGCCCTCAAAATGGTTCAAAAAAACTTCCGAATGATCTGAAAACTTCCAACTGATTCAAAAAATTTCAAATGATTCGAAATAACTTTAGATTCAAAAGCTTCAAATGATTTGAATAACTTTCAACTAGTTCAAACAACTTTCGATTCAAAAACTTTCAAATGATTTAGATTCAAAAACTTTCAGTTTATTCGAAAAATCCATCGAATCAAAAAACTTTCAAATGATTACAAAATTTCAAGTCAAATCTTCGCTATTTTCATTTACAATTTTTAAGAAATTATTTGGGGAGACAGATGAGATTCATTGGATGTTGATTCAATGGTTCAAAAATTTGAGTAATTTTTAATAGAATTGTACTTAAGTGCTCCCTAGACAGCTCCTTAAATCTATCGGTTTAAACTGCTTGCAGGTAGTCTCAAGTGAGCTGGATGAACCTGAGGTTGATATGCTAAAGGATATTGGATTGGAAATTATAGCAAGATGTGGTGGTTTGCCACTCGCTCTCAAAGTAATGGGAGGACTCTTGTGCAAGAGGGAGAAGCAACGACGTGATTGGGAGAAGGTTCTGAATGATTCCATTTGGTCACTATCCGAAATGCCCCAAGAACTAAACTACGCGATATACTTGAGCTATGAGGATTTGCCTCCTTATATGAAGCAGTGCTTTCTACACTACTCCCTTCTCCCTAAAAATACAGTGTTCTATGATGACACAATTGTTAGCATGTGGATTAGTGAAGGATTTCTTGATGGGAACCCAGATGAATCAGAAGAATTAGGAAGCGAGTGCTATAAGGAGTTAATATTGAGGAACCTTATAGAGCCAGATACAACGTACACTGATCAATCGGTTTGCAACATGCATGATGTTGTTCGCTCATTTGCTCAGTATGTGGCCAAAGACAAAGCACTAGTAACTCACAACAGAGAAGCTCTTGATATTATCAATAAACTTAATGCACATAAGTTTCATCGATTGTCTATAGAAACCATTGGATCAAAATCAGATGAATTTGAGTGGAGCTTTTTGCGTGCACAGGAATCACTGAGAACACTAATATCAATTGGCCAGTTGAAGATTAAGCCTGGTGATTCGCTGATTACCTTTTCGAGACTACGGACTCTACATATAGAATCTGCAAATGTTACTGCATTGGTTGAATCTGTGTACCAACTTAAGCACCTGAGGTATATGTCCCTAAGATACACCGATATAGCTGGACTGCCGGAGAACATCAGCAAGATGAAATTCTTACAGTACATTAGCCTTTGTGGTTGCAAAAGTTTGGTGAAACTTCCTGATGGCATTGTAAAGCTAGGGCGGCTGAGCTATCTTAACCTTTGTGACACAAGTATAAAAGATGTACCTAGGGGATTCTGTGGTCTAATAGATTTGAGGAAACTACTTGGGTTTCAAGCCCACATTGATGGTGATTGGTGTAGTTTGGAAGAGTTGGGGTCACTTTCCCTGCTCAAGCGTCTTGGATTAGAGGGTCTGGAGAATGTATCTGCTACCTCGTTCGCCGTAAAGGCCAGGCTTGGTGGAAAGGTGCATCTTATTGATCTGTCCTTACATTGCACCAACAGATTGGGAAATAATGAGCTGGTCAAAGAGGGACAAGGCGTCTTTGAGGAAGAGCAACGACGAATTGAGGAGGTGTTTGATGAGCTCTGCCCTCCAAGTTGCTTAGATTATCTTGCAATCGAAGGATATTTTGGTCGGCAGCTCCCAATGTGGATGATGTCGACAGCAGTGGCGCCCTTCAAGAGCTTGAGGATTCTAATGATGGAGGACCTGGCCTGCTGCACCCAACTCCCTGATGGCTTATGTCAGCTCCCCTGTTTGCAGCTCCTTCACATCGACCGCGCTCCAACGATCAAGTGTGTTGGGTTTGAATTCCTACAGCAGCTCTACCATCACCACAGTCACCACCCTTCATCCCAGGCGGCGATTGGGTTTCCAAGATTGCACACGATGAACTTAATAGGAATGGTGGAATGGGAGGAGTGGGAGTGGGAGGAGCAAGTGCAAGCCATGCCTGTCTTGGAGGAGCTTGGGCTCGAATGTTGCAAGTTGAGGCGTGTTCCTCCTGGCCTTGCCTTCCATGCAAGGGCTTTGAAAAGGTTATCCGTACGAAACGTCCAGCACCTCAACTCTTTAGAGAACTTTTCTTCTGTTGTTGAGCTTATTTTGTTTTTCAACCCTTACCTGGAGAGGATCACTAATCTCCCCAAATTGCAAAAGCTTGACATCAGCTATTGCCCAAAGCTGAAGGTGTTGGAGGGTGTGCCTGCACTCCATAGACTCGTGCTGGAGGACTACGACATGAAAACGCTCCCGGAATACATGCCAAATGTAAACCTGAAGCATTTGCAGCTATACTGCAGCCTAGAATTGCTCACTTCCATAGCTGAGGGGCAATCTGGACCTGAGTGGGACAAGTTCAGACATATTCAGCAAGTCAAGGCCTATGCACACGATGGAGACAATAAAAGGAAATGGTACGTGTTGTACACAGGAGATCCCTCCTACAAATTGGAGACAAATATTGATGTCAACTCTTCTCAGTCTGCAGGTAAATTAACAAGAGTCTTTCATCTTAATTTGTTCGGTTATTCTGTGCGTTTAGTTTGTTTTCTTTGTTCCATCCTGTTCGTTCCATTTGTCAGTCGTATGCTACAGTTTGAATGTATTTCCTACTTTTCTTTCTTTCTTTGAAAGAAATATTGCCAACCCTTTCATTTCGCTTGGCTGTGTTGCTTCAGGGGACGAAGAGGAATATGGCATTACTCGAAGAACATGAGAAAAAAAGGGAGGATATAAATTAAATAGGTTGTTTCCCTCGATTGCTGGATTCAAAACAATATCATTTTCTTTTCCGATCTGTTTTAGGGCTTCTTCTCTTTTCTAGATTTACCAAGAATTCAAAACAATATCGCAAATTGCAAATGATGGTTTTTTTTAATGGCAACCATGGTTCTTCTTGCTTAAGTTCTCACAGCAAAAAGTATCCTGTACCTCTGTTCATTTTGTTAACAATAAGGAGTTTGGTATGGTGTATTATTTAGTAGATTAGAAAGATGGGTCCGAAACTTGGGGAAATGTATTCCTACTTTGTTTTCTTTTCATTGGTATACAGTTCAGGATGTTTTTAATCTATTAGAGGCACAACACTAAGTTTCTATTTGCATTTCTTCGGTTCTAGGAATGATGATTCATGGTTGCATGTGAAGATTTAGTTTTCAAAGCAAAATATCATGTCTAATTTTACCTGTTGCACATGATTGATTGCTTGACAATGTCGTTCTCAATGGTAGGCATAGGGTTTGCTTGACAATGTCGTTTTCAACCTGTACAGTCTGCCGCTTGATTTGCTCTCCAATGACACTGTAGTCGTGCCATTTCGTATTGCATTAGCTAAACTCGACGGTGTTTTAATGCAATCAATTACTAAAGTTGCGTTCTTGTGGACTTGCAAAGGTGGCTGATTTTTGTTCATTCAGGGGTTTTTGGCTGTGGCATACCACCTTCCAATGTATGATGCTCCTCGGCTTCCTGCAGCTAAGTTCCATTTATTTGGTGCCACTTTTCACTCTATGTGATGTTAGTTTTCATACGCTGGTACTTGCATTGCATGATGACATGTATATTTCTTTGCTCAATGCCTCTGAGTTACTATGGTAATTGATGTGGTTTAGACATTTGTGTTTACTGAGCAAAGCTGTAAGGAAAGAAAAATTGTTACATGGAGTCCTATCTGGATGCTACCAAAGCCACACTGTCATTTGACAAAAAAACCATGAGAACTCATGTAGTATGCAAAATGGCCTTGTAGTAGAACTATTGTGGTCTGATCGTGCCAAATACATGTGTTCGTCTCGGGTCTATTGTTAGTCTATTGTATTGTATAAAACTTGAGTCCATCGACACATGGTTAAGGATACAGCACTTCCAAGTAGCATCGAATTCACTACTTTCTAAAAGCATGAGTAAGCTTCATGGCAATCTAAAATAACAGAAGGTCACCTTTACTATTGCAATACTACCGGTGTGCTGTGTTAAGGCAATCTTATTGATGTATAATTTGATACTCATACGAACAAAATTTACAAGGTATCCAAATACCTCAATGGAGAAATATTGATAAGTCAGTCTTAAGCAATGCTACATAAGCAGGTGTCTTGAAAAAAGTAAGTTGCTGAAGCAATCGTTGCGCCAGCACAAAATACCCCATGTAATGCATAACGTGACTGACATATGGGCCCCACCGTTTACTTTAGTGGCTGACACATGGGCCCCACCGACCCTCTCGAGTCTCTATGCTCCTCCTGTTGCCGGGTGCGTGAATTAGTTAATGTGCGATCTGATCCAGTGAATGGATTCCCATTATCAGTCTTCAATCTTCATGGAGCATGAAGATTCATTAATCGGTAATGACAAGGAAGGAAGGATCGAGGAATGGAAATCAAAAGGATGTGGTTGTGGATTACTGGTAGCAAGGAATAATCAAATGGAAGGTTTACTACATATACAGTGGAAACATACTTGGGCAAACCAGTCCTGTAGGGTGTGTTTGGTTGCTGGGATGGGGTGGGATGGTTCCTTTGACCAAGCCTATCTATGTGTTTGGTTTGAGGGATGAGGTGGGATGGAATGGTCCAAAGTGGGATGAGCCTATGCAAATTTAGGGAATATTCTTCTTAGATGCTGGACCATGTGGTTTCATCTTTTTTGTGGAACCATCCCATCCTATCCCCATCTCATCCTATCCCACCCTATCCCAGCAACCAAACACACCCTAAATTCACTCCAGACCGAACCATCAGAGTGGGGCACAAACAAAAGACGGGCAGAGGTACATACGTAGCAGCTCATGAACCAAACTAGTGTATCCAGGGTCATTTAATGCCTCATGAACCAAACTAGTGTATCTAGGGTCATTTAATGCCGGCAGTCCAGCACCACGGGCACGAGATTCCAGGGACGTGCGTGGCTTCGTAACTGGCTCATTGACCCATATGGCATGACCAGAAGTGATACCATCACCACGTGTAACTTGCTCACGGTTATCACGTGTGCGTGTGGTATCCACGACAAAAAGGCAGAAAACCAAACAGGAAACCATTATTGTGCCGAAGAGACCGAGGGGGCCAAATAGCAATTGGCATAGTTTCGGTCCACTAGAATCAAAGCTTGTACCACGAGAGGTTACTGTTAAGGAGTGATCTCCGCTTTGGTCAATCGATCTACTGCATCAAAAGGCCTATTAAGTAGGTAATCGTATGAGAGGCTCAAAGGGGCTGTTACAAAGAAAATGGCATATTTGTCTTTATGATTGTAGACTCCGATAGAAATATTTATGTAAACAACCTTTTTATGGTTATAAATATGTGATTTAGGGCGCCATGGAGGTGAGATGATTCATTTTTTTAGAGAAAGTGGTGTAATAGATCACACATTGTGCATACATTTTTTACATCTAATCTTTACGGTTTCTTAGACTTCGGACAACTCCTCTATGATTTTTCTATAGCTTCTATTATTCATTGCTTTATCTGTAACCACATCAGGGGCGTACCATGCCGAGAGCAGCCGAGGCTTACATTACGCGCTCAGCAGGATCGGATTAACAGGTTACTTTACCAGCTCTTAATTTCTTCTATGTCTAGCAGCATGAAATACGTGCTATAGTAGCCTAGTACTAGCCATGGCACAATTTCTCCTTGCTCCCGCCCTGCTAATACTGCTTTCACTTGCAATCACAGTTCTAACCCTCCGAGACCATACACAGGCAACATCGAGATAATGGACATCTCGTTGGAGGGTGGCGAGTTGTGCGTCTTCTCTCCCGTGTTGCGCATCTGCTACAACTCATCCAACACCGCCCAATCCGAAATCGCCTGGCAAGTCAACCACACCGGCTGGCCGTTCCTGATCTCGCCGGAGAGGAATGAGTTCACGGCCATCGGGTGCAACACCTTGCCAATATTTAGGTGGTGCTTATTTGGGTTTTTTTTTGTGCCTTATGGCTAAAAAGCACTGTAGCTAGCTAAAAAACACTATAGTTGATAGATACTTATTTAGCATAATTAAATTTAAAAAAATTAAAAGATATAAAAAATATGTTATCCCATTACGTATAATACAAACAAATACGGGAAAAAAGAACTGGCAAAAAAGCTCAACAAAAAACCAAAAGTTCAGAAAAAGACGAAATTTATGAATAGTGAAAAATAAGCGGAAAGGCAGAAGCTGAAACCATTTTGAGCACAGCCTTAAGTGCAGGGACTACCTCACCGGTGGCATCACGATGTGTGCAGAAGCTTGAAAGGCACTGCCAACGACGGTGAGCCGTGCACGAGGCTCGGTTGCTGCCCGACGTCGTCCATCCCGGCCAACCTTAGGACCACAGCGGTCAACTGGCCGAGAAAGGCTAGTACGTACATAAATAGATGAATTCCCGTCATAATAAATAAATAGATGAATTTTATATCTAACTTGATCAATTAATAATACTTTCTTTAATATTCAGACTAGTCGTATGGAAATAATATGAGTAGACTTGACATTGATAATCTCATACTTGCAATAGTTTTTTGCGATGACCATGACAGGTAAAGAAGTTATCAAGATTTTTCTTCTACAGGAGGGAGTAACCGTGAACTTATTAACCGTGAACTTATTTGTAACTTTGGTACAATTTTCTTTACTATTATAAAAGAAGGAGTTGGTGGTTGGTCCGGCCTCTCCCACCCTCTCATAAAAAAGCTATACACTGACATATGGATCCCACCCTCCTCACGAAAACCGTACGCCCTCGCCTCCTCCCACGAATCCCGTCGCCTCTCTAAAACCGTACGCCCTCGCCTCCTCCCACGAATCCCGTCGCCTCTCTCCTCCCTCGCCTCCTCCCCACAGATTCTCCACCGCTCCTCCCCACCGACACTTCTGTCGCGCCGCCCTCGCCTCCTCCCCTCCCTCCTCCACCGCACCGGCCTCGCCTCCTCCTCTCCACCCCGCGCCACCGCCGCCTTATCAAGACCCGAATATGCAAATCCGGACTCTTCTGTGTATTCTGCACTAGTAACCGGAAAAATCTCAGTGATACAAGTGGTAGGGCCTTTGATAGACGGCCTATTCCACTGGTGCTGGACTAGGCCATCAAGAGCAAAGGGACGTGCCCACCACCGCCGCCAGCAAACCCAGTAGCCGCCGCCTGTGTGAGCACCCATAGCCACTGTGTCAACGCCACTGCAAACTGCAACTACTCCCAGGGATACTCCGGCAATCCCTATTTCGTCGATGGATGCACAAGTTTGTCAGCAAGCATTATTGCCAATCTTTGAAGCTATTATAGCTGTTGTTCTGTAATACGACTTGTTAAACTGACTTCCCTTCGAATATTTACTATCTATATATATACACACACAGATATTAACGATTGAGAGCTCCAGAAATCAGATTCTAAGAGGTACAAGAAGTAATATCCTTGTCAAAGTGGTAGAACATGCCGTCATACGGATGGTGATTATGAGTGCGAATGCACCTTTTGTCCACTTACAAGACAAGGATGAGCACGGCGAGAGAGATGCTTGATGAGACATTCATATCTGCCGTGAACATAGATTGCCTCGAGAAGGTTGGCGCGATTGCAGTTCAATGTCTCAAGGAATATGTGGATGAGAGGCCCACCATGGCACAAGTCGTGGATGATCTCAAGCTAGTGAAATTAATTGAAAAACCTAGCAGCTTAAATTAAGCGAGGGCAGGGGTAGACCTAGAATGAAGCATGCATGATCGATCATTCCTATAAATAATTTATCTCAAGCTTTATCCAACAATATGCTAACTATAAGCACATAAGTTTATCTTTGCAATCCAATCTTGTCCTAGGTTCAAATTAAATCCTTCTGGTAATTATTGCATGTTAATTATTACTATAAGCATACCTCCAAGGCTATTAATTATTGTTCAGCTGTGGAATCGATCAGTCATGCTCCTTGTAATCAATCGTTTCCACGAAGCTAAGCTTGCTTGTCCATGACGACGATGAGCGATGTGATCGTGAGTGTGTGACACAGAAAAGGATTGAAAGGGATTACTATATGTATCTACAAGGCAAATTTGTGGGGCAATGTACAATAGTGTGAAATAAAAAAATCACAAAAAAGTTTGAAATAAGACTTTCTTACTGTGAAAAGGAGAGTCAATCTACTGTACTGCTGCTGATGGATTAATGATTTATTGGTATACCTTAAAATATTTTAATGTAAGACTTAGCATCTAGAGATCACACAACCAAATTCCAAAAGTCTACAAATAAATCCATCTAACATGTATAGAGCCCTGCATGTCTCCAAATAGTGTTGTAATTGCCGGAACTCTAATCGCTAATGTCCTTAGTAATCATATTTCGATCCTTATCTCACTCAAGATAATTAGTCCATAGGATTTTCTTAAAAACAAAATAATCAGTGTGAAGCTACTTTTAAGATAGGAGAACAATTATATATGAATTGAAATTTGGAGTGCATATAAATTTCAATTCAAACTCAAAAATTAATGAAGTTTGTAATTTTATATAAGTTTAAATTCGGAAAAAAGTATTGGATTTTAAATTCAATTTGGAATATATACATATATAATTGAAATTCTGGATTGATAAAAAATAAATTATTATAGAATTAAAATGTAGTCCCAATCATGTTAAAGTTTGATATGTACAAGCTAAACAAGTTGATTTGCCTTGGAAGTCCTATCTAATTAAAATCGGTATAAGTTTTCTATGGAAATAACAATATTTAAATTATGACTAGTGCACTTAATTATCATCTTTTCCGAGATGAGGTCACGAAATTATTGCATGTTAATTATTACTATAAGCATACCTCCAAGGCTATGAATTATTGTTTAGCTACGGAATTGATCAATCATGCTCCTTGTAATCAATAGTTTCCAGGAAGCTAAGCTCGCTTGTCCATGACGATGATGAGCGATGTGATCGTGAGAATGTGACACATAAAAGGATTGAAAGGGATTACTATATATATCTACAAGGCAAATTTTGTGGGGGCAATGTACAGTAGTGTGAAATAAAAAATCCCAAAAAAGTTTGAAATAAGTCTTTCTTACTGTGAAAAGCTGTGGCTTATGGCTGAAATTTCACTGTAGCTGAAGGTGTCTTATTTGGCCTAATTAAATTTAAAAAATTTAAAAATAGAAAAAATATGCTAGGTCATCACGGACAACACAAACGAATACGAGAAAAAAAGAACCGACAAAAAAACTCAAAAAAACCAAAAGTTCAGAAAAAGATAAAATTTATGAATAGTGAAAATAAGCCAGAAGCTAAAGCCGAAACGAGCGGGACAAGTCTGCTGCACTGCTGCTGATGGATTACTGATTTATTGGTATACCTTAAAATATTTAAATGTAAGACTTAACATCTAGAGATCATACAACTAAATTCCAAAAGTCTACAAATAAATCCATCTAACGTGTACAGAGCCCCACATGTCTCCAAATAGTGTTGTAACTGTCATGGGGAGGGCCTCACATAGTCTCTCCATCTATCTTGCATATAAAAAAAACTAGCTGACGGAGGTGCTTAATTAGGTGTTCGGCGTTAGCTGATGTAGCTCCGGTTCGTACAAGTGGAGCAGATCGTACACAAAGCTTTTGCTTCTAATTTCACTTTTGTGGCTTTTTTCCGACTTTTTTCACTTTTCTAAATAGCTTTTGCTTCTATTTTTTTTTACTTTTCTTTTTTCCATATTCTTTTCATTGTCCACAATGTTATAATTTTTTCAGAAAAAACTAACAACCGCTATAGAGTAATTTCAGCCGGAAGCCAAAACTGATTTGAGCACCGCCTCACATGTACGAGTATGCATTCCTTTTGTAACCAAGGTGGGTGCTTAACCTCTGAACTATTTTCTAGCTTTGGTCTGGCTAGCTATATAGATCTAGGCTCTGATATTACTTGTTAGATGATAATGATCTTCTCATCTTTAAAAACTAGCTTGTGAGGTAAAGGACTTTTTTACTTTTAAGTTATGTCCTTTATACTTCCATAATCAATGTGGTATTATTTTAACAGTAACAAACAGAAGAACTAAGACCAACACTCTGCGAAGCACGACACACGGAAAAAGATAAGTGGAAAGAGATGAGTCACGTCGAGGCGACAGATAGGCACAGGCAGTTGCGAGCCTATGGGCGCTATGTCAAAACCCGGCGGCACGGCTATAGCGGAGTTGGCGTGAGCGTGAGAGGTGGACAACGATCTCTGATGCACGGGCCCAACGCATCAGCGAGCGAAGAAATGGCGTCTTGATGGGTGGGGCCTAGTCACATTCATCAGCATCGTGTTTTTAATAGACAGAGAGAAGATGGCTTTTCAATAATATGTTTTGTAGATGGAAAGCGGAAATAGTTAAGAGAAGAAAGAGTATTCGGCTCTGCTGAGAAGTTTGAGGAATTTTTAGAATTTTATCTACCTAAGATTTTTCTCAAAAAAAATCTTTGAAGGTGTCTGTTTCACTATAATATCATTGTTTTAATTTGGTAATTTTCAGAAAAGAGCTAAAAAGTATTCAATTTTGTATTCTCGGTGCCATAAACTTATTCTTGAGTTTTTGAATTGATTTCTGCTTTGAATTCTTTCATGCCACTCTATGGATCATCTTTTCATATTCCACTTTGAATTCAAATTGAATTATATCAATTTCATATTTTTTTTCCTTTTCACAAATTTGTGTTTGTAACTTATTTTTCCAAAGAAACTTTAATAAAAGCCAAAGGAATAAGATGCATGTAAATTTTTTAAGTTTTACTATTTTTAGAATTCCCTATAATTCAGCTTGTTACAGCTTGCCTCCTGTATCTAACAAAAAGATGGCATAACATTTCCTTAGTCGAGGGGATTCTATCGACCGCTCCTCCAAATCTGGAGGTAAATCAACACAACCAAATCTGGAGGTAAATCAACACAACCGCTTCATCTTTAATTTGTTTTGGTAGTTTAGTTTGTTTTTATCAAGTTTCTCTGATTGATTTCATCTGTCATGTGTACGCCAGAATGTGAATTTGTTCCCTATTGCCAAGCATTGAGCGTGGTAAACGTCAAAAGATGTAGACAGCTCGAAAGGTGTATATATAGGGTCTGTTCGTTTTGGCTGTGGTTTATGGTATTTAAGATATTTGTATGAGAGATTACAGAGTAACAGAAACTCATGTGTAGTTTTTATCGATATAAATAAAGTCAGTACAGTATATACTATAATTAACTAGTAGACTCTATCTTAAAAATATAATTTATTTAAAAGTTAGTTATTATAAAAAAACTGAAAAGAAAATGATCATAACCAGGCATTGCATGTGGTGTTAGTGGGCACTGTCCTTGCCATCAGGGGCGGAGCTACATGGATCGGAGGGGGTTCCCAGGAACCCGGTTCCAAAACAAAATTTAGTTATTACTAGTAAATATTCACCCTTTGTGCATCCCCTTTGGCCCAATATGGTGTACCCCTAGCTCAAAAAATATCCTCACTCGTCCTGTCCAGCCCATTCGTTTTGAAGTGGTGCACCCCCCTCCATTTTGCTCTAGCTCCGCCACTGCTTGCCATCGAGCATGTGTGGCTAACTGGCTCCCAATCGAGCAGAGCTCCATTAACACACAACCCCTTCAATGGAGTCTAAAGTCGGCTCTGCAAGTCCGGACTGTCGGTCACATGGGTCTTAGGATGGTTTTTTAATATAGCCTATAAATTTTATCTATATTTTTAAGATAATAATAGATAATAGAGATATTGATAATCTATATGTAAGGTATTTTAGTTTTTAGCTTCTTGTATACTATTCCTTAATTTTGTTTTTTCTGATTTTTGTTTTTTAGCTTTTAGCCTTTTCTTTTTTAGTATTTGTTTACATTATCCATGATGGACTAAGCTATTTTTTATTTTTAAATTTTTTAAATTTAATTATACTAAAAATCATCAGCAGTTACAATGCAAAATAAGCTATAAACCAGCTTATTTAAATCGAACTGAGTGTCCCTAAAACTTGCTTGCTCAAATTACAGAAAAGCTTAAAATATTTATTTAAACCCAGGAAGGCTAAGGCTTGTTTATATTGAGAAGCAGAACTCAATACAAACACTTAGTTTCTATAAGCCGCTTCTATCAACCACTATTTTTATTTTTTATATATTATAATGTACTTTGTATTTTATTATATCATAATTTCGTAAGTAGTATGATAGTCCGAATGTTATAGTACCTTTATTACACCGTCTTTCTTATATAATGTACTTATCATTCATTAGCTGTTTCTATTAACTATTTCTATTGATCAGATGTAGTTAAAAACTATCTAGCAGAAGATAATATAAACGGGTTATAAAAGTGGTCGCGTAAAAAAAGACCATGCAAACTAAAGCCACGTATTGGTTATTACGAGAAAGGTGACTCACATGCTACTTGTACTCAAATCTTCTGGGACTCGGAGACATGACACTAAGGGGCTTTTTTTATAGGTTTTTATATGAATTTTGGTATGGCTTATAATTTTTATCTAAAAATAAATAATAATGTTTGAAAAAAAGTTGCTTTTAGAAAAAAAAAGGACGAGCGGTGAAAAAAGTAAAGGAGTGATGCATACGCATGATGAGAGCGCGAGGAGTGGGATACATGATATACTTGTGACTTCTGTCTTATCTCCAGAGCGAGATGGTAGCGAGAGAAATGAAAAAGTCGAATATTTATATTGGCTTTTTTACGTAGAAACTAATATTAACAGAGTCTAATGCCTTATTTAGATAGGTGAATGGATCGAGATTTTGAACCATCCAAACAAGATCTAAACGATTCTATACTAATCCTGCTTATTTCTCCTTGAATAAGTGAAAATTATATAAAAAGCATGAGATATGCCGGCCGGACCTTCGGCTTGGAGGCAGGGGTGGTATCATGTAGGAGCTCTGACGGCTCGAGCTACACTATGTGATCATTTTGGCTTATTTTAAGTGGCTTATGGCTGAAAAGCATTGTAGCTGGCTGAAAAAACACTGTAGCGGACAGAGGCTTATTTAGCATAATTAAATTTAAAAAATTTAAAAATATAAAAAATATGTTAGCTCATTACGTATAATACAAACAAATACAGGAAAAAAGAACCGGCAAAAAAGTTCAACAAAAAGTCAAAAGTTCAAAAAAGGACGAAATTTATGAATAGAGAAAAATAAACCGAAAGCTAAAAGCTGAAGCCGAAATGATCACCACCTCCAGTATATCACTGCCTGCTATGATGACATTTGGCCAAATTGACGCGCTTATTATTTAGCAACAGTACTAGTAGTAGCTAGCAGTTGAAACCTTTAATAATAGTTGTATGTACATACCATAAATAATAAATGACTCAAGTCCTTCGCGTTCACACTCCCCTTCTCTAGCTGAACAACGCATGCACAAATATTTAGTTGCTCTTGGAGCAAGTCCTGAAGACCCATCCGTCTCTCCAACCCAGTGCAAGGTACGTACCTAATTTTGGCTCCCTCCCTCTATCTTGCAAGCTATAGCTCCCCTATTTTCTCATCTCCGAGCTTTGCTCTCATGGTTAAAATTTTGTCCGGCCGGATTTGCAATTTTTCATAGCTCTGTCTTGTTGTTAGCAATTAATGCCCATCTTTTCTTCTAAGAAATGTAATAAAGAGGATAGCTTCCGGTATAACGATTGCTAGTATTGTTCTTCCTTGGTGACATGTATTCGATTTTCAGCATTGGTACGTAAAATCTTTAGCCAAAACTAATGACAAAGATGATGTTTGGATTAACTTCGTCGCAGCAAAAGGCAGGTAGTAAATCTGAAGTAATGGCGGTGGTGCTGGATGCTTTTGCATCCTACCTCCAAAACATGCTCACCGAGATGGCGAGAGAAGAGGTGGCCATGCTGCTCGGTGTCTCCGGTGAGATCGACAGGATGGGCGTCAAGCTTGGGGACCTCAAGAACTTCCTCGCTGACGCCGACAGGAGGAACATCACCGACCAGAGCGTGCAGGGGTGGGTGAGGGAGCTCAAGGGCGCCATGTACGACGCCACCGACATCCTCAATCTCTGCCAGCTCAAGGCCATGGAGCGTGGTCCATCGGCCGCAGCAGACATGGGGTGCTTCAACCCCTTGCTTTTCTGCCTTCGGAATCCCCTGTTCGCCCACGACATCGGCAGCCGCATCAAGGCGCTGAACCAGACGCTGGACGACATCAAGGAGCGGAGCGCTGCCTTCAGATTCGTCAACCTCGGTTCCTACGAGGACCGTAGCACCAAGGTGCATGTGACCTCTCGTCCTGCCAGCCGCGAAACGTCAGGGGAGCTTGACCGGTCGGGTGTTGTCGGGGAGAAGATCGAAGAAGACACACGAAAGCTGGTGGAGAAGCTGGCAGAAATGGAGTGCAACAGCAACATCATGGTGGTCGCGATCGTGGGCGTCGGCGGGATCGGCAAGACCACCCTCGCCCAGAACATCTTCAACGACGACACCATCCAACGTGAGTTCGACAGGAAGATATGGCTGAGCGTCAACCAAGACTACAACGAGGCTGAGCTGCTGAGGAGAGCCATCACCGAAGCCGGGGGAGACCACCGTCCTTCTGGAGATGCAAAGGCCACGCTTCAGAGAACCCTCAAGGATGCCTTGAACAGGCAAAAGACCTTACTGGTGATGGATGATGTTTGGAGCGAGCAAGCATGGGAGGCTGTGCTCAAAACACCCTTGATCAATGCCGCTGCTCGAGGCAGCCGAGTCCTCGTCACCACGAGACATGACACAGTCGCCCGAGGGATGAAAGCTAGGGAGCCCTACCACCACGTCGACACATTAGAGCCTGACGATGCCTGGTTATTGCTCAAGAAGCAGGTCCATACTTTTTACTTGCAGTTTTGAGTGGCCAGTCCAGTGATTTGTGCTGCGTGTAACTAAGCAAGATCTACTCAATTTCTCGACCTTCGGATCTTCATCAAGATTCGCTCTCAAAATGGTTCAAAAAAGTTTCAAATGATCCGAAAACTTCCAACTGGTTCAAAAAATCAAATGATTTGAAAAACTTTCAACTGGTTAAAAAAACTTTTGTTTCAAAAGCTTTCAAATGATTTGAATAACTTTCAACTAGCTCAAACAACATTCGGTTTGAAAACTTTTGAATGATTTAGATTCTATAACTTTCAATTGATTCAGAAAAAGCTTTGATTAAAAAAAATCAAATGATTCCAAAATTTCAACTCAAATCTTTGCTATTTTCATACATATTTTATAAGAAATGATTTGGGGAGATGGATGAGATTCATTGGATGCTGATTGGTTCAAAATTTGAGTACTTTTTAACAAAATAGTACCCAAGTGCTCCCTATACAACTCCTTCAATCTATTGGTTTAAACTACTTGCAGGTAGTCGCAAGTGAGATGGATGAACCTAAGGTTAATATGCTAAAGGATATTGCATTAGAAATTATAGCAAGATGTGGTGGTTTGCCACTCGCTGTCAAAGTAATGGGAGGACTCTTGTGCAAGAGGGAGAAGCAGCGATGTGAATGGGAGAAGGTTCTGAATGATTCCATATGGTCAGTATCCGAAATGCCACAAGAGCTGAACTACGCAATATACTTGAGCTATGAAGATTTGCCTCCTTATATGAAGCAGTGCTTTCTGCACTACTCTCTTCTCCCTAAACGTACAAAAAAAGAAAAACAATTCTTTAGTGATACAATTGTTAGCATGTGGATTAGCGAAGGATTTCTTCATGGAAACCTAGATGAATCAGAAGAATTAGGAAGTGAGTGCTATAAGGAGTTAATATTGAGGAACCTTATAGAGCCAGATACAACATATGTTGATCAATTGGTTTGTAACATGCATGATGTTGTTCGCTCATTTGCTCAGTATGTGGCCAGAGACGAAGCACTAGTAACTCACAACAGAGAAACTCTTGTTATTATCAGTAAACCTAATTCACATAAGTTTCATCGATTGTCCATAGAAACCAAAGGGTCAAAATCAGATGAATTTGAGTGGAGCTTTTTGCATGCACAGGAATCACTGAGAACACTAATATCAATTGGTCAGTTAAACATCAAGCCTAGTGATTCGTTGATTACCTTTTCGAGACTACGGACTCTACATATAGAATATGCAAATGTTGCTGCATTGGTTGAATCTGTGTACCAACTTAAGCACCTGAGGTATATGTCCCTAAGATACACTGACATATCTGGACTACCGGAGAACATCAGCAAGATGAAATTCTTGCAGTACATTAGCCTTCATGGTTGTGAAAGTTTCACGAAACTTCCTGATGGCATTGTAAAGCTAGAGCAACTGAGCTATCTTGACCTTAGATGCACAAGGATAAACAGTATACCTAGGGGATTCCGTGGTCTAACAAATTTGAGGAAACTACGCGGGTTTCAAGCCCACGTGGATGGTGATTGGTGTAGTTTGGAGGAGTTGGGGCCACTTTCCAAGCTCAAGATTCTTGGATTACAGAGTTTGGAGAATGTATCTACTGTCTCGTCCGCCTCAAAGGCCAGGCTTGGTGAAAAGGCACATCTTACACATCTGATCTTATGCTGCACAAGTAGATTGGGATATAATGGGCTGGTCAAAGAGAGAAAAAGTGTCTCTAAGGAAGAGCAGCGACAAATTGAGGAGGTGTTTGATGAGCTCTGCCCTTCGCGTTGCTTAGATTATCTTAAAATCAGAGGATATTTTGGTCGGCAGCTCCCAACGTGGATGATGTCGACAGCAGCGGTGCCCCTCAAGAGCTTGAGGGTGCTATTTATGGAGGACCTAGTATGTTGTACCCAACTCCCTGATGGTTTGTGCCAGCTCCCCTGTTTGCAATTCCTTCAGATCAAACATGCTCCAGCCATCAAGCGTGTTGGGTCTGAATTCCTACAACCCATCAATCACCACAATCATCATGCAGCGGCTGCGTTTCCGAGACTACACAAGATGGTCTTAGGAGGAATGGCGGAGTGGTGGGAGTGGGAGTGGGAGGAGCGAGTACAAGCCATGCCTGTCTTGGAGGAGCTTTGTATCAGTAGTTGCAAGTTGATGCGTGTTCCTCCTGGCCTTGCCTCCCATGCAAGGACTTTGAAAATGTTATACGTATGCAATGTGCAGCACCTGAACTCTCTGGAAAACTTTGCTTCTCTCGTTGAGCTTTATGTGCGTGAGAACCCCAACCTCGAGAGGATCACTAATCTCCCCAAATTGCAAAAGCTTAGCATCAGCTGCTGCCCAAAGCTGAAGGCATTGGAGGGCATGCTTGCACTCCAGAGGCTCATGCTGTTGGTTTTCGACATGGAAACACTCCCGGGATACCTGCAAGATGTAAACCCAAGGCATTTGCTGCTGGACTGCAGCAGCCTAGCAATGCTCACTTCCATAGCTGAGGGAAAATCTGGCCAAGAGTGGGAAAGGTTGAGTCATATCCAGCATGTCAAGGCCTATGCACATCAGAGGAAATGGTATGTGTTGTACACAAGAGATCCATACAACTTGGAGACAAATATCAGCCAACGCCTTACCATATCTGGAGGTAAATTAGCACAGCTGCTTCGTCTTAATTTGTTGCCTTGCTCTGTTCATTTAATTTGTTTCCTTAATTGCCACTTGCTGATTCCATATTTCATCCTTAATTTCTCTCGACAGCATCAGGGGATGAAGAGGAATAGCAGACATACTCCGATCGGAAGAACAGGAGAGGAAGGCAAGAATATCCGTATGCTTGCAGAAAAATGATGGGTCCGAAACTTGGGTAAATGTATTCCTTCTTCGTGTTCTTTTGATCGGTATACAGTTCAGGATTTTTTAATCTATTAGAGGCACAAATAGACGCACAACAGTAAGTTTCTATTTGCATTTCTTCGGTTCTAGGAATGATGAATTATGTTTGCATCCGAAGATTTAGTTTTCAAAGCAAAATACCACGTCTAATTTTACCTGTTGCACATGATTGCTTGACAATGTCGTTCTCAATGCTAGGCATAAGGTTTGCTTAACAATGTCGTTTTCAACCTGTACAAAGTCTGCCTCTTGCTTTGCTCTCCAATGACACTGGTCACGCCATTTTGTACTGAATTAGCTAAACTTGACAGTGTTTTTGGCAATCAAGGACTGAAGTTGCGTTCTTATGGACTTGCAGCGGTGGCTGATTTTTGTTCAGGGGGTTTTGGTTGTGGCATTCTATCTCTCCCATGGACGATGCTCCTCGGCTTGCTGCAGGTAAGATCTATTTATGTGGCACCACTCTTCACTCCTCTATATGAGTTAGTTTTCATGCGCTGGTACTTGCATTGCATGATGACATGTCTATTTCTTTGCTCAATGCCTCTGAGATACTATGGTAATTGATGTGTTTTAGACATTTGTGTTTACCGAGCAAATCTGTAAGGAAAGAAAATTTGTTACATGGAGTCCTATCTGGATGCTACCAAAGCCACGCTATTATCTGAGAAAAAAAACCATGAGAACTCATGAAGTATGCAACATGTGGCCTTGTAGTAGAACTGTTGGATAATTAGATTAGTTTAATTGTGTCAGCGTTTCATGCAGGATAGGAGCTTCAACGCGTTGGGGAAATTTGATATGAACTAGTGCTTCAGTGTATCCTATAATTGCCTTGATCCTGAAATATCATCTGGATTCTGGACCTTTTTCCAGCTAATGATGAAATGGACAAGTCAACACGTTATTCTGATACAAAACGTGGATTTTTTATTATTGTTTTGTGCTACTTCTGTGCCTGATGTCGTAAATTCCAGTTTAATCTGACGTGACTGGTTTAGCGCTTTGCATAAGAGTGAGTTCTGCTTAAAAAAAGCTACAGATCTCAGCGCAGATCTTTGAGTTTATTGGCTTTGAAAAATGAGCATTTTTAGGCATAGATTTTCTTTTTTCGTGGCCTTATTGGCCTGAGAATATCCGTCCGAGGCATGCTTGCTTGAGGAAAAATGAAGAGGCTCGATCATTTTATTTCCCCAACCTCTTCAACCAGACCAGGACCACGCACTGACAGACCTTTTCTTGGTACGCGCGCACCAGCCCTTCGTATTTTCGCAGCACATCACTGTTCCCCTCATCATCATGATTTTTCATTTTTAATCTATGGTATGGTAGAGGATGCAAAAAAAAAAAAAAGGAGAGCTAGAGCGAATTAAGAATATAAGTGTGAAACTATTGCGATGCCAGACCACCCACAATCAGCATGCATCCAACAATCATAATGATACACACACTTGCAGATTGACAGGAGAGGCGAGTCAAAGGAAGCTATTGCTGCTTAACAGCTTCGAAATTTTGATTGTGTCACATCTTTGCCAACCCAACGGAAGCGTAGCTTGCTGCCTCTACCGTTTATGCTTATACGTGACATTATGATTTGTATTAGGACTTAATTAAGCTGGTAAGCATTATGATAGTTCATGCAATGCTACAGAAAGAAACAGAGGTGCGAGTGTTTGAGTTGTATCAGATCATTTGTTTTGATGGCATGAATGAGTTAATACGTTGTTAATTTGTGTATGTAGCCTCACTTGAATATCTGGTGCTTGTTTCTTGCGGATACTTGAATATCTGGTTTGTTAGCATCCAAATGCTTAAGGAAGCCGAAAACACTTGTCAGATACTCTATTGAGAGAGTTAGGAAAGCATTGCTGTGTTGACACCACGACGAAGGAGCTGGCCTCATCGCCTGTCAATAACAACTCCTGCAATTCAATCTTGTGAATAGAACAGAACTTACAAAATAAATAGAATGCCATCCCAAAGAAACAAAATTAAAAAAAAAACAAAGAAAGAGACCCCATTCGATATTAATGAGCAGTAACCTTAATATTCTGACTGAAATGTAACACGATTAATTTAATTTAAGAGGTGAGCATGGGATCATCGACAAAAAAATAGCAAAGACAGTTAATCAAACCCAAGTTTTTGGGTTACAGCGTGCTTTCGAAGAAACGAAGGTTACAGCTAACTGGGCAATCTTGATTTTAGGAATCCAGACGTAGTTAACAAGTAACTGGCAGCAAGATGAAAACTTCACCACCTTCCCCACGTGTCTCAATACGCCCATTGCGTGGCTGAGAATTAGAAAATAACTTTGATGACCATGAAGAAAGGCAGGGGATGCAAAGAATCCCTTGTAGGGTTGATAATCACAGAAACCAACAGCTTGGTGATGTTCATCATGATTATGAAGATTTAACACAGTAGAGATACCTTTTCATGGTTGATTATAACAGAAACTCCAGGTACAGCACTTTTCGGATCCACCTTCGCCTTCAGAGCTCTGATCTTAAACTGTCTGCACTGGGTAAGAGGACAGTAGAAGCAGAATTGCGGCCAGAGTTAATCAATGCAACACAAGAAAGACTGGTACGATATGCTAGAATCAAGGAACGCTAGAGAAGCCTCGTAGAAGCATTGAACTAAGCAGGGAGAATATTGTTTCAGCATGTGGAGCTCAAACGTACATAATTACATGAACAAACAGAATCAGAAGATAAATTAACACTAGCAGAGGTTATACATAGACTTCTACTAACATATAACTGGATGGTTGAAATGAATAGGATCAGAAACGTACTTGCATGAAGAATATAATAGTCAGAGATTGATCCAAATACAAAGTAACTAAATTGGAATTTTATACATTGATCTTCGTGAAGGAAACAATTGATCAAGCCCTGTTCTTTTCAGCTTCTAAAAGCTACTTTTCGACTTTTCTACAGTAACTAGTTTTTAAATGAAGTATTTTTTCAAGATAGGGTCTAATAATTAATTTTAATACATACTTTACTGACTTCATTTATATCGGCAAAAACCGCACGTGAGTTTCTGTTACTCTGTAATATCTCATACAAACAACCCAAAAACCACAAGCTACAGCCAAAAGTCACAAGCTGCAGTCAAAAAGAACATACCCTGAGTACATATTATGCAACAAACCAATACACCCCAAAAAGTAGTGCTTGCACGACGTGACAATTTCACCGGCGGCGCAACAGGGAAGCGTTCTGCTCACCCACCATCAGGCTTGCCTTGGCAATCGGACCTGGAGCGCCTGAAACTGATGCAGCCATTGCCACCGTCACCACCATTGGCACGCAGACGGAACCTATCCGCCATGCCCCTGGCCTGCACAAACACCATATCCACACAATACCTCAGCTCAATGTCGATTATTTGGATATAAGCATTACCTAACTAGGAACCTGAGCCTTCGCATTAATTAGATGCAGCCCACACTGAAATGACTCGTTCATATAAAGAGTTCTCTCGCTGAAAATTCCAGCGTGCCAGCTTGACAGGCATGTATGTAATCGACACATGCTAGGACCTTTCTATACGGAAAAGAATGCATCAACGCACAAAACTTGCTTTGAAGGGGAGAATAAAGAGCACCAAGATTGAACCTACGGAGATGGCCCAAACAAAAGCTACGGTGCCTGCAAAGGCGCCTCTTTCCCTTCCTCCCCTCCGGCGCGGAATCGTAGTAGGCCACTCCGCCGCCGGCCCACGCTGCTGGAGACAGCGCCGCGACCTTCACTGGACCGTAGGAAGCGGCGTAGGAGAGCCTGCTGCCGCCGCCACATCCCTACTCTAGACTGCAGCGCAGCGCAGACTGCCGGATTGGATTGGGAAGACGCCATTGAATGAAGATTTCGGGGGAGCAGGAGGCTGGGTTGCTCTTGCCGCCGCGTTGGGTGGGGCTGGAGGGAGGGGACGGCCGGAGAGGTCGAGGAAGGGGCGCCTTTGCGTGGGCCCGGGAAAAGTGGGGCCCAACTGTCAGGAACAGTACAATTTTGAACGAAATGCATGGAATTCGGATCGATCCCTTTCTTGCCCTGCCAAAAAGGAAAGGAAATATCAGCATCTGTTGCTTTGCCGGCGTTTCAAGAAAGATATATGGAACATTCATGCATCACTTGGCTTGGCTTGTTCAACTTTAATCGAATCATGAGGCTTCTTGAGCCCAAGGCAAGCATCGGGTGGGTTTTTTGGGCTATGATTTTGTCTTTTTGGCTTATAGTTTTTGAATTCTGACTGTTCGTAAAAAGTAGTACGTAAAGAAAAATAATCGTATGCGATTTTAACTGGTATAGCTGAACTCGGTACAGTGTACACTACAATCTACCATTCTACTTATAGACTCCGGCTTAAAAAGATATACCGTTTAAAAGCTAGTTACTATAATAGAAAGTGATAAACTAAAGTTAAATCAAAAAAACCAGCCATCCATCCACCAAGCTTGGTACTTGTATCATTACTAGTTGGAAGTATTTCTGTTTCTAGTAGTATTATAATATTCAGTTGAACTGTTAAGCTTTGTTAGCCTTGCACGGTAATGTTAAATATTATTGTACTGTCTTTAATTATCATTTTACTATAGATAAAAATTATTATTCAATAAAACATCGTTTTTTTTCGAGTAATAACTTATTAATCAGTGTCATTATGTCAGTAAAGGACTAAAGGTAGATGAGTCGCCACAGCGAGTATATTGCCGCCGCCCCATCTCTACTAGAGCAAGTCTTATAATACAGCCTTCAGCTGCCTGTATAGATACTTACAGCCCACTTATCAGCCTACTCATATAGTAGTTACAGCCAGCTGAAGGCTGTATGACCTACCCCTTCCTCTCACAAAATTTCTTGGTTCTTGTGCTTCAGCTGGCTGTAAGCTTACAGCCCACCTCTCTTCTCTCTCCTCCACCTCAGCATACAGCCAGCTTACAGCCTCTTATAATACTTGCTCCTATAGACAACAGCGCCGAGAACAGTCGGGCCCAACTGTCATCAATAGTGTAGTGTTGAACGAAATGCATGGAATTCGAATCGATCCCTTTCTTGCCCTGCCAAAGACGAAAGGAAATATCAGTATCTGCTGCTTTGCCGGCGTTTCAAGAAAGCATCACTTGGCTTGGCTTGTTCAACTTTGATCGGATCATGAGGCATCTTGATTCTTGAGCCCAAGGCAAGCATCATCGATCCACCGAGCAGTTTGCTTTGCGATAGATAGGCAAGACTACAAATGGATGGGATCACGGCAAGCGGCGACGCTTTTCGCATGCAACGCCGAAAACCAAACACACGTTGTTGTTTACCAACAAGGCAGCAACCCTCCCTAGCTTGCCTGGTACAGTAGTAGATCCAGAAATGGCCGCAGTCCTGGATGCATTTGCGTCCTACGTCGTCAACCTGCTCGCCCAGGTGGCGCAAGATGAGGTGGGCATGCTGCTCGGTGTCTCGGATGAGATCGCCAACTTGAAGAAGAAGCTGCAGAGCCTCAACAACTACCTCGCCGATGCCGAGAGGAAGCGCATCACCGACCAGCACGTGCAGGGGTGGGTGAGGGAGCTCAAGGACGTCATGTACGACGCCACTGACATCCTCGAGCTCTGCCAGCTCAAGGCCATGTATCAATCGCAGAGTGTGTCCTCTGCGGCAGGCATGTGTTGCTGTAGCCGCTTGCTCTTCTGTGTGCGGAATCCGCGCTTCGCCCACGACATTGGTAGCCGCATCAAGAAGCTCAACCAGAGGCTGGACGACATCTGCAAGACGGGTGCTGAGTTCAACTTCATCAAGCTGGAGACCTACCAAGACCAGAGGATGGCCCGAGCCCGACCTTCATTTGAGAGGAAGACAGATCAGGTGTTGGACCGGTCAGGCGTGGTAGGGGAGAAGATCGAAGAGGATACTAGAGCGCTGGTGGAGAAGCTCGTGACAAAGGTGGAGGGAGACAGGGAGAATAATGATGGCATCATGGTGGTCGCCATCGTGGGTGTTGGCGGGATCGGCAAGACCACCCTTGCCAAGAAGGTCTTCAACGACGAGGCCATCCAACACAAGTTTGAGAGGAAGATATGGTTGAGCGTCACAAAAGACTTCGACGAGGCAGAGTTGCTGAGGACGGCCATCACCACCGCCAAAGGGGACCTCCCTGGCGCTGGGACTCGAGACAGGTCCCTACTTGTGTCGGCCCTTGTCGACGCCATCAGGGACAAGATGTTCTTTCTAGTGTTGGATGACATGTGGAGTGCAAGAGAATGGAACAACTTGCTCAAGGCTCCCTTCAGTTACGGTGCCCCCGGTAGCCGAGTGCTCGTCACCACAAGACTCGACACGGTTGCCCGAGCGATGAAAGCGGTCCATCCCTACCACCATGTCGACAAATTAGGGCCTGAAGATGCTTGGTCCTTGCTAAAGAAACAGGTCAGCTACTATCTATTTATGAGCAGTGCCTCTATACTTTCTCTCTAACAAACTTATTTATTTATTCAGTTTGCGGTTCATTTACAAACCCTAAAACTGTATCGTTAGTACTGAAGTAGCGGACGGTTGAAATTAAAATTAGGCCTTCGATGCGTTCTTAATTAATTTGTGCTTTTTGCTTTTTAGGATATTTAGAAGCACAGATTATTCGTAATTAATTTGTTCAAATTTTGTACAAAATTATTTTGTAGAAAATTGTTTTGTTCGTACAAAATTAATCCTACAAATTTTTGTCAGTACAAAATTATTTGTTCAATTTTTTGTTTGTGCAAAATTATTTTTTCTTTGTACAAAATAAATTCGTATCAGATTATTCCCTCTCTCTCCTCTCGCTCGCTCTATCTCCTCCTGCTCTCTCTCTCCGGTGGCCTGTGGCAGGCTCGGCTCAGCGGCTACACGGCGTGGCGGAGGACGGACAGTGGTTGCGTTGCTCAGGCGGAGGACGACGCCTGGTGCGGCTCGCCTGGGCGGACACAATTCTATTTCAATCATATTTCCTGTTCCCCTTGATATACGTGCACATATGTCGAAGATAGATGAACGGTGGGAAAACGGCTTCCCTGTCTCCTCCGTATTCCCTCCATGTTTCCATCGATGTGGCAAACATCCAAAGCACTCTCCCTATCCCCCTCACGTTTCCTGGTGCTCTGGATGTTTGCCACATCAACGGGAATACGGAGAAGGGAACAGGGAAGCCGCATTCGAACGGTGGATAGGATACAGACATATGCCCCTACGGGAAAGAAATCCGCCTCCATAGAAGGATTAGCTTTTTGGCCTAAGAGTTGTATTCTCTTTCTTTTTTCTAACAAATAACAGAGTTTCTCTCCATCTCTATTACTAGTGGTGGTGATCATTTGGGCTTATTTTAGGTGGCTTATGGCTAAAAAGCACTGTAGCTGGCTGAAAAAATACTGTAGCTGACAGAGCCTTATTTAGCATAATTAAATTTAAAAATATAAAAAATATGTTAGCCCATTACGTATAGTACAAACTAATACGGGAAAAAAAAGAACCGGCAAAAAAGCTCAACAAAAAACCAAAAGTTCAGAAAAAGATGAAATTTATGAATAGTAAAAAATAAGCCGAAAGTCAGAAGCTGAAGCCAAAATGATCACATAAAAAGAAAATTAGTATTGTTGTTTATCTACCCCTCCCAACTTTCCTTGCACCACCTAAAAATCTCTAACAAAAATAGAAAAAACAATCTACCAAAAATCAAATTCCACCACCTACAAATTATCTAACAAAAAAACATAGTTATATCGGGTATGCGGCACAACCTAGGGTGCGGAGGCGGAGCCGACGGCGTGGGCAAGACAGGTTAATCCTAACAATATCGACTTGACGTGCTGAGATGTATGATCTTTTTATCTATAGCAAAGCACGTATATTCAGTTAAATTTTTAAAAAGAAATACTCGGTCTTGTGTATATATATTTATTAATGAGCACTATCTTGCTAGTGAGTGGGAGATTTACTGAAACTAAGGGCCTGTTTGGCAGAGCTCCACCACTGAAAAAGTGAATCTGGAGCAGCAGATTCACCATGGAGCAGCTTCACCGTGAATCTGGGATCCCACCATGGAGCTGGACAAACTGTTTGGCTTCCACAGCAGCTCCAGATCCACGAAACTGAGTTTTTGGTGGGAATGGCCTGTTTTGCCCTTGGGGTTGTATGATATATTTTTTTTCATATGGCACACGTGTTTTGTTCATATTTATTCACAAAAAATGGTGTATTTTTTTTGTGAACACAAATGCAATATCTCGACACAAATATTCATGAGCATTCAACATTGACGCACAAGATAGATAATTAATTAACCCATGTCCATGTCTATATATTGCCCCTTTGGTAATTGCAATACAACTATTCACATTTGCATTCCTCCTCTCCATCTAATAAAAATGTCATTCACTAGTAAACTTCCTACAGCTCAAATGTCTCAGGTAGTTTTAAGAAATTAGTATTACCATGTTCACAGAAGTGCAAAGAATGAGCATAATGAAAAAATAAGCTGTATTGTCTCAATGTATAAACTGAAATAAGGTGGACTGCGCCTTGCCATAAATAAAGAAAATCACACTCATTCAACTATTCCAGAATCTAGCACATTCAACTATTGCACATTCAACAGCACGTTGCAAATTCAACTATTGAGCTATTGCCTGCAACAGCGAGAGGTATGAGATCACACTCATTCAACTGCACATTCAACTATTGCACATTCAACACACCAGCACATTGCACATTCATACCTCATCATCCCTTGCCCTCTTGTTGGTCGACGGAGCACGTGTCCTCGCTTGCGATGCAGAGACCCCTGCCGGACCCCAGTGCTGCGCGTCGGCGGGCGGCCACCCCAGCCCTACGCCGGCTGGGCGGCCGAGCCCCACCGCTGCGCCGGCTGGCGGCGGCGCGCCCAGCCGCGCGCGCCGGAGGGCTGCGCCCTCGGCGGGGCGCGCCAACAGAGGCCGGGACGGGCGCCGCCAGCTGGTTCGAAAGCGCGCGCGAGAGCCCAACCCTAGGGGCCGATTTCGCCATGGAGGAAGAAGAAGGAGGTGGAGGAGGTAGAGGGGGGCCGGATCTACCAGATCTGGCCATCGCCGGAGGTGGCGGCTCGCCGGAGCGCTGGAGGTGGCGGCGCGAAGAGGGTCGCGAGGAGGCGGCTCGCCGGAGCGCCAGAGGTGGCGGCGCGAGGAGGGTCGCGGCGCGAGGAGAGGAGCACTCGGTCCCTCGGTCGAATGGAGAAAAGAAGGCCGAATAGAAAAAAAACGGTTGGGATGGGGTGTGTAACCAGTGGCATTGGTGGGTAATTACCACCTAACTCCACGAGTAGATACGAAACAAGTTTTCGTGGAGCACCCCTTGAGGTGCTCCATGGATTTCATGAATCTGGAGCTAGATCCAGTATTTTGGTGGATCCAGATTTCGTGGAGCTGGAGCATTTGGGTAAAAATTCGTGGAGTGGAGCTGTTTTTGGTGGATCTGGAGCTGGTGGAGCTCTGCCAAACAGGCCCTAAGCACCTGGTGTGGGTGCGCATGTTAGTCACGTGGTAGCTAGTTTGGTTGTCTGTGCGATGAGGAGTTTTCAATACCGGTGTAACTGTTTTACCGGAGAGGGCCGTTGCAAGCGAAATCAGCGATAATCGAAAAAAATTTGGAGAATTTTGGACCAAAATTTTCAAACAAAATTGAATTTCAAACTAATTTGGTTGAAAATCACCGATAATCGGTTGAAAATATCGGCCAAAATTTTTTAAAACAAATTCCGCAAACATTTTCTTCTGTATTTGATAAAATTCATGTAAAACAAGTTTTTCAAAACTGTCTTGCAATTTTAACGGGGCCGATACGGCCGATATTTCTGGCCGATTACCATAATCGCCGATGACACCGGCCAATGCAGACTATTCTTGTGCACTATCGGTCCTAATTACCCTGTTACTTGCTCATTAATTTGTGCTACCAGTAAATATATCTACTCATTAAATATCATTGCTATTATAAAAATGTGAGTGGTGGTCGTTGGTCTATTCTCCCTTCTCTCTTTTAGTTGTCCGATCAAAGATCAGCCGTCCAGATCCGTATGCAGCTAGTTCTTCTGTTCCTCATAAAAAAAGGTCGAGCCGACGCGTGGGCTGCGCTCCTCCTCTTCTCTTCCCCCGTATCCTCCGCCTCCCACAACCGCCGCCTCCTTCTCTCCCCGAACCCTCGTGCCGCGCCTCCTTCTCCTCAGCGCCGCCACTAATTCCTTCCCTGTATGGCAGCGTCTAGTCGCAATCCCCAACTTCCTCCAGCAGCGTCGCATCCCCTCGTCACCACCTCCCCAATGTATTTGCCCACTACCTCCTCTACCCATTTGCCTGCCGCCGCCTCCCCACCTCCACCTCCCGCAACTGCCACCTTCTTCTCCCTTGAACCCTCATGTCGCACCTCCTCCTCCTCCTCCTCGGCGCCACCACCAATTCCTTCCCCGTGCAGCAGCATTTGGTTCCAGTCCCTCAACGTTCCCCAGGGCGCCACCACCAATTCCATCTCCCATCGCCCCTTCAACCAGCGGCATGACGCTTAACAACAGTGGCCGGTGGATCAGAGAGAATGGTGCTCGACGACAGTGCCGGTGGATCAAAGAGAATGGCACTCAATGATGGCGGTGGCTTCCTCTTACTACGCCCGCCCATGGAGCTCTCCCCGCCACTGTCGCCCAGCGGTCGCTCGCCCGGTGAGCCTCTCTACCTCCTCCTGCTCTTCGCTCGGAGCCTGTCACGCTGTCTGGCGATTTTGGTCTCCTAAGCTGGTCATTGAAGTTGGATCCATGGTCAAATGGCGCCGTGGTTGAAGGGAGTCGTGGCTGAAATCAAAGATCCGTGGTCGAAGTCGAAGTCGTCGTCAAAGTCGAAGGGTCGTGGTCGAAGTCCAAGCTGTGGTCGAATGAGGCAGTGGTCGAAGTCGAAGGGCTGTGGATGAAGTCGATCCGTGGCCGATGTCTAAGGGCTATGGTTGAAGTCAGGCCATGGTCGAAGTCGATGGGTCATGGTCGAAGGGGATAGTGGTCGAAGGGGCAGTGGTCGAAGTCGAAGGGCCGTGGATGAAGTCGGTCCACGGTTGAAGTCGAAGGGCCGTAATCGAAGTCGAATGGTCGTGGTCGAAGTCCAAGTCCTGGTCGAAGTCGGAGCTGAGCAAGCTGGCGTCGGCAGTCGGGCGACAGGGCACAAGCACACCGGAGGCCTGCCAACGTACGACCACCAGCGATGGTCGACCGCTCTCGACCTACGATCACGCGCGATGGTCGACAACTTCTAACTTACGACCACGATGGGTGATCGACGGCATCTAATTTACGACCATGAGCACTGGTCGATGTATTTTGATTTATGACTACGAGGTGTGGTCGATGTCTTTCGACTTACGACTATGAGCGCTGGTCGATATCTTCCAACTTACGACCATGAGGTATCCTCGATGGCTTCCGACTTACAACCATGAACGATGGTCGTCGGCTTCGATGTACGACCATGAGCCATTGTCGAAGGCTCCCGATTTAGTACTACAATCGATCGTCGACCGCTGCCAACTTACGACCACTAGTGATGATCGACCGTTCCCGACCTATGATCACATGCGATGGTCGACGGCTTTCGACTTACGACGACGATGTGTGCTTGAGGGCTCCCGACCTACGAGCACGAGATGTGGTCAATGTCTTCTAACTTATGACCACGAGGTGTGATCGACGGTTTTCGATTTACTTGACAGATTTAAAAACTTTTAAAATATGTTTGTATGCATATTCTAAATTTTTTTACTACCTGTGAGTTTTAGAACATGTAATATGATAAATTTTAAAAATTCGTAGCAATACATGAGCATTCAACTAGTATTATAAAATGTATGACAAATATAGAGAAGCATAATAACGGCAGACACAAATTCCAGTATGTAGAGAAGTTCTATCCATCCTAATTACCCCGTTACTTGCTGTTTTGAGTGGCCACTGGCCAGCTCATTAATTTATCCTGCCACTAAATATATCTGCTCATTAACTATGTGTATGGTTATTAATTTCACGGTGATAAGAACGCGCGCTAGCGAAAGAGAAGTCTCGAGATATCTGTCTATGTGATCACGGCTTGAAATAATTAACGAACAATTTTATGGTTCATTTGACAATTCAATTTACTAGTGCACTGACTTTTATTAGTTTTCTTTTCTTTTTTATTAGGGAAAAATCGGCGCAAGCCACTACCAATATACTAATTGATATTAATTCGATGTGTTTAACTACGTGCAGGTAGTCTCAAGTGAGATAAATGAACCTGATGTTGATACGCTGAAGAATATTGGAATGGAAATTATAGCAAAATGTGATGGTTTACCGCTTGCTGTAAAAGTAATGGGAGGACTCTTGTGCCAAAGGGAGAAACGACGAGGAGATTGGGAGAAGGTTCTTAATGATTCTATATGGTCAGTATCTGAAATGCCTGAAGAGCTAAACTATGCGATATACTTAAGCTACGAAGATTTGCCGCCTTGTTTGAAGCAATGCTTTCTGTTCTATTCACTTCTCCCTAAAAATACGTCGTTCGTTGATGATACAATTGTTAGCATGTGGATTAGCGAAGGATTTGTTCATGGAAACTCGGATGAATTAGAAGAATTAGGAGGAGAGTTCTATAAGCAGTTAATATTGAGGAACCTTATAGAACCAGACAGAACATATGCTGGTGAATGGGTCTGCAACATGCATGATGTTGTTCGCTCATTTGCTCAATATGTGGCTAGGGATGAAGCACTAGTAGTTCACAATGGAGAAATTGATATTTTTAGTAAACTCAATACACAAAAGTTTCTTAGGTTGTCTATACAAACCAAAGGATTGCAATCGAATGAATTTGAGTGGAGATTTTTACAAGATCAGAAATCACTAAGAACACTAATATCAGTTGGCCATATAAAGATTAATCCTGGTGATTCTCTGTTTACCTTTACAAGTTTACGGACTCTACACATAGAATCTGCAAAATGTGCTACATTGGTTGAATCTTTGTATCACCTCAAGCACTTGAGGTATTTGTCCTTAGACCAAACTGATACATCTAGATTACCTGAAAACATTGGCAAGATGAAATTCCTGCAGCACATTAGTCTTGAAGGATGTCAAAGTCTGGTGAAACTTCCTCGTAGCATTGCAAAGCTAAGGCAGTTGATGTTTCTTAATCTTAGTGGCACAAGTGGTATACCTAAGGGATTCTGTGGTCTAACAAATTTAAGGAAACTAGTCGGGTTTCAAGCCCATATTGATGGTGATTGGTGTAGTTTGGAGGAGTTGGGGCCACTTCCCCAGCTCAGGATTCTTGGGTTAGATGGTCTGGAGAACGTGCGCTCTAGCTTGTTCGCTGCAAAGGCTAGGCTGGGTGAGAAGGTGCATCTAACAGATCTTATCTTAAAATGCACCAGTAGACTGGGAGATGCTGGGCTGGTCAAGGAGGAAGAGCAACGACAGATTGAGGAGGTGTTTGACAAGCTCTGCCCTCCGTCTTGCTTAGATATTCTTTACATCAGAGGATTTTTTGGGCGTCGGCTCCCAAAGTGGATGATGTTGTTAACAGAAGCAGCGGTGCCCCTCAAGGGCTTGAGGATTCTAATGATGGATGACTTGGTCTGCTGCACCCAACTCCCTGATGGCTTGTGCCAGCTCCCCTGTTTGCAGATCCTTCAGATCCACCACGCTCCAGCCATCGAGTGTGTTGGGTCTGAATTTCTACAACCCATCCATCACCACAATCATCATGCGGTGGCTGCATTTCCGAGACTGCATGACATGATATTAGGAGGAATGGTGGAATGGAAGGAGTGGGAGTGGGAGGAGCAAGTGCAAGCCATGCCTGTCTTGGAGGAGCTTATTATCAATGGTTGCAAGTTGAGGCGTGTTCCTCCTGGCCTTGCCTCCCATGCAAGGGCTTTGAAAATATTTTTTGTACAAAATGTCCAGCACCTCAACTCTCTAGAGAACTTTGCTTCTCTCGTTGAGCTTTATGTGTATGAGAACCCCGACCTCGAGAGGATCACTAATTTCCCCAAATTGCAAAAGCTTGACATTAGCTACTGCCCAAAGTTGAAGCTATTGGAGGGCATGCTTGCACTCGAGAGGCTCGAGCTGTGGGATTTCGACATGGAAACACTCCCGGGATACCTACAAGATGTAAAGCCAAGGCATTTGCTGCTGGACTGCAGCCTAGCAATGCTCACTTCCATAGTCGAGGGAAAATTTGGCCAAGAGTGGGAAAGGTTGAGTCATATCCAGCATGTCAAGGCCTACGCACATGATGAAGACAATGAAAGGAAATGGTATGTGCTGTACACAAGAGATCCATACAACTTGGAGACAAATATCAGTCGACGCTTTACCATATCTGGAGGTAAATTAGCATAGCTGCTTCGTCTTAATTTGTTGCTTTGCTCTGTTCATTTAATTTATTTCCTTAATTTCCACTTGTTGATTCCATAATTCATCCTTAATTTCTCTCGACAGCATCAGGGGATGAAGAGGAATAGGAGACACACTCCGATGGGAAGAACAGGAGCAAGAATATCCGTCCGAGGCATGCTTGCTTGTAGAAAAATGAAGTCAACTCTTCTCAATCTGCAAGTAAATTAACAAAAGTCTTTCATCTTATTATGTTCGGTTACTCTGTGCGTTTAGTTTGTTTTCTTTGTTCCATCTTGTTCGTTCCATCTGTCAGTCGTATGCTAGAGTCTGAATGTATTTCCTACTTTTCCTTCTTTTTTTGAAAGAAATATTGCTAGCCATTTCATTTCGCTTGGTTGTGTTCCTTCAGGGGCGAAGAGGAATATGGCATTAGTGGAAGACCATGAGAAAAAAAGGGAGGATATAAATTAAAGAGGTTGTTTCCCATGCTTGCTGAAAATTGAGCGACAACTTTGTCACTATTTTTATTACTTCAGTTCATGAATTCACCCTGCCATGTCTACAACCAGGTCTTCCAAAGTTTCTTCGTACGTACATTACCAACGGGTATTTTAAATTTATGGTAATACTACTAGTAAGTCCTTTGTGCCGTAAGTCTTGTTATTTTAAAATTTGTCGCAGCATATCACAGTTTCCTTCATTATGATTCCTGATTTGGATCTATGATAAATGAATGACGAAAAAGATGGTACTAATGTCAAGAGGGCACAAAGTTGATAGCTGCTAGTTATGATGCATGAAAACCTAACTAGAAGTGATGGCCCTAGATGTGATACATCCAAGAATAAACTACAATATCAATATGGTACTAGCATGACGTCACATTGGGAAGTAGGTCCAATATTCAGCTTGTATTGAAGGTTGTTCCACTCATGTCTCTTCCTTTCCTATTGGAAATTGCTGCTTCATTCAGTATTCAACTGACAAGATTTGGACAAGTCGGCAGCTATGCTACACATGCAAAAAATAAATAAATTCATACATTTTCTCAATGGCAGTGTGTGTATATATATATTGGTATGTATGTATATGCGTGTGTATCTATATATATCGGCTATATCAAGTGGCAATGGAGTGGAGCCATGGAGCCACCGTATACCGCTCGTCGGAGGGCGGTTAATCTGACATTGCAACAAAAAGGCGCAGAATTTGATTTTGGTCCCCTCTTTGATTATGGGAGAGCTTCTTTCTCTCTTAAGAAACCGAACATCAAAGTTATCTGTGATTATGTATTGTAAACATGCATGACTCGTATTGTACCACGACAGTTCTGCAATTTTACCGCTTGGTTCTTTCACCACAGAAAACATAGATGACTGTCTAATAAATTGCTGTTGGATCTGGATTTTGTCAATTCAGAATCCTTTATAATTTCACCGTACTATTCTTTAGATTAGTAGATAGTACTCACAAAAATAGTACTATACATCAAATTCATATCTTGCGGAAGTGTAAATGTAATTGTGGACTTACTCATGGGCTGATCAAATCGAAATCAATAAAAAAGTAGCAACAGAAGCGGAACGTTTATACATGTGGGACCCTCAAGACAAACCCACAGGTAGCTAATTGGGATTCACGATCTAGTTCTTGGACTCATCGTCCTTTAGCTCTATCGACTTCTTTAAATAATAGCTCCTTTAAATAATAGCATGCGGGCTTGACTTTGTATTCGTTGAGATTTTTCGCAGCACATCACTGTTCCCCTCATCATCATGATTTTTCTTTTTTTTTAAGCTATGGTATGTAGTCATGTAGAGGATGCAAAAAAAAGGAGAGCTAGAACGAATTAAGAATATAAGTATGAAACTATTGCGATACCAGACTACGTACTCAAAAAATATTTGATATGGGTCATCGAAACCTTACTTTGGGAAATGGTATGAGACGTACACTAATTTGTTGGGCTGCTCTGTTCGTTAGGTAGTGTTCTTTGTTTCCTCCTGTTCATTCCATCTTTCATCCTTATGGCAAAGTCTAAATATATTTATACTTATCTTTTATTTCTTGAAAGAAATATTTCCAATATTTTCGTTTCGCTTGGCTGTGTTGTTCTGTGTTGTTGTGCCTCCGTTGCTATGACTCGCACGTTTTTAATACGGCTTGCTACCGTACTGTATAAGAAACAGAGTAGGTGAGAGAAAGAAAACATGTCATTCTTTCAGGGACCGTTTCTGTTCCTCGCTGCCAGGTAATTTTCAATAGTCTTAATTATCAGGACTGGTTTTAACACATGTATCTTTATATACGTGGTCAGCGTCTTTAGAAGTTTCTTACTGACGAGTTGTCTTGTCCACTTCACCCTACTCCCCAACTGAGCCTGTGCTCCCAAAGATACTTCTGAAGACACTCGTACAAAGGCATCTAAGACTTTTGAGGATATCATGCAAACTTTTTAGACTCAGTGTGCTGCCTACAAGACATGAATCGATATGAATGCCCGTGCTTTTGCTATTCTAGTTGCTAGTGTAGAGGTGTATCTTACTGGTGATGTAGTTAGCTTAGCTTCCGCACAGGCGATGTGGACGCATCTGCGTAACTGCTATAAGCCATTTGGTGATTCCTTGTACCCTATTGTTGTGCTTCAGGAGCAGTCGCTGCAGCAGGGAGATGCCACATGAATGAGTTCTATGCTTAGCTGTCCATGGTATGGCGTTAGATTGACTCTTTAGGGCCAGATGTTTGCCACATCTGTCAGTGCTGTCAGCGTCAGTAGTCTCACATGGAGCTTCACCGCATCTACAACTTTTGACACATCTCCGGACTGAGTTTGAGCAGGCTCATGCTCAGTTACTAACTCGTCACCCTCGTGTGACTCTTTCAGAGGCTGTTGCAGCTGTTCACACTGAGATTCGTCTACGTGGTGCGGGTCTGCTATTGTCACTGTCTTCCCCTTCGATTTTGCTTGTATTGCCATGCAGTCCATTGATATGAGAAACAATAAAGAGCGCATTTTGCTTGTATTTCCCCTTGGTTGAATTATAAAAACAGAAATGAGGTTCTATACCTTCCTTGTGACCCAAAAGAATTTGTTTTCTGCTGAAATTGGTGGTTTGCATGTATAACAGAAAACAACAATAACAAAGCCTTTTGTCCCAAACAAGTTAGGGTAGGCTAGGAATAAAATCTTCTCAAGATTAAAGAGATAAGAGGCTTAAAATAAAACCTACAATGCTAAAACCCTAAGCCGTACAACCTGCTATCTGAGCCGAAAGCTTAAAACACTGCCTTAATTTTCTTATGGTTCTGACACGTGGATCGCTAATTTCCATGCGCTCCGATCCTAATTTTGGTTTCATTCTATGAAAAGATGGCATAATCTTTACATTAGCTTGCCAAGTCTAATATAACCCTCTTTTTTCTGACTTACTATCTATAAAACTACATAGACGGAGTTTCATGCATAACAGACAACCTAAAAAATCTCCTGGACGAACAGCCCTCCAAGGAGAGCGATGTTTAGAACAAGAGAGCGAAATGGCCCACTCTTCTTTAGGAACTAACCATCCAAGTCTTGAGAAGACAGGTGACCCTCCAAGCCAGCTTAATGAACATCTGGGCTACAATACACTTGCAGGTGATCCGACAGAGGTGAAGGTGGTAACCACCAGAGTGAAACTACATAATTTGCAGATGAGCCGCTCGAAGTTTGGACACTTCTATTTTTCTGAGCTATCACCCTCGCTCCCCCAAAAAATCTATCTTCTATAGAAATTGGGGATTTGCTTGCATAAAGACAACCTACAAAACTCCTTGACGAACAGCACTCAAGGAGAACAATTTTCAGAACAAGACAGGTGATTCTCCAAGCGAGCTTATTAGACATCTGGGCTAAAATACAGTGACCGGACGAGGTAAAAACGGTAACTACCAACCTGTGACACTTACATTTTTCTTTATAAGAGTGAAATTACATAGTTTACAGATGGGCCGAAGTTTCGACACTAACCTTTTTCTTTATAATTTAATTTGCACTCCAACCTGTGACTCTTATTAGACTTCTTGAGGCTTCATATATTTCCCGCTTCTTCCTCCTTCAATTTCCATTTCATTTGTGTCACACTTAACTACAGATTAAAAAGGTAATTACATTCAACATGGATAGAACAGTTTCCTCTTGTTGCTCACAGAAGCAATTAAACCGCAAGAGATCAAATATTTATTAGTTTCCATGCCAAACAATCCACAAGCGCGAGCAAACCTAAAAAGAAGAGAAGAGAATTGCTTAGTTACCCCAAAGTTGCCACCTTTTTTATCCCATCTAGACCCCAAAATAACACAAGAAATCTACATTTTCATCCATCCATTAATCTCACCAAAACCCCCCACTAAATCCTGACCTTAAACTCGGAATCACCTTAAAATCGTCCAAAATACCAAAAAGAAAAGGAAAACCTTACCCGCACACGCGCACGCACGCACTCACCAAGCATCGACGACGACGCGCTTCCTGTCGCTGGCCACAACACCGCCATCCTCCTCCACCTTGCTGCCTTCTTGGCCCTCTTCCTCCCGTTCTGCCCGGCTGCCGGCGCAACCGCCTCCTTCTTGGCCGTCTTCGACGGAGCTCCGGCGGCCCGCTTGCCGGCTGCCTTGCTCTGCGTCTTCCTCGGCGACCCTGCCGGGGCCGCAATCGCCGCCGGAGACTTGCGCTTGGGAGGCATCAATGGGTGGGTTCGCCGCGCCGCGCGGACTCGTTTGGGTTTTCGCGAAAAGAGAGTGGGATTGTGGCAGTTGATCTCTGTCGAGTGGGCTGTGTTTATTTGGGCTCCAAGCTTATAGCTTCTTATTTTTTTTGGACTATTTGGTTTTTTATTTTTTGTATTTGTTCTTTATTCTTTTGTATTGTACTTGATGATATGATCTATTTTCTATTTTTTAATATTTATAATTTAATTATATTAAAAAAAACTACTAACAGCTATAGTAAAAAAACTACTATAATACAAAATAAGCTACAAGCTTAGGCTTAAAAGCCACAAAAAGCACCTGCTCAGTCTCTGGTTCATGCTAATTTGCTAGCCAACAAAGATGACTAGAAATGCTCCTGTTTTGCGACTAATGTATGCAGCCAGTTTGATGACATTGTTATGTCTTGCTTGTTTGAACTTTAGCTTTTAGTTTTGGACTTCTAGATTATAATTCCTTAATTTTGTTTTTTTCTGACCTTTTGACTTTTTTGGACTTTTTGCCTTTTCTTTTTTCCCGTGTTCCTTTATATTATCCGTGATGGGATAACCTGTTTTTCTATTTTTTTAATTTAATTATGTCAAATAAAGTATCATCAGCTATAATGAAAAATAAGCCTCAAACAGTAAAGAAAGTTATAAGCCACTCAAAAAAAGCCCAAATGCGTAGGGCCGCCCACTCGTTTTGGTTTCAGCTTCTGGTTTTTGGCTTGTTGCAGTTGCTTCTTAAGACGTTGCGATTTTCTGTGTTTTGTTTGACGAATAAAGGATATGATCTCCAGGAAACTGCATTCTGTTCCATTTACTAAATATGAATTAAACAACTCCGATGCTATATTCAACCATTTGATTTATCGGTCTATATATATTTCTTGTGTGTGGTAAGGGTGACATATTGGTGCAGACAAAGAGTGATTCAGATAGTGGCGGAGCCAGCCGAGCACGGAGTCTAGGCAAAGTTGACCGGTGTGCGGCAGCCCAGACATAGCACTAATTAAAGCTCAATTGAAGCTCACGCTGCATAACGGTTTCAACATTTTGACTGGGCTTAAAATTTTGCTGGTCTGTGAGATTATGTAACATCCCGAATTTTTAAAACAATTTCATGAAATGAAATTTGAGGAATTTTAAAACTTTTTCACTTCTCTTGCCTCACCAAGAACCCGCGGTAGCCACGTCGCGCGCCGCCTGGGTCCGAGCCGAGCAGCATGCTCCTGCGCTCGTTCCGTTCGATTTGAGCGCTCCTACCGTCAGACTGACCAGATTGCCCTCATTCATTCTGCTTCGTTCATCCATGCCACTGTGTCACCGGAGTTGAGAGAGAGACGGGCTTCTTCGTCCCCATGGCAGAGGGGCGACGGCCAGCGAGTGGACTCGTCTCCCGCGCCCGTGGAGCGTCGAAGCAGTCACGCCCAGCAGATTGCTCTCGTCCAGCAGCTACTCTGATGCAGTGTGGGGCCGGTGGTAGCTCTCTGATGTGGCTCGACCTTCGGACAACCGACAACATAGCTGCCACTTGTGAGTCCCCACCATCCAGATTTGGAGCTGCGCCCTTCGTCGGCCACCGACCACCTGCTCACCACTGCAAAATTCATCTCCTAACACTATCTGTTCTGTCAGCATCCAGATATCACGAGTTGAGAGGAGAAAGAAGACAAGAGCTGGCAGCATCAAGAAAACATCACTAATTAGGAGGAGGAAGCCAAGAATTGATCTCTACACAAAACCCATCCAAGTATTCAAGAAATAAACCATGTAATTGAGAACCGGGAAAGAAGCTAGGGGACGGCGAGGACGCAAGTGCAGCAGCTCGGCTTAGGCGGCGGCGCTGGTACCAGGACGCCAATGGAGAAGGGGAAGGCATTGGGTACCAGGACAAAGAGGGTAAGATTGGTATTTGGCCTATGGTTTTTGGCGAAAGGAAAAAGGTAACGGGATAAAACACTAACGACAATTGACAGAGCGGTAAAAAAACGAAATGCAAGGTATTAAAGTGGCTAGAGGAATTCGGTGGTATAAACCTAAACCGGTGATTTTTTGGTATCACAGAACCAAATTTTCCAAAATAAAATTGCTTGTTTTCTTTTACTTTTAATTATGAATTTTATATTGTACTTAACATAGAGTATTTATTTTAATTTTATTTTATTTGTTATTCTAAATTTTACCTCTAGTTTGGAGGAGTTAGGGCCTCTTTTCCAGCTAAGGCTTCTTGGGCTAGAGGGTCTGGAGAATGTATTCACTGCCTCGTCCGCTGCAAAGGCTTAGTGCAAAAGTGCATCTTATCGATCAGTTCTTATGCTGCACCAACAGATTGGGAGATGGTGGGCTGGTCATAGAGGAATAAGGCGTCTCTGTTCTTATGAAGCATGTGGTGCTGAGGGGAAGATTTTGCAAAACAGTTCTCCACTGCGAAAGTGCCTAAGGAAAATACAACCTCAATCGACAATGATTTTGCTCAAAACAATGCCATCTGGATATGAGGCACATCCATAAGATCTCTTAGACCTATCTGGTACCCCCTCTTGCGAGATGGCACATACTGGAAATATTGGAACACCCTGCACTCTCCTTCATCATCTATTTTGTTCGCAACAATCAAATCCCTTGATTGTTAATGCTCAGCTCCACGACCAAATCCCGCAGTTGCTCCCATGGTGGGACACCCTTCCTATCATTGAGTGTGGCCTCAAGAAAGCATGGCCCAGTCCACGGTTCTCATGGGCACCTTTGATATATCAGCCACTTTCACTCAGAAGTATGAATGCATAGTCAGCTGTCTCTGGGCAAGCCCTAGATAGAGCGCTCAGCAATGTGCTCTTGCCGGCATTAGGCAAACCAGCAAGGCCAACATCAGCAATGCTCTTCAGTTCCAAGGTAAGAAAGGTCTCGGTTCCCGGCTGTCCGGTACTCTTAACGGGTTATCTCCGCTTGTCTATAATTAGCTTTGCACAGCCGCACGTCCTTGCCGATACAAGCATTCTCTAGTCCGACTTCCCCTCCTCGTGCTATGATCAAAACGACTATTAGCACCACATGTTGATTTCACCACAGCATTACGTCCTGCTCATTTCGGCTTCAGTTTTTAGCTTCTAGTTTATTTTTCATTATTTATAAATTTCGTCTTTTTTTGGATTTTTGGCTTTTTGAGCTTTTTTGCTGGTTCTTTTTTTCCCTGCATTCGTATTGTGTTGTCCGTGATGACCTTAACATATTTTTTTCTATTTTTAATTTTTTTAAATTTAATTACGTCAAATAAACCACCTTCAATTGTAGTGTAATTTCAGTTATAAACCACTATTTTTCAACTCAACCGAACGATGTTAAATGTATTATGAAAATGTGTATTGTATGATTTTGTATCATATTTTGTTATATTTATGTACCACTCTATTTAGACCTGTCACAATGTACAGACACCGTACTAGTCTCTTCTCAAAACAGCAGCGCGACTGCTGGATTGGATTGGACTCGAAAGACGCCATGCAGGACGGGAGAAGGTTTTGGGGGGCTCGAAGGTTTCGGTGGCCTGGCGCTCCTGGTAGCCGCGGCGGGTGGGGGAGACTCGTGCGGCGCCGGCGAGCGACGGAGACGACTGGAGTGTATAGCGCCACGGCCCACAGGCTTCTTCGGTAGAGCTTGTCTCTGCGTGGGCCTTGAGATGAAAGCGGGGGAGGAGGCCCGGCCCACCTGGCGAGGCCAACTCCCTTTCCTCTCTTCCCCAATTCCCTCGCCGCCGCCGAACGCTCCGGCGGCCGCGCCTCCTTTCCATGCTCCGCTCCGTCTCCGCAGGCCACGGCCCTCTCCAACTCTTTTGATCTCCAAGCACGGGAAACCGTCGTCCATTCCACCAGCTAGCCGTACTGTTCGAAGAAATGCAGTCCATTATTAGAGATTCTAAGGCGCGCGCGCACGACCGGCGAGCCCGGCGGGCGGCGGCGCAAGGAAACAAAGTCACGGTGGGTGGTTAATTCCTTGTTAATTTGGTCAAAATCGTCTTAAATTACATGTTCTGAATTAATACTTGAAAGGAAAGAACGGTGGATCCCATACAACGGTCCCGGCGGGCTATCTCCGCTTGTCTATAATTGGTGCAGACAAAAAGAGCGGATTCAGATGTGGGAGTAAAAAAAGGAAAACCATGAAGAGATTAGCCTATTCTTCTAGAGAGAGAGAGAGAGAGAGAGAGATTAACCAGGCGTGGCAATACCTTGGTTAAGCTCAGCAAATCTCATACAACGGTCATGGAAACGAATGCTTAGAGAAGGTTCTTGTCGGCAAACAAGCATCCATCCTCTTACCTGCCCATCCCAGGGTCTTTCTGCGGAACAATAATGTGTCTATGCAGTCTGTGTGGCATCTCTAAACCCGTGCATTGTACATTCTCCAAGAAACACTTGTTTTCAATGCTCTCTCCGGCACAATTAAGGCTGGGTTCATTTTGACTAAAAGTTGATTTATGCTTATACTGTCTATAGTAACTAATTTTTACACGATGTATTTTTTTAAGATAAGATTAATAAGAAGATTGTAGTAAAAAATATACTAAATTCAACTGTACTGGCCAAAATCGCATATGACTATTTGCTGTGCGTATTACCTCTGAATGACCTGTGAAATTCAAATATTTAGACCATAAGTAATCAGCCCAAAAGAACCTACCCTTAAATTTTCATTTTGCTGTCAAGCAGAGCGCTTGTTCTTTTTTTCACTTATGACTGTAGCTTATGGCTTTTGGTTGAAATTTTTAAATTTTGGGCTATTCGCGACAGAGATTACGAAGAGAGATACTCGCTTGTGATTTTAGTTGGTACAGAAATTGGGCTTTTAACGTATACTACAATTAACTTATAGACCCGTTTTAAAAAATATTATATTTAAAAATTAAATGTTATAGCAAAAAATAAAAACCACTTTTAAAAACAGCAAAGGCCAGGGCAGAGGCTTTCGCCAGAGTGTGTACTATCTCTTACTACCTCATAACTCGTATATTTGACCATGTCTACGTTCATTCGGACCTTAATGGGTCTGAGCGGGCCGAAAATTTCTATTACTTCGGCCTTCGTCGGCCGAAAGCGCCTTCTTTGTCGGCTTTTGTGGGCCGAAAATTCTTTCCTTCGGCCGCAAGTTTCTCTACTGCTGACCGAAAATCTGTTGGTACTTCACTGGACTACGAGCGTCCAGACTTGGGAGAAACAAACGTTCTATCGTTCCATTTAGGCTGATACGAGATGCTAATGGCCTAATTTAACTCTTCGACTTCTATGGGATGTATACACCACCGAAAATGAATTTTACACTTCATGGATCAACCGTACGGCATAACAATATCATGATGCCTGGATATCAGCGTGACACCTGCAAATATATATATATATATATATATATATATATATATATATATATATATATATATATATATATATATATATATATATATATATATATATATATATATATATATATATATATATATATATATATATATACACACACACACACATATATAAAATAGGGGCACAGCTACGAGACAATTTGTTTGCAGATTTACAGCCCATCGAGAGAATTTGCAGTTCTACCAGTTTGGCCATGATTGAAACTTTCTTCGAGAAACAAAAGGTTAAAGTGTGCATGATAATCTACCAACATATAGGAGAACCATTTCAAAGTAGGGAGACTGACGAGCCACTTGCCAGATCCAAAATTCGTTTGAAGATAGTTAAAAAAGCAATAATCATTACTATTATAAAAGAACGAGTTGGTGGTCGTATGTCCTTTCTTTTCTAACCGCTCTATTCTTAACTTCTCATCATTCTCCACTTTTCAACCGATCAGAGTAGCCCTCTTTCATAGAATGATTTTCTATATATTTAATGAATTTTATTATAACGCACGAACAGATGACTAGTACCACTAAAAAGACAGAATGATGAAAGTAGATGCCAAATGCTTAAAAGGTACAGTTTCGTGAGCGTATAGTAAGTAGCAGCTAGCAGGTCAGCTACCATATCGACAAATGAGAACAAAACCATGTACGAATTAAATGCGCCGCAGCATCGTCAACTTATCACATGGCAACTAAGAGCGAAAAATATCAAAATCCCAGTACACCTGAGATTGCTTGCTCCAACAACTCAAGGTTGTCTAAGGATGTCATCGATTATAAAGCAATGTTTAAACACTCAGAAATTTCATCGTTGGCGTGAAACAAATGATGAGGGCAACATGAACAAAAAGAATGCTGCAGGTTACATTACATGGTGAACCAACTCAACATAGAACTCACTCAAAAGCCATTATTTTTCAATCATTCATGGAACGGAGTATGCTATAGGCCATGGGCCCTAATAATCTCATTCATCTGCCTCACTATGAATCCATGATTCCCTAGTCGAGTCATCTAGATGTCCACATCAATGGTTATAAGCTAAAACATTCATATTTTCATATGTAGTAGCTCATTATTTTTTTTGAAATGCATATGCTTTTCAAACCTGTTAAGAATACAACTAATGTGCTGTCAGCTATATTGCTGCTATATACAACATTCAACTTTTCTTATGTAGTAGTCCATTATTTTTCAATCATTCATGAATATGATTTTCGAGCCTGTTAAAGAATACAACCAATGTGCTATCTCTGCTACATTGCTGCTATACATTACATATTAACATTGGATTAATGTGGACTTTTGATGGGACATTGGTGCTGTGTTAAGATACATTAGAATGTTGAAGTAGTCAGTAGATAGGTCAGTGAAATTGAATTGTTCGCCGACTTTTGTTCTGGGCCGTGGTGAGCTAACCGTATGTTGGTCCAAGCAGTGTTCGATGTTGGCCGTAAGTTAGATGAATGTGGTCTGGGCCGGATGAGTGGTTATTTTGAACCCAAACGGGCCGCGCTAGTTTTGCCCAGGGTCTACGTCAACGGGCCGGGAATTTCTCTACCGTTGGTTTTAATAGGCCTTCTTTATGGGCCTTGACGGGCCAAAATTTCTTTATTCTATTGTACAAAAATTGAGTCCATCGACACTAACATGGTCAAGGATACAGCACTTACAAGTATCATAGAATTCACTATTTCCTAAAAGCATGAGTAAAGGTCAAGGCAAAGTAAATAAACAGAAGATCACCTTTACTATTACAGTACTATCGGTGTGCTGTGTTAAGGCAATCTTATTGATGTATAATTTGGTGCTCATACAACACAAAATTTACAAGGTATCCAAAAACCTCAATGGAGAAATATTGATGTCAAGTCTTAAGCAATGCTGCATAAGCAGGTGTCTTAAAAAAACTAAGTTGGTCAAGCAATCATTGCGCCAGCATAGCATATTCCTATTCTACCCCCATATGCTCTATCTGCATATGGGGTCTCTCTACTTTTTTTTTTTCGTTCACATCACCTTTTCATATGTGGTCAGTATTGACGAATGCGGCTTCTCTCTTCTGGTAATGCGGCTTCTCTGTTCTGGTCTTGGTGTTCCCATCACCTTTTCATATGTGGTCAGTATTGACGAATGCGGCTTCTCTGTTCTGGTCTTGGTGTTCCCATCTCTATTCCCTCCGCGTGGCAAGCATCTGTTGGCTGTGTATGTGACGAGGAGGTGCACATTATCGGAGTTGGAGCAGATGGGATATTAGTCCTCAACAGAAAGCGAGAATAATAGAAAAAACTAGTTATTATAATCATGGAAACGGAATAAGGAGGGATACAGCCAACGGATGCTTGCCACGCGGAGGGAATAAGGATGGAAACACCAAGACCGGAACAGAGAAGCCGCATTCAATGTTGACTCCATCTTTAATCCTAAAGTCCTAATGATGGAGACTGAGGTGCTCTTTGCACGATGCCAAACAAAAGGTGAATGAAAGTCGATAGGTACATATGGATGTCAAATATCTTCCTATCTTTTCCTACAGGACGCATATCATGTTGCTTGTCGCTTAGGAGTCAAGAAGGCCCCATGGAAAGATCTCCATTTCTTTCTTTCTACTAACTATGTCACTGTATGTCGGAGTGTGAAATGAAGTGAGGTGTCCCGCATCTACCGTCGTACGTGCAGTTTTTTTGGAGTGCATTTCGATCGACGTCAGTGCGCATTTCTCTATCGGCATATGGGTCTCTCTTCTTTTTTTTTTCCATCACCTTTTGGCTGTGCTCAATATGGTTATTTTTGAGTGGCTTATTGCTGAAAAGCATTGTAGCTGGCTGAAAAAACACTGTAGCTGACAGAAGCTTATTTAGTATAACTAAATTTAAAAAAATTTAAAAATAGAAAAAACATATTAGCCCATCACGTATAATGCAAACAAATACGGAAAAAAGAACGGCAAAAAGCTCCAAAAAAAATCAAAAATTCAGAAAAAGACGAAATTTATGAATAGTAAAAAATAAGCCTGAAGCTGAAGCTGAAACGAATGGGCCTAGGTCCGCTCATTTCGGCTTTATCTTCTGACTTCTAACTTATTTTTTATTATTTATAAACTTCGCTTTTTTATAAAATTTTGGCTTTTTTGAGTTTTTTACCGGTTCTTTTTTTTCCGTATTCATTTGCGTTGTCCGTGATGAGTTAGTATTTTTCTATTTTTAAAATTTTTAAATTTAATTACGCCAAATAAGCCACATTCTGCTACAGTGAAATTTTGACCGCTACAGTACAATTTTAGCTATAAACCACAATTTTTCAGCCCAATCGAGCGAGGCCTTATTCAGTATCTATGTATAAATTGTAAAACAAGTGTAATATGTACTAATGGCATAAAGAAACATAGAAAATTTTGTATATCGTGGTAGCAACAAAGTGTTACGAAGACAGGTACTTCCTTTGCATTTTTCTTAGCCTCCTCTGTGACCTTATATGCTATACTTATCATTTTTATACGTATGGCGTGTACTATTTTAAATAAATTAGGTCTTTAATTTTTACTAAAGATATTTTAGTTTTTTCAGAGTATAAGATCAACTACCGATCATGACATATAAAAATTTTTTGATACTATTTAATAATATATAATAATAATTTTTAATAATATTTTATATAAACGAACGCAATAACACATAGTCAATCGGTTCGATGAGCATTGTGGGCTGCGGCTCCCAATTCAAGCAGACCTCCATTCAATGGAGTTTTAAGTCCGCTTTGTAAGTCCGGACAACAGTCGGTCACATGGCCTCCATCGCATCTTCATCACTTGCAAGTCCGGACAACCAGTAGCACTAGTCTTTCCAGTTCACACACCTCCATCGCATCGTCATCGGCATCGCGTCGTCATCACCTCCATCGCATCTCCATTCTCTGTACAAAGCCAACTATTTAGAGGGAGCAGCGATGCGACTCGTAAGAGTAGCCACTAACCAGGGAGGGTGCTTAAGCTCTTAACTATTTTCCAGCTTTGATCTGGCTATTGCTTCATCTACTACGCGCGCGCGACACGAGAGGTTCCATGGCGGTGGTCCTGGATGCCTTCGCGTGCTACATTCAAAACATGCTCGCCGAGATGGCGAGAGAAGAGGTTGGCATGCTGCTTGGTGTCTCTGGCGAGATTGACAACCTGGGCGTCAAGTTTGGGGACCTCAACAACTTCCTCGCCGATGCAGAGAGGAGGCGCATCACCGACCAGAGCGTGCAGGGGTGGGTGAGGGAGCTCAAGGGCGCCATGTACGACGCCACCGACATCCTCGATCTCTGCCAGCTCAAGGCCATGGAGCGTGGTCCATCCGCCGCAGCAGACATAGGGTGCTGCAACCCCATGTTCTTCTGCCTGCGGAATCCCCTGTTCGCCCACGACATCGGCAGCCGCATCAAGGCGCTCAACCAGACGCTGGAGGGCATCAAGGAGCGGAGCGCTGCCTTCAGATTCGTCAACCTCGGTTCCTACGAGGACCGTAGCACCAGGGTGCATGTGACCTCTCGTCTTGCCACCCGCGAGTCGTCGGGGGAGCTTGACCGGTCGGGTGTTGTCGGGGAGAAGATCGAAGAAGACACACATACTACAAAATGACCCCCCCTTTTGCAACGCAAATATACGTTGCTAAAAGTCCATATATACGTTGATAGTGTCTATACCAACGCATCTAATATGCGTTGCCTAAAGTGGCGTTGCAAGGATCTATTGCAACACTTATTTATGTGTTGGTAAAACTTACTAATAACCGTTGCAAAGTTGCAACGCATAATGATGGATCATGGCAACGCTTATATGTGTTTGTACAAACCATGGGTGAACGGCCTCTATGGTTTGTTGCAACATGTAGATTTAGTTTGTTGCAACACTTATATGTGTTGTAAGGAATAAACCATTCAGCCATTAATATCATATAGTTATTTAATTTTTGAGACAAATATAGAGATAATCCATGTACAATTTATTGAGAAATGCAAGACCATCCAACACATAGAAAATAAGCACACTTAGCTATATATATATATATAGTATAAAGGATTTGTTGCATTACAATGAGTACCATCCACATAACTCATGACATAATTTTTGTTCAGAGTACAAGTTCCTATGTGAGCAAAATATAAAACATTAAGGGATCCCCTTAGTATGCCAGCAGCCCTCCTTTCTTCTTCCATCAGTTTAGTCTAGCGTTCCACTGATATGATCATGCATTTATCTTCTTGATCTACAGATGAAAGTTGGATTAATTTAATATGACACATACAAGAACTAAAATCATATTGGGTTATAGAAAAGACCGTACAAAAGTTGAAGGCCATGCAATAGTAACTCCTTCTATGTCTCCAATAACCTTGTAGCCTTTGTATGGTCGTATCAATGGTTCATCATCTACGATTGCAATACTAACATGCACCATCCAAAATTCTTTGCCTAGCTGAACACCGTCAAGTTTCTGTGTTGGATCACAACTTACTATTGTAGCCAATGCAACAGACTTATTTTGATTTTTCCAGCTCTGTAAGAATACTGTGGTGCCAACCTGGTTCACATATATAAGCGTGCAAAAAAATAAGTACATAATAGATCACACTACTTGCAAGAAATTAAACAATCATACCATCATTGAATTGGCAGTTGACCAATTTGTTGTGCCACGATGATGTTTCTACAAAAGTATATATGGGGATTCTTAGTCTCCAGCTGTAAGAACAACTAAGAAAAGGACATTATTTAGTTTTAAGAGATGTGTCTTATACACTAGAACGTACTGTTGCACTAGGCCTTGTTGAGATCTTGTTCTGCAGGAAACAAGTCAAAACAGACAACTTAGTAATGGAAAATAAGCATTTAACAAAAATATCATTGCTAAAACAATATTTACTTGGTAGTGAGATGCTTCAAGATTTGAGGGAGTAGCAGATGTTTCCTTTGCCACAACCTGTAATATGTGCTAGTTTAAATACAACACTTTGCTCAACAATTTGATAAACTTCATAGAACAAAAAGTTATTTACAGATCACCTTGATTGCATTAGTACACTTGCTTTTATCCAACATAACATCATTGTAGCAGATTTATCTTATACACTAGCAAGTACATATATAGCAAGGGTTTATTATGCACTAGCAAGTACATATATAACGCGTTAGTATAAAGGATTTGGAAGATTTGTCTTATACACTAGCAAGTACAATTGCACTAGCTCTGTTGACATCTTCTTATTCTAGAGCAGATAAAAAGTCACTGCAGGTTAGCTAATAATTTGAAATTTGCATATAACATCAATATATTGCTAAGAGATTATTTACCTGGTAATAAGATGCTTCATGATTTGAGCAATTGGAAGATGTTTCCTGGTCCACAACCTGTAATATATGCTAGTTTGATTACAACACTCTGGTCATCAATTTGATAAACTTCATAACACATGCCATTCTGAAATAAATCTTTTAGGTCCTCTAGAAGTGGTTGAAGGAACACATGAAGTCGATCTCCAGGACTTTTAGGACCAGGAATTATTAATGACAACATCAGATAATGTTCTTTCATGCAAAACCATGGAGGTAGGTTATATATTACTAAAACAACTGGCCAACAACTGTACTTAGAACTCAACATTCCATACGGATTAAACCCATCGGTAGCCAAGCCAAACCGAATATTACGAGAATCTGATGCAATGCATGGAAACTTTTCATTAAATGCCTCCCATACTCGAGAATCACCGGATGTCGTAGCACAAAGATCCTTGATGCGCTCTTCATCGTGCCATCTTAGGAGAGATGCTGTTTCTTTGCACATAAACAGTCTTTTCAACCTCTCTTTAATAGGAAAGTATCGTAATACTTTATTGGGGCTTGCTTTCCTTCTTTCCTTCTTTGTTAGTTTTGTTTCGAGTTCCTTACCTTTCCACCTAGAAGCCTTACAGTTGAGCAAAAATCATCATCTGCCTTGTCTTTCCAAAATAGTGTGATTATTTGGACAAGCATGAATATTTTCATATCCTGCACCAAATTTTGAAATAATTTTCCTAGCCTCATAAAAGTTTTTTGGCAATTCCTTTCCGTTTGGAATAGCCATATGCAGAATATCAAGCAAATCACCAAGTGATTTATCTGACCATTTGTTCATAGATTTTATATTAAACAAAAGCACAAGAAAAGTTAGTAGTGACAATTCACATCATGTCCATAAAGGCTTCTTTGAATCTTCAATCAATTTATAAAACTCTTGTGCTTCTAAATTTGGTCCATTGACAGGTGGATTCTGAAATTCCGTGGCATCAGTCATAGGTATGTCATCATACATATGCTCAAATGCATCATGAATCAATTGCTGCATGTTGGCATGCCTTTCTTCATTCTGAGATTGTGGTTGCTGATCAACATTGTGCTGCACTGAACTATCGTGAAAATCCCATTCTTCATAATTCTCAAGTATCCCATTGCATATCAAATGTCCATAGATCTCATCCCTTGATAATAGAGTAGTATGCACGCATGTATGACATGGACAGATATCTTGGCATCATGTGCCTTATCTTTAAATGCAAATTCAACAAATCCTTCTACACCACTAAGTACCGATTGGAATCTTTAGGATAGCGCAAAAGAAGCTTGATGATATTCAAATCCATTGTGAAACTATAAAAGGATATTGTTAATTCTGCTATAAATAAATAGCAACGTAGGTTCTTTTTTGGTTATCGAAAGATTGCATAAGAACATTATTATGACTATTTAGATGTCTTCTAGTTTTAAGTACAAGGTTGAAGCCTAAAGATAAATACCCTAATAAACACAAACATGACAAGCACCCAACTAAGTAAGTAGAATGGAATTCAAGAGAAGGGGTCACTAGTTAGGACTGACTCTAATAAACACAAACATGAGCAGTGGCGGATCCAGGAATTTCAGAATGGGTATTCGAAGTTACAAAAATATTATTCAATAGAAAACATAAAGATCCACAATAGCGAAAATTAAAGTATAATTGTTAGTACAAGAGACAAAAACTCAATATAAAAAATTACAAAATAATTAAAAATTAATGCAACCATGATTCATGCCTTGTGTAATTTCAATATGTGGTGAGTGCTCTGCTTCTTTACCAAAGTTACATAATTCTAAATTATTAGCAATAGAAATCCGTTAAAAGGTTAACATATGGATTTTGGAGTTAGAGCAATATGACTATATGAGTAACTACAGAAATATCTGGGAACCACAACAGAACAAGAAATTTAGGCTTCGTGAATTTGTTTTATTTTTCAATAGATATGGAAAGCTTCCTATAGATCTGTGTACAAAATCTTTGCTTGAACTCGTGAAATATTAAGCATAGTGCAAGTAACCTTTTCTATGTCCTGTCATAAATCGAAGGATGATTCCCTTTTCGTCTTCCAATTTCTTGAGTTTCTCACCTGATAAACAACAGCTGAATATATGCAGTTAGTTTTACAAGCAACGAGTATAGCCACAACAAAATTACAAATAATAGTTAGCCACAGTCCAGAGAGCTCAAATTTGGCAGAAACTAGTCAGGTGAAAAATGTTATGACCATGGTAGTATTATTCTGAAAGGCTACTAATGCTATGATAAAAAAAAGGATTGTATTTGACTAGTTGTATATTGTTTGTGTAATTTCCTTGTTACTGCACAATAGATAATCGTTCTACTTGATTAAATGTACATTCTTTGCCTATTGGTTCTAACTAAGAATAAGAAATTTAGCAAGCAACGGCGAGCCAATACAAGGAAAACAATCAGGCTGCATTGCAATTTGCAAAGTATGAACCTTGATGTTGAGGCATCCGGATCCATGTCTACTTGATGAATCTTGCCGCTTCACGCTACTAAAGGCGATTAATCCCAATCACTACAAAGCCTTCTTCCTTTGTCGGCTTACGCCATCCGCACTTCCAAGCAAAGCAACTCATGTGTGCTATGAACAAATCCTCGAATGGTTGAATCCAACAAGATTAGAACAAATCTAGTCGAGTCTCGGCAAGCTCAAGAGCCAAAAGGAGCAGGACTTAAGGAGTTCGCTGTGAGCGTACCTGGAGTCTGGACGAGGTTGGTGATGGTCTCAAGTTGCGACTTGCAATTGTGAAACGCCGAGACGAGACGGCCGAGCGGCCAGTAGCTGCCTCCAGCACCGCCAGACGGACGGAGAGGAGACACTGAGTAGTGACCGAGACCTAGAGGGAAATGGGCCAGGTGGAGTGAGCGCAGATTTGGGCTTGGGAGATTTCAGCCTAAATCTTGCGGACGAGCTCCTCCCCTCCCGCAGTCCTGCGTCTTGGGCGACCGGCGACCGCGACGGCGCAACTGGCGCAACGCCGCGTCGCCTCAATCCTTCGCTAATCGCTATCCCGACTCGAGAGAATGGGGGAGTGCTGACTGCTGAGCGGGCTGCGAGTGACGACTCGCCTCGCTTCTCGGGACAGCGGGCCGGGTGCACAAAATAACAATAATTAAAATAGTGAGGCAAAATAACACAACAAACAGCGCATCTCTGTTGGTTAGTGCGGGAAAGGGGTTTGCAAGGGGTCCTGTTTTCGAGCCTTAGGGAATTTTCTTTTTTGTTGCGTGTATTTAGCAATTGGTGGCTGCATATATGGATCCTGGGCCCTGGAGCAGGGGACAAAAAAAGCTAAGCAGACACGGCTGGTGGAGAAGAAAAGAAAAAAAGTTAAGGTAGAAGATATCCTGGTGCAGTGGTGCACGAAAACAATGCTGAAGACACGGATGATGTGCATTCCAACCCTTGGCATATGTTGCTGCTCTGTTGCTTGCAACGACTACATCATGTGTTGCTAGGTATCCGTTGTTGAAAGAGGGTTCGTCTAGTAGTGACGAAAGCTGGTGGAGATGCTGACGACGCAAGTAATCGAGGGGGAAACTGGTCGTGAAGACATTAGTAGAGTTATGGTCTTGGCGGTCGTGGGGGTCGGCGGGATCGGCAAGACCACCCTTGCCCAGACGATCTTCAACGATGACACCATCCAACGTGAGTTTGACAGCAAGATATGGCTGAGCGTCAACAAGGACTACAGTGAGGCTGAGCTGCTGAGGAGAGCCATCACCGAAGCCGGAGGAGACCACCATCCCGCGGGAGATGCAAAGGCCACGCTTCAGCGAACCCTTACTGCTGTCCTGAGTGGGAAGAAGACCTTACTGGTGATGGATGATGTTTGGAGCCACGGAGTATGGGAGGATGTGCTAAAAAATCCATTGGTGAATGCCGCTGCTCGAGGCAGCCGAGTCCTTGTCACCACAAGAGACGAAAGAGTCGCACGAGCGATGCAAGCTGTGCAGCCCTACCACCACGTCGACAAACTAGGGCCTGAAGATGCCTGGTTGTTGCTCAAGAAGCAGGTCCGTATGCAATGAACTTGCAACCTCTTAATCACGCTAAAAATCTAATTATTTAATATCGTGTTAATGCTTTACAGTAACAAAAGTGAATTGCACGAATCCTAAAGACGTATTGTTAGTAGCAAAGTAGTGGATGGTTGAAAACTACTTAGAACCTTAAGTAATTTTTGTGTTCTATAAAATTAATGCTATTTTGCTATTTAGGAGATCATAGAAACACTTCTACCTGCTCTTTAGTATTTAGGAGCACTAGCTTGCTAGAGAATGATAGATTTACTGAAACTATATATGCACTTGTGATTGGCCATGCGATGACACCGGCCAATGCAGACTATTCCTCTACACCATTCGTTCTATTCTTTTCCTCTTTACCGATGGCCGGGCACCATCCGCTCTAGTTAACTGGAGGAATCTCCCAGGCAATTATTTGGCTAGATATTACAACATATTATATGCAATTACATGGCTAGATATTACAACATATTATATTATTTATGTAACTCTAATGCTTTTAAAAATATACGTGTATTTCTTACAATGTAATAGTTGTAATATATGCATATGTTTAATCTACATTGTTATAATCTGGCCCCATCGAAATAATTAAGTGGTGTATATATCTTCTTTCTTTATGTCGATTAACAAGATAATATCTATGATTTTTTATTTAAAGATTATTGTAGGATTTTTATAAACCTCTGAAGCGAAGGAGGTACTTTGAATATCACTAGTTGTTTGTAAATATATAGATTACCCCATTACCTGCTGTTTGAGAGGCCAGTCCATTGATATCTACTGCGAGCGAGTAGCTAGATCTACTCAATAATATATGTATTATGCTTCTTAATTTCACGGTGATAAGAAAAAAAAAGAGATGATCAAGTAGTACATGTCTGCATGCAAGATCGCAGCTTGAAATAATTAACGAACAATTATTCTACACTTCACTAGTTCACTTGGCAATTCAATCTAGTACAGTGACCGTTGAGGCGACCTTAAGTTTCTTTTCTAGAGGAATTCACGTGGCAAGAAAAGGCACTAGCCACTACCAATATACTGCTTGTTATTAATTCTACCTGTTTAAACTGCGTGCAGTAGTCTCATGTGAGAAAGATGAAGCTGAGATTGTTGAAGAGCTAAAGGATATTGGAATGGAAATTATAGAAAGATGTGGTGGTTTGCCGCTTGCTGTCAAAGTAATGGGGGGACTCTTGTGCCAGAGGGAGAAACAGCCAGGTGATTGGAAGAAGGTTCTTAGTGATTCCAAATGGTCAGTATCTGAAATGTCCGAAGAGTTAAACAATGTAGTATACTTAAGCTATGAAGATTTGCCTCCTTACATCAAGCAGTGCTTTCTGCACTACTCCCTTCTTCCTAAAAATATAGTGTTTTTTTGTGACAAAGTTGTTGGCATGTACTGGATTTGCGAAGGATTTCTTCATGGAACCTCATTTGAATTAGAAGAATTAGGAAGACAGTGCTACAAGCAATTAATATTGAGGAACCTTATTGAGCCGGATACGAAGTACGTTGATCAATCGGTTTGCAACATGCATGATGTTGTTCGCTCATTTGCTCAGTTTGTGGCTAGAGATGAAGCGCTAGTAGCTCACAACAGAGAAACTCTTGATATCATCAGTAAACGTAATTCACACAAGACTCATCGATTGTCTATAGAAACCAAAGGATTAGAACCAGATGAATTTGAGTGGAGCTTTTTGCATGCACAAAAATTGCTGAGAACACTAATATCAATTGGCCAGTTGAAGAGTAAGCCCGGTGATTCACTGATTACTTTATCGAGCCTACGGATTCTACATATAGAATCTGCAAATGTTGCTACATTAATTGACTCTCTGTATCAACTCAAACACTTGAGGTATTTGCCCTTGAAACAAACCGATATATCCAGTCTACCGGAGAACATCAACAAGACGAAATTCTTGCAGTACATTTGCCTTCGTGGTTGTGAAAGTTTGGTGAAACTTCCTGATGGCATTGTAAAGCTAGGGCAGCTGAGCTCTCTTGACCTTAGAGGCACAAGTATAATTAGTATACCTAGGCGATTCCGTGGTCTAACAGATTTGAGGAAACTACGTGGGTTTCAAGCCCACATGGATGGTGATTGGTGTAGTTTGGAAGAGTTGGGGCCACTTTCCAAGCTTAGGATTCTTGGATTAGTGGGTCTAGAGAATGCATCTAATGCCTTGTCTGCCGCAAAGGCAAGGCTTGGAGAAAAGGTACATCTTATCCGTCTGGACTTACACTGCACCAATAGATTAGGAGATGATGTCTCTGAGGAAGAGCAGCGATGAATTGAGGAGGTGTTTCGTGAGCTCTGCCCACCACCATGCTTAGATAATCTTGACATCCGAGGATATTTTGGTCGGTGGCTCCCAATTTGGATGATGTCGACAGCACCGGAAGTGACCCTCATTAAGAACTTGACGATTCTATTCATGGAGGACCTGGCCTATTGCACCCAACTGCCCGATGGCTTGTGTCAGCTCCCCTATTTGCAGCTTATTCAAATTAGTCACGCTCCAGCCATCAAGCGTGTTGGGTCTGAATTCCTACAGCAGCTCTACCATCACCATAGTCACTGCCCTTCATCCCAAGCGGCGGCTTCATTTCCAAGATTGCAGGAGATGAATTTAATAGAAATGGTGGAATGTAAGGAGTGGGAGTGGGAAGAGCAAGTGCAAGCCATGCCTGTCTTGGAGAGGCTTTTTATCGATGGTTGCAAGTTGAGGTGTGTTCCTCCTGGCCTTGCCTCCAATGCAAGGGCTTTGAAAAGGTTATATGTATGCAATGTGCAGCACCTCAACTCTCTGGACAACTTTGCTTCTCTCGTTGAGCTTGAGGTGTATGAGAACCCCGACCTCGAGAGGATCACTAATCTCCCCAAATTACAAAAGCTTGACATCAGCTGTTGCCCAAAGCTGAAGGTTTTGGAGGGGATGATTGCACTCGAGAGGCTCGAGCTGTGGGATTTCGACATGGAAACACTCCCGGGATACCTGCAAGATGTAAGGCCAAGACATTTGCTGCTGGACTGCAGCCTAGCAATGCTCACTTCCATAGCCGAGGGAAAATCTAGCCCAGAGTGGAAAACGTTGAGTCATATCCAACATGTCAAGGCCTATGCATATGATGGAGACAATCAGAGGGAATGGTATGTACGATACACAAGAGATCCATACAACTTGGAGACAAATATCAGCCGCTTGACCATATCGGGAGGTAAATTAGCACAGCTGCTTCATTTTAATTTGTTGCCTTGCTCTGTTCATTTATTTTTTTCCCTTAATTTCCACTTGTTGATTCTATCTTTCATCCTTAATTTCTCTCGACAGCATCAGGGGATGAAGAGGAATAGGAGATATACTCCGATCGGTAGAACAGGGGCACGAATATCCGTTCTGGGCATGCTTGCTTGCAGAAAAATGAAGTGGCCTCGATCATTTTATTTCCCCAACTTCTTCAACCAGACCAGGACCATGCACTGACAGACTTGTTCCTACTGAAAATGAAAACAACAAACAAAAACTGCCTTACAAGGCTGGCCCAAATGCTCGTTGCATAGCCTCTCAAACTTGTGCATGAGAGGAGCGAATTCAAGCATTAAGAACAGCTAGCTCAATGGATCGTAGCGAGAGAGAAGTTTTTTGAGTACTAAAACTTATCTCTCGGTAGTCGCTGTTCAGTTGGTCTCCAGAGAAAAAAACGATTTTAGTGTGTACTGTCAAATGTAGGCTGTGAGCACCACGAAAGAAAGTTATTTTCTTTATTTTTGAAAAAATTGCCATTTGTGGAGCCTGACATGTGGCTGTCGTAGATAGCTGCCCACGAAATCATTTCTAGGCAGTAGGCACTGACAAACCAACATATTGTGGTGCTGGATGGGTGTCAGTGTTCTTTTGCAAAGCAGCCTCCCTCATCCCTGAGATGTTTCATACGTTAAGGATTTGAACAGATATCCATTTGCTGTTGTGCTATGGAGTAGCTAGCATGTTAAGACCGTTATGAAAGGTGGGTCAACAAATTTGAGGATACCAAATGAATTGAATGTTGGTTTAGTTTTTTTTTTGTTAGCATTTAGAGTTACTTTATACTACTATGAAAGAGCCTAAAGTTAAGATCTATGCAATAAACCAACCTTTCGGGAGCTTTTACTCTGAAATGCTTGAAAATTATACTGACACAAACTTTACTTCCATCCTAACATATGCTTTGCTGGCTTAGTTCCTTTACCAAAATGAATAGCTGTTGATTATCATACTGCAGAATGCAGCACTTTCTGGTGGACTTACTGTGTTGAAAGCCTAACACAAGGCGTGAAAAGCAGAAATGGTAAGAAAGCATGTAATGCTCAGCACAGTATAAGGTCTATTCTTTTTCAGCTTTTGGCTTTTCTACAGTAACTAGCTCTTTAAACGAAGTGTCTTTTCAAGATAGGTTCTACTAGTTAATTGTAGTACATGCTGTACCGACTTCATTTATATCGACAGAACCACACGTGAGTTTCAGTTACTTTGTAATCTCTCACACAAACAGTCCAAAACTCACAAGTCATAGTCAAAAGCCACAAACCGTAGAAAAAAGAATAGACCCATAAATGTAAAAGTTTCTTCCGGGGTCTACATTGAACTTTGAACGGGCCTCTAGTGTGGGCCTTAATGAACCGAAAGCGCCTTCTTTATGGGCTTTGATGGGCCGTAATTTCTTTTGTTGACGGAAAGTTTCTCTATTGTCGACTTGGTGGGCCTTGATGGGCCAAAGTTTATTTCGTGCGGCCGGAATTCTATTGTGGTCCTATCGTGCCAATACATGTGTTCATCTCGGGTCTATTGTATTGTACAACAATTGAGTCCATCGACACACACATGGTTAAGGATACAGCACGTACAAGTAGCATCGAATTCACTATTTCCTAAAAGCTTGAGTAAGGTTGGCAATTTAAGGCCCATCTATATTAGTTTTTGGCTTTGGCTTATGGATAATAACAGTTTATAGAGAAGTTTGTAGAAAGATACATATATGCAATTTTAGTTGATACAAATGAGGTCACTACAGTATGTACTATAATTGAGTAGTAGACCCCGTCTTAAAAAGGCATTACATTTGAAAGCTAGATATTGTAGAAAACTATTTAGTATAGAAAAACAGGAGTCAATACAAATATGGCCTAAATAAACAGAAGGTAACCTTCACTACTGCAATACCATCGTTGTACTGTTTCAAGGCAATCTTATCGATGTATAGTTTGATACTCATACGAACAAAATTTACAAGATATCCAAAAACCTCAATGGAGAAATATTGATATGTCAGTCTTAAGCAATGGTACATAACGATCAGCAGGTGTCTTAAAAAAAGGTAAGTTGGTGAATCAACCATTGCGCCAGCACAACATACTCCCGTTCTACCCCGTGTATGCATAACGTGACTTTCTGTTCATTAATGTAACAGGATCACAGTACCTGTTGAAGCTGCAAAGTAAACCCAGTAAACAGGAAAGGATTCCCAATCACAACTATTTACAACCCGCACATTCCGTGGGGTTCCGTGGTCATATGATTTACTACTTGTGCAACAAAGTGAGGTGAGAAGGCCTGTTCTTTTTGGTTGAGGTATATAATTTTTGATGGTGAAGTTGTCTGCTGGTAAGTTTAACTATTCCATCCTCCGCCGTGTTGGCCAAGCATAGTGCAACCATGATCGCACACATATATGCTTTACTAAATATACTACCTCTGTTCTCGAATAGATGTTCTAAAATGAGTTCAGTCAACTTTTAAACCTTTAACTATTAATTATACTTCAAATTATTTAGATATACCACACTAAAATGATATTAGCAGATTTTTATGGAAAGTAATTTCATATCACTGTATATATGATAAGTTTTGGCAACATATATTAAAGCATGCATTAGACATAATGTTAATATCCATAACAAATAAAACATAAATGATAGAGTGGATAGAAAAAATGGTCAAAGTTGCAGATTTGATACCTTGGTGATGTTTCCAACGACATGTATATTTACTAAAAGAGGGAATTAAACAACGTGGCAACATGAGCAGTCAGCAACTTGATATGGTTTTTTTTTTTAAAAAAAAACTTTTAAGGTACTCCACGGACCACCTTTCATTTGCCGGTGTAATACAAGGGGAGCTTAGCTTCGACATTATAAGGATATCCTCAACCATTCCTCGATATAATTTCATTACATCATTGAAAAGCCAAATAAAACCCAACAATACGATACCACAATGAGCACACATAAAATGAGACACACAGACACACAAACAAAGATACAAGCACACATAGACTGACATACAGGTGCCGCGGAGGACTCAACCCAATGGTGGCATAAATCAAAGGGAGTGTCTTTATAACATTTGACTGTTTTTGAGGATAAAAACAGTCAGATTTTGAGCCGTTAGATGGAGATCTAACGTCCTAGATCATTTTTTTTAGGGGATCAATTTTTTTGGAGGGGGGCTTGTATGTGTGGATCCATTGGATGGAGATCTAACGTCCCAGATCAATCTAACTGTTTTTGTCCTCAAAAACAGTCGAATGTTGTATAGCAATACTCTAAATCAAACCCACAACATGCCACGCCATTCAGCACATGGCTTTATTAACCATAATATAATAGAACTAGCTAGGTAGTAGGTACCAGGCGTTTTGCTCGCCGGCAGTGTGCTGCTCAAGTGGCTGACGAGTAATACCTGCATGGGTGCAGAAGGCCCAGAGGCAAGTGATGAAGTCGCCACCCGACGAGGCCAATGCCTTGGCATGGCCTCGCACATCGTTGGATGGGGCCAAGTAGATGAGCAACTGGACCCAGAACTTCTCCAGATTCTTCCATACATCAGCCTCACTGCTTTCTGCTTTCATTTGCTCGAACAGCTTCACACCATCCCGTGTCGTTGGGTCTTTCAGATCCTTCTTCTTTCTGAGAATCTTGTCTACAATTGTTTTCCTGCAGCAATGGCTTGGTGTGCACATTGTGCCGCAGCATTGCTCCGACACATGCTCTAGGCAGCTCCTCATATCCTCGTACCTGTCAGACACCCATGTCTCGTCATCAGGCAGCAAATCTGGTGTGTGCGCCACCAGGTACATGCAGTACCTTGATAGCGCAGTTGCAACAGCCTTTCGGTCGTCGTCTTGCAAATTCTTCTGGCACTTGACATCAGGGACGATCCCAAAGAGCTCCGTCGCCAGGTGAAATGCCATGATGATCTCGGTAGAAGTTTTCCCACAGCTGTCAAGGCCACTCATGTGTGGCAGCAGCCGCAGCACTGGCAGGCTGATGCAGCCAGTGTTCGGATCGATGTTCTTCAAGGACTCGACAATTGCTTCCTTGGCTTTAGGTGCTAGTGTCGCCTGAGACACCCTTGCAGAAAATTTGTCAAATGGCCCGCAGGCGTTAACAATGGATACCTGTTTGATCTTGATGTCGGTGTGACGCCACCTTAGAAAATATTTGACTAGACACCGAACTACACAGGATACCCAAAAGCGTGCTGAAATGAGGCAGTAATAGATTCGCCTGCGCAGAGGCCCACACTGTTCGTATGAGCATAGCAGGCGAACTGTATTCCATTCGGAGAAAACATATAAGGTCCAGAACTCAGTAGTTTCAATGGCAATGAGGGTGACCACAAGAAGCATGGTGATGGTGGGGTAGAGGGATGGAAATTTTCGGAGATCGCTGGCCCAGCCCATGGCTATGCAATATAGGTATGCAGCATCTTTGTCGTCGATTAGTATCGCCAAGAAGGCAGCGAGGTATGTCAGCACAAAGAGCATGGACAAGGCAGAGTTGGAGAAGAAAAGGATAGGTTGGGACATAACCACAGGGGCAGCATCCTGGTAGTAGTTCTCGAGGAAGTTGAGCTCTAGCTGAAGAACTTGGAAGGGCCTATGGGCTTTGTCGTTGGGGTTGTCGCCCTTGAGGGTGAGTACCCCCTTGAGCATTAGCTTGCGTGCCATGACGGAGCCAACCTCCGCCATGGGGTAGTGCTCGAAACGGCGCCGCAGCATCTTAAAAAGAGAGAAAGATAAGCATAAGTTCTCAAGGTGCTGCCGCCTTCTATCGGAGAAGAGCTTTGGGCACTTGCTGGGTAGGTTCCATATATCTCCTACAGTGACCAGCCTACCCATCTTCTTGGGGTCAATGAGGAGATGGACGTGCTTCTGTTCATTTTGGTCGCAATAAGGGACGTGCTGCTTCTCGTGTTCATTCGGGTGGCAAGGGACGCGCCTTCCCACGCCGTAGCCATATCCATGGGTGGTCGCTATCTTGAGCGGCGCCTTTTCCCTCGTTTGCCTCTTTTCCTTGTCGAGCACAAGGATCTCCTCCCCCATCACCGCGTAGTTGCAGTTGGTCATGTCGATGGCGGCGGAAGCAGCAGCGCTCGAGTAGTTCACCTGCACCTCTTCATCTAAGACATGCTGCATGTAGCCTGCAATAAGAAGAGGGTTCCTAGCTGTAAGCCAGGAGCGGCTGGCCAACCATGTGCTGACCACCCTCTGCACCAGCTTCACCAAGCTCAGAGACCAGAGGACGACAAGCATGGCCACCAACCGATGATGGTCGCGAGCTCCAATTTTGGAGTAGATGAGGTAGCCGACCCACAACAGGCGAGTAACTTCGTCGGAGTAATCCATCAGCGTGAACCGGCCTATGCCCCTCGAGAAGGAGGAGCCATCGGCCGGCAGCACCATCACGTGCACCTTCTTGCGGATGAGCTCTATGAGGAGCATCCACATAATAATCAGGCCAAATTCCCTCTCCTGACCCTGACCTTGAGTGTGGGAGAGCACGTAGGACAGGAGAGGAAGGAACAGGACGAAGGTGGAGTGCAGCAAAATGCGCATGATGGGGTAAAGGTTGTACCGACCAGGGAGAAAGGGCAGGTAAAGGGTGTACCGGCCGACGAATTGGCGCACGAGGCCAGCACCGAAGAGGGTGGAGCCGAGGAGCGCCATGAGCACCACCGTGAACGCCATCGCCCTGTCCATAATCTCATCTTTCTGGAAATGCTCCATCGAGCTCCCTGTGGAGTTAGACTGATGAGCCAGTTGGTTGCACCATGTCTTGTTGACGTTCTTCAAACCATCGAAGAAGCCCATCCTTGTGTATGCGTGCATTGAATGTTGTTCCATCTATCTTTATTTTATGTGTAAGTACCATGATTTATTCCTTGTGCACCATAAGAACAGTGTAAAAGCCCGGCCTTGAGAGACTCACTTTCCCCCGCATGCATTCGGATCATCCTTCTCTCTCTATCGTTTACTCTTCAATATTTGATGTGTAAAGTTAGTCAGTCAGTAAGTTCTGTCTCACTATTTTTATAACTCCGTTATAACGCATGGTCTCTAACTAGTAGGAATAGTACGAATAATAGGGTAAGTCTAGATAGCTGAGATTCCTCCGCTCTTCACTTGCTCGTGCATGTCATTTTTGTTAGTCATCGTTGGCCAGTTTGCGTTTGACCGTCACTTGTCAGATTTTGTGGCAGTGCGGAAGAAGGCGGTCCAGGTGCAGACAAACCATCACTGTCGCGTGCGGACTGTAGAGCAGTTTTTGTGTTGTTGTCTAGATAGCTTAATTAGATTCGTCCGATTTCGTTGCAAGTGCGGAAGAAGGCGGTCGACGTTCACACAACCGATCACTGTCGCGTGCAGACTGTGTGGTGCATGAAATTGTTACTTGCGGTGCCGTGCCCGACATGTACAGCGCGTCTACATACCTCGTTTTCATCGGATGAATTTTGCGAAAACCCCTCGAGCTCCTCAATGAATGAGGAGCTCCCCCATCAATGAATGAAATTCATCTCACTGGCACCTCCTTCTGCACACGCAGCGCACCCTCGCCCGGTCGCCCCTAGCCCCCCTCTGTGTTGTGGTGGCGTCGGCGTCTCTCCTGTGGGAAGTGGGTGTTTAGGTGGTGCCAGTGAGATGAATTTATTAGGCCTTTTAAGGGCAGTGGGCTGCCCACTTGACTAGACATCTTTTTTGTTTTTTGTTGGGCCTCTCTCAGTCTCTCTATATATATCAACGTCGCCGTTGGTTGCCGGCCGCCGCGGGCACGTGCAAAGGGTAGGGGGTAGGTTTTACCGCTATTAGGAAAGATGAGGCTTAAGTCTTGCTAAGGCCCTCTTCGTTTTCCCCTGCTTGTGTACACGTAACTGTGGAGGGTAGATGGTAACGAAGACATTGGAACCGTCGTAGAGCTTGTTTAGAAGCCCATACGACAGAATCTTTCAGCCCCATCCGCGCCATTTCCACAGGGAAAATATCCTCCTGTGCGCACTCTGCTCGGGAACTTATCATCGCCACCTCGTGTAGCTCCCGACGCCTCCCTTCCTCGCGAGTTGCGACCCAGACGAAGTGAAGCTGTGGGCGCGTGGAGCTCATCTTTCCTGACAGTACATGGGGCCTGTTCTTTTCCTCTGAAGTTGATGACTTTTGACTTTTGTTATAGTACTCAACTTTTAAATGGAGTATTTTTTCAAGACAGAGTCTACAAGTTAAATGATGTACACGCTAAAACCCCAACATCTGTACCAGCCAAAATTGCAAGTGAGTATCTCTCTCCGTAATCTGTACCATAAACAGCCAAAATTCAAAAATTTCAATCATAAACCATAAGTCACAGCGCGCCATTGCCAAACAGGCACATGATCTCTTTCCCTCTCTCTTTTCCTAAAGGATGAATTTATGCTCAAATGGTCAATGTTTCGTTGTCTTAGACTAATTCAAATTTCAAAGAACGACTCGTTGCTCTCATCAGTCAAGGTCCATTGCTTTATCGGGTGGCAAAGAGTTTTACACGCTCATGGGTCAAGGTCTTTATTGGGTGGAAGAGTTTTATACTAAGTGGTGCGCACTGCTGTCAGGGCAGAAAATTTGGCAACATCGACACAAAAAAATTGTAATATCCCGAAAATCGTAAGGAAAAAAATAAAGGTAACTTAAAAACTTTTGCATGCAATTGTCTTTTCTTAGTTTTTATTAGAGTTTCTTCAAAAAAATTTGAATTTTTGAAAATCAAAAGTGTACAAAATATAAATTAGATCGAATCCAAAACAAATAAGTACGCTAAGGCTCAACAAGAAATCTTCTTAGATTTCTTCTAGAAAATCATGAGAAATAAAACTCTAAAAATCTATGTAATCATCCTTACCATCCGAAAAGATTTTCCCAAATTTTTCGAGTGCATCTAGCAAAGGACTAAAAATGCCCAAACCTCAGCATACCTTACCTCTTTCTCCCTCTCCCTACTATGTGGGGCCCGAGCACAGAGACCTTCTTCCACCTCGCCTGCTCCACTCGAGCTACCCATGGAATTGGACACTGCGCCCACAGTTTCTGTCTGTTGCTGCCTACTCCTACATAACCCGTCACTCTGACACGACATAGCTCTTCCCCCTTGTCCTCACCTCGCGTTCCATGATGAGCTTCGACTGCTCCACCCTTGCTTATAAAATCCCTCCGACCGTACCAATTTCACCTCAGCTCGCCCCCTCGGTCTCTTGCGCATGTCCCTTGAGCGTTCTACTCTCTGGGACGTTGAGAACCCGAAGTCGTATGTGACTCCGGCGAGCACGCCACCGTGCTCTAGCATCTCCGGTGAACTTCTCTCCTCGACCCCGACTCAACGCAGCTTACCTCTCCTTTGAGCACCTTACTCATTTGTTTGACCTTTCATGCAGAAGATCACTCGAGTCAGACCTTCTTCATCTTCGACTAGACACAACCATACGACTTTTTCTCTATGGTGAGCCGTACCTCTATTCCTATCACCGGTACTTGCGCATGCATGCATGCAAGCTCCGAAGTTGTGGTAGGACAAATACCTTTGTAGTTGAAATGCCATGGTCAGTGGAATGGTACTCGAAATGTCCAAAGTTTCTAGTCATAAATAGCTCTGTACTCACCAAGAAGGAATAACTCAAACAAGACAAAACTCAAACGCTTATAACTTATACATATAAACTCAAAGTTTAGTGATCTTTGTTTCTAAATTTTTATAAAAACAAGATCTTTCTGAATTTAGAAAAAACATTTGAGTCTTGTCTTAGTTCATTTGGCTCTTATTTGCTTTTATCTGGATTTATTTGCTGGTTAGACAACTCCACGCAACAGGAACAAGGTAAGAACCCCCTTTGACTATGTTGATCCCAATATTTCAACTATTGTATATTGTTTGCAAAATCTATTATGCATGCGTGTATGTTTCATTAAAATTTGCTATACTGTGGGTAATGGTAGTTATGACCGCTCTATGCATTGAACCTCCTTGAAAACTTGACACCGGCAACGTGAAGAAACTTGTTTCGATGCAAGATTTGAAGTTAAATGGCATGAATTCTCATGATTGTCATGTACTAATGACACAAATGCTCCCTATTGCAATTAGAAATATTTTGCCGATCAAAGTCCGAGAGACAATCATGAGGCTATGTTATTTCTTTAACACAATTGCTCAGAAGGTCATCGATCCCGAAGGACTAGATGCTCTGCAGGACGAGGTGGTGATGACTCTATGTCACCTTGAAATGTATTTCCCTCCTTCGTTTTTCGATACCATGGTCCATCTCATTGTTCACGTTGTGTGGGAGATAAAAATGTGCGGGCCCGTATTCCTACGTAGTATGTACCCATTTGAGAGGTTCATGGGAATTCTCAAGTCCTACGTACGGAATCGTTCTCGGCCGGAGGGCAGCATCGTCGAAGGTTATGCAAGCGAAGAGGTCATTGAGTTTTGTGTCGATTATATGACTCAGATTCAACCGATAAGTGTCCCTCAATCTCGTCATGAGGGGAGGCTGAAGGGTCTCGGAACTATCGGAAGGAAAGCAATCACTCTAGATATGGACACGTATACTCAAGCCCATTTCACGGTGTTGCAACACATGACTGAAGTGGCGCCTTATGTGGAACAGCACAAGGATGTGCTTCGGCAACAGAATCTGGAGCGGCCGGATGTTTGGATCATGAGGCAACACAACCGTCGGTTCAACCAATGGTTGAAGGAGCAAATCGCTAGGAGCTCGCCGAGTGAGACGTTGACATGGTTGGCAAAAGGGCCGACAACCAAAGTAAAGAATAAATAATAAAAGCAACAATAGACATCACAAGAAAATTAAAACTTGAAAGGTACTTTATTAGAGAGCTAACGAAAGCTGAAAGTAATGTTTGAAATATAGGACCAGTCCACTTCTAACCAAATGAAGAATAAACCATGATGCTGAAAACTCAAGTGCTCCCACCCATGCATATTGTTATCACTCCATTAGCCTTTTACCTGAGAATGAAAAGAGCAAGCGTGAGATTTAGAAATTTCAGCAAGTACCCAACAACAGTCGCAATACGGTGAGTAAAGGATAGGTAATGCAAGCAAGCAATGTAAAGGATAAGCGTTATAAGCAAGTAATTGACACGGGTTAAATACAATGAACCTAGGTTACTAGAAATACTGATAGAGATCGGAGATAGAGATCACAGAAACAATGTAATTAAGATAATTGTTATTTAGCAAGTTATGACAATGACATCGGCCATTACTTCCCACTTACCCGATTATACGAAAATAGTCGGGTACAACACTGTCCTCAACTATATAACCATACACGGGATGTACTATCCTGAGTAACAAGACAATAGGAACGGTAGAATCAAAGATAATTGTTATTTAGCAAGTTATGGCAATGGCACCAGTGATTACTTTTCACATACCCGATTATATGTGAATAGTCAGGCACAACACTGTTCTCGACTATATAATCATAGACAGGGTGTAATATCCTGAGTAACGAGAGTGTACGGCCCCCGTACGTTACCAGGTGGGTGGAAATCTCCTCTATATATGGGTAACCCCAGGCCAGATAGATGTTATATTGTAAACATGTTATATGGTGTGAATTTAAGGGAACTAAGTAAAGACTAAGATAATGTTATGAGAAGTGAAATGATTTGGAAAGGTTGGAAATGGAGAGATATAATTCCCGACATGAGGGCAATGTGGAATGATAATACGGTGATAGTGATATATGAATTATCCAAAAGAGGTATTATAACATAGTTCACACAAGGTTGTCAACCATTCAAGTATTATTAGGTGATAAGTGATTATTAGTTAGATTAACAGGTTTAGTACATACATTTTTCATGTCTCACATACTACATCATACAATTAATGGGTCATGATATTAGGAAACTAAAATATAGCAACCCTAATGTCAAAAGAGTGCTAATAATTTAAATCTAAGTTAAAACATGTTCATATGCTACCCCTACTAACGATTTAAGCATGAATTCTAAAACACTGTAAGCATACCTCCGAGGCTATTATTGCATGTTAATTATTACCTGTAGGATCGTTGATAGCAATCAGAGGGGGGTGAATGATTGCAGCGCATAGCGGAAATTTTTTTCTCAAATGTTCTGCCTTTTCAATTGTTTAATCTGCAAAAACCACAAATAACAAAAAAAGAATATTTTCTGATTTTACTGTAGCAATTACTGTAGTTTACTGTAGCACGATACTGTAGAGATATTGTAGCAACACTGTAGCAGTTATTGCAGCAACTAGATAACGAGTTGTAACGAGCACGTTTTTTTGTTTAATCTTCTAATCAATTTTTAATTAAAACTAATTCATGTATGTAAGCAACAAAAATACCTAGATGTAGATCAATGTATAGAGAATCTAAGGAATCAAAAAACGTAGAAAAAGGATAATAGATGCGAATTAAAAAACTTACAAACTTTATTCAAAAACTGCAGGCACTATTCATCCATGTCTTTTATCCAGCAGCCACACTCTGCTTTTTCTCCTCGCGCCGTGCACAAATATGCGTATTCTTTTGCATCTCCACAGCCGCCCCTAACAACCAATGGCTGCCTATATATATGTAGCCCCCTAAAACACCTCTTCAAACTTTACTTAAAATCCTAATCCAACTCCAACTAGACCTTAAAATCCTAATCCAACTCCAACTAGGCCTTAAAATCCTAATCCAACTCCAACTAGGCCTGGACCTTTTTACCTCAACTAGACTTTTGGTCTACTAATTTTCAAGGGACCCGAAACCCTTCCTAACACGGGTTTTTCACACTCACGACCTTTCTAACGCGTCACGTGTCGAAGACTCCAGGACCGCACCTCCCATAGCTTCTCCACGTATCATCCACATTTGATCTCCATGCGCCCCAAGCATGAGCCCGATCATCTCGTGACCTACTTGACCGTCTGAACCTCGGATCTCCCCATCCTAGTTCCGGTCCACCTCGTCACCGACCACGATCGCCTCCATGCTCAACCTGCACATGCAAAGACCAAAGAACATTTTCCGGCACAAATTCGTCTCAACTTGACCAACATCAGTCCGTGCACGCATCACACACCTCGCATAACATCGTTAAACAAAATCACCAAATATTCATCATAACAAATTAACCATTGTCAATTATTCATCACCAAAATATCCTAGACTTAACCACATGGTCTAACAATCTCCCCCTTGATGAATACATTGACAACACCACAAAATTGTATGATGAATTAGCTTCAAATAGATATAAGTGAAGAACTGAAACCGAAAAACATTTTAAGCCATAAGTCTCAAATCTCTCCCCCTCAACACAAGAGAGGCAATTTTATTCTCCCCAAATTCTCTTTAATTTCTCGCAAAGCATACCAAATTTCTCCTCCTTTGGCAATGTAATCATTAAGAAAATTTGAAGAAGGGATACTTTTAAGAGAGAGCAATGATAATAAAAAAAATCTAAAAGTTTTGTAGATTATCCAAGTCACGTTGCATTGGTTTAATAAAAGAAACCAAGCCATATTTTTGAGTAGAGCTATCTAGATCATACAAAATAATATATCATATAGCAATGTCAAAACAAGTTTTCAATATGATTAAACAATTTATATCAATGATAGCCATCTCAACAATGACCAAATCAATTATAAAGAGCGCAATGAGATATCATAACAAAAAGTCAAAGCCTAAAAGTGAAGCAAATTTTAAATCCAGACGAGCTAGTAGTCCCATATAACAACCTATTGCTCCACACTCAATTCATAGTCATGTGGTATGCTTGTAGCATACTTCTTTTCATAATGAAATGTTTGTAGCATACTTGTTTGAGATGATGGCATGCTTGAAGTATACTTCTTTTCATTTTGCGCACTTTTGTGCTTTTATTTTTGTTCACCATGGCATGCTTGAAGCATACATCTTTTTAATTATCTTTCTCATTTTTTATAACATGCCAAATTGAGTAATCATAAAGGATTGTCATATGAAACATGCAAGCCTCATAGCCAAAATTTAAAATAAGACTCACAATCAAGCTAATCCTTTTCGATGAACATCGTAGAGTACTATCTATAATCAATCTAGTCAAAGTATTCCGCCATGTCATACTTTTAATTTAAATGTAGCAATTTAATTATAAACAGTTATGATCAAAGCTACACAACATATGAATAGATATGATAAAGAGAGCTCTACTACTCAATTGATTTCAATGACTTCGATTTGATGAGTTATTTGACAAGGATAATAAACAAAGCTTCCAAAATTTTAAATAACAAGCTCCCCCTCAGAATAATCCCATAAGATGTAATACGTCCAACTCACTTCGCAAATGAGGAAAACGAGAAGTATCAAGCGATTTCGTGAGCAAATCAGCAACTTGAGAATTTAACAAGATGTAAAACAACATCACCTTTTCCACATGGTCTCTCAAAAAGTACAATCTCTTGCAAGCCATCAAAGAGAATGAGAAACCATCAAGAATTCCAATCAAGCAATGATGTAAAAGACTGAAACCCAATCTACTTCATGTTCTCCATTCTTTTTAGTTGTTCTTACATCAAAGAAAACATCGGTCTCACAGTACTAGGGTTAGTGAAATAAGATCTAGGAATCCAGTACTGAGACACATGACGAACAGGAGCAACAAAGCTAGAACCAAAGTCACGTGGATGTGAATGATCAGAATGCCGAAAAGAATGTGAATTGTTTGAATTACATCCAAAATTAGCGCGTGAACCAGATTTAAATTTATCATAAAGGTTCTCTAAAAACTTAGATTTTGCATGAGATCTAGGAATGAAAAAGGTTGCATGTTTTTGTCTTAAAGCATTCAATCTTTCCTTTCTCTCTTTCTTGGCATGTCTAAAGCAAAATTTATTCAAGTATCCATCTCCTCCACAATAGGTGCAATGAACATAACCAGAATTCTTTTGAGATGATGAGCTAGCACCTACATTATTATTTGATGAACTTTGCACAAAGTCAGCAGATTTAAACACAGTTTGTTTTGATTCAAGTTTCACTTCAATTTTTTCAGGTTCAAGAGATTTAATAACCTTAGGAGGATTATTCTTGGCATGCTCGACAAAATTAAATCCTAAACCACGATTTTTCACACTTGTTTTTGACTTGTCTAGAATCATATTTAAATTTTTTTTGCCAAAACAAAATATCTCTAAAGTGTCTTTTAGGTACTCAATCTCTTTAGCTAGAGTGGAACAAGTTGTGCATTTAACAGGTTCATTCACAAGATTTTTAGAAGCAGATGATACGGGGTCGCCCGATCTTCTCGACGTAGGATGGATACTCACGAGAGTCTTGATGAATCGTAATGATCCTCCAATGCCATTGCAAGGGACGAACACTCTTTAATCCGCCAAAACACACTCGTGTTGATTTCGCCGACCACCAAGCGAAGATCTATCGTACACCCAATTTCCAGCGGAAAGGCTGAACGATCTTGATTGAAGAAGACACTCCTAATTCCATAAGGAATTTCGGCAGCAATGCTAAACTCGAAAACTTTAGTAGATTGATTTTTCTCAAACGTGGTCCGAGCCCTAAAGGCTGCCAATACAAGGCTTATATATATATATATATATATATATATATATATATATATATATATATATATATATATATATATATATATATATATATATATAGCTCCTAAAACACCTCTTCAAACTCTACTTAAAATCCTAATCCAACTCCAACTAGGCCTGGGTCTTTTTACCTCAACTAGACTTTTGGCCCACTAATTTTCAAGGGACCTGAAACTCTTCCTAACACGGGTTTTTTCACACTTACAACTTTTCTAACGTGTCACGTGTCGAAGCCTCCAGGACCGCACCTCCCGTAGCTTCTCCACGTATCATCCACCTTTGATCTCCATGCGCCCCAAGCATGAGTCCGATCATCTCGTGACCTCCTTGACCGTCTGAACCTCGGATCTCCCCATCCTAGTTCCGGTCCATCTCGTCACTGACCACGATCGCCTCCATGCTCAACCTGCACATGCAAAGACCAAAGAACATTTTCCGGCACAAATTCTTCTCAACTTGACCAACATCAGTCCGTGCACGCACCACACACCTCGCATAACATCGTTAAACAAAATCACAAAATATTCATCATAACAAATTAACCATTGTCAATTATTCATCACCAAAATATCCTAGACTTAACCACATGGTCTAACATTACTATAAGCATACCTCCGAGGCTATGAATTATTGTTCAGCTACGGAATCGATTAGTCATGCTCCTTGTAATCAATCGTTTCTAGGAAGCTAAGCTCGCTTGTCCATGACGAAGATGAGCGATGTGGTCCTGAGAGTGTGGCACAGAAAAGGATTGAAAGGGATTACTATATATATCTACAAGGCAAATTTTGTGGGGCAATGTACAGTAGTGTGAAATAAAAAAATCCAAAAAAGTTTGAAATAAGACTTTCTTACTGTGAAACGGAGAGCTAATCCGCTGCACATGCTGCTGATGGATTACTGATTTACTGGTATACCTTAAAATGTTTAAATGTAAGACTTAACATCTAGAGATCATACAACCAAATTCCAAAAGTCTACAAAATAAATCAATCTAGCGTGTATAGAGCCCCGCATGTCTCCAAATAGTGTTGTAATTGCCGGAGTTCTTTATCTCTAATGTCCTTAGTAATTATATTTCGATCCTTATATCACTCAAGATAATTAGTCCACAGGATTTTCTTAAAAACAAAATAATCAGTATGAAGCTACTTTTAAGATACGAGAACAGTTATATATGAATTGAAATTTGGAGTGCATATAAATTTCAATTCAAACTCAAAAATTAATGAAGTTTGTAATTTTATATAAGTTTAAATTCAGAAAAAATATATTGGATTTTAAATTCAATTTGGAATATATGCATATATAATTGAAATTCCGAATTGATAAAAATTAAATTATTATAGAATTAAAATGTAGTCCCAATCATGTTAAAGTTTGATATGTACAAGCTAAACAAGTTGATTGCATTGGAAGTCCTTTCTAATTAAAATCGGTACAAGTTTTCTATGAAAATAACAATATTTAAATTATGACTAGTACACTTAATTAGCATGTTTCCCGGGATGAGGTCACGAAAGTAGGGCCCATGACCATGAGGTGAGTTGATTTAACGTTGATTCATTTCCAGAGAGTTTGCCATGGGGAGGGCCTCACATATTCTCTCCATCTAACTAGACGTTCTGCGTTAGCTGTTGTAGTTCCAGTTTGTATAGCTGTTGCGTTAGCAGCATTGTGGGCTGTGGCTCCCAATCGAGCAGACCTCCATTCAATCGGTCACATCAGCCTTAACCAGTAGTACTACTCTTTCCAGTCCACACACCGTCCTCGATCACCTCCATGGCATCTCCATTCTCTGTCCAAAGCCAACTAGTTAGAGAGAGCAGCGATGCGACACGCAAGAGTACGCATCTCCAGGGAGGGTGCTTAAGCTCTTAACTATTTTCCGGCTTTGATCTGACTATTGCTTCATCTACTACGCGCACGCGACACGAGAGGTTCCATGGCGGTGGTCTTGGATGCCTTCACGTCCTACCTCCAAAACATGCTCACCGAGATGGCGAGAGAAGAGATTGGCATGCTGCTCTGAAAAGCCCTAAAATTTCAAACCCAAATTTTCCTTGAATTTTTGCTGATTTTTGGGGGAATTTTGGAAACTTTCCCTTTTTGGAAAGCCTCCCGTTTTCCCGCTTTCCTTTTTCGGCCTGGCGCCACCTTCTCCCGTTGGCGCCTTTCCCTTTCCCGTTTCCTCCCGATCCCGGCGCCTCCTCGTTCCTTCTTCAGCTGGCGCCGCATCCTCTCCCCGCCTCTCTTCTCTCCCAGCGCCTCGCCCCTCTCCTTCGCTCGCGCCTCGCCTCCCGTCTTCCTCCGTGCGCATGCGCCGCGCGTGGGACGACCGCGTCGCCCCGGTCTTCGCCCGAATTCATCTCCCCCCCCGTGCTGACGCCGCCGCCTGACGCCACCGTCGCCGCGCGTCGCCGCTCCCCGCTCAGCCCCACCTGCAGCCTCTCTCGCCTGGTTCTTCCCCCTTGGCGCCTGGTTCTTCCCCCTTGGCGCCCGGTTCTTCCCCCTTGCCCACCCGTGCCTCCTTCCCCGAAGCTTCTTCCCCTCCGCTCGGGTTTAAAACCCCCTCCCCGGCTCCCTCTCTCCCCCTTGCTCCTCCAGCTCCTCCACCACTCTCCCTCGCTCCCCACCGCTCCGAAGAACCTCCCCGAGCAACCAATCGAGGCCGCTTTGCCCGGAGCTCCGCCGTTCCCCTCCCCTGCGCCGGCGACCCCCGTGAGCTCCTTTTCTTCCCCTTTCCCCCATTTTCCAATTACGTTCGCTTGGAGCTTCTCCACTACCCACTGAGCACGGTGGTGCACTTGTTTGGCCAGGTGAAACACCATGGAGCTCCAGCACCGTTGATCACCGCCGTCCGAACCACCCTCATCGTGGCCAAGCTTCTCCGCAGCTTCCTAGCCTCCAACTCCACCACCAGTGTGAGCCCCGCACCCCCTTGAGCGTGTAACCGCAGCCAATTTGGCTCCCTCACCGCCGGTGAGCTCCTCCGCCACCGCAAAGCCGAAGCTCTCCCTTCTCCCTCCTGCCTCCTCCATTGACCTCCTCCCCTCCCAAACTCCACCAATGGATTCCCCGTGTTGAGACGCATCCGGCGGTACCCTCCCTTGCCGTCGGAGCCCCTCGCCGTCGCCAGAGGGCGGAGCCCCGCCGTCTCTGCCCCTCCGCTGCGTGAGGCCGGCGAGAGGAGGAAGACGATGGACGTGGCTCCTCCTCCACCGTCCATCTCGCCCATTGCCGTCTAACACGGAGCGTCGGATGGCCACCCCTCCTCGACCGTCCGATCTTCTTAAACTTCCCGTCCCGCGTCCGTCGGATCTTCCACCGTATCGTTTCGCTCCGCCTCATCTGGCCGTCCACCCGAGCCACGCGTCGTCCATCCGGATTGCGTAGCGCGCGGGAGTGGCGCGCGCCCCTGCTTCGCTTGCGCTGCATGCTGCGCTGGGCTGCGCTGCCGCCGCCGCGCGGGCTGATTTCCGGCCGGGCTGCACTGTTGCACCGGGCCGGCCCACTACTGTTCATACCGATTTTCCAGATGTTTTTCCAATTTCCAAAATTCCAGAAAATTCAAATAAATCCTAGAAAATCACAGAAAATCCCAAAAATTCCCAAATTTCACCACTTTGCTCCAAATATTATTCTTGGCCCATTTTTGACCTCCATTTTTACAATTTCATTCCAGATAAATTCCTAAAATTCCCCATTTGCGGATTTATGCATTTTACTCCTTTTTAATAGTTTATTTTTCCTCGCTTGATTAGTCTCAAGCTGGACTTACTTATTTTACGTGTTTGCGCTAGTGTCGGAGATCTCGGAAGTACAAGTGCAGTCGCAGGCTCAGGATCCAGGCGTTTCTTCGTTCGAGCTAGCCGAGATCGTCCAAGTCAACGGCAAGTCCCAAATCCTTTGATCATGTTGCAACCCATTGTTATCTAATTATGCTATTATGTTATTTGCATTGAGCTAATCCTACCACCGACAAATGCCATGTTAAACTTGTAGCCATGCCTTTGTAACCCTAGAAATAATTATCTGTTAATCTAGATAATTGTAAGATATTATTATCACTCAAAAGTCTTATACTAATAAGGTCGTGGCAGCGAGCCAATAGAATTTGTAAAACCCGACTCTAAGGTAGGGTGGTATGGGACACCGTATCTTAGAGCGGAGAGTGCCGGCGTGCACAAGGTAGGGTAAGGGGGTTTGTTGTGCATCGCAAGATGATTATTCACCCATCTCTTACCCTAGGATTGAAGGAAGGGGGGTTTGTGGTGCATCGCCAGATGATTATTCACCCAACTCTTACCCTAGGTTGGGTCGCGGGCCTGGTAAGGTTGCGGGCCATGTGAAAATATAAGGACTGAAACCCTTACGCTGAGCAAATGTCATAGTGATCGCTCAACCACAGGTGTTGACTTGTCAACCCTGGTTTAGTACCTGCTCAACTTAAGTGAAACCCCGCATTGGGAGTCAGTGCAAGACAACGATAGGTCCTCACAACTCGGGACCGGCGTTCCGCGAGGGCCAACGAACGCCCGAGGATGTGCGGGATTATTATCTATCGGGTGGAGTGTATACCAAGGGTTGAGCAGCGAAAAGACCCGGTTCCTTAACTCAGTCATGAGGGTTAAGGATGCGTGTGGGTAAAGCTGAGTAAACTCTGCAGAGTCAAACAAATGGTATTCGAATACGCCGTGCTCCCGGTTAATGGAGCTGTGTCACTTGGGTGATTCCAGCAGCGAAGCTTAAGTAGTTTTGTTCATGTTTTACCTTGATTAGTTGGTTAATTAACTCTTTATGAAAAACCCCTGAGATCTTAAGAAGTAGTTTTGAGTCCATTTTATAAAATGCTTGCAAATAAAACTGCATCCACTCAAAGTTAATAAACCAAATATATTTCCCCTCCTTTGATGTTCCGTGCATGTAGTAGGTTAGAATCCCTTTGGGATTTGCTGAGCCGGTTGTTTGGCTCACGGCTTGCTTAATCTATTCTTTAGAGGATCAAGACGAAGGTGAAGGTCTCCCCGTCGAGGACGTCCCTGAGGGTCTCTTCTTCGATGAGGACCCGTGGCTTTAGGTCTTGGCCGCGCTCAAGCGGATCTTGGAGCTTCTGTAATGTAATTATACTTTGGGCTTGCACGCCCCGCTGTCAAAAGTTGGATGCTAATCCTTATGTAAAGTATATGCTGGACTTTGGTTGTAAGTGTGCAATGGTATACTCTTGCGCGACGTTCCATAACTGTTCACGCGTGAATATTTGCGGAATGCCGTGTCCGTACGCGCCCCTGGAAACGGGGGCGTTACAAGAAGTGGTATCAGAGCAGGCTCTTGACCGTAGGTTGAGACCTAAGGCAAACTAGGAAGCGATTTTATCGCAAAACTTAATTTAAGCCATAAAAAGGGTTTACGAAAAATATAAGTATTATTGCTGTCTTTTTCCCCTCTCGTTGCTACCTTATCTATCTTAGTTTACTTCTGCTTAAGTTTTGCTTTTGCAAAATGTTTACTGCCTCTCTTGTCTAGCTTCAAAATTTCGTTCCTCGGTAGTTGGAGGAGTAGCGATTGTTCGCTAGATTAGACTGACCCTGAGTGGTAATCGTGTTTCTTTGTAATGTAAAGCGGGTGTAATCATGAACCCTAAGTGGTTTGTGTACCACTTGCATATTGTAAATTTATGTCTATTATCTTTGTATGTTGTTTGCTTAATTATCAGTAATTCCCCTGTATTCAAAGCTTTCTCCTGTCCCCTTTCGCCCTCGTTCTTACCTTTTTCGCCCTATACTTGCCTTGAAATTCAAAGTCTTACTTATCTACTCTTGTTCTCCAAAGCCGCTGCAAAGCTGATCTCTAGTTCCCAATCGCGAGATGGATCCAAAGACAAAGAGAGTGGTCGACCAACAGCGGTGGTGCACCGCCACGATCAAGCAACATTGGCGAGTGTGATAGCAATAATGGAACAGAATCGGTGTCAAGGAGAACAGAATATTTTGCGAGTACTAGATCAGCATGCCAGACTTCTTGAACAGATAACAGCCAGATCACCAGGCATACAGGATGGAAGCAATATTCCTCGAGATGGTACACCAATTTCCACCCGATGGGCAGACTTTATGAAAACACGTCCACCAGTCTTTTTCACCTCAGCTGACCCCATTGTAGCTGAGGACTGGCTCGTGGACGTGGAAAGGAAACTTGACACTGTTCGATGTGATGATAAAGAAAAGGTGTTGTATGCATCCCATCAGTTGCAGGGCGCTGCAGCAACATGGTGGATCAACTATCAACGTACACTGCAGAACAGAGAGATTAGTTGGGAAGAGTTTTCCAATGCATTCCGCAAGGCTCATATACCGGATGGCATCATGGAGGCTAAGCGCCGGGAATTCTTGGCGCTTAAACAAGGTGGACGCACAGTCATGGAATACCTGCATCAATTTAACCACCTTTCCAGATTTGCTCCAGAAGATGTCAACAATGAGGAAATGAAGATGAGCAAATTCCGAGCAGGACTACAGCAATCTTTGAAATTTCATATCTCAACCATGAAATTCAAAGACCTACACGATATGGTGGACAGCCTGATTACTTCAGAAGAGGCTAGAGGTGAAATAGAAGATTACAGGAAACGTAAGGCAGCGCACAAATCTCAGTCTCCTCACAATGCTCAGCGAAGCAAAACCTCGGGATCGTCTTCATTTCGATCCCAATCCTCCCGACAGTATGTGACGCTACCGAAGAACCAGTCTGGATAGTCTCAACAGTACAGTTCTCCTTTACCCTTCGCCATCAAGTGTCACACCTGCGGTGGCAAGCATCTTGCTAGCAGCTGTCCACGAAGGACAGATGTATGTTTCCATTGTGGAGAGAATGGACACTACAAGCATCAGTGTCCGAGGAAGAGTTTGAAATCAGATGCAGCTAAACTCCAATTCCAAAACCAGCAGCAGCAGGAAACAAGGTCACAATCAGGTTCTAGCACCCCCGAAGGAGGCTATCCGCAGGTCAAAGCAACCGGACCCCAATCACCAGCTGGCATAGCCAACTTCACATCTGCAGGCAGAGACAAAGGCCGTACCCGACCCATATTCTATGCAAAAGTAAATCAAGTGTCCGCAGAAGATGCAGCTGAAGCTAGTGACATCATTGCTGGTATGTTCCCAATCAACTCCATACCTGCATTGATTTTGTTTGACCCTGGTGCAACACATTCGTTTATTTCGAAGAGTTTTGCTTCAAGAAATCAGTTGCCTTCTGTTTCATTGCCAAGACCTTATGTGGTCGAAACCCCTGGGGTTAGAATGGAGTCCCACCGTGAGTGTGCTGGACTTGTTATAAAAAATCCAAGGGGTAGATGTTAGAGCAGATTTACTGCAGCTAGATATGTAAGGTTTAGATGCCATATTGGGCATAAACTGGCCATCCAAGAACAAGGACAGGGTAGATTGTGAGATCAAAACAGTATCACTGGAAAACCCTGAAGGTCAGAAAGTGGTTAAAAAAAACCGAGAAGTATTGAAGGATGCAAGAGAGCGCATGATCAACATGCTGACAGTTACACCGGATCAAGTGCCAGTAGTACGAGAATACCCTGATGTGTTTCCGAAAGAACTATCAGGCAGACCCCTGATAGACAAGCAGAACTTGCTATAGAATTGATCCTAGGCACAAAGCCAATTGCCAAACATCAATACAGAATGTCTGCCAGTGAACTGAAAGAGCTCAAGAGACAGTTAGATGAACTACAAGAGAAAGAGTTTCAAATCTATTGCAATGCTTCAAAGCAAGGTTTAGGATGTGTACTTATGTAAAATGGAAAAGTAGTTGCCAATACCCTCAGCCGAAAGGTTCGACAAAGCAAACCCAGTACCACAGAGTATTCACCAGAGTTGCAAAGGGATATGTTACGACTGAATTTGGTGATCACAGAACAAGGCAGTATGGCAGCGTTGGAACTTCAACCATTGCTGACAGATCAGATTAAGGCAGCACAAGATGAAGATGAAGAGATTCAAAAACTGAAAAAAAAGATATTCAAGGAGAAGAATCAACAGAGTATGCAGTAGATGAGCATGGAATCCTCACTTTCCGTGGTCGCTATTGCATACCCGACAAGAAGGAGATAAGAGAGTTAATCTTATCTGAAGCTCATTCGTCACAATTCTCGATCCATCCAAGAGGTACCAAGATGTATCAAGACTTGAAAAAGAAGTATTGGTGGAACCAGATGAAGAAAGAAGCAGCAGAGTATGTAACTAAATATGATGTTTACCAACAGATCAAGATAGACCACCAAAAACCATCGAGATTGTTGCAGCCTTTACCAATTCCCGAGTGGAAATGGGATAGTATCGGCATAGATTTCATTACTGGACTTCCCAAGACCCGTGAAGGATATGATGCTATCTGGGTCATTGTTGATAGATTGACCAAGGTGGCTCATTTCCTCCCGATTAAGCAAACCTATGGGAAAACAAGCTTGCCGAGTTATATTTGACAAGAATTGTGACACTCCATGGAGTTCCGAAGAAAATTATTTCAGATAGAGGAGCACAATTCACCTCCAAGTTTTGGGAGAAACTACACGAAGCTATGGGTACCGATCTGAACTTCAGCTCAGCTTACCACCCACAGACAGATGGGCAAACAGAGAGAACCAACCAAATTCTAGAAGACATGTTGAGAGCTTGTGCAATTGTGTATGGAGCAGCATGGAATACCTGTCTACCATTTGCTCAGTTCTCCTATAACAATAGCTATCAAGCCAGTATCCAAATGGCCCCATTTGAAGCTCTGTATGGCAGAAAATGCAGGACACCTCTGAATTGGTCAGAAACTGGAGAACGTCAACTCATTGGACCTCAAATTGCCCAAGATGCAGAAGCACATGTCAGAATTATCAGGAACATACTCAAGATGGCACAAGACCGTCAGAAATGCTATGCAGATAACCGTAGGAAAGATTTGAGTTTTTGAAGTCGGAGACTTTGTCTACATCAAAGTCACCCCATTTAAGATAGTCAAGAGATCCCAAGTCAAGGGCAAACTAGCACCGAGATATGTGGGACCATTTCAAATAATTGGAAGAGTTGGAGAGGTAGCATATCAAGTGCAGCTGCCGCCCAACTTGTCAAGAATACATAATGTGTTCCACGTATCCCAGCTCTGAAAGTGTCTGCGACAGCCAACAGATGAAGTATCATTGTCAGAGATTGAATTGCAAGATGACTGCACATATGCTGAAGAACTACTACAAATACTCGAGACATCAGAAAGGCAGCTCAGAAACAAGAATGTCAGATTTTGCAGAGTTCAGTGGAAGAATCACACCGCGGATGAGTCCACTTGGGAAAGAGAGTAAGACTTGCAGCGGGATTTCCCCAACTTACTCCCTGGACCAAGTTAATCTCGGGGTCGAGATTCTTTTAAGGGGGGTAGGTTGAAAAGCCCTAAAATTTCAAACCCAAATTTTCCTTGAATTTTTGCTGATTTTTGGGGGAATTTTGGAAACTTTCCCTTTTTGGAAAGCCTCCCGTTTTCCCGCTTTCCTTTTTCGGCCTGGCGCCACCTTCTCCCGTTGGCGCCTTTCCTTTCCGCTTCCTCCGATCCCGCGCCTCCTCGTTCCTTCTTCACCGGCGCCGCATCCTCTCCCGCCTCTCTTCTCTCCCGCCGCCTCGCCTCTCTCTTCGCTCGCGCCTCGCCTCGTCTTCCTCGCGCGCATGCGCGCGCGGGGACGACGCGTCGCCGCCTTCGCGAATTCATCTCCCCGTCTTGCGCCGCCGCCGCCTGACGCCACCGTCGCCGCGCGTCGCCGCTCCCCGCTCAGCCCCACCTGCAGCCTCTCTCGCCTGGTTCTTCCCCCTTGGCGCCTGGTTCTTCCCCCTTGGCGCCCGGTTCTTCCCCCTTGCCCACCCGTGCCTCCTTCCCGGCTTCTTCCTCCGCTCGGGTTTAAAACCCCTTCCCCGGCTCCCTCTCTCCCCCTTGCTCCTCCAGCTCCTCCACCACTCTCCCTCGCTCCCCACCGCTCAGAAGAACCTCCCCGAGCAACCAATCGAGGCCGCTTTGCCCGGAGCTCCGCCGTTCCCCTCCCCTGCGCCGGCGACCCCCGTGAGCTCCTTTTCTTCCCCTTTCCCCCATTTTCCAATTACGTTCGCTGGAGCTTCTCCACTACCCACCGAGCACGGTGGTGCACTTGTTTGGCCAGTGAAACACCATGGAGCTCCAAAGACCGTTGATCACCGCCGTCCGAACCACCCTCATCGTGGCCAAGCTTCTCCGCAGCTTCCTAGCCTCCAACTCCACCACCGGTGTGAGCCCCGCACCCCTTGAGCGTGTAACCGCAGCCAATTTGGCTCCTCACCGCCGGTGAGCTCCTCCGCCACCGCAGCCGAAGCTCTCCTTCTCCCTCCTGCCTCCTCCATTGACCTCCTCCTCCCAAACTCCACCAATGGATTCCCGTGTTGAGACGCATCCGCGGTACCCTCCCTTGCCGCCGGAGCCCCTCGCCGCCGCCGCGAGGGCGGAGCCCGCCGTCTCGCCTCCGCCGCGTGAGGCGGCGAGAGGAGGAAGACGATGGACGTGGCTCCTCCTCCACCGTCCATCTCGCCATTGCCGTCTAACACGGAGCGTCGGATGGCCACCCTCCTCGACCGTCCGATCTTCTTAAACTTCCCGCCCCGCGTCCGTCGGATCTTCCACCGTGTCGTTTCGCTCCGCCTCATCGGCCGCCCACCCGAGCCACGCGCCGTCCATCCGGATTGCGTGAGCGCGGGGAGTGGGCGCCCCGACTGCCGCTTGCTGCTGCACATGCGTTGGGCTGCGCTGGCCGCCGGCGCGCGCGGGCTGATTTTCCGGCTGCTGCACTGCATGCACCGGCCGCCCACTCTCGTTCATACCGATTTTCGGATGTTTTTCCAATTTCCAAAATTCCAGAAAATTCAAATAAATCCTAGAAAATCACAGAAAATCCCAAAATTCCCAAATTTCACCACTTTGCTCCAAATATTATTCTTGGCCCATTTTTGACCTCCATTTTCACAATTTCATTCCAGATAAATTCCTAAAATTCCCATTTGCGGATTTATGCATTTTACTCCTTTTAATAGTTTATTTTTCCTCACTTGATTAGTCTCAAGCTGGACTTACTTATTTTACGTGTTTGCGCTAGTGTCGGAGATCTCGGAAGTACAAGTGCGATCGCAGCTCGAGATCCGAGCGTTTCTTCGTTCGAGCTAGCGAGATCGCCCAAGTCAACGGCAAGTCCCAAATCCTTTGATCATGTTGCAACCCATTGTTATCTAATTATGCTATTATGTTATTTGCATTGAGCTAATCCTACCACCGACAAATGCCATGTTAAACTTGTAGCCATGCCTTTGTAACCCTAGAAATAATTATCATTAATCTAGATAATTGTAAGATATTATTATCACTCAAAAGTCTTATACTAATAAGGTCGTGGCAGCGAGCCAATAGAATTTGTAAAACCCGACTCTAAGGTAGGGTGGTATGGGACACCGTATCTTAGAGCGGAGAGTGCCGGCGTGCACAAGGTAGGGTAAGGGGTTTGTTGTGCATCGCAAGATGATTATTCACCCATCTCTTACCCTAGGATTGAAGGAAGGGGGTTTGTGGTGCATCGCGGATGATTATTCACCCAACTCTTACCCTAGGTTGGGTCGCGGGCCCGTAAGGTTGCGGGCCATGTGAAAATATAAGGATGAAACCCTTACGCCGAGCAAATGTCATAGTGATCGCTCAACCACGGTGTTGACTTGTCAACCCTGGTTTAGTACTGCTCAACTTAAGTGAAACCCGCATTGGGAGTCGATGCAAGACAACGATAGGTCCTCACAACTCGGGACCGGCGTTCGCGAGGGCCAACGAACGCCCGAGGATGTGCGGGATTATTATCTATCGGGTGGAGTGTATACCAAGGGTTGAGCAATGAAAGACCGGTTCCTTAACTCAGTCATGAGGGTTAAGGATGCGTGTGGGTAAAGCTGAGTAAACTCTGCAGAGTCAAACAAATGGTATTCGAATACGCCGTGCTCCCGGTTAATGGAGCTGTGTCACTTGGGTGATTCCAGCAGCGAAGCTTAAGTAGTTTTGTTCATGTTTTACCTTGATTAGTTGGTTAATTAACTCTTTATGAAAAACCCCTGAGATCTTAAGAAGTAGTTTTGAGTCCATTTTATAAAATGCTTGCAAATAAAACTGCATCCACTCAAAGTTAATAAACCAAATATATTTCCCCTCCTTTGATGTTCCGTGCATGTAGTAGGTTAGAATCCCTTTGGGATTTGCTGAGCCGGTTGTTTGGCTCACGGCTTGCTTAATCTATTCTTTAGAGGATCAAGACGAAGGTGAAGGTCTCCCCGTCGAGGACGTCCCTGAGGGTCTCTTCTTCGATGAGGACCCGTGGCTTTAGGTCTTGGCCGCGCTCAAGCGGATCTTGGAGCTTCTGTAATGTAATTATACTTTGGGCTTGCACGCCCCGCTGTCAAAAGTTGGATGCTAATCCTTATGTAAAGTATATGCTGGACTTTGGTTGTAAGCGTGCAATGGTATACTCTTGCGCGACGTTCCATAACTGTTCACGCGTGAATATTTGCGGAATGCCGTGTCCGTACGCGCCCCTGGAAACGGGGGCGTTACATGCTCGGTGTCTCCGACGAGATCGACAACCTGGGCGTCAAGCTTCGGGACCTCAAGAACTTCCTTGCCGACGCACAGAGGAGGCGCATCACCGACCAGAGCGTGCAGGGGTGGGTGAGGGAGCTCAAGGGCACCATGTACGACCCCACCGATATCCTAGATCTCTGCCAGCTCAGGGCCATGGATCAGCGAGGCGTATCCATAGACTTGGGGTGCTGCAACCGCTTGCCCTTCTGCCTGCGGAATCCCCTCTTCGCCCACGACATTGGCAGCCACATCAAGGCACTCAACCAGAGGCTTGCTAACATCAAGGAGCGGAGTGTAGCCTTTAGCTTCATCAGCAACCTCAGTTCCTACGAGGACCGTAGCAGCAAGGTGCGTGCTTCTCGTCCTGCCAGCCGCGAAATGTCAGGGGAGCTTGACCGGTCGGGTGTTGTCGGGGAGAAGATCGAAGAGGACACGAGAAAGCTGGTGGAGATGCTAACAAGAATTGAGGGAGGAACCAGCCGTGAAGACAACAAAATGATGGTCTTGGCTATTGTGGGCGTCGGCGGGATTGGCAAGACCACCCTCGCCTAGAACGTCTTCAACGACGAGACCATCCAACGTGAGTTCCACAAGAAGATATGGCTGAGTGTCAACCAAGACTACAACGAGGCTGAATTACTGAGGAGAGCCATCACCGAAGCCGGGGGAGACCACCGTCGTTCTGGAGATGCAAAGGCCACGCTTCAGCGAACCCTCAAGGATGCCTTGAACAGGCAAAAGACCTTACTGGTGATGGATGATGTTTGGAGTGAGCAAGCATGGGAGGCTGTGCTCAAAACACCATTGATCAATGCCGTTGCTGAAGGCAGCCGAGTCCTCGTCACCACGAGACATGACACGGTCACTCGAGGGATGAAAGCTAGGGAGCCCTACCACCGCGTCGACACATTAGGGCCTGACGATGCCTGGTTATTGCTCAACAAGCAGGTCCGTACTTTTTACTTGCACTTTGAGTGGCCAGTCCAATGATTTGTGCTGCGTGTAACTAGCAAGATCTACTCAATTTTTCGACCTTCCGATCTTCATCAAGATTCACGCTCAAAATGGTTCGAGAAACTTTCAAATGATCCGAGAAACTTTCCACTAGTTAAAAAAACATTTCATTCGAAAACTTTCAAATGATTTGAATAACTTTCGACTAGTTCAAACAACTTTTGGTTCGAAAGCTTTAAAATGATTTAGATTCAAAAACTTTCAATTGATTCGAAAACAATCTTTGATTCAAAAAACTTTGAAATGATTCCAAAATTTCAACTCAAATCTTTGCTATATTCATTTAGAATTTAATAAATGATTTGGGGAGACGGATGAGATTCATTGGATGTTGATTGTTTAAAATTGAGTAAAGTTCATTACCGGTCCTTAAACTTTTTATACTGTGTCATTCCGGTCCATAGACTTTCAAAGTATGTCATCCCGGTCCTTAAACTTTCAAAGTGTGACAATATCCTATGTAGTTGTAGCAGTGAACTTTTTATGATGTGTCATCCCGGTCCATAGACTTTCAAAAGAAATTGTCACACTTTGAAAGTTTAAGGACCGGGATGACATACTTTGAAAGTCTATGGACCGGGATGACACAGCATAAAAAGTTTAAGGACCGGTAATGGACTTTACTCTTTAAAATTTGAATACTTTTTAACAAAATAGTACTCAAGTGCTCCTTAGACACCTCCTTAAATCGATCGGTTTAAACTGCTTGCAGGTAGTCTCAAGTGAGCTGGATGAACCTAAGGTTGATGAGCTAAAGGATATTGGATTGAAAATTATATTAAGATGTGGTGGTTTGCCACTTGCTGTCAAAGTAATGGGAGGACTCTTGTGCAAGAGGGAGAAGCAGCGACGTGATTGGGATAAGGTTCTGAATGATTCTAGATGGTCAGTATCCGAAATGTCCCTAGAGCTAAACCACGCAATATACTTAAGCTATGAAGATTTGCCTCCTTATATGAAGCAGTGCTTTTTGCACTACTCCCTTCTCCCTAAAAATACAGAGTTCACTGATGATATAGTTGTTAGCATGTGGATTAGTGAAGGATTTCTTCATGCAAACTCAGATGAATCAGAAAAATTAGGACGCGAGTGCTATAAGGAGTTAATATTGAGGAACCTTATAGAGCCAGATACATGATATGCTGATAACTGGGTTTGCAACATGCATGATGTTATTCGCTTGTTTGGTCAATATGTGGCCAGAGACGAAGCACTAGTAACTCAAAATAGAGAGACTCTTGATATTATCAGTAAACTTAATTCACATAAGTTTCATCGATTGTCTATAGAAACCAAAGGATCAGAATCAGATGAATTTGAGTTGAGCTTTTTGCATGCACAGGAATCACTGAGAACACTAATATCAATTGGTCAGTTGAAGATTAAACCTGGTGATTCACTTATTACATTTTCGAGACTACGGACTCTACATATAGAGTCTGCATATGTTGCTACATTAGTTGAATATGTGTACCAACTCAAGCACCTGAGGTATATGTCCCTAAGATCCACCGATATATCTAGACTACCGGAGAACATCAGCAAGATGAAGTTCTTGCAATATATTAGCCTTCGTGATTGTGAAAGTTTGGTGAAACTTCCTGATGGCATTGTAAAGCTAGGGAGGCTGAGGTATCTAAGCCTTACTGGCACAAGTGTAAAAGATATACCTAGGGGATTTTGTGGTCTAACAGATTTGAGGAAACTATGTGGGTTTCAAGCCCACGAGAATGGTGATTGGTGTAGTTTGGAAGAGTTGGGGCCACTTTCCAAGCTCACACGTCTTAGCTTAGATTGTCTGGAGAATGTATCTGCTGCCTCGTCCGCCACAAAGGCCAGGCTTGGTGAAAAGGTGCATTTTACCCGTCTGATCTTATTTTGCACAATCAGATTGGGAGATGATGGGCTGGTCAAAGACGTCTTTGAGGAAGAGCAGCGACGAATTGAGGAGGTGTTTGATGAGCTCTGCCCTGCGTCATGCTTGGATTTTCTTAACATCAAAGGTTATTTTGGTCAACGGCTCCCAAAATGGATGATGTCATTGACAGCAGCAGCGCCCCTCAAGAGCTTGAGGATGCTATTTATGGAGGACCTAGTCTGCTGCACCCAACTCCCTGATGGCTTGTGCCAGCTCCCCTGTTTGCAATTCCTTCAGATCAACCGCGCTCCAGCCATCAAGCGTGTTGGTCTTGAATTCCTGCAGCCCATCCATCACCACAATCATCATGCGGTGGTAGTGTTTCCGAGATTGCATACGATGAAGTTACTAGGAATGGTGGAATGGAAGGAGTAGGAGTGGAAGGAGCAAGTGCAAGCTATGCCTGTCTTGGAGGAGCTTCGTATCAATGTTTGCAAGTTGATGCGTGTTCCTCCTGGCCTGGCCTCCCATGCAAGGGCTTTGAAAAGGTTATACGTAAACAATGTGCAACACTTGAACTCTTTGGAGAACTTTGCTTCTCTCGTTGAGCTTTATGTGTACAAGAACCCCGATCTCGAGAGGGTCATTAATCTCCCCAAATTGCAAAAGCTTGACATCAGCTGCTGCCCAAAGCTGAAGGAATTGGAAGGCATGCTTGAACTCCAGAGGCTCGAGCTGTGGGATTTCGACATGGAAACACTCCCGAGATACCTTCAAGATGTAAACCCAAGGCATTTGCTGCTGAACTGCAGCCTAGAAATGCTCACTTCCATAGCCGAGGGAAAATCTGGCCAAGAGTGGGAAAGGTTGAGTCATATCCAGCATGTCAAGGCCTACGCACGTGATGAAGACAATGAAAGGAAATGGTATGCGCTGTACACAAGAGATCCATACAACTTGGAGACAAATATCAGCCGACGCTTTACCATATCTGGAGGTAAATTAGCACAGTTGCTTCGTCTTAATTTGTTTCCTTGCTCTGTTTATTTAATTTATTCCCTTAATTTCCACTTGGTGATTCCATCTTTTATCCTTAATTTCTCTCTACAGCATCAGGGGATGAAGAGGAATAGGAGACACACTCCAATGGGAAGAACAGGGGCAAGAATATCCGTCCGAGGCATGCTTGCTTGCAGAAAAATGAAGTGGCCTCGATCATTTTATTTCCCCAACTTCTTCGACCAGACCAGGACCATGCACTGACAGGCTTGTTCCTATTAGAAATGAAAACATGTTAGCCCTCTCGATAAACAAAAAAAAACTGTCTTATTTAGTAGATTAGAGTTTGCTATGGTGTATTATTTAGTAGATTAGAAAGATGGGTCCGAAACTTGGGGAATGCATTCCTACTTCGTTTTCTTTTGATCGGTATACAGTTCAGAATATTTAAATCTATTAGGGGCACAAATAGACGCAAGTTTCTATCTGCATTTCTTCGGTTCTAGGAATGATGATTCATGGGTGCATGTGAAGATTTAGTTTTCACAGCAAAATATCATGTCTAATTTTGCCTATTGCACAGATTGCTTGACAATGTCGTTCTCAATGGTAGGCATTGGGTTTGGATGCATCTTTGTGGTGAAGGGTTAGATTTGCATTTGATTCGGTTTCTTGCGCGTGACCGAGAGTCAATTGTGGTCCTCAATGGGCCAAAGACCCTTCGGTAAAGTCTTTGAAAATGGGCATTTTTAGGCCTAGATTTTCTTTTTCGTGGCCTTACTGGCCTGAGAATATCCTTCGGAGGCAACCAGACGAGGAAGGTATCTCGGGACCATAGTCGTGGCTCGCTTGCAGAAAAATGAAGTGGCCTCGATCATTTTATTTAATCAACGAGACGAGGACCATGCACTGACAGGCCTTTTCTTGGTACGCGCGCACCAGCCCTTTGTTTTTTCGTAGCACATGACTGTTCACCTCATCATCATGATTTTTCATTTTTAATCTATGGTATGGTAGAGGATGCCAAAAAAAAAGGAGAGCTAGAGCGAATTAAGAATATAAGTATGAAACTATTGCGACGCCAGACTACGTACTAAAAAAAATGATAATGGTCATCAAAACTTTACTTTGGGAATGGTATGTGACGTGTACAAAAAAAAGATCCCTCCTATAACTTGGAGGCAAATATCGTTGTCAGCTCTTCTATATCTGGAGGTAAACTAATTTGTTGGGCTGCTCTGTTCGTTGGGTAGTTTTCTTTGTTTCCTCTTGTTCATCCCATCTTTCATCCTTATGGCAGTCTCTAAATATATTTGTACTTTTTCTTCTTTTTCTTGAAAGAAGTATTTCCAACATTTTCATTTCGCTTGGCTGTGTTGTTCCTACATCTTGAGATTTTTCGTTTCGCTTGGCTGTCTCTCTAAAAATAGAGTGTTCTTACCCATCTGGAGAATGTAACTATTGTCTCGTCCGCCGCAAAGGCCAGGCTTTGGTGAAAAGGTGCATCTTACCTATCTGGGATTATACTACACCAACAAATTGGGAGATGATGGACTGGTCAAAGGCATCTCTGAGGAAGATCAATGACGAATTAAGGAGGTGAACAGGGGATCTCGTCATGCCTCACTACCACGAATTGATGAGGTGGTATTATCCCCCCTTCCCCGTGCCTCACTACCACCCCTTCGCCGGCACCATGCCCACGCCGCCGCCTCCTGCAGCAAGCAACCCTTCCCTATCTGTCATTCTCTGTAGCAACGGAGGAAGACAACAACCGCTTCCCCTCTCTCACCCAATGACATATGGGTCCCACAACCCATATTTCCCTTTTAAAAGTAAAAACCAGGCTGTGAATCCGTGGCAACATGGTCCCACCATTAATTTGGTTTAAAAATAATTTAGAAAACCCTTTCTAAAGGACCCACATGTCACTCAGTAAGTTTCCCTTTTATTCCCAGCCAATCCGGACCATGGAGTCCGCCAGTCAGAAATTGACAAGTGTCCTCTTCCTTTTCTTTGATTTTCCTTCCCGAGAAACTTCCGAAGCTCTGTTCTCCCTTATACGAACTCCGATTGATATGATTATTATTTCTAAATTCAATCCCTACCCAACAATTTGGATTTACTTTAGATCCTATTTAAATTAATTTGTGTTCAATTGGATTTATGTAGATTTAGTTGCTTTTCACGTATTAAATTCTCAGGTTCAAGAAGAGTAGTCACTAACCTAGTCACTAACCCTAATCAAGACCAAGCAACCACGTAGGAAAATCCTTATGTTGACCATGTTGAGCCTACTTTTCAAATACAATACTTGCATGATTCGATAATATATATTAAATGTTGATGTCTAGTTAATCCCTGTCAATTATTACTTTGTTAAATCCATCGTTGATTGATTGATAATAGCTACCGTAATTAATTGCCCTTGGTAAATCATTAGGAGGTAATGGTTAGGAGGTAGTGATTAGGACAAAAATTGACACAAACATCGCCGTCATGGTATGGGATTATATTTTTCATGAAAGTAGTGTAGTGACATGGGTTTCCACCGGAAAAAACGAAGTTGCCTCGATCATTTTGGTGGTGCTTATTTGGGCTGAAAAAAGTGACTTATAGTTGAAATTTTACTGTAGTTGATGGTGGCTTATTTGATATAATTAAATTTAAAAAAATAAAAAAAATAGAAAAAAAGTTAACTTATCAGTTACAATGCAAACGAATATGGAAAAAAGAACCGATAAAAAATTCAAAAAACAAAAAAATTAGAAATAGTAAAAAATAAATCAAAAATTAAAATCACAAACTGAAATGACGGGCCTTTATTCCTTCCCCTCTTCAACCAGCATAGGACCATGCAATGACAGGCCTTTTCTTGGTACGTGCGCACCAGCCCTTTGTACTTTTGAGATTTTTCGCAGCACATCACTGTTCCTCTCATCATCATGGTTTTTCATTTTTAATCTATGGTATGGTAGAGGATGCAAAAAAAAGAGAGAGAGAGCTAGAGTGAATTAAGAATATAAGTATGAAACTATTGCGATGCCATATTACTACTTCCTTACTACTTCCTCTATTTTTTTTATAAAAAACGTAATAAAAAAATGTAAGGGCCACAAAACCTTACTACTTCCTCTATTTTTTTATAAGGCGTATTTTGTTTGGACACAGGATTAAAAAGCACATAGAACTAACGAAATAGTAGATATAAATGTGTCTATGGTGATTATGTCTTGGTAATAAGAGAGAGGATAGTGATTAGAACTAGTGTTTACTCATAAATGTTGATCAAGCAATCACTGCGTCAGAACAACTCCCATTCTACCCCGTGTATGCATAACGTGACTTTCTTGCAAAGACAGAGGTCTTACTCATAAATGTTGGGTTAGGGGATTTTCTTCGTGGATCGATGTCCGATTTGGCTGCCGTTGGCCACTTGGCCTTGCCTTGTGTTGCCTTATGGGAGAGGGAGGCTGTGCAAGTGAGGTCCCGCTCATTTCAGCTTCAGCTTTTAGTTTTTGACTTATTTTTTACTATTTATAAATTTCATCTTTTTCTGAACTTTTGGTTTTTTCTGAGCTTTTTTGTCAGTTCTTTTTTTCCCGTATTTGTTTACGTTGTCCGTAATGAGCAAACATATTTTTTTTCTATTTTTAAAATTTTTTAAATTTAATTACGCTAAATAAGTCACTTTCAGCTACAGTAAAATTTCAACTGCTACAGTTCAATTTCAGCCATAAACCACAGTTTTTCAGCCCAATCGAGCAGGGACAACCCTCAACTAGTTTTCTATGCGTTGATCAGCAATTAAGCTAGGAAATCAGATTTAGAGATGCTGATGCATAGTAGTAACAGTAGATCGTTAAATGTTGCAGATGTTATTTCAAATGAATTTTCGTTTGTTTGCAAGCAGCAAGTAGGGATCGATGTGGAAACAATTGATCGTATCTTGTTTAACTGCTATATTCCCAAGTTTATCTGGTGCTATTTCGGAGAAATTTGGGACTGGAATTCCTTTCCCCGTCGCGTCCAGCGGGCACAGCGTCTCCCTTGGTCCAGGTCAAGCAACGCAAGTCACGGACAGGGAGGAAGTTAATTGCTTGCAAAGAGTCAAGTCTTTCATTAATTAGGGACGACGACACGCAAGAAAGGCAGCAGGGGCTGTCCCGTTTTAGGGCCTGTTTGGAACAGAGGAATTTCACAGGAATTTTGCAGGAATTTTGCAGGAAACAGTTCAATTCCCGCAGGAATCGGGAAAAATTCCCGCATTCCAAACAGGGCCTTAGTCCGAGCGTGGGACACCAGAGGACTCTTTGGTCCGAGCGTCAGGATAGAGACAGTCAACCGTGCACGCAAGTCAACAGGAAAGAAAGCCGAAGGGCCCGCTCCTTTTACTTCGCGCAAGCTAGATTTTCAATATCATATCATAACTAGATTTCAAACCTATGACTTCGCCACTTTAAATGAAATAAAATAAATAAGATATCCATAAGCATTTGATTATATGGGAGCAATTTGTAATTGTCTGTTCTGCTTGAACTATATAGTATGGTGTGCATGTGCCGTAGCCTCTCTGATCAAAGGACTGAGGTAGCCACTAGCTAGCTGCTTTTGTGTGAATTTAAAATTATCATATATTATGTAGAAATTTGGACAGGCGGACGGTGACAGTCCATAGAACATGTTTGTTGTCAAATGTGCAGTTGTTCTGTAAGGCTATCAGAAATATGTACAGTCATCTTGTAAGGCTCTTGGTAGTTAAAATTTCCTGTGGATCAATCGGTTAATATACATAACTCAATTCAGAGTCATAAACTGACGCAAGTTAAAAAATTTTATTAGAGAAATGCTGGCTGTACTCCAGTGGATTTACGACGCTGTTTACCCAAGTCTATAGTTCTGTGCAGTTACTGTTTATTTATTCCAGCATTCTGCTGCTAAAATTTATCCCTGCCCTGACTTATTTGGTGTATTATGCTGTTTTGCATTACAGTCTGCAGATCCAAACCCCTCACCATCTCGTGGAGGTAATTGGTGCGTGCGAGACTAACCTGCAGAACAACATCAACTTATTAATCCAGTCTATTTGGAAATGAAAGAGAAACTACGAGGCTCTCTTCGTTTCTTACTTTTCACTGTTGTTGCTCTGCTCATCATGTTGGTGGTGGCCATAGATTCTGAGATCGGTCGATGGGTAACAAGTTTAAGAGTTCACCATGGAGAGCGATCTTGTGTCATGTTAATTTCGGTTCCTGCGCAAGAAAAAGGGGAAAGCAGCTATTGCCTCAAGGCATACAAATTAATGTGGGGATTAGTACTGAATAAGGCTTGCCTGCCTCATCCAGCGGACAAGAAAGAAACTGCGGCCAACAGCATACAAATTCCTCGCGAAATACTTCATCTGCGATTAGGATATTATTTGTGCCGAACAAGCATAAATAAATCTGTTTGGGCTTAGCTTAATGCTAGTTATATATCTCAGGATGGCCAGCTGATAGGGGTGCGTAGGCTTCTTTTCTACAGGATTTACTATTGTTTTACATACAAAACGCAGTACTTCTCAAGCTTAGCTAGTGTTTCCTGAACATGGCTTCCGTGCTATTAGTTATGACTAGCCATCAACCCGTGCAGTGCATGGGCTATCATATTTGTTATTCTGTATGAATTTAAAATCATTATATATTATATAGAAATTTGGACATGCCCTGTTTTGGACAGTGACAGTCCCTGGAACATGTGTTTGTTGTCGAATGTACGATTGTTCTCTAAGACCATCAGAAATATGCACAGTCATCCTATAAGGCTCTTGATGGTTAAAAATTTTCAGTCAATCAATCGGTTAATATGCATAACTTAATTCAGAGTCATAAACTGACGCAAGTTAAATTTTTTGATTGGAGAAATGCTGGCTGTACTCGAGTGGATTTAAGATGCAGTTACTGCTTATTTATTCCGGTATTCTGATGCTAAAATTTATCCCCGTATCACCGGAGGCCGGTGCCGGCGAGACTGATCTGCAGAACAACGTCAACAACGCCTGTGGCCACGACTGTGACTGCGACTTCAAGGGCACCGGCGTGGTCACCTCCAACCACCCAAGTAAGTTCATAACAATTGTATATTTTGTTCAATTATAACCTTTGGGTCGATTGGTATTATAATCCCAATTTGAATCATATATCGACCATCATCACATTCACATATTCATTAGCATAAGCTGTACCTGCTGCAAGTTGACTAGCTAGCTGCGTCTGCGTGCCATTTTTTTCTTTGTTTTTTATGAGAGTAGTTTTTTTTAGCTCTTTATGAGAGTAGTTGGAATCATTTAGAGCGCATGTTTATGTGCGACTCTGCATGTGCTTGCTTGTGTTAGTAGTTGACGATGCTTTGAGTCATTAGAGCGCAAGAATTTCACAACAATTTTAGAAAAAAAATAGTGTATTTTTCACGGGTTTTCTACTATATTCTCACTATTTTGAAGCACATTATACAGCGGCAGCACCTACCCGCTCATTTGGTCTTAAGCTTCTGTCTTCCGGCTTATTTTCCACTGTTTCTAAATTTCATCTTTTTCGGACTTTTCGGTTCTTTTTGAGCTTTTTTTGCTAGTTCTTTTTTCCGTGTTTGTTTGCATTATACGTGATGGGCTAACCCTTTTTTCTATTTTTAATTTTTTTTAAAATTTAATTATACCAAATAAGCCATGATCAACTACAATATAATTTCAACTAATTACAGTGAAAATTCAGCCATAAATCACTAAAATTCAGCCCGACTAAGCACCACCTTAAGAGATTGAATATTTTTGTTAGACGTGTTTGCTAGTGGATTCATTGAACAATATAATGCATGCACACGTACAGATGGGCATTTTTACCATGAACAATAATTGGTACGACTTTAATTTGCATCACAAAATTTGAAGTGTTCATGTACACTATAAAAGTCCCAAATTACTGTATACTAGTAAGGTGCCCATACGGACGAAGACGTCAGCGGGCGCGAACGGAGACCCCCCCCCCCCGGACGCGCGTACCGTCTTGCTCGAGTGCATCCACATCACGCCCTCTTTGCTCAAACAGTTAAGAGCAAGACGGAAGAGACCCATCCATCCCTCCAACCCCAATTCTCTGTCTTCGTTCGTGATCATCTTAGGCCAGTCTCAGTGGAAGTTTTATCTGCATTTAATAGGCTACCACATAGGTATTTTTGATGATATGGCAACATTTTTAAGAAAAGAGAGAAGAAGTGAGTTTCATCTAGATGAAACTCTCTTGGCACGATTACCAACTCTATATGAGTCATGAAATTAAATGTCTATGAAATAATAGAATGAAACTATGCATTGAGGATGGATGTTTCATCCATGTTTCATTTCATTTTACATGATATGGCAGTTTTGAAAACAACGTCATGAAACACTCCACTGAGAATGACCTAAGCGAAAGGGTAGGAGGTACGTGGCTTCCTAGGCCAGCAAGGTCTCCGGTGCTTATTCTCGATCCTAGTGTTAATTAGCCAGTGCCATGTAGGTGCATGGGAAGTTCATGTGCGACTGAGTCATTTGGAGCGCAAGAATTTCACAATACTTTTAGAAAAAAATAATGCATTTTCACAGGTTTTCTACTATATTCTCACCATTTTGAAGCGCATTATATAGCGGCAGCACCTATATGTGCACCACTGGTTCTTCACCTCTGAGTTAGAGCAAGACGGAAGACACCCATCCATCCCTCCAACCCAAGGTACGCTGTTTCTGATCCCCCGAGCTTCTCATGGTTGTCTCACCGGCTTTGCAGTAAAATTCTGCACTCGCAGCTCTGTTTTGTTGTTAGCAATTAATGCTAGTCTTTTCTTCTGAATAATAAAGAGGCTAGCTTCTTGTAAATTGATTACTAGTATTCTTCTTTCCTTGGTGATATGTCATTCGATTTCTAGCATCCGTAATATCTTTAGCCAGAACTAATGACAAAGATGACGTTTGATTTAACTTTGTTACAGCAACAAGGAGCAAACCTGAAGTAATGGCGGTGGTGCTGGATGCTTTTGCATCCTACCTCCAAAACATGCTCGCCGAGATGGCGAGAGAAGAGGTGGCTATGCTGCTCGGTGTCTCCGGCGAGATCAACAGGATGGGTGTCAAGCTTGGGGACCTCAAGAACTTTCTCGCCGATGCAGAGAGGAGACGCATCACCGACCAGAGCGTGCAGGGGTGGGTGAGGGAGCTCAAGGGTGCCATGTACGACGCCACCGACATCCTCGATCTCTGTCAGCTCAAGGCCATGGATCAGCGAGGCGCATCCGTAGACTTGGGGTGCTGCAACCCCTTGCTCTTCTGCCTACGGAATCCCCTCTTCGCTCACGACATCGGCAGTCGCATCAAGGCGCTCAACCAGAGGCTTGGCCGCATCAAGGAGCGGAGTGCCGCCTTCAGCTTCGCCAACCTCGGCACCTACGAAGAGCGTAGCAGTAGGGTGCATGCCAGCCGCGAGACGACGGGGGAGCCTGTCCGGTCAGGCGTTGTTGGGGAGAAGATTGGAGAGGACACGAGGGAGCTAGTGGAGATGCTAGCAGAAAAGGAGTGCAACAGCAACATCATGGTGGTCGCCATCGTGGGCATCGGTGGGATCGACAAGACCACCCTCGCCCGAGAAGTCTTCAACAACGACACCATAAAGGATAAGTTCGACAAGAGAATATGGCTGAGCGTCAACCAGGATTTCGACAAGGCTGAGCTGCTTAGGACGGCCATCACCCTTGCCGGTGGAGACCACCGTGGAGAGAAAGCAATGGCCGTGCTTCGGCCAGCCCTTACTGCTGCCTTGACAGGGAATAAACTCTTGCTGGTGATGGATGATGTGTGGAGCCATGGAGCATGGGAGGATGTGCTTGAAACGCCCTTGGTCAACGCTGTTGCTCCAGGCAGCCGAGTCCTCACTACCACGAGAGACGAAAGAGTCGCCCGAGGGATGAAAGCCATGCACCCCTACCACCATGTCGACAAGCTAGGCTCCGAAGATGCCTGGTCCTTGCTCAAGAAGCAGGTCAGTAACATCTGAATCAAGCTAATGGTCTATTTTATTTATTTCTTAACAGCACTAGCTAGTTACCTCACGCATCACCTATAACTCCTCCAGCTGTGCAATATAATCACTTTCTCTATTTACGAAGGGAGTACTGTCAAACATTATTAACTTCGGCAATAAATATCCTTTTGAATATTTAAATTGAACACATAAATATGATGATAGAAACGAGTAGAGTTGCATTTTGAGGACCATGTCGATTTCCAAAAAGACTTTCTTTTTTAACTAGAGAGAGTATTTTTTAGGGTACATGTACTATTACTCACTCTATCTAAAAGTGTAGTGTGTATTTTTTTAATAGTCTTGCCTATAAATGTAGGTTATATTTCATTTTTCAATGTAAAATATGTGTGTTATTTCCTCCATACCCTAATAAATATATAACTTTACTTTGTATTCCCCATTTTCATGTATTCAATATAGTGCTTAGAGATAATAATTAGATAGTTTAACCATTTTCAATGTGTTCTTGGTCTATGTGCAACATAAAATACATCCAATTCTACTATTCACTTTTGACATTCAATTTAGGTAGTACATACGTACACCGACTGGCCTTTTATTAGTTTCTTAATTTCCTCGTTGAGCTAATTAGCAAATAAAAAAGAATTGGCACTAACCACGTATTAACTCTATTGGTTTAAATTGTTTGAGTCCTGTTGTTTAGTTGGCTCATACAGACTTATCTTGTTCACCGTCCGTGCCACCGTCCGTTCTAATTGCAACGTTACGCACACTCCATTCATATGGGTGCGAGTGCTATGCTTCTTAATTTCACTGTGCCAAGCTAAAGAGAAAAAGGAGAGATCGATGGTTCGATCCATCAAGATGTCTGCATGTTCGCAGCTTTAAATAATTAACATGCAGACATCTTATAATTAACATACAATTATACAATTCATTTTTGACATTCAATTTAGGTGGTATGTACGTACACCGACTGGCCTTTTATTGCTTTCTTAATTTCCATGACGAGCTAATTAGCAAATAAAAAAGAACTGGTATTAGTCACGTGTTAACTCTATTGGTTTAAATTGCTTGCAGGTAGTCTCAAGTGAGCATGATGAACCTGAGGTTGATATGCTGAAGGATATTGGATTGGAAATTATAGCCAAATGTGATGGCTTACCGCTTGCTGTCAAAGTAATGGGAGGGCTCTTGTGCAAGAGGGAGAAGCAGCGAGGTGATTGGAAGAAGGTTCGGAATGCTTCCATATGGTCAGTATCCGAGATGCCCCAAGAGCTTAACTACGCAATATATTTGAGCTACGAAGACTTGCCTCCTTATATGAAGCAATGCTTTCTACACTACTCCCTTCTCCCTAAAAATACAGAGTTCGTCGTTGATACAATTGTTGGCATGTGGATTAGCGAAGGATTTCTTCATGCAAACTCAGGTGAATTAGAAGAATTAGGAAGCGAGTGCTATAAGGAGTTAATATTGAGGAACCTTATAGAGCCAGATGCAAGCTACGCTGATAAATGGGTTTGCAACATGCATGATGTTGTTCGCTCATTTGCTCAGTATGTGGCCAGAGACGAAGCACTAGTAACTCACACTGGTGAAACTGATATTATCAGCAAACTTAGTTCACATAAATTTCTTCGGTTATCTCTAGAAAGCAAAGGATTGGAGTCAGATGAGTTAGAGTGGAGTTTTTTGCATGCACATAAATCACTGAGAACACTAATATCAATTGGCCAGTTGAAGATTAAGCCTGGTGATTCACTGATCACTTTTTCGAGACTACAGACTCTACATATACAATCTGCAAATGTTGCTCCATTGGTTGAATCTATATATAAACTCAAGCACCTAAGGTATATGTCCCTAAGATACACTGATATATCTAGACTACCAGAGAATATCAGTAAGATGAAATTCTTGCAGTACATTAGCCTTCGTGGTTGTGAAAGCTTGGTGAAACTTCCTGATGGCATTGTAAAGCTAGATCAGCTGAGGGCTCTTGACCTTAGCTACACAGGTATAAACAGTATACCTAGGAGATTCTATGGTCTAACAGATTTGAGGAAACTACGTGGGTTTCAAGCCCACATGGATGGTGATTGGTGTAGTTTGGAAGAGTTGGGGCCACTTTCCAAGCTCATGCATCTTAGATTAGATTGTCTGGAGAATGTATCTGTTGCCTCGTCTGCCGCAAAGGCCAGGCTTCGTGAAAAGGTGCATCTTACCGTTCTGGACTTACGCTGTACCAACAGATTGGGAGATGATGGGTTGGTCAAAGAGGAAGAAGGCGCCTCTAAGGAAGAGCAGCGACGAATTGAGGAGGTGTTTGATGAGCTCTGCCCTCCGCATTGCTTAGATTATCTTAACATCAAAGGATATTTTGGTCGGCGGCTCCCAATGTGGATGATGTCAACAGCAGCGGCGCCCCTCATGAGCTTGAGGATTCTAATGATGGGGGACCTGACCTACTGCACCCAACTCCCTGATGGCTTGTGCCAGCTCCCCTATTTGCAGCTCCTTCAGATCAGTCGTGCTCCAGCCATCGAGCGTGTTGGGTCTGAATTCCTGCAGCAGCTCTACCATCACCATAGTCACCACTCTTCATCCCAGGCGGCGGCTGCGTTTCCAAGATTGCATGAGATGAACTTAGTAGGAATGGTGGAATGGAAGGAGTGGGAGTGGGAGGAGCAGGTGCAAGCCATGCCTGTCTTGGAGAAGCTTGCGCTCTATCAGTGCAAGTTGAGGCGTGTTCCTCCTGGCCTTTTCTCCCATGCAAGGGCTTTGAAAATATTATCTATACAAAACATCCAACACCTCAACTCTCTGGAAAACTTTGCTTCTCTCGTTGAGCTTGAGGTGTACTGGAACCCCGATCTCGAGAGGATCACTAATCTCCCTAAATTGCAAAAGCTTGACATTAGCTGTTGCCCAAAGCTGAAGGCATTGGAGGGCATGTTTGCACTCCAGAGGCTCATGTTGGAGGACTATGACATGGAAACACTCCCGGGATACCTGCAAGATGTAAAACCAAGGCATTTGCTACTGCACTGCAGCCTAGCAATGCTCACTTCCATAGCCAAGGGAAAATCTAGCCCAGAGTGGGAAAGGTTGAGTCATATCCAGCATATCAAAGCCTATGAACATGATGGAGACAATCCGAGGAAATGGCATTTGCTATACACAAGAGTTCCATACAACTTGGAGACAGATATCGTTGTCAGCTCTTCCATATCTGCAGGTAAACTAATACAACTGCTGCATCTTATTATGTTCCGTTGCTCTGTTCATTAGGTAGATTTTTTGTTTCATCTTGTTCATTCCACCTTTCATCCTTATGGTAGAGTCCAAATATATTTGTAGTTTTTCTTCTTTTTCTTGAAAGAAACATTTCCAACATTTTTGTTTCGCTTGGCTGTGTTGTTCCAGGGGATGGAGAGGAATATGACATACGAGGAAGGGGGAGAACACGAATTGAGCTGTGACTTTGTCGTTCTTTTTTTTGCTTCAGTTCATGACTTCACCTGCCACCTCTTCAACTACCAGCACTTTGTACTGTGAGTGTTGCGCAGCATCAGTGCCATCCAACTCCAAGACTGATCCTAAGTAGTTGGACCGCTATACCCGTAAGTTCAACCGGTAGAGCAAAAACCTTATAAACGGTCTTAGGTCAACTTCCTCTAAAAAATAGCCTATTAGGTGGGAACACCCTCACTTTTATAAATCATGCTATGTCTTCTTCCACAACCGATGTAGTTTGGTTACTTCTGAGTTTGTTGCAGCATATCACAATTTCCTTCATTGTGATTTGTGATTTTGATCTATGATAAATGAAGGACAAAAAATGGTACTAATGTCGAAAAGATAGAAAGTAGATAACTGTTAGTTATGAGCTAAGGAATACCTTACTAGAGTGATGCCCCTAGATGAAATGCCATCCAAGATACTTAGTATGAAGTTGCATTGAGAGGTAGGTTCAATATTAGGCTTGTAATGAAGGTGCTTCAACTCATGTCTTCCCCTTTTCTATAGAAAATTGCTGGTTCATTCAGTGGCATGATTTGGACAAATCAGTAACCACTACTACAGAAAAGGACATCACAGACGGTTCAAAAACGTCATCACAGACGGTTTTCTGAACCGTCTGAATTTATGGGTCAGTGATAATCGAAGGTTATCACAGACGGTTCGACAAAACCGTCTGTGATATATCAATATCACAAACGATTTTTAGTTAAAAACCATCTGTGATATTGATATATCACAGACGGTTTTTAACTAAAAACCGTCTATGATATATCAATACATACAGTTCGCATCTCAATTCATTTGACAAACATAAAACATCCAATTCACATCACATCACATTTCATTCACAGACATAAGGCATCCATTTCGCAAATGAATTAATTGAAATGAAATAAAATATCTATTAACAAATTCACAATTACAGAGTTAAGAGCAATAAAAAATCATTCTGCGCAGTGGAACTCTCCCTCCGGTCTTATGACTTTAGTCCACAAAAACCAAATGAACTCTCCTCGAATTTTTGCAAAGTCCGGCTGTTCCAATGCAGATGTAGAGACGGGCACAACCTGTCGATAGGAATATCAATGCGCGTACATATAAAATCTGACATGTATGAAATAAAAGTGGAAAAATTGACAAACCTTAGTATTGGTGATCCTGGTGGAATCGAGGAGTAGTCTCATATGGTGGCACATGTAGTATCCGCACGTGTTGTCCGGCTCCTGCTGGTGGAACTGCAAAAAATAGAATGTGTTAAATCAAGAGGCATTACTACTAAGTGTTGTATATGATTAATTAATGTGTAGCTAGCGAATACCCGAAAATTGCGAGCATGTTTTAAGGGCTTGGCCCCTGTCGTCGAGCCACGTGTTTGTTGAACGTATGTGGCGAACGACCTTCGTTATTTGAAAAAGTTAGATTAGTCATTCGGAAGGAAAGAAAGAGTACAATGTACAATGTACTTACCTATCGAGTATTTGGGCGATAGCTGTATACTTGGATTTGTTCTTACTTAGAGAATCAAGGTATATAGCCTTGTTCCATTTTGGTATAATTACAATTAAAATCCAATGGAAGTGCTCATTGTATGGCATAAGAACAAATTCCTTATCCTGGTGAGCCAGCAGTGTTTCTGTAATATAGTTCTCGACGAAGGATGCATTCTCGTTGATGGTATCAATGGCGACCAAGCGTGGGTCCAGGAAACCAATTCGTGATTTCGATGTTGTAGCTTCGGTCAGTATGAATCTATATATAACACAGAAAAGCAACAAATTGTGACATATATCGGTATTACGTGAAGAGAGACTGTGATCGTACAGACTTACAGCGTCCAGCATCGAATGAGTGGGGCGTCGAGAGCGTTGAGCGTGAAAGGACCAAATATATCGTCAAAGGTCACCGCAAAGACACATTCCTGAAGTTCGTGCCCGAAATGTTCCTGCTTGAATTTGACAGTGATACCTGAGCGTCGTTCTATCTCTGGCCTATTGGACTCTACCATATACCAAGCGTGGAATCTTTGGCAACCAAGTCCTAGTCTTAAGAGGTGCTCTTCCGGGAATATCATCGGCTGGCCGAGCACAAATTTGCGGGCCAATGGCAGGTACGGGATATCGTCACCATCATTCGTCTTTGATTTGCCCTGGCCACTGCCTTGACTGTAGGTCGACTTTATGGTAGTCGACTGTAATGGTACATACGGTGCAAGTTGCTTAGGCGAGAATAGCACCCGTGAAGATAGCACCCGTTCAGGTAGCTCTGCTTCGCACTTGTCTTGTAGTGGAGATGGCACCAGTGCATGTTGCTCTGGTTCGCACTGCCCTTCTGGTCCTGCCACCGGTGAAGAAGCCTCCAGGGAGATGTCGCTTTTGGGCCACTGGATGAATGTTCCAATGGCCTGTCCTAGAGTCACGATCTCGTCGTTGGGGGGCTTCGGTAGCGGGACCATCTCAAAGTTGACATGCACACCATCCACATTAACTTTTGCGAAGCCTAGCGCTAAAGCTTGACCGTGCACCATGGCCCCGATACCAGACGAATATGCCTGGCCCCAAGCAGCGTACAAGGGAATGGAGCCATATCTCACTTGGATCCTGCACTTCGTAGGCTCCTACATAACGATACAAAATTAGCTACTCGAATAGGCCTATCAATGGAGCAAGCATTCGAGAGGTAATAATTATTACCAGGATGTCGTCCACAGGAAATCTGGCCTGGGTTTGCGTCGGATTGGACGCGCAGCTACTCGGATGGTTGTGCGGCTAGCTAGCACAGGAGCGGCGATAGTGGCCTGCTGACTTTCTGTTTATTTCCGCACCTCATCTCTGATTACACCAGCCAGCTCACCCATTAGCTCCTCTCTAAGAGATTCCTTAATCTCTTCTCGTAGCTGTGTGTCACGCTCGGCTTTGTTTCTCTTCCTACGCCGATACATTCCGGAGTCATCTTTGACAGCAAAATGTACTTTCGCTTCATACACAACCAAGGAGGAAGGTTATAGATGCAGAGAGTCACGGGCCATGTGCTATGTCGGCTACTCATGCTACTGAAAGGATTCATTCCATCTGTACTCAGTCCAAACCTTATATTCCTTGGTTCTGCACCGAACTCTGCAAAACTCCTATCGATGTTTCTCCACTGTGCGGAATCAGCAAGGTGTCTTAGCATTCCATCCTTCTTGCGCTCCTTCGAGTGCCAACGCAGCAGTTTTGCCTCCTTTGGATTTGCAAAAAACCTTTTCAAACGGGGAATTATAGGAAAATACCATGCCACCTTAGCAGGAGGTCCTTTCTTCGCCTCTGTTCCCTCGCCATCATCTGATTGATTGTTACGTTTGTATCGGGATGCGTTGCACACCGGACATACATGCATGTTTGCATACTATTTACGGTAGAGGATACAGTCGTTCGGGCATGTATGTATTATTTCTACTTCCATTCCCAACGGACAAAGAACCTTCTTGGCTTTATACGTGGTTTTAGGCAACTCATTTCCCTCCGGAAGCATGTCCGCTAAAAGACCTAGCAGCGCCGTGAAACTCTTGTCGGACTAACCGTTGCTTGCCTTCAATTTCAACAGTTCAAGCACGGCCGACAACCTCGTGTATTTGCAGCCCGTGCACAAAGGTTTCTCCGAGTCCTCCATCAAGCCGCGGAATTTAACATACTCTCTCTCATCATAGTTCTCTTCTACATCGCGAAGCATCTGATCTAGATTATCATCGTGCAACCTATCCGAATCCGAACCACAATCGACATCAGTCGGCGGCATGTCATTCACCTCACCGGCGATGTCATCCGGCGGCATATCATTAACTTCACCGGCGATGTCATCCGGCGGCATATGATCATTCACTTCGCCATGACTGGTCCAACACGTATAATCCTTTTTGAAACCCCTCCGAATCAAGTGCGCTTCAATTTGCCCTCGGTTCTTAAACATCTTCAAATTCTCGCAGTCAGTGCATGGACAGCACATATATTCCACCCCCTTATTCAACATATCCTCCTCGGCGGCTCTTATAAAAGCAGACACGCCATTAATGTACTCTTCACTCACACGGCTCGCGGCATACATCCAGCTTCGGTCCTACGTTACGTACATATATAACAACTTAGTATTAAAATCTAGATTAACTAATTATAACTACATATATATATACCGACCACATTTATTATATTGAGACTTAATTTGCTAGCTCAATTCATATTATAAACACAACAGCTATTATATAACCAACAATATTGCAAATTAACCATCTTCAATAACACTCATGAATTACTTACACCTAAATTGTAATGCAATTAAAGAAAAAAATAAATTTCATTACTAACCATATCTAGAGCAACCAGGAAAGTCCGAATTTTCAAAGCTCAATCTCTGCCTCTTCCCACCAAATTAACCGGCCTGAAATCGCCTAGCTTCCTCCCGAGTGAAAAAGTGCGCAGCAGTGGCTAGATCTGGATCGAAATGAAGACAGATGCGGTCTGAGCAGCGCAATAAATGCCTTAGAGGCATTATCACAGATGGTTTTTAATTAAAAACCGTCTGTGATAACCAGCTTATCACATACGGTTTTTTATTAAAAACCGTCTGTGATAATCTGGGACTATCACAGACGGTTCTTAATATAGATCGACCGTCTGTGATAATCCTTTTTCCCACCACAAATACTACAGACGGCCTCCAAATTACAACCGTCTGTAATAGTGTTCATCAGAGACGGTTTCGCAAAACCGTCTGTGATGAGGCGTCTACTATGAAGTTTTCTGTAGTAGTGAACTATATTGTACATGTCCAAAAAAAGACTAAATACGTTTTCACCAGATGCATGATCATATATATGATATCTCATGTATGCAGGCGGAAGCTAGCCGACACTGCTTCATTCAGTGTATGGAGCAACAAAAAGTCTCACAATTTGATTTTGGTCACTTTTTTTTATCATGGGTGATAACTGAGAAGCCTTTTCTGTTAAGAAAACGATCATCGAAATTATTTGTGATTGTGCGTTGTGAACATGCATAGCAACTATTTGTGATGTATTGCACCACGACAGTTGATGCAATTTTACCGCTTGCTTCTTTCACCAAAGAAAACATTAGATGACTGTCTAATAAGTTGCGACGGATCAATTAATTTGATACCTGCAGTCAAGACTCTCTAATAAGTTGCGACAGATCAATTAATTTGATACCTGCAGTCAAGACTTACAAGTTGCCAACTATCTGAATAATAAGCCTCACTTCAATATATGGTTTACTAACATCAAAATGGTTAAAAAGTCAAAACTATGGTTAATGATTACGTATTCTACCTAGACAAATCTGCGAAAGCCTTGTGATGGTAATATCGCGACGGTACAGACAAGGGCTCCTCAGGTACCCAAGCATTATGCATTGCCACTGTGCTTAATTCATGTCTTGACTACACTGGACGCAGAACGATTAGGTATTCTATGGCGCATGGCCAGTGCAATATCTTGTTCCTACAAAAAAGTTCACTTGGTGGCTTACAAGCTATCTCGAAGCTTTCCATCACAAAATGGGGCCATCCATACATGAACGGCCGATCAGATTCAGGAAATTTTCTTGGCGATATCCTTGATGACCTCATCCATGTCGAGCTTCTTCATTGCTGTGAAGGGGCGTGGCATGTTCTGCATGTCAATTGTGTGTTACTTAAATCATGGCGCATCCTAATTAATGTACTCAAAACTAAATGCAATGGCATCGCAAAGAAACAGTGTAAACAAACAGACATAGAGAGACCTCATTCAGTAGTATTTGTGCAGTGAGTTGATTTTTGGACTGAAGTGTAATATAATTGATTTAATAGGTTGGCTAGTACCAAACATCAAACAGGATTGCAAAGAGTCATCAAAGCCGAGTTTTTCGGTTATAGCTAGTTTTCAAAGGAAAAGAATGTTATAGCTAACTGAGTTGTAGTATATGATTCAGAAATCCAGAGATATATAACAAGATTACCAGAAGTGATATGAACACTTAATATCAGTTAAAATAAAATAATGCCACTCAAGAAAGGCAAGAGAACAAAGAAGCCTTTTAAGGATTGATAATCACAGAAAAGCTCATGGCTTATGGCTGAAAACACAGTAGTGGGTGAAAAACATCAGAGTTGTGAGAGGCTTATTTAGCATAATTAAATTTAAAAAATTTAAAAATAAAAAAATATGTTAGCCCATTACGTATAATACAAACAAATACGGGAAAAAAAGAACCGGCAAAAAAGCTCAACAAAAAACCAAAAGTTCCGAAAAAAACGAAACTTATGAATAGTGAAAAATAAGCCAGAAGCCGAAGCCGAGTTGATCAGGGCGACGTAGTAACACAGTGGAGATACCTTTTTCAGGGTTGATCATCACAGAAACCCAGAAACAGCACTTTCAAGATCCTCCACCTTCAAAGCTCTTGTCTTAAACTGTCTGCATTGCGTGCTGGAGAATTGGACACAGAAGCAAGTGATAAGAGGGAACTACAAGCAGAATTGCAACAAGAATTCTTCAATACAATACAATACAAGGACTGATAAGAAATATTAAGATTACAGAAGTCTAGACAACACCTGCAGAACATTCAACTAGGTGAGGAGATTAGTGAATATTCTTTCCAATGTGCAATGTCAAAATGAGTTTGTTGATAACAGAGTTATTTTCTTAACAGGAATGATAACGGATTTATTACAAAACATAATCAATCTTCACTGTTTTCTGTAAAACGAAAAAACAGCTGCACGATTGACAATCCAAATAGTTCTTTGTTCTGGCATGTGAGTTTAAGAATGTTTAATTTCACAGCGATTTGCTGCAGCCTTGCTATTGGGCTCAATGTTAATGCAATCCTCTATTTTCAGCACCTTGCTATTGGGTTCAATGCTAATGCAATCCTCTTTTTTTCCCCAACGCATTGACCGGACAAAAGGTAAAGACGGTAACTGCCAGAGTGAAACTACATAATTTACAGATGGGCTGGTCGAAGTTTGGACACTCGTATTTTTCTTTATAAGAGTAACTTCATATACTCCAACCTGTGACTCCTATTAGACTTCTTCAGACTTCATATATTTCCTGCTTCTTCCTCTTCCTATTTCCATTTTCCTTTTTGCCACACTTAACTGCAGATTAAAAAGGTAATTAAATTCAATATAGATAGAATAGTTTCCTCTCGTTGCTCACAGAAGCAATGAGCAAACCTAAAAAGGAAAGAAGAGATTTGCTAAACATCGCAGTTACCCCAAAGTTGCCGCATTTTTATCCCATCTAAGACCCCAAAATAACATAAGAAATCTACCTTTTTATCCATCCATTAATCCCCCCCCCCCAAAAAATCCCAACCGTAAACTCGGAATAACCTTAAAATCGTCCAAAATCCCCAAAAGGAAAGAAAAACCTCACCCGCACACACGCACTCACCAAGCCTCGACGACGACGCGCTTCCCGTCGCTGGCCACAGCACCGTCATCCTCCTCCACCTCTGCTGCCTTCTTGGCCCTCTTCCTCCCCTTCTGCTCGGCCACCGACGCCACCGCCTCCTTCTTGGCCGTCTTCGACGGAGCTCCGGCGGCCCGCTTGCTGGCTGCCATGCTCTGCATCTTCCTCGGTGACCCGGCCGGGGCCGCAGTCGCCGCCGGAGACTAGCGCTTGGGAGGCAACGATGGGTGGGTTCGCCGCGCGGCGCCGCTCCTTCGACTCGTTTGGGTTTAAGCGAAAAGAGAAGGATCTTGGGACTGGGGCCTTTCCACCCAACAGGCCATAAAGACTGGCGTGCTGCTTCCTGGGTTTCTTTTCTTTTTCTTGGCCCGCATGACATCTGTGCAGTCTCTGGTTCCCGACTTCCTGCTAATTTGCTAAACAACAAAGATGACTAAGGCCTGTTCTTTTTGGCCGACAGATATACTAAAGTAAAACTTATGATTTTTAGCTGTGACTTTAAACTATTTGTATAAAAGATTATAAAGTAACAGAAATTTACGTACGATTTTCACCAATATAAATGAAGTCGGTACAGTATGTAGTACAATTAACTAGTAGATCCTATCTTAAAAGATACATTAACATATACAATTATACATTAATATATTGAGTTAGAGAAGGAATTTTAACCTATATGAAGAATTCGTAAATGGTTTTCATGAATATTTAGATGAAATAAACTAGTTATTTTTTTGGTTTATTTTGTACGTACAATTTAAAGTGTTTTCATATTTCGAGAAATATTTGTGACCATATTCGATTTGATTCTTATTTGCTCTATATTTGTATTCAATATTATTCGTATTTATATTTATATATGAGATATCTATATTGATATATATATCTAAGGTAAAATATAAAATTAAATATAACAGAATCATTATTTATCTTTATCCTATATGTTTTTTCTCCTCATGTACATGGTATGGGTCGGTCAACCACATGGGTCTTACGTCTTTTTTTTAACTTTCCAGTTAATTTTTTTCCTTTAGTTTTTTCAATAATTATTATTTATTAGACTGATTAACTGCAGATAAAAATCATAAGTTACAACCTAAAACAATAGATTTTTAATTACTATTACTAATTCACTGTTGCTCTTCGACGATTTATGGATTGACTATATTAGCGCAAATTAAAATTTTCATTGTTTAAATTAGAAAACCATATAAATAAAAAATTATAAATTATTACCCTAGACATACAGTATAACAGAAAAAGAATTGAAAAGGCCGATTTAGCGCACGTAGTGGTCGATGTCCAACGTCTTCAAAAAATCGTCATTCTCATTGCATTCAAGTCCAGTTCACACACCTCCATCCTAATTCCTATCGTCATCCTTGAGCCAAGCAAAGCTAGCATCTCCATTCTCTGTCCGAAGCCGACTAGTTAAGGTTCTGATCAACTCGACTTCGGCTTCTGGCTTCTGGCTTATTTTTCATTATTCATAAGTTTCGTCTTTTTCTGAACTTTTGGTTTTTTGTTGAGTTTTTTTGCCGGTTCTTTTTTTCCCGTATTTGTTTGTATTATACGCAATGGGCTAACATATTTTTTATATTTTTAATTTTTTTTAAATTTAATTATGCTAAATAAGCCTCTATCACTCTGATGCTTTTTTCACCAAACTCAAGTGTTTTCAGCCATAAGCCATGAGCTTTTCAGCCGAACCAGAAATATACCTGTATTTTAAATTTTTACATTTTAAATTTATACCTGTATTTTCAGCCATAAGCCATGAGCTTTTCAGCCGAACCAGAAATATACGCACGTACACAAGAGAAATCGGGGGCTTGACATGTACACAAGAGACGAATTTTTTTAAAAAATAATCTTTTTTATTCAAAAAAATCCAAAACTATACCTGTATTTTAAATTTTTACAAAAATAATCTCCAGCCACCTAACCGTTGGGCGACTGAACCCTCTCGCTGAAGGGCCAAGCGACAAGCAGGGCAGTCGCCTAACTGTTGGATGATAGGCGCTGTGCCCAACCGTTCGGCGACAGCACCTCTTCGACCACATTGTTCATTTCGACTATTCACAAATCTTCGACCACGTTGTTCACTTCGATCACTTACTAGTCTTCGACTACGATGTTTAGACTACAATATTTCAATCACGCTATTCTCTTCGACTACTCACTAATCTTCAACCACGTTTGTGTCAATCATGTTGCTTCGATTACGTTGGTCGACAACGTTGTGTCGACCACATACGTGTGGACGACTGCATACTTGTCGCTCAGCGGTAGAGTTACCGCTTGTCTGTCGCTCGGGCGTTGAGTGATAGGGTTCAATCGCTTAACAATTAGACAACTAGAGACTATTTCTATAAAAAAATTAAAACACAGATATATTTAAATATTTTTAAATAAAAATAGATTATTTTTAAAAAAAAACTCCACGAGAGACCCAACAACCCTCGAGACACCTATCAGTCACTCCTACAAATCTGTAGGTAAATCAACACAACCGTTTCATCTATCAAGTTCGGTTACTCTGTCCTTTTATCAAGTTCCTCTGATTGATTCCATATATCATGTGTATATGGAGTGTAAATTTGTTTCCTACTTTTTTGTTTCGTTGCGACGGAAAACTTTTCGCTCTAGTGTTAGTGTTCGTACAAACGAATCGAATATCGATAAATCAATAAATCACTTTAAAAATATTATTATAATAAACTGCCATAATCTACGAGCCATAAATAACCCGTCCAAGGGCGGCCGGCCAACGTGAAAAGCTGGATAGGCGTACATGGCATGGCATGTGGTGTCAAATCAACATTGCCCTTGCCTTCGAGCATTGTACATTTGTGCTGTGGCTCCCAATCGAACAGAGCTCCATTAATACTCGACCAATAGGGTCTTAGGTCTGTTTTTTTTTTTTGCTTTTCAGTTAATTTTATTACTTTAGTTTCTTTTAATAATTATTATTTATTATTATAACTAAAAATCATAAATCATAGTTTAAAATAACAGATTCTTAATCAGTACTATTACTGATTCACTGCTGCTCTCCAACGTTGGTTCACGGAGTAGCTATATTAGTATAAATTAAAATTTTCACTATTTAAATTAAAAATCTATGCAAATAGAAAAATATAGATTATTATTACTAGACACAGCACAACGGACAATTAAAATAGACCGATTTAGTGCACGCAGTGGTCGATGTCCAACGTCTTTAAAAAATCGCCATCCTCATCTCATTCAAGTCCGGTTCACACACCTCCATCGCATCGTCATCCTTGAGCCAAGCAAAGCTAGCATCTCCATTCTCTGTCCAAAGCAAAGTTAAGAGAGAGCTGTGATGCGATGCACGCACGTACGAGTATGTTTTCCTTCTGTAGCCCGGGAGGGTGCTTAAGCTCAACTATTTTCCGGCTTTGATCTGGCTAGCTAGCTTGCTTCATCTACTACGCGCGTGCGACACGAGAGGTTCCATGGCGGTGGTCCTGGATGCCTTCGCATCCTACCTTCAAAACATGCTCACCGGGATGGCGAGAGAAGAGGTTGGCATGCTGCTCGGTGTCTCCGGCGAGATCGACAACCTGGGCGTCAAGCTTGGGGACCTCAAGAACTTCCTTGCCGACGCAGAGTGGAGGCGCATCACCGACCAGAGCGTGCGGCGTTGGGTGAGGGAGCTCAAGGACGCCATGTACGACGCCACTGACATCCTCGATCTCTGCCAGCTCAGGGCCATGGAGCGTGATCCATCCGCCGCAGCGGACATAGGGTGCTGCAACCCCTTGCTCTTCTGCCTACGGAATCCCCTCTTCGCCCATGACATCCGCAGCCGCATCAAGGCGCTCAACCAGACGCTGGATGGCATCAAGGAGCGGAGCGCTGCCTTCAGCTTTGTCAACCTCGGTTCCTACCAGGACCGTAGCAGCAAGGCGCGTGCCTCTCGTCCTGCCAGCCGCGAGTCGTCGGGGGAGCTCGACCGCTCGGGTGTGGTCGGGGAGAAGATCGAAGAGGACACGAGAAAGCTGGTGGAGATGCTGACGACGGCAGTAATCGAGGAGGAAACCGGTTGCGAAGATATTAGTAGAGTTATGGTCTTGGCAGTCGTGGGCATCGGCGGGATCGGCAAGACCACCCTTGCCCAGACGATCTTCAATGACAACACCATCCAACGTGCGTTCGACAGCAAGATATGGCTGAGCGTCAACAAGGAATACAGTGAGGCTAAGCTACTGAGGAGAGCCATCACCGAAGCCGGAGGAGACCACCGTCTTGCCGGAGATGCAAAGGCCATGCTTCAGCGAACCCTTACTGCTGCCTTGGCAGGGAAGAAGCTGTTGCTGGTGATGGATGATGTTTGGAGTCACAGAGCATGGGAGGGTGTGCTCAAAACCCCTTGGTGAATGCCGCTTCTCGTGGCAGCCGAGTCCTTGTCACCACAAGAGACGAAAGAGTCGCACGAGCGATGCAAGCTGTGCGGCCCTACCACCGCGTCGACACATTAGGGCCTGAAGATGCCTGGTTGTTGCTCAAGAAGCAGGTACGTACGCAATGAACTCACAACCTCTAAATCATGCTAATAGTCTATTTATTTAATGTCGTGTTAATGCTTTACAACAACAAAAGTGCATTGCACGAATCCTAATGACGTATTGTTAGTAGCAAAGTAGTGAATGGTTGAAAACTACTTAGACCCTTAAGTGATCTTGTGTTCGATAAAATTAATGCTGTTTTGCTCTTTAGGAGATCATAGAAACGCTACTAGGCTGCTCTTCTACAAACACCGGCCAATGATAGACAATAATAGATTGACTGAAACTGTATATGCACTTGTGATTGGCCATGCGATGACACCGACCAATACAGACTATTCTTCTACACCATTCGTTCTATTCTTTTCCCTTTTTTCAGAGGTACCATCCGTTCTAGTTAACTAGCAGGATCTCACACGCGGTTACACACCTAGATATTGGAACACATTATATTATTTATATAACTCTAATGCTTTTAAAAATATACTTATTTCTTATACAATGTAATAGATGTAATATATACATATGATTAATCTGCACTGTTATAATCTGACTCCACTGAAATAATTAAGTGCTTTATATATCTTCTCTCTATTTGGATTTGTGACATAATTTCTAGGATTTTATTCTGATTTAAAGAATATTGTAGGATTTTATAAATATCTGAAGCGAAAGAGGTACTTTGAATATCACTAATTGCCCCGTTACCTGCTGTTTGAGTGGCCAGTCCATTGATTTATGCTGCGAGCGAGTAGCTAGATCTACTCAACAATATATATATTATGCTTCTTAATTTCACGGTGATAAGAAAAAAAAAAAGAGATGATCAAGTAGTACGCATGACAATTCAATCTAGTACAGTGACCGTTGCGGCGACTTTAATTTTACTAGTTTCTTTTCTTGAGGAATTTACGTGGCAAAAAAAGGCTCTAGCCACTACCAATATACTGTTCGTATTTAATTCTACCTGTTTAAACTGTGTGCAGGTAGTCTCAGGTGATATAGATGAAACTGAGATTGTTGAAGCGCTAAAGGATATTAGAATGGAAATTATAGCAAAATGTGGGGGTTTGCCGCTTGCTGTCAAAGTAATGGGAGGACTCTTGTGCCAGAGGGAGAAACAGCGAGGTGACTGGGAGAAGGTTCTGAATGATTCCACATGGTCAGTATCTGAAATGCCCCAAGAGCTAAACTATGCAGTATACTTAAGCTATGAAGATTTGCCTCCTTGTCTGAAGCAGTGCTTTCTGCACTTCTCGCTTCTCCCTAATAACATGTTGTTTGTTCATGATGATGTTATTGGCATGTGGATTAGCGAAGGATTTCTTCACGGAAACTCGGTTGAATTAGAAGAATTAGGAGAAGAGTACTACAAGCAGTTAATATTGAGGAACCTTATAGAGCCAGATAGGAAGTATGTTAATCAAAGGGTTTGCAACATGCATGATGTTGTTCGCTCATTTGCTCAGTTTGTGGCTAGAGATGAAGCACTAGTAGCTCACAATAGAGAAACTCTTGATATTATCAGTAAACGTAATTCACATAAGTTTCATCGATTGTCTACAGAAACCAAAGGATCAGAATCAGATGAATTTGAGTGGAGCTTTTTGCGTGCACAGAAATCACTGAGAATACTAATATCAATTGACCAGTTGAAGATTAAGCCTAGTGATTCGCTGATTACTTTTTCGAGACTACGGACTCTACATATACAATCTGCAAATGTTGCCGCATTGGTTGAATCTTTGTGCCAACTCAAGCACCTGAGGTATATGTCCCTAAGATACACCGATATATCTAGATTACCAAAGAACATCAGCAGGATGAAATTCTTGCAGTACATTAGCCTTCGTGGTTGTAAAAGTTTGGTGAAACTTCCTGATGGCATTGTAAAGCTAGGGCAGCTGAGATTTCTTAACCTTAGAGACACAAGTATAAACAGTATACCTAGGGGGTTATGTGGTCTAACAAATTTGAGGAAACTACATGGGTTTCAAGCCCACGTGGATGGTGATTGGTGTAGTTTGGAAGAGTTGGGGCCACTTTCCAAGCTCATGCATCTTAGATTAGATTGTCTTGAGAATGTATCTGCTGCCTCATCCGCCGCAAAGGCCAGGCTTTGTGAAAAGCTGCATCTTACCCGTCTGAACTTATGCTTCACCAACAGATGGGGAGATGATGGGCTAGTCAAAGAGGAAGAAGGCGTCCTTGAGGAAGAGCAGGGACGAATTGAGGAGGTGTTTGATGAGCTCTACCCTCCGCCCTGCTTAGATTATCTTAACATCGAAGGATATTTTGGCCGGCGGCTTCCAATGTGGATGATATCGTCGACAGCAGCCGTGTCCCTGCCCCTCAAGAGCTTGAAGATTCTAAGTATGAAGGACATAATCTGCTGCACCCAACTCCCTGATGGTTTATGCCAGCTCCCCTGTTTGACTATCTTTCAGATTAAAAACGCTCCAGCCATCGAGCATGTTGGGTCTGAATTCCTTAAGCAACTCTATCATCACCCTTCATCCCAAGCGACGGCTGTGTTTCCAAGATTGCGCAAGATGAAATTACTAGGAATGGTGGAATGGAAGGAGTGGGAGTGGGAGGAGCAAGTGCAAGCCATGCCTGTCTTGGAGGAGCTTTTTATCAATGGTTGCAAGTTGAGGCATGTTCCTCCTGGCCTTGCCTCCCATGCAAGGGCTTTGAAAAGGTTACACGTATGCAAAGTGCAACACCTCAACTCTCTGGAGAACTTTGCTTCTCTCATTGAGCTTAAGGTGCTTGAGAACCCCGACCTCGAGAGGATCACTAATCTCCCCAAATTACAAAAGCTTGTCACTGTCATCTGCCCAAAGATGAAGGTGTTGGAGGGTGTGCCTACACTCCATAGACTCGTGCTGGAGGACTACGACATGAAAACGCTCCCGGAATACATGCCAATGTAAACCCAAAGCATTTGCAGCTAGACTGCAGCCTAGAATTGCTCACCTCCATAGCCATAGGAAAATCTAGCCCAGAGTGGGGCAAGTTCAGTCATATCCAGCATGTCAAGGCCTATGCAGATGATGGAGATAATCAGGGGAAATGGTATGTGATGTATATAAAAAGAGATCCCTCCTACATCTTGGAGACAAATATCGTACTAATGTCTAAATGAAGTTTAGACAAATATCCCCCCTACATCTTGGAGACAAATATGTGATGTATTCCTCCCGGAATATATTAAAATCTACCAGCCCTTTGTACTGTTACTTTCAATTCTCGTAGCATATCACAGTTTCGTTCATTGTGATTTGTGAATTTATCTATGATAAATGAAGGACAAAAATGGTACTAATGTCTAAAAGATAGAAAGTTGATAACTGATAGTTTTGAACTAAGGAAAACCTTACGAAGAGTCATGCCCCTAGATGAAATGACATCCAAGATACTAGTATGAAGTTGCATTGAGAGGTAGGTTCAATATTCAGCTTGTAGTGAAGGTGCTTCAACTCATGTCTCTCCCTTTTCTATAGGAAATTGCTGGTTCATTCAGTGGCATGATTTGGACAAATCAGTAACTATACTATACATGCCCAAAAAAAACTTAATACGTTTTCACCAGATACATGGGCATACATTTCTCATGTATGCAGGTGGAAGCTAGCCGGCACTGCTTCATTCAGTGTATGGAGCACCAAAAAGTCTCACAAACCTTTTTTCAATCATGGGTGATAACTGATAAGCTTTTTCTGTCAAGGAAACGATCATCGAAATTATTTGTGATTGTGTATTGTGAACATGAATAGCAACTACTATGATGTATTGCACCACGACAGTTGATGCAATTTTACGGCTTGCTTCTTTCACCAAAGAAACACAGAGATGACTGTCTAAGTTGTGGCAGAATCCAGACTTCAATGTCTGGTTTGCTTGCAAAAAGACAACCTACAAAACTCCTTGACGAACATCACTCCAAGGAGAACAATTTTCAGAACCTGATATTCTTTAGACAGGTGATTCTCCAAGCGAGCTTAATTCAAGCATTGAGAGCAGCTAGCTCAATGGATCGTAGCGAGAGAGACGTTTTTGAGTATAAAACTTATCTCTCGCTACTAAAAAAATCATCTATTCAGTTGGTCTCTACAGGAAAACAGATTTTAGTGTAGTAGTAAAACAGAACCTAATCCATTATCTATATTCTTTTTAGCTTATGGCTTATGGTTTTCACCAAGTAAACAAACGGACAGTTTCTTCGTCACTATTTTGGAGTGGTTTATCAGGACACTCTTTTCAAAATGGTTTATCGATTTATCAATATTCAGTTCGTTTACACAAGTATTTGCACTAGGATTAAGAGCCACCGGCTGAAAACAACGTCCGAGAGATGAATGCCTTTTACTAGGCTCGTTCGGTTGGATAAAAAAACGGATTGCCTAGAACGGAGCTGAAAACAACGTTGGGTATTGTAACATGTTTAAGAAAACAATTAACTCCCCAGACGGAGCAGAACGGAACGGTTCGATTTTCGAATCCCATTTCATTTCCACTCTGATGATGTTCATTTTAATAATTTCATTTCCACAGAAAAGAACGCCCAAGGGTTTTGATGCATCTTTGTGGTGAAGGGTTATTTTGGATTGGATTTGGTTTTTTTGTTGCCCATATTGGGTTTTCGGTTTATGATTTTTAAGCTATTCATAAAAGAGGGTACAAAAACTTATGTGCCGTTTTGACTAATATAAATGAAGTCGCTATAGTATATATTATAATTAACCTGTAGACATTGTCTTGAAAAGATATTTCGGTTAAAAATTAGCAACTATAGAAAAACTATAAACAACTTTTAGAATCCGAAAAGAAGATACCCATTAGTCTTTGGTAGTTTCGCATGTCTACAGCTTTTGGGTCTCTTCCATTCTGCTTCATGGTCTCTCCCTATTTGAAGTCGGTATTCATTTTGCCATTCAGCAGTCTGTTCAACTCCACTGATTCAGTGATTTGGTTCTCTTTTATGTAGCTCAATGCTCATGTCTTGAATATTCTGGTGCGCTTGGCGGTACTTGTATTGTCAAATGTAGGCTGCAAAGAAAAGTTATTTTCTTTATTTTTGAAAAAAATGCCATTTTGTGGAGCCTGAAATGTGGCTGTTGTAGTACATGCCAAGAAACCACATCTGCACAGTGGGCACTCACAAACCAACTCTTTTAAACAGGGACATAACCCTATTTGGGCCTGTTCCTTGCGGCTTTTAGAAGCAAAGTTATAGTATCTAACTTTTAAACAAGTATTTTTTTAAGATGGGATCTACAAGTTAATTGTAATACATGCTAAAAACCCAACATCTGTACCAGCCAAAATCGCAAGTGAGTATCTCTTTGTAATCTCTCTCATGAACAACCTAAAATTCAAAAATTTCAGTCATAAGATATAAGCTTATGCTATAAGCCAAAAAAAAGAACAGGTTGTGGAGCTGGATGGCTGTCAGTGCATCGTTCCATTTCCATGTGCCCCCACTGTTCAGTTAATCCCTTCTTTTGCAAAGCAGCCTCCCTCATCCCTGAGATGCTTCATACGTTAAGGATTTGAACAGATATCCAATTGCTATTGTCGTAGGGAGTAGGTAGCATGTTAAGACGTCAAGAAAGGTGGGTCAACAAAGTTGAGGATACCAAATGAATTGAATTCGTGCTTAGTTTTTTTTTTGTTAGCACATAGAATTGCTTTATACTACTATGAAAGAACCTAAAGCTAAGATCTATGCTATAAACCAACCTTTCGGGAGCTTTTACTCTGTATCGCTTGAAAATTACACTGACACAAACTTTACCTATACTTCCATCCTAACATATGCTTTGCTGACTTAGTTCCTTTTACCAAAGTGAATAGCTGTTGGTTGGCATACCACAGAATGCAGCACTTTCTGGCGGACTTACTGTGTTCGAAGGCTAACACATGAGGCGTGAAAAGCAGAAATGGTAGGAAAGCATGTGGGTCTGTTTTTTACAGCTTCTAAAAACTATTTTTTCTGTTTTTCTATAGTAACTAGTTTTTAAATGAAGTATCTTTTCAAGGTATAGTCTACTAGTTAATTATAGTACATACTGTACCTACTTCATTTATATCGGTAAAAACTGCAGATGAGTTTCTGTTACTCTATAATCTCTCGTACGAACAGCCCAAAAGCCAAAAGCCGCAGCCAAAAGTCATAAGCTTTAGCCAAAAAGAACAGGCCCATGCTCATCACGGTATACATGTGAAAGTATTTAGCAATATGATGCTCAATTCCTGAGTGCATTCCAAATAATTTAAATGCTGTCATTTGTTTCCATGCCAGGTTGATGACGTCAAATGTGGCCTCCCCAGTCCCACCTATCCAAACAAGCCCTGCGTATTTTGCATAGGTAGAGGTTCGTAACATTATATTAAGGTGGACTTTTGATGGGACATTGTTGCTGTGTTAAAGATAATTAGAATGTTAGTTTAGGAGGAATGTAGTGGATGGATAGGTCAGTGAAATTGAATGTCTGTCATTTACCGCCTTGCCTTTCGTTTTTCATTCGCCAACCATATGTTCGATGTTGGCATGATGGCCGAATATGTGGTCATTTCGAACCCAAACGGGCCACGCTAGTTTTGTCCGGGTTGGCTCAACGGGAAATTTCTCTAGTCTCGGCATTATTGAGCTCAAGTGCTTTCTTTGTAGGCTGTTATGGGTGGAAAACTTTCTTAGGTGCCACCTCTCGTCGATCAAAAAGCATTGAAATAACTAAAATACCTTAATTATTATATCTAAGTATTATATTGAACTAGCAAGGTGGCCCATCCAATTACATGGGTATCATCTTTAAAATATATTTAAATGACTTGACTTGGCAATATATGTAATTATGTTTTTAAAAAATAGATTATTGCAGAACTTCATTTGTGTTATTTTAATATTATATATTATAAGATAAAAAATACTCATTGTATTTCCTAATACTTGTCACATGTAACCAAACCTTTCTTCTTCAGATGCTTTTTTAGAAAATTATTGCATAGTAAATAGTAAATATAGCATTACATAACGGTTTTCATTTAAACCATCATCGTTTCTTCATTATTGCAATGTTTGTCTATACTATGTGCTCATGACGCGCATCATATAGCTTACATCGGTATAGCCAAGTGAACACACATTAATTATCTCATTCTCAATCCCTCCATCCTGTGGAGGTCCACCAAACAAATGATCACAATATTTTTGTTTCTGTGATATTTTTTAGCAATTATTTTTTTCATAGCGATTGTAAACTGCCTATCATCATTTTTATTATATAATAGATTTCGATTCCTAATTCATATATATATACAAATCAAATTCATTATCTTATCTTTTTTTCTCAAATTACAATATTTTTGTAATTTTAATTATGAATAAAACCAAAATTTCCATTTTCACTTATTCTGGAATTAAAAAACAAACGCTAATTTTCTTTGACTTTTATTCAAAATTTGCATATTTTTGTATTGCACTTGTTATAGACTTTCTTTTTTTAGTTTTATGTTGGAATTAGTTTATAAGTCCGCTACTAATTTTTAATTTGAATTTAGGTTATTTCTTATAGTATTTAATATGGACTGTTTCTTTAATCTCAAATTTATTTTAATTTTAATTTGGGATTTTAGTTTCAGGTTAGATACAAATCCAACTACTAATTTTCATTTAATGTCTTTTTCAAATTTTAGCTATGTAGTGGTTTTTATTTGGAGTTCATATTAAAATCAAATTGTTACTTTCCTATTGTTTTTTGCTGTTATTTTTTATTTAATTTTAATTTTTAGTTTTAGATTAGAATTCGGAAACAAATTCAACTACTAATTTTTATCTAATTTTTACTCTGAATTTCTGTTATGTATGGGTTTTAATTTGAAGTTCGTGTGAAATAATTTTAGTAATAAATAGATAAATTCCCAATCTGTCACTATCTTTGCAATAGTACTATTGAAGTGTCACTACTACAGAAAACCATATTACAGATGGTTCAGAAACGTCATCACAGACAGTTTTCTGAACCGTCTGAATTTATGGGTCAATGATAATCGAAGGTTATCACAGACGGTTTTCGAACCGTCTGTGGTGTAAATATCACAGACTGTTTTTAACTAAAAATCGTCTGTGATATATAAATATCACAGATGGTTTTTAACTAAAAACTGTCTATGATTATTAACTAGCACAGACGGTTTTTAGTTTAAAACCATCTGTGATTACTAGCACAGACGGTTTTTTAACTAAGAACCGTCTGTTTATTCTCTTCTACCCCTAAATCTATTTCTGTTTATTGGTTAGCCTCAGGAAATGCTAGCCGTGCCCTCTGAAACAAGCAAATCAACATGTACATATATACATCCAATTCACATCTCAATTCATTTCACAAACATAAATCATCCATTTCGCAAATCAATTAATTGAAATGAATACAAGCAAATATAGTATGAAACACAGTACACATTTTATTTTTATTATGATTAGAGCCTACCATTACAATATCCCAAAACAACGAATAGGTTACCCATCTAGCACAACAAGAACAGAGAAAAAGCAAAGATGCTCTATGCTGAACAGAGAAAAAGCAAAGATGCTCTATGCCTAGGCCTTCTCGCCCCTGATGCAACGCACGAGCTAGATGTCTTTGATGCCTACCATCGTCGGCGTTGGTTGAGCGTCTGCATGGTTGGCACGAGCTAGTTGCTTCTGTGGTGTCTTGCCTCCTGTAGACTTATGCGTCATCTGCTTCGTGCGGGCTATTATGGTAAGGGTCAAGGAGGAGGAGAACAACAAGGAGGAGAAGAACAGCAAGGAGGAGTAGGAGAACAGCAAGTAGGAGAAAGAGAACAACAAAGAGGAGAAGAACAGCAAGGAGGCTAGATTTTGGTTATTATTTATAGGGGAGAGAGAGGCGGGAGTGTGAAAAATTTTGGCGCGGGGATCTGTGGGGTGAGGGTTGGTGGATTTCTATTGGCTTGGATTGGATTGAGGAGGATCGACTGGTCCACAGATTATCACAGATGGTTCTATATATAGAACCATCTATGATGAATAAATATCACAGACGGTTCTATATATAGAACCGTCTGTGAATTAGAGCACAAAATTTTATATACCGATGCAATATAAATAACTAGTCTCAAAAGATAAAATAGCAAAGTTCTATATGGCTTATATATACTCATTTGAAAGGTTTCGATAAGATCTACAACTTTTCAGTTGAAGCAAAATCCAAATTCCGAAGGGAAGACCAATAAAAAGGGCAAAAACAGAAACCAAAAACTTGCGACGCAGGTTTAGGTCCAAAGATGGCCGATTTTCGGGGTCTTGGAGGGTTACTAGCACAAGCGGGTCATTTTTTTGGATCAGGCTCGTCGTTAGCTTTCCAACGAGTACAAGAACGTCGAAAACGGACATCGTATGCAAAAATTATGCCCGTTTTACTGAAGGTGTCTCAAAATTGAATCCTACTCGGACTCAGGCGGGAAATTATGAAATTTTGGGGAATTACAAGGCGGGAAAAATATCACAGGCGGGTTTTATTATAAAACCGTCTGTGATAATCTGGAATATTACAGACGGTTTTTATAATAAAAACCGTCTGTGATATTCCAGTATAACAGACGGTTCAGCGGTAAGAACCATCTGTGATACTCCTTTTTTCCGCCACAAACACCACAGACGGCCTTCAAATTAGAATCATTTGTGATAGTGTACATCACAGACAATTTCATAAAACCGTTTGTGATTTAACGTCTAGTATTAGGTTTTCTGTAGTAGTGTATACATATGCGTATATGCACCTTTCACGTCCCAATCAACGCTCCGGCTATTGCCATGAGCGCGACCACTCTAGGCTGGCCCCGCCAGCACGACGACATATATCATCTTCTCTTAGGACAAAACGGGGACGATCTATCATTCGATGGGACTAGCTACTAGCTGCACCACCGTAATTTGGCACCTCTTGATTGATCGTTTTGTGTGCATGATGGTGCATGAATGCATGAAGCTACACGTATGCGTTCACCGGCATTGGTGAGTTGCTGTCCTGGTGTGTAGAACTATAAGATTTATTTTTTAATAAGGATTATCAACTCTTTTAAATTAAAAAGAAATATATCTTTAAGTAATAACATCTTAATAAGGATTATCATCTCTTTTAAATTAAGAAGAAATATATCTTTAAGTAATAATATCTTACGACTGCTATATTTTTGCTTAATTAAGACTCACTTGATTAAAAATCGGATATTTTGCTTTTTTGTGAGAATTTTTAGCTTTTTTCTTAGCGACTCTAAAACAACTATCATCAATTTGTAGTAATAAATAGATGTATGTAGACAGAAAATATAAAGTGAAGTTAGATATTTATTAGGAGTATGCCATCATCCACTCTACTACCCCACACAGCGGAGAAATGCAGATATATATATCAGTACTTGATTTAAGTGAGCTACCCACCGAGAAAGTTCCTGATGCTATTGGAGATCTTTTCAATCTCCGCCATTTGGGTCTGTGGTACAAAGGTGAAGCTCCTTCCGAAGTCTATCGAGAAGCTCTCCAACTTGTTTGACTTTGGACCTTTGTAACTCTTTAACATACAAGAGCTGCCACAAGGGACCATCAAATTGAAGAAGCTTAGGTACTTATTTGCTGAGAAATTGGACGATCTGACTTGGAGAAATTTTCGGTGCTGAGTGGTGAGAACCTGACAGACCTATACAGACCCTGCAGGCACTGGAAGCGCAGGATGAGTCTGCTGGACATTTGGGGGAGCTGAAGCAATTGAGAAGCATCAGGATATGGAACGTGAAGGGAATCTACTATGAATGACTTTGTGAGTCCCTACTTCGGAGCAGTTTTTGTCCTACTTTGCTCTTGTGGTAAGTAATAAGAATGAGGTTCTCCAATTGAATGGTCTAAACCCCCTGCCTCCAAACTTCAAAAGCTACGTTTGTGTGGACGATTGGCGGAAGGGACATCGGAGGTGTGTCCTGTCTTCCAAACGGCTGTTTTTGTTGGGTCTATATCGGTCCCAGCTGAGAGAAGCCCCCTGCCATTCCTCTCTCGGTTGTCAAATCTGACAGAGGTACGGTTGACCAGAGCATACAACGGAGAGCAGCTGATATTTCTCACCGGGTGGTTTCTAGAGACTCGAGTTAAGAGACTTGCCTAACCTAAAGCACCTGGAGATACAGTAAGGTGCTATGGTGAGCCTGGAAACATTTACATTAGTCAACCTAAACAGCATGGCGGAGGTTCTAAACGGCTTCACCTTCTGATTTTTTTAGCTTAGCCACTTGAAATATATTAATTTCTAATTTTAGTTTATTTTAGGTTTTTCTCACTTTTTTCCTTATATATCTTTGTATTATTCATGACGATATAATAATTTCTTTTTTATTATTTTTTTAAAAACTAACAGTCGTTGTAGTATAATTTTAGTTAGAAACTAAAGCCGTCAGCTACTTGGAACGCCGTCTTTGAAGAAATCACCCCTCACTTAACGTTGTTGTGTCGTTCTAAAATTGGAGGTATGTCATGGTGGTACGCTCTCCGAGATTGATCGCTGCTGGTACGCTAATGTAAGTCACTCAACTGCCAGCTACTCACCTTATCGTTTTAAGGTCCGTTCGTTTCAGATTGAACCTCTTTTGGCTTGAACTTCTAGTTTATGATTTATTTTTTGCTATTTATAAATTTTATTTTTTCTGGCTTTTTGACTTTTTAAAACTTTTTTGCCAGTTTTTTCTGTATTTATTTGCATTGTCCGTGATGGACTAACCTGTTTTTTATTTTTAATTTTTTAAATTTTACTTATGCCAAATAAGTTATCATCAATTACACTACAATTTTCATCATGAACCACTATTTTTTAATCCAACTGAGCAGCACCGTAGAGACTAGCTTAGGAGGGACCCTCTTCAGTTTGTTGCTCAGAGCGCGGGTGCACACATGCTGCAGCTGCTCCTTCAAGGCTTGCGATTTTCTGTGCTTCGTCTGACGAATAAAGGAAGCCAAGTGGTCTTTCAAATCTCAACTGCCTGTGTTTTTATGATTCTCCCTACTTTTTTTTACTACTAGACTGCCTGTGTGATTGCTATTGGGTTCTCGTACTGTTAATACATTCATGTGGTTGCTCAATGTGTAACTTATCCAGTTGCAACCTTGAAATTTTATGAACACGAGTGTGCTTGTTTCCTCGTTCCGTCTTTAGATATGTTTGGGCAATCTGTGTGTGTGCCTTTCTACAGGATGTGATCTCCAGGACATTGGATTATGATCCGTTTACTAAATATGAATTAAAAAACTCCGATGCTATATTCAATTTGATTTTTTCGGTTGGAATTTTTGAAACGATTTTTTTTATCCCCAATTGATATTTTTGTTCAGAAAAATTTCTGAATTGATTTTTTTCGTTCCATTTTTCCTTCTGAATTGATTTTTTTAATTAAAAACCGAATATTTTTTCTCAGTTGATTTTTTAATTACAATTTTATTCCCAACTCCTTCTTCTTGCGGTATTTGGTTTTCTTTTGCCTTTTTATTTTTTTTTATCGCGAATCGCTTGTTTGTTGAAAAAATTTACACCTGGAACAAAATAGGAAGTGGGCTCGGATGTGTGGTCCAGAAAGAGGAAGGAAGTGTGGGAGTCAGCTTGTTGGCCCATTGGTGGAAACGGCCCAGAAATAGAAAGGCCGTGTCGTCCACGCGCTGGCGTCCCAGTGGACGGCCGCGTGATAGCAACACCCCTCAGGTAGAAACCGTAGTAGGCAGGACTAGATGATGGATTAGATAGGTAAAATAAAATATTCTATGTATTACTTTCTAATGTTTTATTAGTTCATTTATGATATTTCACAACATATATTTAGAGTTGGATAGAGGAATGAATCGAGTGGGTATTGAATGTTCCCATGGGCCAGTAAAGCATAATGATATCATTAGCATACGCTCCACTGAACAAAATTTAAAAAAATAATAGAACAATAGTGGGGAAAAATGAAAATGAGGAAAAAAGACCTACTACAATATTCGGTAAAAATAATAAAAATTTACTAATAGAACAATACTAAACAAAGATGAACACGAGGAAGAAACACACCTACTGCAACGATTCGGGGGGGGGGGGGGGACAAATCCACAGCAGTACAAGACACTCTTTTTTTTCTTCTTTTTCTGACAAGGAAGAAACTACATGCGTCCATGCATAGCATTCCTTTTTACTGCCACACCATGCAGCGTTGCAAAGATAACAAGAGCATTTTTATTCGAGAAACATAATACGAAACATTGAGGCAAGCATACATGACGTCTTGTTTCAGAGCTAAGATAGTTTTACAGGCTTAAATTCAACTACAGCATGAAGCTAGAAACCAGGCACAAGTTGGCTAGCTATATATGAGCAAGAATTCCCACGATGGCTGAAACAAGTTGGGAAACTGACTGCAGCAAAACTGTGTGAAGGAAGAAAACTTGCTCCAAATAAAGTTGTGATTCCGTAAAGAAGACACCATCCCCTCCTTAAAGGGAAGCAATTGAAGAGCGGCTGCTGTCTTTGGTGAGGACGTGCAAGTTGAGACGCACGTCATTTGCTGCAAATGAGGGGTTGTTGGGGTTCGATTCGAGCTCTGTACGTTCAAGTGCGCGCGTTCATAGCGACGTTAGTTAACTAGATTCCCTGCCCGTGCTCGTCGTCATCACCCTCCGAAGCTGAGAAAGAAGCAATAATAATAATAATAATAATAATAATAATAATAATAATAATAATAATAATAATAATAATAATAATAATAATAATAATAATAATAATAATAATAATAATAATAATAATAATAATAATAATAATAATAATAATTGCTTTCTAAAATTTACAAGATGAAATTGAGGAAAAAGAAGAGAGGAATAATAATAATAATAATAATAATAATAATAATAATAATAATAATAATAATAATAATAATAATAATAATAATAATAATAATAACAACTAACAAACATGCTGAAGCATAACTTTCATTATAACTTTTATTTTTATTCAAGATTTCATTTTTATTGGAGTTGGTATTCAAATCAAGTTGTTAATCTATTTAATTTATTTTGAATTTTAGTTATTTTAGGATTTTTACTCTGGAATTCATAGGGAAATCAAATTGCAAATTTTGTTATTATTTTATTTCAAATTTTAATTATTTTGTTGGAGTTTGTATATAAATCCAATTGCTTTATTTCACAGTTGTTTTCTTTGTTGCGTTTCTTCTTTATTGTCTTTTTTTACGACCAATTCTGTTTTGCTCAGGAGGATGCATGATCTATCGCTATTACCATCGCCGTCCAAGCTTTTCTTTTTTACTCTATGTTGGGTTTGAAAGTGTGAAAGATGAAAAAGGACCGGAGAAAAGAAAATGAAAGGCCCAGCTGCAACAAGAGAAATCCAATGGTAGATTAATTAGCACTGCAAGACTACGTAGTTGTCAATTTGTCATTCATACAGTACGATATTGTCGCCTCTTCCATAACGCGATGGAATAGAAATACATGAGTGCACACCAAACAGATGAGCCCTAAGTTGCATACTCCCTAGCTAGTCGCTACATTTCTCATTGCTGCAAATGCGTTCCCTCTTGCACAAGAAGGAAATGAGCTTACGCTGCGATTAACAAATCATGCCAGTACAAGACACATTTTTCTTCTTTTCTGACAAGGAAGAAACTACATGCGTCCATGCATTGCATTCCTTTTTACTGCCACACCATGTAGCGTTGCAAAGACAACAAGAACATTTTTATTCGAGAAACATAATATGAAACATTGAGGCAAGCATACATGACGTCTTGTTTGAGCTAAGATAGTTTCTGAGCTTAAATTCAACTACACGTGAAGCTAGAAACCAGGAAGAAACTACATGACGTCTTGTTTGAGCAAGAATTCCCCATCGATGGCTGAAACAAGTTAGGAAAATAACTGCAGCAAAATAGTGTGAAAGAAGAAAACTTGCTCCAAATAAAGTTGTGATTCGGTAAAGAAGATACCATCCCCTCCTTCAAGGGAAGCAATTCATGAAGAGCAGCTGCAGTCTTTGGTGGGGACGCACACTGCTGCAGTATGATATAGACATGGCGGAGGGAGAGCATGTTCCTCAGGCCAAAGTCAAAATCACCGTTGCCATCATCTTTTGCCATCCGCACATGGAAATCGAAATCAACCTGTTTAGCACTTGGCAAAGCTCCTCGTTGGAACATTATGTGCCCGGTTGGCTTACAAACTATAGAGAAGAGTATCACACATCGAAACCAATCAGCACCGACAAGTAGCAACTTTTGCGTTTGGTGGGCGCTATATATCTGGAGAGAACGAAGAGCTGGCAACCTCCCAAGGATCTGCAGGTCCTCCTGCCGCAGTTCCTTGACACGGATGCATAACTCGGAGAGGTCCAGCAGAAGCGAGGGATCCCACGCTGGCAGTGTAGAGAATCCCTCAGACATCCACAAGCGAAAACTACGGAGATGTCGAGAGGGCACCCAGCGTTCCCCCAAGAGATCCATGGATCCAAAATGACCACCCATATTTAGACTCTGGAGACTCTGCAGGTTGCATAGAGACTCCACGAAAGCTTCTTGCAACTCTTTTGAGCTCTCGTCTTCACCGAATTTAATTTTGAGCTCCCTCAGTCTTGTCAGATTGCGCAACTCTTTCACGATGTTTGGGCATCCCTCGGTAGAGATCCAGTGCAACACCTCCTTGGATGTCAGATTTCCCATCCCAACCGGAAGCCTTGTGCCGTATCGGTCAACAAGTAGGCACATCAATCTTCTCAGCTTAACAACAGTCGATGGCAATTTCCTTAGACCATTATTACCTCTTACATTCAGCACCTGCAAAAATTGTAGCTTTCCTATCTCTGCTGGCAGTTCACGGATACCTATATTTGCTAGACCGAGGTACCTCAAGTGAAATAAACTCCCAACATGCCTAAGGTTAAGACAGCTACTTTCCCCAAGATCACATTCACGTAGATCCAATACACGTAAAACATCAAAACTCGAAAGTGGCGGCATTAGATTAATAGCAGGTGGAAAGATAGTAATGGACCTCACTTGTGACACGGAATCAAGAGGTGTGGATTCATCTACATTGCTATTTTGGAGGGATAGCCTGCGAACCTTGCTTTGCAAATTAGGCGTGGTTTGCTCAGTACCATCCAATATAGTAACAAAGTTTTCTTCACTTGACAAGGCACAGATGAGATCAAGCACCATATCATGTACACGACAAGCTTCTACCCTGCCTTCCTTATCGATATCTGCTGGTTGGATCATACTTCTATTTATGAGCTCATTGAAGTAACTCTCTCCGAGCTCAAATAGGCAAGTTTGTTGTTTTTTTACACTGGATAAAACCTTCAGCAATCCACCTCCATATCAATTGATCTCTGTCGATCTTATAATCTTCTGGAAATATACTTAGATATAATAAACAGGTCTTCAGCTGACAAGGTAGATCATAATAGCTAAACGATAATATCCTTTGCATCTCCTCCACACAAGCATGTTCGGTAAGCCCACGACCAATAGAATTGAGCAAAGTATACCACTCATCCTTTGTTTTTATGTGCTTATTACTAGCCAAAAGACTAGCTATAGTACTGATGGCTAATGGTACCCCACCACATTTCTTCAAGATATCTCTGGATACTTGTTCCAATTTACGAGGACATCCATTCCTATGCGAAAATATTCTTTGATAGAAGAGACTTTGTGAGTCATCATCTTAAAGAGGTTCCATATTATAAACTACATCATCACTTGAAGAGCAACATGCTTCGGAGACACTGCCTTTGCAGGTTGTCGTGATTAGTCGACTGCCAAGATTGTTCCTATCCGAGAAAGCATACTTGATAATTCCCCATAGTTTTTCATCCCATATATCATCAATTATGATGAGGTACCTATATCAATTTGCGAGAGCATTAATGGAAGACCTATACACATGACAAGGCTAAGATCGATGAATCATAACTAGCATAATTGTTCACACAATTGTGCGGCTAGAAATTGCACCACACTTTATTTGTTACACAAATCTAGTGCCTATAGATAATATAGTTGTACCTATTATACAAGTCTATTACCTATGAAAAAATATAGTGGTATATGTTATACAATTGTGATAGCTATAGTATCTTTATTTGATTAATCTGCACTGTTATAAATAATTTTAATACTGAACAGTTCCAACATTACTTAAATTCAATAGTTGCTTTTAAATAAATTATGGATTTAATCCTAAATCTTGTTGTGAATTCTGGATTTGAATCTATATGTACTCCGACTAACTTAAAACAGAATTTGGTATTTCTGATGTCAAATAATGATTCTGAACTTATTGTGTGAAAAAATATAGTTCCATGCTTAGATTTATAATTTAGAACAATTTTCAATGTAATAAAACAATTGAGCGCATGTCTGGAACGCAGGAATTTTACATGAATTCCGTAGGAAGTTTTGTAGAAAGTAATATAATCCCCACAGGTCCCTATTCCAATTGGGCTATTCAGGTTAGAAACCAATGCTAGGGTTCAACCAACTTACGGCTAGCTTAGAAATACCCCCAATCAAATACAATCAGCCTTAACATGGCTTATTTGGAATGTCAGAAGTTTGCATGAAATTTATAGGTAAGAATCCTAAACTTAGCCTTAGCAGGGCTTATAGTTCCCGCAAGAGTCCTACGAAATACTCACATTTCAAACAAGACTTTAATGTGACTTAAAGATCTATGGCTTATTCGGTACCCCTTCACCTCTGACTTATTTTTCACTATTTCTAAATTTCATCTTTTTTTGGTTTTTTTAGCTTTTTTGAGCTTTTTTGTCGGTTCTTTTTTTTCTGTATTTGTAAATTCAAACCATCATCCCATCTTCTAACCATTGAACACCTCCTATGTAGTGAAACTTTGGACTCAAAAAATTTAAACTTTCAACTCGAAAAATTAATCTTTCAACATGGATTTTACTTCTTTCAGCTTGAACCTTACAACTTTGGACTCAAAAAAAAAATAAACTTTCAATTCAATAAGACTAGAGAAAGAAGTTGTTAACTAATAGTTAGTTAAATAGTGAATGTTCACTAAATAGCAATCACAAAAAAAAGCAATCACCAAAAAAACACTCATCAACGTAAGCTGGTGACTATGGTTGGGTGGGTGATTCATACCTCTTGTTCTCAAGGAATTTACGGAGTGTGTCAATGAGCTGCCTTTCATCCAACATCATCAGATTGGAATCTATGCGTATTAGCTCAAGGAGAATGTCCTTGAAAACTTTCTTCACGTCAGGATTCCGACCGACGGAAACAAAAGCCCAACAATCGAAATCTCCTTTAATCTTGTCACACACTGCTCTGACAAGAGTGGTCTTGCCCAATCCTCCAAATCCAACAACAGAGACTATCTTCAGTTTCTTATTGGACACATCGTCCCCCTTGGACAGCATCTTAATGAGCTCCCTATCCCTTTTCCCATCGATGCCAACGAGCTCTGTCTCTTCCTATACTGAGCACGAGGCGTGGATCAATCGGCGTTGAGGCTGCAGGTGCGATGGCGGGTACCGCCATGCCTTTTAATCACCTCTTGGAGTTGCTTGTTGATGTCTTTGATCGCGTTAGCGATCTAATGGCAAGCCTTGTCCTTGCTGAACCGGTTCGCATCTTCTCCATGAGCTTTTGAGCCAATGCGGATTGGTTGTGGCGTCACGCCATCCTCCACGCGCACCAAAAAGGTGTCGACGATGTCCTCCATGTCATAGGACAGCTCCTTGACATCACGTGCCCAGAGCTTGACCTGCTTGTCGAGTTGCTCACGCGGCACCTCCGCCACCTTGCGGAGAGCGGCGTGCATGATCTCAAGCTCTCGTGAGAGAGACTCGACCTGCTCCCTCACGCCTTTCTGCAGCTTGTACTCCTCCTTGAGCAGCTCTCCGAGCTTGTTGAGGAGGCTGCCCATCGCCCCCGTCGCAAACTCCATCGTCTCAGTCGGTACGTAGCTTATTTTCTCGTGCTTTGTTTGGTCGAGTAGGTAGTATATAAGCTGCCTGGGGTGGGGTCGCGAGGGCAGCTTATATATAGCTAGCTTAGCACATCTGACGTGATCTTGGACGGGCCGGGGACCGTCAAAGTCTTTGTCATTCACTCGAGCCGATTAATCATCGATGGATGCATGAAAAGTGTATGATTGTACTGGGCCGCCGGCCGGGTGATAGTTTGTGTGGGACGGAGAGCTGCTTCCATTTGCTGCCTTCTTCCAATTAATTATCAGAGCTCGCCCAACATGATTGTAATGGGCCGCCTGCCTGGAGTAGTTTTTGGGAGACGGAGAGCTAATTTAATTTGCCGTCGTCTTCCAATTATGCATCAAACAGGACAAACTAATACAGACAATCATGCATCAAAGTATTTCTGGGCCTGCTCGGCAGGATAGAAGTCGAGCGGATTTTGATTTTTGTTATAGTACCTAACTTTTAAACGGAGTATTTTCTCAAGACGGGGTCTACAAGTTAAGCGATCTACACGTTAAAAGCCCAATATCTGTACCAGCCAAAATCGCAAGTGAGCATTTGCATCTCCGTAATCTGTACCATAAACAACCAAAATTCAAAAATTTCAGCTAAAAACTATAAGCCGTAGCCGAAAAGAATAGGAAAAAAAAAACAGTGCCAAGCTACATGGAAGCATTCTACTTTAGTGGAAAGAAAAACTTGTAATTGAGAACGACATATGCCGTACTCTTAATCTACTTGAGTGCGAAGAAAAACAAGCTCAGAGATCCTTGGCTCGACCATGATGCATGTATCGCCTTCTGCGGTAGTCCGGTAGTGTATCAGTCTGCTTCTTATTGTTCGGATGTGAAGACCCACTCTTTTGAGTCATCGCTGCTTCTTTTCCATTTGTTCGCGTCCGAAAGACTTCCATGTCGTCGCCGTATCCATCAGTCTCAGACTCAGTCCGTCGAGGGAGATAAATATGTTCTCGCAAAAACGCTGAGATAATATGAAAAGAGGCGTAACCATAATTAAACGAAAATCAGCAAATTAAAGAAAGAGTTTATGTCAAGTATAGTCTAAATTAAGTAAAATTTGGAATAAAACAAAATCGGCAAGTTGATTTCGATATGAATTTTCAAGTAAACCTTAAAAATCGAAATAATAATTAAAAATAGAAATTAGTTTTTTATACGAATTTTGGACTAAAACTAAAAAGAAATACATGGCAAGTACGATCTAAAAAATACAAATTTGAATAAAAATTAAAGGATGATGTAGCACCTCCTGTACCAAAATGAGATATTACTATAAAATGTCATCGCCAAAGTAAAGGAAATAGTAAAAGTAATAATAGAAACCACAAAGAAATTAAAATTTTATTAGCACTTTATCAGAGAGCCAGCAAGAACTGTAAGTAAATATTTGAATCATAGGACAGATCCATTTCTAACCAAATAAAGAGTAACAACATAAAATAAATGGTGGCAAGCCACGGTGCAGAAAATATGAGTGCTCCCACCTATGCATGTCGCAATCACTCCACTGGCTTTTTACCTGAGAATGGAAAGAGCAAGTATGAGATTTGGGGAATCTCAGCAAGTATCCAACAACTGTCGCAAGAAAAGTGAGTAAAGGCTAAGTAATGCTAATAACACGGGTTAAGTGCAATGTAATTACATTATAGGAAATATTGATAGAGGTCACGGATAGAGATAACATGAGTAGTGACTTAAAGATAATTGTTATTTAGCAAATTATGGTAACGGTTCCGGCAATTACTTCCCCCACATACTTGATTATATAAGAATAGTCATACACGTCTTTGTCCTTCTCGCAATAAAGACGTTTTCATAGCCACTCCCATTGCAACAGCTCGTAGGTTCGCATCACAACTACTATCTCCTTCCAACTATCGTCGTCCAACAATGTTGGGTTAGTGACGAGGGGCTCTGAATGTAACGCCCTTGGGTCCAAACCGACTCAGATCTAACCATATTCTGGATAGGCCACACACACGTAGCAAATCCGCTTGCATTTTTGTCCTTGTTTTGCGCAAAACGGTTAACCGAGGGTGCTACCATTGGAACTCCTAGGCTTATATGTAAGTGCTTCTCAAGGTAAGCTGACAAGGTGTGACTAACCCAGAAATTCATGTGCACACACACATGGGCCAACATGGGGCCGAGGTGTCACATACACCACCCCTCAAAGGACCCGATGTCCTCGTCGGACCAACATACCCACACCGGGGCAAATGATAAGGCTCTCCCCTTTTGGCACATGTCCGTGCGTTTAGTGCCAGCACATATGCCATGCCGTGTGTTCACTCAGGGCCCACACGCGCCATGTGTCATATGCCCGCGCCCCTGACCCGTACGTGCCCATGTAACCGCAAGAGTCGGCTCTGATACCATAGTTTAGTTAAATTTAATGTCCTCTTAGTCTATGTATAAGACAACGTATGTCCTATATTTTTGAACGAAGGAAGTATACAGGAGTTTGACCGAGTACAGTAGGAGTACTACTTTTTTTTCATAAAGCTTTTCCACGTCTGTTACCTCTCGCTAATTAATTAATGATGCATGATTACTATTCGGGCACTCTCAATGGTTTTTTTTTCTTGTTACTAAAACTATGCCACGTCAATTTTTTTGTGGGTGGAAGAGTGAGGAGAGAGAATACGCTCGTTACTTGTAGAGCAACGAGACTTCTTTTTTAGAAAACAAAGAAATTAGTGGGTCTATTTCTCTCCAACCAAATTATTCTTCATCTAAAAAATCTCATCTAATCATACATCTCTCTCCTCTGGTAACAATCAATTTGAAATTCCCTTTAGTGGCACGTATACGCCCCTGCTCACTCTCGTATTGTACTAGTATAAAAGCTAGCAACAAGCAATTAGACGACGACCTGGACTCGGAGGTCGCCTGCAAGCCACCTGGGTCGGTCCGAGTTGGAGACCTTGAGTCCGGTCGAGCCAGTCATGCTATGCTATGCGTCCAAATCAAAGCGACTTTTTTTTACAGTGGTTTATGTTTTTAGTTTGTATTTAGAGAAGCCAAAAGTTAATATGAATATATAGATTTTTTGAAGTGACCTTTTCACTCTTTTCGTTTCCGTCTCGCACACATACTTCTCTCTTACTATCTCTACTGCTCACGTCCCCCTCCTAAAAGGCACTACTTTTAAATAGTGCTAGTCATTTTCAATTAAAAATCTTCAGCAAAAGACATCGACTGTTTGAACAGTCAACCGCTGCATGCGCGCGTATGCACTCAAATCATGATAGCAAAGTTAAATGAAGAGGACGAATCGCCCACTCGGGGGAAAATGCAAGCGCTCATCATGACAAATATTGACAAAAATAAAAGAACGTTCAACCGATTCGTATGATACACACACATAGTACTATTTTCTCTTTGGGCCGATGTCAGACCCGGATTTATTGATCCCGAATTTACTGTGTTAATTGCATTATTCCCTGGATCAGTAGATAATGCACACAGGAACATTGCTGAATCATCTCATACATCGCCTGATTGATAATAATATTGTGGAATTAAAAATACGCCATGTCGGACGAGAATTTTACAATAAAGGCCGCTTAGGCCAAATGTTCATCATTACAATCCTGCAGCGGAATTATAAGCAAAAGTAAGCTAATGCACAGGCAAGCGACTGGGGTAGATATGCATCACTTATATTAACCAGATAAGGATAATATATGTGCACACAATCTCCATCAGTTCCTCTTGTCTATGACCCAAAATACGCCAGTAACGCCCTAGTTGTCACCATCGCTTCTTCCATCATTGGTAGGGGTCTCCTCATGGTCGTAATGCCCCTGGATTCCTGTCTCTGTTTTTGGGTAGGCGAGTGTGAGCACAAAACCACCGTGCGGAGCCGGGGGCTCGAACGCGGGCCGAGGGAGCGGAGGGGAAAGAGAGTAACGGTGCTAGCCACTCGAGCGACCGGGTGTTGCTTACCCTATAGGGGTAAATAACCCCCTTAAGGTGGGTCCGAAGGAGGGCCGAGCAGAGGTAGAAGATGGCGGTGGCGCCGACGGCGAGGGTCGGCCGGAGGGGTTTGAGAGCTGATCAAAATGCGTTCTCCGAGCGGCGGTGAAGCTGGTGGTGAAGTCGGTGGGGGTCGGGAGTCACCGGAGAGGGCTGGCGGCGTGCGGTGGCGGCGGTGCTGGGAGGAGCTTCGGTGGCGGTGTTGTATAGGCGATGGGAGCCCCGGTTAATGCCGGGAATGTCTTTGCGAAGGTCCGGAGAGGAGATGGGTGCGAGGAATCGAACCCTAACGGCTTGGATCGCCGGATCGGGGTTTCGTCGGAGTTGGGGAGGGTGACGGCCTCGCTGGCGATTTAAGGGGTTATACTTCAATTGCTTTCAGGGAGAGGGTGCTGGAATTGTGGCGATGCAATTGAGTGAATTCCCCGGGCTTTATAGGCGGTGAGCGCGGCCAATTGCGGCTGTGGTCGTGCGCGCATGTCTGGCCGTCAGCGGCGACAACGGGCGGCGATGTCAGCAGGCGGCGGGGGTAAGGTCTTCCGGTACTAGGCTGCGTTGCACGTCTCCCGTGTCTTGCGCTCCGGGTCCATCGGCTTTTGACTAGCAATGAGCGGAGGAGAGCGATCGGGAGTGCTTCGGCCGTGCGGGAGAAAAAGACAGAGGGAGAGGGGGAAGAAGACAAACCTGGCAAGTGGGGTCCACTTGCCAGGGAGAGAACGGGCGCGAGGCGGGGCCGCTCGGCGGCGTGGCGTGGCGGCGCGCGCGCGAGTTGGGCAGCGTGGAGGAGGAGCTGGTCGGGGTGATGGCGGCCTACTGCTTAATTTTCTTTTCTTTTTGCTTTTCTTTTCTTTTCCTTTTGTTTTATGCACTTGCTCTTTATATATATATATATATATATATATATATATATATATATATATATATATATATATATATATATATATATATATATAGAAAAATACCTTTACACCAGTGTAATTACACCCATCTCTAATATACCACCTAAACAAATTTGAAATACTCCTTTATCACTTTAGGTATACTCGTATACTAATTATAAGATATTCTAATGTGAACCACACAAAAAAATTGCAAGAGAGTCCATAGTTTTTAGTGTATCTTGTAAATACCTTTATATACGTACATAAAAAGAAGTATGTTGAAAAAAATGTACATACCACCTATATGATCTTAAATACTCGTATACTACATGTACATACCCCTCGTTACGCGAGATACTCCCTACGTTGTGAGATACGACATAGGGTGTAATTACACCGGGAGTAGAAAAGAGCCTTCCTATATATATATATATATATATATATATATATATATATATATATATATATATATATATATATATATATATATATATATATATATATATATATATATATATATATATATATATATATATATATATATATATATATATATATATTTCTAGTTTGTATTTGCTCTTTTTCTGGACTCCCCTATATTGCTGTATTTTCTATTTTGACATTAATCCCATAATGATTATTTTCTTGTTATGCGTACTTGTATGCATACTTGTATATATTTATATTTATATGTTAATATTTTTATTTTCTTACCCCTTGCCCTTTTCATACCATTATCTATTTGAAATGAGGTGTTATGTTTGATCTCGATTTCCTTTTTAATTCCTTTGGATCATCTTTTCAGATTCTTAATTTGGTTACTCATTTCTATTATTTTATGTGTTCATTTTCTTCTTTTTCTTTGAAATTTGTTCACATTTTCAAGGAAAACCATAAACTCTAAATCCAAATGAATTACAATATATATAAATAATTCAAAAGCTTCATAATTTAATATTTACATTTTTCAGGATGTTACAGCCGAGTTATAGTCACTTTTGTTATTGTTTTATATTGTATTTATAAAAATAGTTATATATATTGTATTAATAAAAATATTGTTTCTGCTTTTCGATGAATGAGTGACAGTGTCCGCGAGAGGACACGCTCACCTAATTGTACTACGTGCTCCCGCTTTTGAGCCGAATGTGGTCCGGTGAATGTCGTTTCGGTCCGAGTTGGAGACCTCGAGTTCGGTCGAGTCAGTCATGCTATGCTATGCTCACCTAATTGTACTACGTGCTCCCGCTTTTGAGCTTTCACAACTGATGACAGCCTCTGCCGCTTCTCAGGCAGCGTCCCGTTTCTAATGCTTGGGCCACTGCTCGGCAAATCAAAGCGATATTTTATAGTGGTTTATGTTTTTAGCAGTGACGGATCCAGGAAAATTTTTTTGGAGGGGTTGAAGTACCTTTAGCTCAACCTCAACCCCTTCTACATTATACATCCATAGCTAAAAATTTAGGGGGGTTCCAAGGGTCCGGTAATGGTAGGGGGCTCGAGCCCCCCGCCCCACCGCTGGATCCGCCCCTGGTTTTTAGTTTGTACTTACAGAAGTCAAAAATTAATATAAATACATAGTTTTTTTAAGCGACTTCTTCACCCTTCTTATTCCTATTTCACATACTTATTTCTTTCTCATTTTTTTCTACTGCTCATGTCCTTCTCCTAAATAACACTACTTTTAAATACTACTGACATTTCAATTAAAAATCGTCAGCCAAAAGACATCGGCTGTATGTATGAACAGTCAACCGCTGCATGCGCGCGTATGCATTCAAATCATGGTAGCAAAGTTAAATGGAGAGGACGGATGGTCCACTCTGGGGAAAATGCAAGCGTTGATCATGACAAATATTGACAAAAATGAAAGAACGTTCGACCGATTCGTATGATACAAACACAGAGAGTACTAATTTCTCCTTGGACGTACATGTACTCATGTACAAGACGCCTTTTCTGAAGTACTCATGTACATGTACTCAGTCAGAGGCTCAGAGAGGCAGACGGCTCACGGCTTCAAGTACACAAAAAAAAACCAAATGAGCAGGGAATCTGCATGATCGACTGGATCATGTCGTCGTCTCCGTGCATCCATATTACTCACTAATTCTACCCTCACTAATTGACAGATAGATTCTACCAGTACATTTTTAGAAGGTAGGAGTTCCTGGTATCTTAGGTACCTCCTCAAAGACAATATATATATATATATATATATATATATATATATATATATATATATATATATATATATATATATATATATATATATATATATATTATAAATAACAGGAGTATCATGATGTCTAGACTCCATAATTGAGACCTTTCAACGATCTAACGAGATTCTACAAGCTCGTGTATTTTTCTTTGGGTGTGTATAGGTATCATCCAGATGTTTTCTTCTTAATAATCATCCAAAATTCGGACCGTTTGATTAGATATCCAACGGCCCTGTTTTTGGAGGGGGAGGATTTTTTTGGAGGGGGTGGGTATAATTCGTGGCCGTTGGATCTCTAATCCAACGGTCACAAATCTGAATAATAGTTAGAAAGAAAATATCTGGATGGTGTTTATCAATACCCTTTTTCTTTTCTTGTTTTCTCGCGGCTTGAACACGCGCGCGGCCGTCAACCTCGCACGGCGCAGTTCGAGGTTCGCGGAAGCAGCCTCTGCATTCACACGCCGCCGTTCGGAACCTAGCGGCCAATGCACGCAAATTTGGCCCAACAGTTCGGACTAGTCCTGCTTCGGACAAGCAACATTGATCGACAACATCCCAGGTCAATTGCGCATCTAATTAGCTGGCTAGAACTAATAATACTTGCTGATTACATTTGCCTGGTGCGACTAGAAGTCTAGTCTGCAAAATCAAAAGCTTGTACTATTTGCTTTCATGTTCTTAATTCAAACAATTGGAGTTCCCAATACAGGTGATCGTTTCAAGTTCAACCCAAATTAGGCGTCGTACGTGGAGATTTTTTCCACCAAGGATTTCTGCTTGAGATCTCTTATAGCACATGCCATTTTTCTGGGCCGGTCAATGCAAGATGGGCTGTAATATGTACTGCATATATCGTGCATGGTAGGTACGAAATACCGAAATTAAACCATAATTCGAACGTGAAATGAACCAATAATGCACGGAATGTAAAGCTCAGCTTAGTTTTTCAATGCTAATTTACAGCCTTTTTTCAATCTATATCTTATGATTTTTCTTAAATAAATAAATATAGGGTGCAATCGGGTCGAATTCGGACGGATATTGCTCATACCGTATCCTAACCCATTTTTTTTTCTCGGATTCGGGATCGAATACGGTAAAACCGGATACGAATACAAATTTGGAGTATTCGGAATTTCGAATATGGTGCCGCCGGAACGGATACTTGACGGTTTCGGATCGAAAACGGATAATGTAGACGAATAGTACGTGCATACGGAAAGGAACATATGCTAAACTATACCACCATCACTTCAAGCCTTAAACTATTAGACATAAGTACATAATAGTGATTATAATTTATCAGCCGAAGATGGTGTGGTGTTTCCCCCAAAATTGGCCATTGAGGTGTAGCGTTTCAAGATAAATCTTGATTCTTGACGGACAGTATTTTCTTTTTCTAGGCTAAAGAAATTTTACTAAATTAAGGTAGAGACAGTAGACAATTGGGGATAATAGACTTTTGACAAATTTACCTATTCATTTACTGAAGCATGCCAAAGTTCATTGTTTAATAATACTCTGATTATATGCTTTTCATTCCATTACCTAAGAAGAGTGATCTTAATGAGCAAATTTAGAATTCCAATTGCACAAGCAGCAGAATTAGAAATAAAACACTATTTTAGTATTTGTATATTTATAGTTGCCACAACTGAATGTCATATTTCTTTTAGAGAACTTAAGCTTGCACGATTCAGGAAAACTTTCTATACACTGCACACCTCAACCAACTAACATGACAAAAAAAATAAAAATTAGCAAAATAAAAGGTTAATTCTTAGCTCTTACCAGATATCCGACCGCATATCCGACCGACAATTATCCGGTATCCGAATACCGATACTATTCGGTCGGATAACAACTCTCCCGAATCCGAATCCGAATCCGAATCCGACCGGATACCAAATTCCCTTCCCGAATCCGGTATCGACCGGATTCGGTACCAGATCGGTCGGGATTAACCCAACCCATTTTGCACCCCTAAATAAATAGGACAGATTCGAAGCATACAACATTTTCAAAATAGTTTATCGACTCGTTCGCATAAACATTTATGTTCAAATTAAAACATGGGACCCAGTTAACAACGGGGAACAAAAACATGGGAGACAGAAAGCGGCAGGCACGCACGTGGTGCGATTAACGGAGCCAACCTTGCCGGAGCTGGTCAAGGCGAAGCTGGCCCGGCCCCATGCATCTCATTCTTCCGGCACGAGAACAGAGGCCTCTTCACATTTCGTCACAGCCCTGAGCTTTCGCCATTCCCCTTCTCTCTTTTCGCCCCCGTCTTCCAATAACTTGCTACCTTTTCATGTAAGTCAAACACTCTGTAAAATATCTCTTTAGAAAATAGTGCCATCGATCCAACGCCTACCTGGCTAGCTCTCACTTGTTATAGGCTTCATTCATGTGCTCCTACTAACCTGTAGCTCTTCACTCGCAGTAGTATCTTCTTGATTTTCCCCTGATCAACTTCACCTCCCATCTGTCTCTCTCTCGCTCTCTCACTCTGAAGCTCTGAGCTCGCAGTAGTGGTCAGCACGACGGAGCTTGCTTGGCCCAACAGATACCGAAACCAAGGTATTACTAGTTCTACTATATTCATATGCATGTGTACATATATAATCTAGGGAAGTTTTTCTTTTCTTCTAATCTTTGGTTTCTTTTGATGCGTTGTTGATACGATGGATAAAAGTATTCGGTAGTACTGATCGCGAACGAATTCTTTAGTGTTCAGGATAGTAATCGTTTTCCTGAGTTGATAGTCATGTAGCCATCACAGGTACGGCTGGGCTAGCTATTGAGGTGTGCCTAGGCCAGATTTATGGCTGCATATAGGGAGGGGTTACTCTGGTGTTGCATGAAACTGAAGGAAACTGCATGCTAGATTTTTTGAAGGGAGTGATTATTGCACAGGCGACTGAAATTTTTTTATCTTTCAGTCATTTGAAGTTGCACTCCGAATTACTTAAAGTTGCAGGTGTTTTTTTTGGAGGGGGCTGTAATTTCAGTTGATTGAGAGTGCAATTTCAGGTCACCTGAAGTTGCACTCTGAATCACCTAAAGTTGCAGGTGTTTTTTTAGGGGGGCTGCAATTTCAGTTGATTGAGAGTGTAATTTCAGATGACTGAAAGATAAAAAAATTTCGGTCGCCTGTGCAATAGCAAAACTGTTTTTTTAAAGTCAAAACCCTGTGCTGGAGCCTGGTCATGAATCACGATGTCGCATCAATCCCTTTTCGAATCAGCAAAGCAACCAAGCGATCCACACTTGCGTCAGTGCGTATCCTGCTTAAGTTGTATAGGTTTGTTCCATCGAGTCGAGTGGTCGCCGACGAGCTAGCACGAGCTCGCATAATTCTTTCGTCGCTCCGTCCGATCGTTGTGGTGAAGACGGCGGCGGGAGTGTCAAAGTTTGACGTGAAGAGCGGAATTCAGCGAGACAGACGGCGGTGCTTTGGGGCCTTAGGGGTACGTGACGTGCATCGAACCTTCGCTTTCTGACCACGCGTGCGTGCCTCATCCCAAGCCGGCCGGCGTCACTGACCGCCGGCGTGCCACTTGCACGCATCAGTCGTATTCTTCATCCTTTCCACGCAGTCATTTCCCGCTGTGTATATAAACTAAACTGCACTGCACCGCTCGTGCCAATCGCGTTGTTGAGCTGCACATCGGCGAACTACTGTTTGATGCGCGCACTTTCAGTGGTCACAGGAGCTAGCGTCGCATTGTCATGGCGTCCAGCGAGAGCATCCAGATGGCAGGGTTGGACGGCAAGGGATGTCCATCGCCGGAAGCGCTTCTGATTCGTGTCCCGTCGCGGGCTGCCATTGCCGGCTTCGATTGCGCCGGTCACGACGCGGCCGGCGCTTCTCCCGTGGATGAACAGGGGGAAAAACCGCACGCCTGCTCTGAGACTGCTAATGTCGTCGGCGGCAGGAAGAAGGACGTCGCGATTAGCATCCCGGCAGCTCACGCTGAGATGCAGGAGACCCCGTACTCTGTTTCATTCGGTGTGCCGGCCTCGCCGTCGGGTCTCCACTTCGCGCAGCTCGGCCCGTCCGTCCGCAGCAACGGGGACGTCGTCCGCTTGGGCGCCGCGCCGCGCGAGACGAGACTAGAAATCCACTCCGCCGAGCCGCAGCTGCTGAAGCAGGCGCGGTACCACTCGCAGCCGACCCTGACAGTCAGAGGAGGCGAGGAGCCGCCACTGCACCGCACGGTGCCACGGAGCGACAGCACGCGGGACCGGCGGTTCGACCACTTCAAGACCTTCTCCGGGCGCCTGGAGCGGCAGCTCTCCAATCTACGCGGGCTGCCGCAGGAGCCGGCCGACATCGAGCCCGCCGAGTCGAAGATCTCCGAGGAAGACACCAACGGCGAGGTCCCCACCGCCGACCGCTACTTCGCCGCCCTCGAAGGCCCCGAGCTCGAGACCCTCAGAGTACGTACATAACCGTGCCGCGGCGCGCACCACTCCAAAACCTTGCCTTTTCTTGCCATAAATAATCTTCGTCTCTAACGAGTAACGACGTCGCGCGTCGGTGCGTGCAGGCGACGGAGGTGCCGGCGCTGCCCAAGGACGAGACGTGGCCGTTCCTGCTGCGGTTCCCGATTAGCGCGTTCGGGATGTGCCTGGGCGTGAGCAGCCAGGCGATGCTGTGGAAGACGCTGGCGTCGGAGCCCTCCACGGCGTTCCTCGGCGTCAGCCCGAACGTGAACCACGTCCTGTGGTGGGTCTCCGTGGCGCTCATGGGCCTCGTCTCGGCGATCTACCTGCTCAAGATCGTCTTCTACTTCGAGGCCGTCCGCCGCGAGTTCTACCACCCCATTCGCGTCAACTTCTTCTTCGCGCCGTGGATCGCCTGCCTCTTTTTGGTGAAGGGCGAGCCGAGGCCGGTGTGGGAGATCCACCACGTCGTGTGGTACCTGCTCATGGCGCCCATCTTCTGCCTGGAGCTCAAGATGTACGGGCAGTGGATGTCCGGCGGCGAGCGGCGGCTGTCCAAGGTGGCGAACCCGTCCAACCACCTGGCGGTCGTCGGCAACTTCGTCGGCGCGCTGCTCGGCGCCAGGATGGGGCTCCGGGAGGCGCCCATCTTCTTCTTCGCCGTCGGGCTGGCGCACTACCTCGTGTTGTTCGTCACGCTCTACCAGCGGCTCCCCACCAACGTGCAGCTCCCCAAGGAGCTCCACCCGGTGTTCTTCCTCTTCATCGCCGCCCCGAGCGTGGCCTCCATGGCCTGGTCTAGGATCTGCGGCGAGTTCAACGACGGCGCCAAGATCGCATACTTCATCGCGCTCTTCTTGTACATGTCACTGGTAATACACGATACCAACAAGTCTTCACGTGCCAGTGTACGATACAATTCTGTACTAATGGTAGGGTGCTACTCATTTGCCATGATAGGTTGTGCGTGTCAACTTGTTCAGAGGGTTCCGGTTCTCGCTGGCGTGGTGGGCGTACACGTTCCCGATGACGAGCGCGGCGATCGCGACGGTGCTGTACGCGTCGGAGGTGACCAACGTGATGACGCGGTCGCTGGCGGTCGGGCTCTCCGGAATCGCCGCCGTGACGGTCACGGGTGTGCTGGTGACGACCATGTACCACGCGTTTGTGCGCAAGGACCTGTTCCCGAACGACGTGTCCATCGCCATCACGCAGAGGAAACCAATGTTCAGCAAGATCCTCGCGCACCTCCGGTCGTTCAGCTCCGACGTCTAGGAGCTCGTCCTCTCCATCTCCAAGCACCGCTCCGACTCTGACTCTGCTTCTGTCTCCAAGACGAGCAGCACCGCCGGTGAGTCCCTGAGGGCACATGTACAAAGGCAATTAAGAGCTGGTCCATAGGAATGCCAACTAGGCAACCTTGCTAATGTGGATGAGAGAGGAATGGAGGAGAGAGAAAACATCGTCTCCTCGTGAGACATCGACTCTTGCAGCAGGAACGAGGCAGAAGAGCTCCTGAGAATGGATCCTAGCACAAAAAGATCACATGCATTAAGTGCTTAGGAGCTTGTGTCGGGCTCAACCCTTGTACTTAGTATGCATTAGTGTTGTCTCTTGATGATGTGGAATGCTTAGGAGTTTGTGTCGGGCTCAACCCTTGTACTTGCCCTAATGGCGCACGGCAGAGCAGATCGTTAGATGACCGGTCGTATACTACCTGTCTACTCGTATAGAGAACATTTGCTGCACATCGCGGCAGATTTGGCAGCGATATCTGAAAGTCTATGATACTATTGTGATGAACCATTACAATGTTTATGCATTGGTCAATCAGTTTTGTAAAAATTGTATTAGATTTGGACTGGTTTCGAAAAGTGTCAGAAAAATCAGAAATACCGCAGTTATTAGTACGGTAGTTTCGCTTTGCGAAAGTACCGTAGGCATAAGTGCAGTAGTACCGTTTGGCAGAAGTACCAGGTTGAGTTGCGGTACGTTTTTTCCAGAGAGCCCCAGGTGAGGTTTTTAGCATGCGGAAGTACTGTAGTGCGAAAGTACCGACGTGTTAGACGCAGTACTTCTAATCTTCCCAGAAAAACAGGGGTTTGGAAAATTAAGTTATGGATCGTGTAGCACCCCACATATGCAAGATACTACTATGGAACATCATCGCCAAAGTGAAGAATGAATAATAAAAGCAATAATCGAAATCGTGAGTAAATAAACTTTAGGTAATTTACTAAAGAATCAACAGAGGTTGAAATAAATGTTTGAAACATAGGACCGATCCACTTCTAACCAAATAAAGGATGAATAAAACAACAAATAGTACCAAGCTACGGTGCTGAAAAATCGAGTGCTCCCACCCATGCATGATGCTATCACTCCACTGGCGTTTTATCTGAGAATGAAAAGAGCAAGCGTGGGATTTGAAAATCTCAGTAAGTACCCCAACAACAGTCGCAACACAGTGAGAAAAGGTCAAGTAAGCAAGCAAGATATGTAAAGGACAAGCAAAGCGAGCAAACCAGCAATTGATATAGTTTAAGTGCAATGAAGCTAGGTTATCAAAAACGCTGATACAGATTGGAGATAGAGATCACAGAAATAGTGGCATTAAAGATAAATGTTGTTTAGCAAGTTATGACGGTGGCACCGGTGATCACTTCCCACATACCCAGTTATACGAGAATAGTCAGGCACACCATCGTCCTCGACTGTATAACCGCTAACAATGTGTAATATCCTGAGTAACGAAAGTGTATGGCCCCCCGTATGTTACCAGGTGGGTGAAAATCTTTCCTATATATGGATAATTGCAGGCTGGGTAACCGTTATATTATTAACATGTTATATGGTTTGAATTTAAGAAACTAAGAGAAAGTTAAGAGAAAATTAGGAAAGGTGAGGGGATTTGCTAAGGTTGAAAATGAAGACACATAATTCCCGATATAAGGATGGTAGAGGATGATAATGTGGTGATAAGGTAATTGATATATCATGGACATATTATATAGTATGAATTTAAAGAAATTAGGAGATGGCAAGTATAAGGCTACGACAAAGTTATGAGAAGTGAAAAGAGGTGCTAGGGTTGAAAATAGAGAGACATAGTTCCTGATGTGAGAGCGATGTGGAATGATGATAAGGTGGTGGTGATATAAGAATTATCCTAAAGAAGTATTATAATATAGCTCACACAAAGTTATCAACCAATCAAGTTTTATTATGTGATAAGTGATTATTAGCTAGATTAACAGGTTTAATACATACATCCTTCATGGCTCAATACAACATTGTACAATTATTGAAACATAATATTAAGAAACTAAAACATAACAACCCTAATATCAAAAGAGTGTCAATAATTTAAACCTAAGTTAAACATGCTTATATGCTACCCCTATTAACAATTTAAGCATAAATTCTAAAACACTAATTAAAAGTATGAACTCTAGAACATCTTAACTGAGTATCCTAACAAATATAAAAGCATGTGAAACAAGACAACTTAGCACATCTGGGTATGAATACAGTATTAATAGTCTAAAACTAGACAGATATGAGTGACATGATAAATTCGTATGCAAATCTGGGTAGCGCGTGTTAGGAAACCTGGACTCTATCCAGAGTCCTGATCTAATTGGGCACCCCACCATAGACTATAAATAGGGACCTAGACCCCCCTCATTATGTACCCCGATGCAATCTAAAGCAATAAAGAAAGACCAGGAGTTCTCTCTACCTCTCTGTGTTCAATCTATTATTCTGTGATTCTGTGATTGATTCGTTCTTGTTCTAAGCAGAGGAATCGCTCGGACTGGTCTCCAGCGTCGGTTCCTCAACACGTTATCAGCACGACTTCGCTCCGGTGAACGAGGTAATTATCGAAGCACAGATTGAATTTTCTAGATCGCTTTTGAATCTGTATTTCTTTTTGCGTTCTAGATTGAAATTCTACGGTGCAAATCCGCCCTAATCTACCGCGAGCAGACTTGAAGTCGCCGGCACAATGCCGATCGGAAGATTGTGAAACAGGGTAGATGTTGATTGCACTGTAGAACGATGCAAATCCGCCCTAAATCTACCGCGAGCAGATCTGAAATCGCCGGCACAATGTCGATCGGTAGATTACGAAAACGGGGTAGATGTTGATTGCATCTAGATTGGAAAACGAAAAATTCCTGCATGAATTCTGTTTAATTCTACATGAAAGATAGAAATTATCATCTTCTCTGTTTGGTCATTGCACAAAAGGAAAAATCTGCCACTGCATGCGGTCGCCGGCCAGAAGCCAGCCGTGGAGCATGAGGCACCGCCAGCCAGCAGCCGATCCCGCCGGCCGATTGCCGCCCCCTGCATGGGGCGCAGTCGCCCGTGCACCATGCCTCGTAAGCCGCCGCCGGCCGACTCTCGGTTCCGCGCCAGTCACGCCGCCAAAGGAGCCTCCTCGCTTCCACGCACGCATCACGGCCAGCCAGCCGGCCGACGCGCGCCATTGCCATCGGCCGGCCGCCTCGCGCGGCGCCGCTGGCGACTTCGGCCTTGCGCGCGCCCCGACGGGCCCGCTTGCTCGCACGCGCGCTTTGCTCGGCATCATGGCCGCCGCCGATCTGGGCGCCGATGGCCTCGATCCGCGCGCGCGCGCCGCCCGCATGAACACCGCCGCGTGAGCCACCCAAGAAAATGCTGGCCCGAGACCGCAGCGCACCGGGACTCACCGACCGCCTCGCCCGCATGCCGGCGAGTGGTCGCTTCGCCCCGCCGTGGACGCTAGCCCGCAGTCGCGCTCACCTCGGCCGCCGCACCACCTCCCGTGCCCGAACGCACGCGTTGGCCACCGCATCGCCTCTTGCCCGCCCTCGAACGCGCGCGTCGGCTTCCATGCACCGGCCGCCCACCACGCTCATACTGCGCGCCACCGATAGCCCCGGCCCGCTGCTCGCGCCGCCACGCCGCCGGCCGCCGCCGAATCGCGCGCTGCGGCGCGCTCGCGCGCCCGGCCGCTTCGCATCGGCCCCGCCGCGACGCCCGCTTTCGGACGCTTCGAACGGCGCCACGAACGCCGCCGCCTCAGCCACCGCCCCCCTCTCCGCTGGCGGCCGCCCGCGCCACCCGCCAAGCCGCCGCCACCGAAAAACAGGGTAGGGAAACCCTACCGACTCTTCTTTGAGTCATGCGGGCGGGCCGGTTGGGCCGACGGGAAAGATGGGTCGGGGGAGGGGCGAGGCCACATGGGCCGAAAAAGAGATGGTCCGGGGGGGGACGGTTGAAAAAAAAAGGTCGACTGGTGGGGGGAGGCGCAGGCCGTTTTGTGAAAAGGCCCCCGGGTTTCCGAGAATTACCTAAAGGCCCTGAAATTTGCATACAAGTCCCGAAATTTTGCAGAAAAGGCCTCGCAGTTCCGAAAAATTACGAATAAGTCCTCAAATTTTCAAGTGGGTCCAAAATTTTGCAGAAAACCCCTTTGTAAATCAGAAAATTACGCGAATTTTTCTCTGAACTGAAAGTTTGCGTAAAAACCCTCTGGAAATGCAAAATTTGCTGAAATTTCATATTTTAGCATAAAAGGGTCTCGGGAATCCGAATTTTGCATTATTTTTAGCATTTGAAGCTCATTTATTTATGCTATTACTGTTTTATGTATTTTTTGTATTTATTTACTGTTTTGGTTAATTGTAATTGTTTAAATTACTTTTAATCACTGAAATTAGCAGTAAAATTATAGAAAATGCATAGAAAATTATGAAACATTACGAGAACCTTTTGTACCATTTATTTACCCGCAGTGAATTATTCCGTGCATGTCTACCAGTAGTAGACTTATACACATTTAGATGACTAGCATCACGAACTGGAAGTTCGAGGAGCTGGCCCATCATGGCCAAAACAATCTGACGTAGGCATCCGATGTCGAAATTGTGCTTGGAGCCAGGAAGCTCCGCGCGGCTATTGGGATTGGCAGACTGAATGACGCCCAACCCAAACTTGAGGAGAATGATCAGGCATTTCATTTTCTCAGGCACCACCTCTGTCTCACTCTCAAGAATGAGTATATGGCGGAGAAAAGCCCGCTAGCACTCTGGACCACACTCAAGAAGTGGTTTGAGAGGCTGAAGTACACCATTCTTTCTCAAGCAGAGCAGGAGTGGATCAGACTGAGGTTTGTCGACTTTAAGACGGTCGGGGAATACAATTCTGCCTTGCACAGGATTTGTACCCCAATACAAAAAATTGAGATAATCCTTCCACCCAAATGAAGTACAATCCGCACGCAATTATCGTCAAGATGGCTATGAGGAATATGCCGAATTGATTGATATGATGCAGGTTGCGGAGGCTCAGGACAAAGTTCTCCGCAAAGAACTACGTCACTTAGCCACCTGGGAGCTCCGCTGGCCGTGAAGCCAACGCCGAGAGCTACAAGGTGCGAAAGCCCTTGATAAAGAGAAGGGGAAGGAAGGGTGTGGCCGCAGCCCAGAAAGGCAAATCAGATGCTCCACATGAGAATAAGGCTAGCAAGCCAAAACGGGATGGCAAAGGGCACATGAAGCCCGCTCTGCATCGGTTGAGGGGGAGCATTCTGAGCAGCTGCCCGCGCTGATGGTATTTGAGACCATTACGACAGCAGCACCCCTTTTCGACCTAGAAACAGCCAATGCCATGATTTCTCTTGAAAGAGGATGTCACCGCCTGAAAAATAACAGAAGAAGTCTTGTGCACAGAATGCATTCAGACTTTAATTGTCATTTATCTTGTGTGGAAGAATATGTTAGAATTTGCATGGATGGTACTTAAGAATTGTTATTTCCTCGTGATGGTTGGATGATATTTGAAGAATTCATTCATTTATTCAGTTTATGATGGCATGATATGTTCTGATATTGGAGTATTTTATTTATGTGTTGATTGTCTTCTCATACATGTTAATAAATACCCTATATTAGAACATGTGTAGCGCCCTATGAAGGAAGTGTGCTTAGCCAGCAACGGCACAACACATATCATCTTAAGAGAGATTGAGTATTTTCAGTCGATTCGTAAGAGCACTGGCAGCCTTACGACAATCGCCAGAAGCGATGCATGTATAATTGGTTCGGGAAGAGCCATAATGGGCACAATTTTGGTCATTGAAGAAGCCTTATTGTACCCAAAATCGACTAGAACTCTCCTAAGTTTTAAGAATTTTTGCGCCAACGGTTTCCACGTTGAGACTAAAGAAGAGTACGGTAAGAAATACCTGCTCATCACGAAGCGTGAAGAGAATGGCAAAAGAATATTAGAAAAACTTCCTTCACTGGGCTATATTATACCAACATTAAAGCGCCTGCAGCGTACACTGTTCTGAAAACAGTGTTTAGAATCTCTGAACTCTTCTGTCTCTGGCATGACAGATTAGGCCACCCAGGTCTTAGGATGATGAGTAGCATAATCAATAACTCGCATGAGCATAATATTAATGAGAAGAATTTCCCGAATCATGAAGATTTTGTGTGCCCTGCATGTGCCACCGGGAAACTAATTACTAGATCCTCAACTCTGAAAGTGAAGGATGAAGTCCCTACATTCCTGGAACGCATCCAGGGAGATATTTGCGGTTCCATTCAGCCCGTCCCAGGGCCGTTTAAGTATTTCATGGTGCTCATTGATGCTTCTTCGAAGTGGTCATATGTGGGTTTGTTGCCCACAAGGAACCACGCCTTTGCAAAATTGATCTCGCAGATCATTCGCATCAGAAATATGTTTCCAGATCATCATATCAAGTCCATCCGAATGGACAACGCCGGAGAATTTACTTCGAAGGCATTTGATGATTATTGCATGGCGATGGGAATTGCCGTTGAGCACTCGGTACCGCATGTCCATACCCAGAATGGTTTGGCAGAGACTTTAATTAAGAGAATTAAATTTATTGCCCGACCTCTTTTGCATAATTGAAACCTAGCAGCTACATATTGGGGACACGCAGTCCTTTATGCAGCGAATCTCATCAACCTTAGACTTTTGGCCTACAACATCCATTCACCTATGCAATTAGCGCAAGTGTCACCACCGAAAATTTCCCAACATTAGGGGGAGGAAATCAACCCCTGGATGAAGAATGTCGGGAAATTATGTGGCAAGCCTGGGGAATCCATGCAGATGACCCGTGCACTAGAGAAGTCCAGAAGACATTACATGGCAAGCCACGGGAATTCATACAGATGACCAGCGCATTAGTGAAGCAAAAAGAGAAGTCCAGAAGACAAGAGAAGTCTATAAGACAATCAATTGCAAGAACTAGCAAATCAACTGCCTGATCACTTTAGTGATTTGAAGAGCGTGATTAAGTCGCATGTGCCTGCACGCATTGCACTGGAGAGGGTTGAAATACCAAGAAAGCAGAAGGTATCCCTAATCTCGTCCAGAGGCCTCAGAAAAATAATAAAGGACGAGAACTCCGGTTCCTCGAATCCTTAGTAACCGGGGACGCCTGGTGAAAAAGGATAAGAGAGATTTATCACAGCCGATCATTGAAGTCCCCCAGAATGAGAAGGGGAGCCAGTTGAGACCTGGCACAAGTATGACACCTTCAGAAAAGGGCATACCGGATCTGAATATCCCCATCGGCATGGATGTGTGCGCACACATCGGAGCCGAAAAACTAAAGGGACTTGCCACCGCAATTGAAAGAAGCGATGTGCAAGGTAAAGCTCTAGCAGAAGCAATCGCTCCAGAAGAAGCAACTCATGAAGAAATAGCTATAAATTATGTGCACACGGGAGAGTCCCTGAATAGGACAACAGCTAATATCGATATCTACTTCGCAAAGAAAATTGCCACCATCATCGATCTTGATCCCGAGCCTGCATCGCTCGCTGAATATAAGAAAAGATCAGATTGGGAAGATTGGAAGAAGGCAATAGCAACTGAATTGCTATCTCTGAATAGCAATTCAGTTGGGCACAAGTGGGTATTTGTTCGAAAGATAAATGAAAGAAATGAAGTAGTGAGATACAAAGCAAGGCTGGTAGCCCAAGGTTTCACTCAACGTCCGGAGTTGATTATGAAGAAACCTACTCCCACCATGAGTGGAATTACCTTTAGATACTTGATCTCAATGGCGGTGAACTTGAATTTAGAAATGAAATTGATGGATGTTGTGATTGCATACCTTACTGTAACTTGATTCGAGATTTACATGAAAGTCCCTGAAGGAATTCCTCTCTGAACCAAGACAGAGCAAATGTGTGAAACTCGAAAGTCACCGTATGGACTGAAACAACTGGAAGAATGTGGTATAATCGCTTGAGCGACTTTCTCTGCAAGAAAGGCTACACGAACAATGAAGACTGTCCTTGTGTATTTATACGGCGATCCTAGAATGGATTCTGTATAATCTCTGTGTATGTAGATGATCTGAATATCATCGGGACAGCCGAAGACATAAAAGAAGCAAGCTCCTACTTGGAGTCAGAATTTGAAATGAAAGATTTGGGCAAGACCAAGTTTTGCTTAGGCTGCAGCTTGAGCATGTCCTGAAGGAGTCTTGGTACATCACGACCTACACCTGAAGGTGCTTGAAAGGTTTGGCTCGAGAAGGCATTTCCCTCGAAAGTACCGATGATCGGTAGGTCTTTACAACAAGAAAAAGATCCTTTCCGACCAAGGGAAGAGGGGGAGGAAGTCCTGGGACCGGAATTCCCATACTTGAGTGCAGTGGGAGCACTCATGTATTTAGCAAACTGCACTAGACCGGACATTGCATTTGCCGTGAACCTCTTAGCAAGGTATAGTGCAGAGCCCACCAAAAGGCATTGGCAGGGCATAAAAGGACATTTTCCGATACCTCCAAGGTAGCAAAGACCTCGGATTGCTTTACAGAAAGAATCAAGATCTGAACTTGATTGGCTATGCGAGATCTTTGGGTATCTGCGGACCCGCATACCGCTAAGTCACAAACAGGCTATGTATTCTGTGTGGTGGAACTGCAATTTCATGGAAATCGTCTAAGCAAAGCACGTAGCTACTTCGACGAACCACTCAGAAATTATAGCACTGTATGAAGCCGCACGAGAGTGCGCTTGGCTCCGCCGAATGGTTCACCACATCCAGCAGTCATGTGGGATGAACATTGTGCAAACCCCCACAATTATCTATGAAGATAATGCCGCTTGCGTTGCACAAGTGCAAACGGGCTATGTGAAGAGTCATCTCACAAAGCATATCAACCCCAAGTTCTTCTATGCACATGAATTGCAAACGATGGACGAGATTAAAGTCCTGCATACTAAGTCATGTGAAAATCTCGCAGATTTATTCACTAAGTCACTCCCCGCATCTAGCTTTGAAAGGTGCGTGCGTGGAATTGGAATGATGAGACTTAGAGAAGTGCAGAATTCAGGGGGAGAATTCTCACAAGCCCGCTAATAAATCTTGATCATGAAGATTAAGTACCCAAAAATAAAGTCTTGCAGACTAAATGAATTTGGGTGAATTGTACTCTTTTCCCTTGACGAGTTTTCCATGAAGTTTCTCGACCAAGGTTTTTAACGAGGCAATTCGTGCATCGCAAAGATCACATGTATCATGTACTTTTTCTCCAAATTTTTCCCATCGGGTTTTTATGGAGTTTTGACGAGGCATGAGCATGTTGGGTGAGTGCCCAAGGGGAGTGTTAGGAAACCTGGACTCTATCCAGAGTCCTGATCTAATTGGGCACCCCACCATAGACTATAAATAGGGACCTAGACCCCCCTCATTATGTACCCCGATGCAATCTAAAGCAATAAAGAAAGACCAGGAGTTCTCTCTACCTCTCTGTGTTCAATCTATTATTCTGTGATTCTGTGATTGATTCGTTCTTGTTCTAAGCAGAGAAATCGCTCGGACTGGTCTCCAGCGTCGGTTCCTCAACAGCGCAGACGTCCTCCATCGGCCTTCCCAGCACGCGCCCCATCCCCGCGCTCGCATCACCTGGTTTGTTCGATTGGCTGACATGTGTGACCACGACTGTTTGCAGCAACTAGTTGTTGACGGCGCAGATTCTGGGCCCAGGGGCCAGTTCGTTAATTAATTCACTTTTGAGTCTACCCCTCCACCGGAGCCACTTTCCTCCCTGCCGGCCGACCTCTGCGTCTGTCTAAAGAAGAAGAAGAAGAAGAACTATTAGGAGTTAGTAAGATTCATTGCTTCGATGGGATAAAAAAGAAGTAAATGTATTTTAATTTTTTTAGTGGAAGCTAGCAGTATATCAGCATCAGCTACGCTGTTCAGCTGCACTTGCCAATTCATACCGTTTTCTCATGGGTATACGTATACCCACACCTGGAGCAATTAGTGATGGAGTGATCGAATCACTGAGAGATAGCTTTTCCTTTCGCATAGTTGTCTTTGTTGGAATTAATATACTCTGGTTTAGTGTGAGCAAATTGTCAGCCTTTTGGTTCTTTTGCTGCACAAGATAATTATCACGAACAGTTGTTATGTTCCTTTTGTAAGTTGGTTCTGAACGCAATTTTGCGGTGCCCTCAGTTTTCAGAGATTAGATGGCGCTAAATCCTGTATATAATCTATTTGGGTTAAAGATTTGACAGTTCTGGCCAAATTAAGCATGATGATGCTCCTTGGGCATATCGTAGTTTTGTATGAGTTCAATTTGTTTATTTTACTGAAATGCTTGGGGGCTTCATGTAGGTGTTTCCATTTCCCGTGCTCACAAAGTTGTTTGGATTTCTAATTTTCACACTACTCTTGAGTTGCAAGTTAGTTTACATTCGATGATCAAAGTTAAATTTAACATCCAGAGAGGTTCAGCAAGTAGAATTGGCTATTTCCTAACTAGAACCCCCATCCCTTTTAACCTAATTTGTATGTTCCTTTCTCTCTTTTAGAATCAGATTAGATGGCATAGTAGTTGACTAATTCAATCATCATAGGTTTTTTTGGGCATGCTGCATTCTGAAGTTAGAAAATTGTTGCCCTATCTATTGCATTTGATGATGTTAGGCAATCTGAAATGGAGAATATGAAATTAGTTTTAGAGAACACATAAACAGTTCTGAGGAAAATTTACTTGTATCGAAGCTTTGTAATGCACTATGTACTTTATAGCTGTAGTATGTGCATGGAGAATATTCAGTTATAAATCATTTCAGTCTTGTGCTATAGCTGTGGACTGGTTTATGTTAAACCAATCTTGTGAACTGGCAGGGTAGTAGGAGTTGGTCCAAATTCAAAATGAATAGAACTGGAAAAGCTCATTTACAACTATGGACTAAGCTTCATTAGTGAGGTATTTTTCAATATCTTAACGTTATTTACACATATTTGCATGCGAATTATAGTTGTTGCTTCCATTTTGTGCCATATTCTCTTGTTTGTGCGATTGCAACATAGTTTGATCATGGATTATTTTGCATTTGGCTAATACTGTTTGCTACATGCTTGCGAGTCCGCCCTAGCTACATTTCAGTCCTAGGTCCGCAACTGCAATCTACAGTACCTTAGAACATTCTAGCCGGTGTGTGCATATGCTGTAATGTAGGAATTTTACAGACTTCACATGTTTTTTATTAGAGTTGGTATTCAAATCAAATTGTTAATCTATTTAATTTATTTCAAAATTTAGTTATTTGGATATTTTACTTTGGAATTCATATGGAAATCAAATTACAAATTTTCTTTTATTTTTATTCCGAATTTCAATTATTTTTTGTTGGAATTCGTATGCAAATCCAATTGCTTTATTTTTCAGTTGTCTTCTTTGCTGCGTTTCTTCTTTATTTTCTTCTTTACGATCAATTCGGTATTGCTCAGGAGGATGCATGATCTGTCGCTATTACCATCGCCATCCAAGCTTTCATTTTTTTTGTTGGGCTTGACGGTGTGAAAGACCTAATGTGAGAAGGCCTAATAGCCACAATGAAATGGAACCAGAGAACAAATCCGCAGTAGTACAAGACACTCTTTTTTTCTTCTTTTCTGACAAGGAAGAAACAACATGCGTCCATGCATAGCGTTCCTTTTTACTGCCACACCATGTAGCGTTGCAAAGATAACAAGAGCATTTTTATTCGAGAAACATAATACAAAACATTGAAGCAAGCATACATGACGTCTTGTTTCAGAGCTAAGATAGTTTTACAGGCTTAAATTCAACTACAGCATGAAGCTAGAAACCAGGCACAAGTTGGCTAGCTATATATGAGCAAGAATTCCCCATCAGTAAACTGAAACAAGTTAGGAAAATGACTGCAGCAAAACTGTGTGAAGGAAGAAAACTTGCTCCAAATAAAGTTGTGATTCCGTAATGAAGATACCATCCCCTCCTTAAAGGGGAGCAATTGAAGAGCAGCTGCAGTCTTTGGTGGGGACGCACACTGCTGCAAATGAGATGGACTCCTGTCAAGGATGGTTGTGATTCGATTCGACCGCTGTACGTTGACGTAAAAAACACATGGAATTTTAGAAAATGGAATAATAATATTGACTAATAAACACGGCGAAGCAGAAGCATTATTAATTTGGTGGATGAGTGCCTGTACCTGGTTTAGGTGGTATGAAAACAATTTCTTTGGTGGGATGGTTGGGATGGGCATTGATTGCGTGCCTCAGCGCCGCCTCCGCTTCCTCCACCTCCCCAACTGTGGCTCCATCACGATGAAGTATGATATGGACATGGCGGAGGGAGAGCATGTCCCCCAGACCAAAGTCAAAATCATCGTTGCCATCATCTTTTGCCATCCGCACATGGAAATCGAAACCAACCTGTTTAGCACTTGGCAAAGCTCCTCGTTGGAACATTATGTGCCCGGTTGGCTTACAAACTATAGAGAAGAGTATCACACATTGGAAACAATCAGCACCGACGTGTAGCAACCTTTGTGTTTGGTGGGCGCTATATATCTGGAGAGAACGAAGAGCCGGCAACCTCCCAAGGATCTGCAAGTCCTCCTGCCACAGTTCCTTGACACGGATGCATAACTCGGAGAGGTCCGGCAGAAGCGAGGGATCCCACGCTGGCAGTGTAGAGAATCCCTCGGACATCCACAAGCGAAAACTACGGAGATGTCGAGAGGGCACCCAGCGTTTCCCCAAGAGATCCATGGATCCAAAATAACCACCCATATTTAGACTCTGGAGACTCTGCAGGTTGCATAGAGACTCCACAAAAGCTTCCTGCAACTCTTTTGCGCTCCCGTCTTCACCGAATTTAATTTTGAGCTCCCTGAGTCTTGTTAGATTGCGCAACTCTTTCACGATGTTTGCGCATCCCTCCGTAGAGATCCAGTGCAGCACCTCCATGGATGTCAGATTCCCCATCCCATCCGGAAACCTTCTGCGGTAGTAGATGGGAAGAAGTAGGCACATCAATCTTCTCAGCTTAACAACAGCCGGCGGCAATTCCCTTAAATCATAACTGCCTCTTACATCCAGCACCTGCAAAAACTGCAGATTTCCTATCTCTACTGGGAGTTCACGGATACCTGTATTTTCTAGACCCAGGTACCTCAGGTGAAATAAATTCCCAACATGCCTAAGGCTTAGAGGGCAACTTTCCCTAAGATCACATTCACGCAGATCCAATACACGTAAAACATCAAAGCTTGAAAGTGGCGGCATTAGATTAATAGCAGGTGGAAAGATAGTAATGGACCTCACTTGTGACACAGAATCAAGAGGTGTGGTTTCATCTACCTTGCTATTTTGGAGGGATAGCCTGCGAACCTTGCTTTGCGAATTAGGCGTGCTTCGCTCGGTACCATCCAATATAGTAACAAAGTTTTCTTCACTTGACAAGGCACAGATGAGATCAAGCACCATATCATGTACACGACAAGCTTCTACCCTGCCTTCCTTATCGATATCTGCTGGTTGGATCATACTTCTATTTATGAGCTCATTGAAGTAACTCTCTCCGAGCTCAAATAGGCAAGTTTGTTGTTTTTTACACTGGATAAAACCTTCAGCTATCCACCTCCATATCAATTGATCTCTGTCGATCTTATAATCTTCCGGAAATATACTTAGATATAATAAACAGGTCTTCAGCTGACAAGGCAGATCGTAATAGCTAAACGATAATATCATTTGCATCTCCTCCACACAAGCGTGTTCGGTAAGTCCACGACCAATAGAATTGTGCAAAGTATACCACTCATCCTTTGTTTTTATCTTCTTATTACTAGCCAAAAGACTAGCTATAGTATTGATGGCTAATGGTATCCCACCACATTTCTTCAAGATATCTCTGGATACTTGTTCCAATTCACGAGGACATCCATTCCTATGCGAAAATATTCTTTGATAGAAGAGACTTTGTGAGTCATCATCAGAAAGAGGTTCCATATTATAAACAATATCATCACTTGAAGAGCAACATGCTTTGGAGACACTGCCTTTGCGAGTTGTCGTGATTAGTCGACTGCCGAGATTGTTCCTACCAGAGAAAGCACACTTGATAACTCCCCATAGTTTTTCATCCCATATATCATCAATTATGATGAGGTACCTATATCAATTTGTGAGAGCATTAGTGGAAGACCTATACACATGACAAGGCTAAGGGCCATGGATCAGAAAACCTGTCTAGCGTATGCCAAACTCCAAGATCCGAAAAGGGCATTATCAATTGGCAATAAAGTACTGGATGAAACAATTAGAGATTTAAGATGCATAGGGAAAAAAACAGACGTGTGAATTTACGGGATCATGTAGCAGTACATCTAGTTACAAAACTTTGGTTTGGTCATCAAACCAACATAAAAAAATTCTTGGTGTAGCCTATGGTGTGTTGTGTCACCTTTTAAAATTTGAACTTCAAAATCAAAGTATGTTAGAAGAAACAAAAGGTTATCTTTCTCTTTTTTTCTTTCCTTTTTGATTTATCATGTGCTAGAACTAGCAGAATTGTTCATAAAATTGTGCGGCTAGAAATTGCAACACACTTTATTTGTTATACAAACTAGTGCCTATAGATAATATAGTTGTACTTGTTATACAAATCTATTACCTATGAAAAATATAGTGGTATTTGTTATACAATTGTGATAGCTATAGTATCCTTATGTGATTAATCTGCACTGTTATAAATAATTTTAATACTGAACAGTTCCAACATTACTTAAATTCAATAGTTGGTTTTACATAAATTATGGATTTAATCCTAAATCTTGTTATGAATTCTGGATTTGATTCTATATGTACTCCGATTAACTTAAAACAGAATTTAGTATTTCTGATTATGGATTTATAGTCCAAAATAACCCCACACCTGATTTTAGGTTGTAAAACAATGATTCTGAACTTATAGGTAAGAATCCTAAACTTAGCCTTAGCAAGGCTTTATAGTTCCCGCAAGAGTCCTACGAAATGCTCACATTTCAAACAAGACCTTAATGTGACTTAAAGATCTATTGCTTGTTCGGTACTCCTTCACCAGGACCCAACTCACAACAAAGAATATGATTTAACCACACGTACAAATTGATATTTTTACTATCACCATAGTCAAATATCTTGAGATTAATGGAAACTTTCTAAATTCAAACCATCATCCCATCTTCTAACCATTGAATACCTTGTGCATGAATCTTGAGGAACTTTTGAGGGCCAAGATAGTGCATGTACCCGCATATACATGTATTTTTGCATTTCCCAAGAGCATGACTACATTACTTTATTTTCTAAACATACATAATTAACAATGTGCACCACCAGTTTTGATTTGGAAGTACAAATACTTAGTTGATATGGATTTGCTAGTTCTGTGGACATATAACATCCAAACATTTTTCAATATTGTAACTATATATGGGCTGGAATATTGGCACAATATATATGGTTCAGAGATGTATACTTGATAAAGTACAAAGTACTTAAGCCGGCATAGGTGACACAAAGGAAGCATTTATTCTAAAGCCTTCAGCGGAATATTATAATTTATGCGTTACTGTACAACTACTGCAGCTAAAAAAAGCGCCTCTATGTCACTAGTTAACTAACTAATTAACACTATATATCTAGCTAGTGAAACTTTCAACTCAAAAATACAAATTTAAAATTTAAACTTTCAATACGAATTTGTACCTTTCAGCTTGAATATTCAAATTGTCAACTTATTTCTAACTTTCAAACTTAGCAATTCGAGTATTCACACCTCCTATGTAGTGAAACTTTGGGCTCAAAAAATTTAAACTTTCAACTCAAAAAATTAATCTTTCAACATGGATTTTACATCTTTCAGCTCGAAGCTTACAACTTTGGACTCAAAAATTTAAACTTTCAATTCAATAAGACTAGAGAAAGAAATTGTTAACTAATAATTAGTTAAATAGTGAATGTTCACTAAATAGCAATCACAAAAAAAATCACTCATCAACATAAGCTGGTGACTATGGTTGGGTGGGTGATGCATACCTCTTGTTCTCAAGGAATTTACGGAGTGTGTCGATGAGCTGCCTTTCATCCAACATCATCAGACTGGAATCCGTGTGTATTAGCTCAAAGAGAATGTCCTTGAAAACTTTCTTCACGTTAGGATTCCGACCGACGGAAACAAAAGCCCAGCAATCGAAATCTCCTTTAATCTTGTCGCACACTGCTCTGACAAGAGTGGTCTTGCCCAATCCTCCAAATCCGACAACAGAGACTATCTTCAGTTTCTTATTGGACACATCATCCCCCTTGAACAGCATCTTAATGAGCTCCTTATCCCTTTTCCCATCGATGCCAACGAGCTCTGTCTCTTCCCTGTACAGAGCCTGGAGGCGTGGATCGATAGGTGTCGAGGCTGCAGGTACTGATGGCGGGTATCTGCCATGCCTGTTAGTCACCTCTTGGAGTTGCTTGTTGATGTCTTTGATCGCGTTAGCGACCTGATGGCAAGCCTTGCCCTTGTTGAACCAGTTGCTCATCTTCTCCATGAGCTTTTTGAGCCAATGCGAGTTGGGTGTGGCGTCACGGCCATCCTCCACGCGCACCAGAAATGTATCGACGATGTCCTCCATATCGTAGGACAGCTCCCTGAGATCGCGTGCCCAAAGCTTGACCTGCTCGTCGAGCTGCTCACGCGGCACCTCCGCCACCTTGCGGAGAGCAGCGTGCATGATCTCAAGCTCTCGTGAGAGAGACTCGACTTGCTCCCTCATGCCCTTCTGCAGCTTATACTCCTTGAGTAGCTCACCGAGCTTGTTGAGGAGGCTGCCCATCGCCCCCGTCGCAAACTCCATGGTCTCAGTTGATACATAGCTTATTTTGTCGTGCTTTGTCATTTGCTCGAGCCAATTAATCATCGATAACGCAAGCTGCAAACCTTTTATAAAGATTGGAAATGGCAACAAAGAATAAGTGCAACTGGATGCATGGTAATCCCTAACAATAACCGTGCAATCATCTAATGGAAGCAGTCCCTAACTCACGAACCATAATTTGAAGCCCTCAATTCTATTATAGAAAAAAACAATCAAAAGGCTTTCTGATTGAGATCCACCGCTTCAAAATTTGACTAATTTTACCTTTAAAAAGCACTTGAGTAACCTTACTCCTTCCTCAAGGCACAAGAAACCCACACCACCAACATGCACAGAATTCCTCTCCCGAAATTCCATCGCCAAACTTTCAAACACCCAAAATTCGATCCCTTCTGCCCATAGCTGACAGCTCCAGGAGCTGCTCCTGTACAGTCCAAGAACCCTCAAGCACCAACCAGACCAGAGCTCGCAAAGACCATCAGAGCCACATCACACCACAGCAATCACACAAGAACAGCGATAGAAAGCAAGGAAACCAGCAGAAAAAAAGAAACAAAGCTCATGGATGGCTCACCTGAAGCTACCTGCAGCCTCCTCGCCTTGGTGGGAACCGGGACGGAAGGGGGTAGGGACTAGGGAGAACAAGCGAGGAGGACTGGAGGAAGAAGAGAGAACTCTAGAATAACTCCATGTAGCTTGGCACTGTTTTTTCTTAATGCTTTGACGATCCACGGACTTTAGAGACGGGAGAGAGAGAGAGAGAGAGAGAGAGAGAGAGAGAGAGAGAGAGAGAGAGAGAGAGAGAGAGAGAGAGGGGGACTTCCTGGTCACCTGTCCCAGTCAACCCGCCTGCTTTCTCTGGACGGACGGAGACGGAGGAGGCATGTACTGGGCCGCCGGCCGGGTTATAGTCTGTGTGGGACGGGGAGCTACTTCGCTCGTTCCAGTTCCAGTTTCTAATTTTTTTTATTTTTTACTATTTATAAATTTCGTTTTTTAAACTTTTAGTTTTTTAAGTGTTTTTGTCGGTTCTTTTTTTATTTATTTGCGTTGTCTGTGATGAGCTAGCATATTTTTTCTATTTTTAAATTTTTTTAAATTTAATTATGCTAAATAAGCCACCTTCAGCTACAGTGAAATTTCAATTGCTACTATGTAATTTCAGTCATAAGCCATATCTTTTTAGCCCAACTGAGCGAAGCAGTCCGGCCGGCGGGCCAGTACAATCATGTTGGGCGGGCTCTGATAATTAATTGGAAGAAGGACCTACTTGAGTGCCAAGAAAAACAAGCTAAGAGATCCTTGAATTGCCAGGTAGTCCGGTAGTCTCTCTCAGTCTGGTTCTTAATTTTCTTTTTGTTCGGATGCAAAGACCAACTCTTTTGAGTCATCGCTGCTTCTTTTGCATTTGTTTGCGTCCGAAAGACTTCAATGTTGTCGCCGTATCTATCACTCCATCAGTCTCAGACTCAGTCCGTTGAGGGAGATAAATATGTCCTCGCAAAAAAGGGAGATAGTATGAAAAGAGACGCAACAATAATTAAACGAAAATCAGTAAATTAAAAGAAAGAATTTATGTCAAGTACAATCCAAATTAACTAAAATTCAGAATAAAAAATAAAATAAAATCGGCAATTTGATTTTGATACGAATTTCAAAATAAACCCTAAAAAATCAAAATAATAATTTAAAATATAAATTGGTTTTTTATACAATTCCGGACTAAAACTAAAAATAAATACATGGGAAATACGATCTAAAAACATATAAATTTGAATAAAATTAAAAGATGATTAGATATTTGATTTGTAAACAAGTTTGAAATATGTCGACTCTCTTGCAAAGGTACAACAGTCATCAACTGTTTGGGTGAATGGGTGCAAATGCAAGGAAGGAATAAACAGATGTACTTCTGTACCCACGAGCCAATAAAAACCCCTATTATAGCAGGGGGGAACGCCGCGCCCCGCTCGGCCACGTCACCCCGCGCCCGCGCTCCGGCCGGCGCGTGGCGCGGGGATTTCGGTACGGCCGGGGGAGGGAAATCCCTCCTGTTTTTCAGAAATTACGTACAGGTCCTTTTGCCTCGCAAAGAGGTCCTTTTTCCTCGCGAAAAGGTCCCTGGCGGTTTTTTTGCGGCGGATTTTTCTGAAAAACCCCCTCCAATTTGCAGGATGGCACCCCGCGGTTTTCTAAATTGCGTACGGGTCCTCATTTCATTACATACGGGTCCTCAATTTTTACGAAAAAACCCTTTAACTTTTTCGAAAATACGCATGTGCCCTCGATTTTTTTAAAAAAACTCCTCACAAATTATCGCCTCTTTTACTTCGGTGCACATGGTGGCTGGCGCAGCGTGTCGCCGCGCCTATGCTGCTAGTAACTAATTACCTAAACAGGCACAAAAAAGCAGAATAAGATTTGGTGGCAGGTACGCACAGAGTGCCACTACAGTTGATAAACAGAACAAATCCGGGCAATTATACTACCTGAACAAATCAAGCAGTCAAGTTTGTGTAACACCTACAAAAAGTACACTCGCCAACTCTATTACATGAACAAATCAAGCAGTCAAGTATATTCGCGACACCTAAACAGCAAGTACTCAATCTGTGGCGAATCATCATTCAAAAAATGGAATATGAAGATTCTACTATGAGTAGAGTATTCTTACAATAGGACTGACATAGCGCCTATCTAAGATACATGTTGTCATTTAGTAAATCCTTGTTCGGCTTTAAGAGATCGATAGCTGATAGGAAAGGATTTTAGAAATATATCAAAATTCTCTCGGTAGGCTGTGATCGTTTTGGCTTCAGCTTTTAGCTTCCGGCTTATTTTTCACTATTCATAAATTTCGTCTTTTTCTGAACTTTTGGCTTTTTGTTGAGCTTTTTTGCCGGTTCTTTTTTCCCGTATTTGTTTGTATTATATGTAATGGGCTAACATATTTTTTACATTTTTTATTTTTTTAAAAAATTTAATTATGCTAAATAAGTTTCTGTCAGCTACAGTGTTTTTTCAGCCAGCTACAGTGCTTTTCAGCCATAAGCCATCAAAAAAAGCCCAAATGAGCACCACCAATTCTGTTGGGTTTTCTCAAAGCCTAGATTAATTTCGTGTAGGCTTTTGGTCAACCCTCTATTCCTCTGCCTTTTCCGTGGTGCCGCTCACAATGCATAATGAGGCTAGAGGGTAGGGACCTATTTATAGACTCCACTTCCAGGTGTTCCAAAGTGACCCACCTGTTTCCGGTATCCCATGAGACTCCTGAACCATGTCACCAACCACGATCAGACAGGCCAATTCTATGAGTCTAAAATATATTAGTCCCAAGCACAAATGTGTGAGTCACATGTCATGATCAGATTGTTTATGAGATCAATTCCAATCTGATCATGTGGGTCAACAGCCTGCAGAGCCGATCCTGCAAAGCAAACCCAGCTATTCCGCCCTGTGTTGTGTTCGGGTTAAACAAATGCATGCATATCAAATTCCAGTAGACTTGATCTCAATAAATATGTCTACCAAATTCCAGCATAGCCGTCCTCGGCACATCGAGTATTAATTCCTCGAGTTAAATTCCACATCAAAATATTCCCTATCACTTGCATCAATAATATGAATAATTCCACACTAAGTAAAGTAGACAATAACCATAATAAATATTGAAAGCTACATAAAATTCCCAACATCTCCCACTTGGCGAAATATTTCAATCAATAAACTGAAGTTCGATGACTTAATCATTCTTAAAAAATAATTCCTGACTAACTGACTTAGTCAGTGAATTTTCCTTCAATGTGTTTACTTTTACTTTGAAATAAGTGATAGGTTGTGATGCATTTTCACGACCTTAAATGATGCAATATACTCCCTTAGTCATGTAATTTCCTTTGCTACTTCAGATGTAGCAATGTATTCAACTTCCATGGTAGAATGAGTAACTGTATCATGTTTCCTGTTGCAATCATAAATAACAACTCCTGCCAAAGTAAGTAGATAACCAGAAGCCATTTGCCTATCAGCATCAAAATAACCTTGCAATTGAAGATTATGGCCATTAAAACATAATAAATAATCCATATATTCATTTGACATATGTAGTACATATTTGATTTGTTTCCAGTGCTCTTCCCCCACGTTTCTTTTGATATCCACTAAGGATTTCAATGGCATGACTAAGATCAAATCGTGTGAATAACATAGTATACATAAGACATTCCAAAGCTGAAGAATAAGAAATTTCATTCATTCTAACTTTTCCTCAGGAGTAGTTGGACATAATTCCTCACTGAGTATAGTTCCCTTCACAATAGGTGCATTAACAGGTTTACTGTATTCCATAGAAAATCATTTAAAATACTTCCAAGGCATACCTTTTAGGGACAACCCAAAAAAATTTATTCCGATCTCTATGTATTTCCACTCCTAAAACATAGGAAGCTTCCTCCATATCTTTTATATCAAATTTAGAAGATAACCAAGCTTTCACTTCCATCAATGTAATTTTGTCATTAGAAACAATGCAAATATCAACACATAAAGGCAATAAGACAAAAAAAAACTTACGCATAACTTTTGTATATATGCAATGATCACCTTCCGTCATTGAAAACCATATGACATGATAGAATTATAAAATAGAATATACCACTGATGTGAAGCTTGTTTAAGACCATAAATTGATCTATTCAATTTGCAAACTTGATTTTTTATTTCCTTTTTCTCCAAAACCTTCCAGCTGTTTTATATGAATTTCCTCCTTCAAAAGACCATTAAGAAAGGCAATTTCAATATCCATTTGGTGGAGTTCAAGATCACAATAAACCGTCAAAGCATTAATAATAATATAAATTACAGTAATTTTAGCAATAGGAGAAAAGGTTTCCACAAAGCCAATACCTTTCCTTTGTGTAAAGTCTTCATCAACAAGTCTAGTCTTATAATTTTCCACTAAACCCGTTGCATTCATTTTTCTTTAAAAAAAATATTTACAACCTATGGACTTGCGGTTTTTTGGTAGATCAACAAGTTTCCAAACTTTATTCCTCTTCATCGAGTTTAATTCTTCCCGCACTGGTTCCACCCATAGTTTTGGTTCTTCCTTGAAATCCGAAATTTTACAGTGAACCTTCCCCAAGAACAAATAATAATCATCTAGATATTGGGGTGCACTTCCTCCCACTTTTCCTAAGCATGTTAGCGTTAGAAGTTTGATTGGTATTTCCTTCAGGATGCGAATTAATACCAGATGGATCCATCTGTGTTTTTGTAGAGTTGACAACAATTCCACCCACTTAGCATGGCGAGGTGTGTTTAGATATAAAAGAATTACATTCCTACTTTCTACCAGTTTATCCTTTTCTGTATCATAAAACTTGTACTCTTTAAATTCCAAAAAATAACTGATAACAAATTCCTGGCGTACTTTTAGGCTATAATTTCCTTTTAGTTCACAACTCATTAGGAGTGACTATTACAGCCTTAGATGATGAATGATTTAATAAATAAATAGCAATATGTAAAATTTCCTCCAAAAGACAAAGGAAGATCTGAATAAGTCATCATAGACCCAGCTATATCCATAAGTGTTCTATTTCTCCGTTCAGCAACAATACTTTGTTGCGGAGTGTAAGGTAAAGTATAATGATGAATAATTTCACGCTCTTTACATAAAAATATATTTAATATTCCTGAAGTATATTATCCTCCACGATTAGTTCTCAAAAATTTGATCTTTCTACTTAATTAATTTTCCACTTCAGTTTTAAATATCTTGAACACATCAAAACCTTCTGACTTTTATTTAAGAAGATACACATATCTAAATCTAGAATAATCATCAATGAATGTGATAAAATAAATCTTTTGACCTCTAGTGGAAGTAGACATTTCACCACAAATATCAGAATGAATAATGGCTAGAGGCTCATTAGATCTTTCCACCTTTAGAAAAAAAAGGCGCACGGGTCATCTTACCCATCATTCAAGCCTCACAAATACCAAAATCCTCCCATTGAAAGTGCAAAATTCCAGAATTAATGAACATCTTAATTCTTTTTTTAGATATGTGGCCAAGTCGTAAATGCCACAAAAATGACTCTGAGCATGTGTTCCTATCGATTGAATTCCTCACTATAGAGTTATTTTCACCAACTAAGCAATCAATATTGTCATCATTTGATAATTCATCAAGAAAATAAAGACCATCATGACGAGTTCCAATATGCACTAATTTCCCATTGAGTAATATTTTTAACTCTCCTTTTCCAAATAGTATATCATAACCAATAGATTCTAACTGAGCAACAGAGATCAAATTCCTTCTCATACTAGGTGAATATAAAGTGTCCTGTAACAATAATTTTCCTCTATTGGGGAGTTTTAGGACATAATTTTCAAATCCAAGTACATCAGCTTTAACATTAGTGCCTAAGAAGATATATCTATTTTTCTTTGGAATTGTTTGCATAGAAGTGAAATCTCTATTATTTCTAGTAATATAAGAAGTAGCACCAGAACGGATAATCCAACTATTTGGAAAAGTAGTAGTAAATCCCGAGATAGCGTAGCGTTTTTACTGCCACACTATGTAGCGTAGCAAAGATAACATGAGCATTTTTATTCGAGAAACATAATACGAAACATTGAAGCAAGCGTATAGTTTTATTCGAGAAGCATAATACGAAACATTGAAGCGAGCATGTGTTGTACAAATGAGATGGAACTCCTGTCAAGGGTTGCTGGGGTTCGATTTGAGCTCTGTGTATGTCAAGTGTGTGCGTCGTGGCGACACTAGTCTCTGACCTGTCCTTATCGTGGCCGCTCGGTTAGGCTAAAAAGCTGTGACTTATAGTTAAAATTGTATAGTAACGGCTGAAATTTTACTGTAACTAAAGGTGACTTATTTGATGTAATTAAATTTAAAAAATTAAAATTAAAAATATGCTAGCTCATCATGGATAACATAAACGAATACGGGAAAAAACTGGCAAAAAAGCCAAAAGTTCAGAAAAAGACAAAATTTATAAATAATAAAAAATAAGCCAGAAGCTAGAATCTGAAGCCAAAACGAGCTTTAATTTTCTAAAGCTAAGAAAGAAGGAATGAAAGGAAAAAACCAATAATCAAGAAACACGTATGTGAGCAAAAGGAAGCATGTGAAGAAGTCAAAGCACTAATTCCATCGCATGTGAAGTCATCCATCATCGTCGTCACTGAAATACCCCAAAATTTTGAATTTTTAAATTTTTTATGAATTTGGATTGAATTTCCTTTTCTTCCCCAATTTGGTAATTTCCCTTAAAATACGCTTTCCCAAATTGGCAAATGCACCTTTGATTCCTCTCTGGCGCCCAGCGCGTGAACCGCTTCCTCCGTTTCTTCTGCGCCTCGCCGCCGCGCTCGCCTCCCCTCTCCTTACCGCCGAAGCCACCGCACGCGTCGCCTTCTCCTCCCTCCGGATTGCGGCTCCGCTCCCTCATCACGCGATGTCATCTTCTGTGCCCCGACCCCACTGGACAGTGACCTTTCCCTCTGCTCCCTTCCCTCGCGCAGCGCGCCGAAGACCGCGCGCGCTCTCGCCGCTGCTTTCTCTGCGCCTTCTCGCGGGTTCCTCTCACAGCAAGTCAACAACTCCTGACAACCTGCAGAGGAGACGCGTCATCACTCCCTCACGCCTTCTGCACCGCTTCAGTGCGTCTCCCCTCTCCGCTCTGCGTGAAGAAAACGCGGCCGAAAATATCTCGCGGAGGGAACCGACCTACACTGCCCATAAAAGCCTAAAACCACTACCTAGCAATTTCTGGCATCCCTAATAATCTCCTCCTACAGCCGATTAGAACCCCCTCGCTCGAGTCGCCGGAATTCGGCGCCCCTGAGCTCGGTGAGCCCTAATTCCCAACTCGCGATTTCTTTCATCATTTTTCAATTCCTTACGCTAATACAATCTCCTCTGTCTTGGGAACATGTCGGTGGTTGCGTTGGAGCCGGAAGTGCTGCCTAAAGTCCTAGCGGCGGAGACCATCGTCGGCCGAAGAACCGCTCTCGTGGCCAGCTTACATGAGCTAATCCCGAGCTGCGCCACCAAGTTCAATGTGTTCCTTAGGTTCCCTAGATGGTGAAATACCCACCCAATTAACCGGAGAGCCTCTAGGTGTCCATGGCATCGCCGGGAAGGCCGCCACCTTTTCTTCCACCGCCAGCCATTGCCAACCATTCACTCAAACTCCAACCGGCCAAAATGGAAACCCAAGTGCTAAGCGCATCTTTTGGTAGAGCCACTCCTCCTCAAGCATCTTGTCGCCGCCGCGCCATCGCCGCCAATTTCCTCTGTCACCGCCGGGAGGGAATGTCCAGAGGTTGAAGACAACCTCCCGGGGGCGACGTGGCCGCCTCACGGCCATCTAAGCCATACCCATCCAGCCGTCCATCCTTGTTTAAACCGCAAGCGTTGATCCACCGCAGCCACTCCATCCAAGCGCTCGCAGCCGCGAGACCGTGGCCGTCCCCGCTGGCCACGCGTCGACCATTGGTCGGGTAAACGCGCTCGCGCGCTAGGCTGCGCCTGCGCGCCCGCGTGGGCCGCAAGCCGCTGCCGGCTCGGCCGTGTGTGGCCCGAACCGCATGCCGGTGGGCCGGTTCGGCCGTGCGAGAGAAATGGGCTGGGCCGCACTGTTCACACCGGGTTGGCCCAACACTGTAGGTTACTGTTCATATGTATTTTGGAAAATCCCGAAAAAAATCCAGAAAATCTCCAAAAATTCTAGAAAAATCCAAAAACCCCAAAAATACCAAAATACACCATTTTAACCAGTAGAATATTCTGAATTCAAATTTAGTGTCCATTCTCTCAGATTTAAATTCTAAAAATCCAAATATCATCAGTTCACGAACCTAGCCTTATAAATTCAATCTCCATAAATTCAATTTCCACTAGTTCAAATTTTATTAATTTAAATTTCACCCTTCTATTAAAATCGATTCCAAATAAATTCAAACCTTTCATTTAGCCAATTTAAATCTTGATAAAATCTAAATCCACCCAATTCAAAGGTCGACCATCCAATTCCAAATATCTACCTTTTATTCCCAAAATCCGTCCAACACTTGTATCTCTTTTAATCACCTTAAACCTATCGTATCCAAACTTAGCCGTGTCCACCTACCAAGCCTCGTTGAATCCCGACCTCCCATCCCAACCCATTTTTTATATTCTTTCTTATTTTTAATTGCATTTTGTTCCCAGCTTGCATCTCGCAAAGCAGGAACCTATTTGGCTTCGTCTTCTACGCTAGTGAACGGACCAAGCGAGTTGGTCAACCGAAGGACAGTAAAGTTTGAAGCTGATCAAGAGCAATGGAAAGAAGGCAAGTCACATGTTTTTGATCATGTTGAATCCCATGACATGCCTAATATTTAAATAGAGTAATTTCATTATGAATATTTGTGAAATGCTATTTGCTTACAATGAAATGTTTAGAATGACATGCTATTTAGTTATTCCTACCACTGAAATATGCTCTGTTTTACTTGATGGCCATATTCACCTTGACAACATTAGTAAGAATTAAAATAATGTATAAATATACATATGATCATCACACTCAAACTTTACACTATTAAGTGACTTTGGCCGTTGGCCGGTAGGTTTGCAAAACCCGGAGCTAGGGTAGGGTGGTATGGGACACCGTATCCTAGGGCCGGCGTATACAGAACCTAGGGTAGAGTGTTTGGTGGGAGTCTGAGTTGCGGAGCTACCCACCACCTTGCCCTAGGGTTGGACTTCGGGTAAAAGTGTTGTGGGGATCCGTGTGGCGGACTTCGCCCACTGTTTTACTCGGGGATGGAGGCTGGTTTGGTTTGGTGGTGGTGGTGCTAGTGAGCACAAAGAAAGTTTGTGGTTTGATGCCTCAGGTGAAAATATAAGGACAAAAACCTTGTGCCAAGTAACAAACATAGTAACCGCTCAGACCACAGGAGTTGACTTGTCAACAATGGTTTAGTAGCTGCTCAATTCGATTGAACCTCTACAGGCACAAGATTACAGGATGACGGGGAGTTAGGTATGCTGCGGGTACCTAACAACGGTAGTGTGCACTTAAAACGGCAGAGGAGTTTATTTTGTTTTGTGGCCGTGACTGAGTGATGCTACCGGGTAGAGTCTATAAAGAGAATTGAGCAGTGAAACGACCTGGCTTTCTTAACTCTGTCGTAGGAGTTAAGGGATCGTGTGGGTAAAGTTGAGCAGCTCTGCAGAGTGAAATAATGGTATTCAAATACGCCGTGCTTCCGGTTAATGAAGCTATGTTAATTGGGTGATTCTAACAACGAGGCATAAGTAGGGTTGACGGTGATTTCTAATCTGGTAATTGATGAACTGTTTCTGTTAATAAAACCCCTGATCTTTAGGAGTAAATGTTTTAACATTTTATTTGTTTGCAAATAAAACTACATCCACCTCTTAATAAAACACTATACTCCCCTCCTTTGAGAAATCCTGGCAAATAGTTATATAGTGTTTCCACATGTGATTTGCTGAGTACGGTGGTTGGTACTCAGACTTGCACAATTTTCCCCCCAACAGATAGCAGAAGAAAAAGAAGCAATTCAAGATTTCGTGTTAGGGTTACGTCTGCACTCAAGCGTTCCTGTGGAGTTTTCTTCTACTTTTCTGTATGTAAGTTAAGTTTTGGGCTTGAATGCCCTTATTGTTATTAAAGTTGGCCACTAGGTCTATTTTAATCTAATTAACTCTTTTTAAATGGTTCGTGAGCAGGCATGATACTCCTGTGGCCCGCAACTGAACTCCTGGGCTGTTGCGGGTGGTACGGCGTCCCTGTTCCCAAAAATGGGAGCGTTACAGCAAAATAAAATTGAGGAAGAAAGAAAAGAGGAATAATAATAATGATAAATAACAAAGAAACACGTCCGAAGCATATATGGAAGTATTATTAATTAGGTGGGGTGAGTGTGTGTTCCTGCAAATTCCTCACCATCCAAGATGTCCATGTCATTGCGACGCGAACCAAAATTTAGAAAATTAAATTGACCAACAGAATTGAGCATACCATTCATCTTCTGTTTTTACCTGCTTATTGCTAGCCAAAAGACTAGCTATAGTAATGATAGCTAATAGTAATGATACCCCTAGGATTAAACAAGCTAGAAGCATGCAAGCCAAACTCCGGAATCGGAAAATGGCATTATCAATCGGCAATAAAGTGTTGGACGAAATAATTTGTCAATGTTTTAATACCGATTTTACGTATAATTAGTTGGATGTTTTAATAAAGTGCTATAGTACAAAGTACTTAAGTTGGCGTAGGTGACACGAAGGAAGCATTTGTTCTAAAGCCTTCCGGGTGCATTTGGTTGGTAGAATTCTACAAGGATTCCCAAGAATGCTTTAGCAATCCTTGGTGTCGTCGGTACTAATCTGGACAGTAAACTTAGAGGCATCCTTGGTTAGACGCAAAGACCGCTGAGGGTGCGAAGGGACCTAATGAGAAAAACACAATCACCAAGTGTATTCAATATGAGTGTTCTAGGGTTACCAATGGCCTTTTCTCCTCTATTACATGGGGTCCTATTATAGAGGGAGAGGGGAAGGCAAGTGAAGTTACAAAATTGCCCTCATGGCCTAGTTTAATCCTAGGGGTATTTGCGTCATTTGCCTCGCATGGGCTCCGCCACGTCCAAGGCTCCGGGGTCGATCCAAGGTTGGCCTCGCATACCTCCTCCAGGGTTGGCCCTGGACCCTTCATGGGTCGGCCTTGCGTATATCACCTAGGGTTGGTTGGGGACTTGGCTCGGGTAAACCCTCCAACGGATGTTGTCGCTCTAAGGTGGTTGTGGGCCTGAGGTAGCACGGGGACCCTCCTCCAACACTATGATATTACCTTGTTTGGTAAAATAACCAGTAATCTAAACCAGGAATCCAAAATTATCTTAGGAACCGGATTACCATAATTTCTAGGAATAACTTTCTCGTAGAAAGGGTGCATATCTTGGATTACTAAGGAAAAAAATCTTTGCTATTGTATTTTTATCATTTGCTTTAATTTTTCATAGTCAAAATTTGAACCTTTTGAATTCAAAATCCAAATAAAAAAATATTTTTCAGAACATGAATTTCAAAACCAAAATATTGAAATTTGAATCTCAAATTTAGGCAATTTAAATTTCAAAATTCAAAATTTCAGGTTTGGATTTTGAAATTCCATTTTTAAAAATCTAAATATTTTCATATTCTGGATTTCGAAATTTCAAGTTCTAAATATTTAAATTCTATAAAAATTCAAATATTTTAAAGTTCCAAACACAAATTTTAAAATTAAAATTTTTTAAAATCCAAATTTTGAACTTTTGGATCATAAGAATTGAATTTCTAAATGTTGCAATTTTAAATTAAGAGAATTTAAATTGTAAAATTCAAATTTTAGTTTGCAATATAAAATTTATAAATGTTAACATACAAGGTTTGAAATTTAAAATTATGTAATGTAAATTTGTGGACTTGTTGGTTTGAATTATGAAATATTTCTTTTGATGTTGTCCCAAATTTAGAATACAGAATGTTTTCTCAACTCTTATTACTATATCTCCATCCAACTATTTAGACAGGCGTTAGTCGAGCAGGTTTGAATACTTGACACTCCACCAATGCTAATATAAGCGCATTGAAACTTCTGGGTTCTCTACCAGTCCTGAGTTCCTCTCCTCATTTATTATTGTTTATGGTCGCCGCCCGAGATGAGAAATATGGTTGATACTGTTTATAGCTAATTCCAGAATAAAAATTATTTTCTAGTCCTTATATAATACTCATATGTATAGTATATATACCTGCCTCTGAAATACCTACTAGAGCACCTTTTACCCTCCTTTATTATTATTTTTCTTCGCATGTTACTTCTCCTTCAGTGGTACTACTTTCTCTATTTCCTTATCATGTTCCCTTTCTTCTGGTCACTTTTCCTTTCTTTTAGAAATTTTTTATGCATGGTGAGCATAGCAAATAATAGTATACAAAAATATTTCATGTACCACAGCATGCTTAAAAGCCTACTTTACTTGCCTAACTGTTAGGTAGTTGTTTCAGTGGTGGTCTGGACGGTCTCCTCCCCTAGAACCAAATCTTCTCCTGCATTATTTTGGGTTAGAGTTCATTTCTAAATTCTGGTCATATATCATCTGAAGTGACAACCCCTGTTAATAAATTTTGTATGGTTATTCCTTCTTTATTTTTAGAAATTATACTTTGTACTGTCCAGTTAGTATTATTTTGCTGAATTATCTGAGTTTATAACTTTCTATTTAGTATAATTGTGTGTGTGTGTATATACACACATATATGTATGTGTGTAGTACTTCGGTACTTCCCTTATGTGTTCTCTCTTAATCAAGTTTTGGCCCACCAACTGATAGCCTATTCCTCTGTCCCTCATTTATTTCCCCACTTGGCCCGCACCATCCACTACTTGGGTTCTTCCCCTCTCCTTCCGTCTCTCTCCCCTCCGATGCCGTCGCTTGCCTTGGTTCTTCTGGCTAAGGCACCATCGACCGCGCCTCCTTGCCGTCCTCAAGCTTTGCCTCTTCCACCCTGGGCTTCCTCCTCTCTGGCATCACTGGCGTGTCCAGCTTTGCCCGCTCCTCCCTGATTCCCTTCTTCGTCGTCGGTCTCGGATCTGGTCGCCCTGAGGTGTGTCAGGGTTTGGCTTCCTCAGATCTGGTTTTGAGGTGGGTGGATCCGGTGTTTATCCTATTGGATTTGTTTTCCACTTCCCCTTTTTTTTTATATTTTTGTGGAATCTTGCTGGAGTTCTTCGGCTTGCTGGCACAGGGCGCCCGGCCATCGTCGTCAGCTCTCCCGTCTTGAGGCCATGCGCCTCGGCAAAGCCAAGGCCTCGGCAGTGTGCCTTGGCTCGGCTGTTTCCCCTCCGGCGGTTATGCGTCCCGGCAGCGGTGAGTCGCCGACGCATAGCATCCCGGGTGGTTACTTGTCGCCGGTGCCGTGCCTCGGTCCCTGTCCGCTCGCCTCCCGGTTGTCCCTCGTCGATTCCATGCATCGCGGTGGCCACGAACCACCGACGCAGGACCCTTACATCCTCGGCTCTACCCGTTTCCTTCTTAACCCCTACTCCTACCTTACTTCATTCCTTTATTTGTTGAATGTGTGGTGCATTGTTTGGTGATTACCTGTAGGAGTGCTTAGAGGTTCTGGGTATTGTAGTGAGCAATCGTTAGTTGCGCAATCGTCCATGGCCCAAGGGTGCACTGGATGGCCACCGCCTGCCCCTTTATCCTCTGTTACTGTTCGCCGGAGGCAGTGTTCAACCGTAGCTATGTTGGACGGCTCTAGAATTAACAAAATGGAATGATGGTTCATGATATTAATGGGTCTGTTCTTTTCGTTGCGGCTTATGACTTTTGGCTGAAATTTTTGAATTTTAGCTGTTTGCTACAGAGATTACGGAGAGAGATACTCGTTTGCGATTTTTGTTGATACAAATGTTAGGTTTTTAACATGTACTACAATTAACTTATAGATCTTATCTTGAGAAAATACCCTATTTAAAAGTTAGATACTATAGCAAAAACTAAAAGCCACTAGCTTCGGAGGAAAAGAACACGTCCAATTTACCTTGTTGGCATCGTTGGCTTGGATTAAGGATTTGAGGATGCTCTTGCCCTCACTGTTTTTCTCTTGCGGTGGTCCTTCAGTCTTGGCTTCTTTTTTCGGCTATGTTAGGGTTCTTAAGAGGGTGGGGAATTTAAATGGACAGTGCTATCACTTTGGCTGCTTGCTGGCCGGTAGTGGCTTGTGAGTGTTATGGGCAATGGCATGGGGTGATGCTTATGAGAGGTGATGTGTGAGGGCAGTCTTTTGTCAATTTTTGGCTATGGCAGTGAGGTGAGCTCACAGGGTGCTGGGGGTGATGGTCTTATTGGTTTTCTCTGTTGTCCTCGCTGCTTCTCTTGCTGGCTTGCTGCATGCATTGGTTTGCTCAGGTGGTTTACTGGTGGCTTGTAACATGGCTTGTTCATGGAATGGCTCATCTGGAAGGTTATAAAGGTAAAAGGTAAGAACGGTAAGTTTACCGTCAAATGATGAAAATCCAAGTAGCGAGAGACATGAATGGCCTCGGATAACCCTGACATCGCGGTGAGCAATTGCTCTCGCGTAATAAAGGTTATAAAGGTAAAAGGTAAGAACGGTAAGTTTACCGTCAAATGATGAAAATCCAAGTAGTGAGAGAGATGATTGGCCTCGGATAACCCTGACATCTCGGTGAGCGATTGCTCTCGCGTAATATTATGAAGTACCGGGTTCTGACTGCAGTTTGTTATTGAAATTCATTTTAGATTTATGTTGTATGGTTTTCGGTTAAATGATTTTGCTGGTGTCTTCAATTTGCATCGGTCGTGAGGAGTTAAATGGCATTTTTGAGTGATCTGCTTTGGTGAAATCCCATTCCCAACATTTGTAACTTTGTAATAAGATTTCATTCTGTAAATCTGAAATTGTAAATTTTAATATTAGGCTTGGAGTTTTGTAAAATGTATGTATGATTCATTCTTGTAATTAGGTTTATGTACTTCGGACTTTTGTATAATGACTTTTTATTCATTTTTATTGCTGTGTTGTATGATTAAACTTTAGATCCCACTTTAATGTGCTAATTACTTCTTAATAGTATGATTTTGGTTAAGTGGTTTTGAGGGTTATCATAGCTGGTGAGCGCCGTGGGTGGGTTGGCCAACAAGAGCAGTAAGCAAGGCAGCAGCACGCATGTCTTCCTTCGTTTCGGTTTTAGCTTCTTGCTTTTGTTTTCTGGTTCACTATTTTTTAATCTTATTTGTTTCTACTTTTTAGCTTTTTTGGATTTCTTTCTTTTTTTGTATTTGTTTAAATTTTCTGTGATGGATTAACATATTTTTTATTTTTAAATTTAATTACAAAAAAATCATCGGTAGGTATAATATAAAATAAATCAGTCATAGTGGAAAATAAATTATAAGTCAAAAAACGCAAATGAACAGCCCAGATTGTTCCTTTCTTCATCTGTTTGTCTACTTTCGCCACACGCACGTACGTACTGCATCAGCATGTCCCTCTCATCTCATGATCTCTCCACGAAACAAAGCGCGTGGTATAGCTCACCCTCCCTCCGAGCCCTGACTGACACTTGTTAACTTCCCGTTTCCATTTCCTAGCGGAAAAATCGCTCCCTTGTTCTAAAGTTTAATGATGTTTGCTCAATTTGTCCTATGATATTTCACTGATATGTGAGTTAAGGATCCACATGTTAGTGAGATATTATAGGGTAAATAAGCAAACGTCATTAAATTTTAGTTTAGGGCACATGAGCAAATCCCCTTTCCTAGCTTGCTTCACCTAGACGGAACGGCTTCGCTGGTCTGCTCCTCTTGTCTCTCGTAAGGCTGCACAGTTCAACTTTACACCAAAAACACAAGCTTTTTTTTCCTTCCTTGCTCCATCCTAATTCCGTCTCCGGCCGGCCGGCACCCATCACCGGACTCCCTCCGTCCCTCTCTCTCCCTCTCCCTCATCCCGAATCAGACCAAACCATGGAGTCCGCCGTCGAGGTCCGCGTCGAGCGCCCCCAAGGGCCTCAGCCCCCGCCCAGGCCGCCGCCGGTGCAACCGCGCCCAGGGAGGCTCAGGGCGCGCCCCTACTACCGCCGGTGGTCGCCATGGCTCGTCCCCGCCGCCGCCTTCTCCTGCGTCGTCGTCTTCCTCGTCACCATGTACGTCAACGACTGCCAAAGGCGCAACGCCGGCGACTGCACCGCAAACTTCCTCGGGCGCTTCGCCTTCCAGCCTCTCAAGGAGAACCCCCTCCTCGGCCCTTCCTCCGCCACGTATGTATTGCTTCCCATCTCTTGCCCTGTTCCTTTCCTTCCTTTGTTAATTTGCTTGTGCACTTGTCTTGTGCTTGCTTAGACATAAACAACACTTTCCCTGATTATTGATTCGATCGGTATAGATGATAGCAGAATTGTAGCGACACAAACTCAATTTACTCCAGGATGAGTTTTATCTTGTGTTGTTTATGTTTGTCTGCTGATACCTGATAAATTCCTGGTTTCCTTCACATAGATAGTGGGAACCCCTGTGTTCTCATTTTCGCTGACTCGACGATGACATTTTTACCACGTTCTCATTTTTTCTGCCTAATAGCCGATCAATGCTTGCCTTGGTGTTTAGGTAGCACGAACGGTGACTCAAAGATGAGATTTTTATTAGCTCAACCCCTGTGTGTTTGTTCTTGAGTTATTCAGATAGATGGCACATACAATGTTTACAAGATGATGCTTTCTTTTATCTCCCAACTTGGGTAGTGTAGCTTATATTCATGCTTAAGTTGCTTCCATTCGATGTTTACTGTGCAATTGGGAGACCAGCACTGATGCTCGTTTTATTTTGCACCTGGAATTGGGGCATGAATTTCTCTTTTCTACTTACTTCGTTTGATCCATTTTTTTTAGGACTCTTCGTTTTATCCATCGTTGTTTGGTTTGTGACTACATGAACAAGTTTTTGTTTTTGTGAACTAGAAATCCTCAAGTATTTGAGGTGAAAATTGTACGAGGTATATAAACCACACCACCACTGCCACGATGGAGACGGAGGAGGACATCGCCGGCGGCGAGATGGGAGACAAGCGCAGCCAGATCGCGAACGAGGGGGAAAGGATGGGTAGTGTAGCTTATATTCATGCTCAAATTGCTTCCATTCGATGTTTACTGTGCAATTGGGAGACCAGCACTGATGCTCGTTTTATTTTGCACTTGGAATTGGGACAATTCATGCTGGTTCTCTTTTCTACTTACTTCGTTTGGTCCATCTTTTTTTAGGACTCTTCGTTTCATCCATCATTGTTTGGTTTGTGATTACGTGAACAAGGTTTTGTTTTTGTGGAGTAGAAATCCTCAAGTATTTGAGGTGAAAATTGTACGAGGTACATAAACATTAAGAAGAATTCACTCCATCTAATTTATCATTTGAAACGAGTAAAGGACTACATTCATCAACCTCAACTCGATCTTGATACCGAGAGGTCCTCTAGCTGAGAACCGTACATGATCTTGGTCTTTCAATGAATTTAATCAACTGTACAAGCAAAATATGATTTTGTTTTCCCATAAACTAAACTATATGTAGGACCGAGAACGGCGATTAGAGATGGGTGAATAGGAGCAAACATGGTTAAACATTTTTCAAATTTTTTCCAAAGGAGAAAACAGAGCTCTTCAGTCCAATAATTATGAGAAGCTATGAAGATAAGAGATCAATCACCCACAAGGAAAGATCTAAAAAAACTGAGCAAAATAAGCCAAAACTTACCCAGGTGGTCTGACCGTAATGTATAGGGAGGGCTGGCCTCTCTTAAGGAGGTCTAACCGGCCTAGGGGGCTTTGACCACTCCTTTGGGTGGCCTGATCGGCCTAAGGGCGGTCTGACCCCTCCTTTAGGACAAAGCTAAATTTTAGCATTATTTCAAATCCGAGAATTGATGAAACTTTTTGTTGGGAGAGAGTCCTTGTGCTACCTCGGGCCCACAACCACCTTGAAGCGGAGCATCCAGGGCCAACCCCGGCCGAGGTACGCAAGGCCGACCATGGAAGGGTCCGGGGCCAACCCTGGGCGAGTTACGTGAGGCTGACTCTGCAAGGGTCCGGGGCCAATCCCGGGCGAGGTACGCGAGGCCGATCCTGGAAGGGTCTGGGGCCAACCCTAGGCGGGGTACGTGAGCCCGACCCCAGGAGGGTCTGAGGCCGACCTCTGACCGATCCTAGGGTCCTGGACATGGTAGGGCCGCACGGAGCAAATGACAGGAATACCCCTAGAAGTAGGTTAATCCCTAAGGGCAAAGTTGTAACTGCACTTGCCTTTCCTTTTCCCCTATAAATAGGACCCCTTGCAATGGGAGAGAGGAGGCCACTCTTGTAACCCAAAAAAACACTCCCATTGGATGCACTTGTCTTTCAGTGCTTCTCTTGAGTCCCTTCGCACCCGCGTCGGTCTTCGTATCCGACCGATAATGCCTCTAAGTTTACTATCTGGACTCGTACCGATGACACTTTTGATCTACCACTTCAAATAGCTTGAAACTTGAATCAAGTTTAGATCATGGTCTTAAGAACCTATCCCAACCAAAGATATTGAAAGAACTTAAGAAGGTTAGGATCTTTTGGCTCTTAAAGCTCTGAACGCTTAAACCAAGGATCCAGATCACTTGGAATTTGGTATGCACCTTCTCTAGGATATCAACAACCTATTCCAATCATGGATCATGAAGATTAATGTCAAAATTCCGACCTTTATCCAAAATAAGGAAAATTACAACAAAATCAGACAAAAGAAGGAAACCCTGATATGCTCTTGCTTGTGAGTCATTGACGATCTAGATGACATTAGATGAGTTCTCACATATCATAGCAACCTAGATCATAGCACGAGCTCAAGCAAAATCACTCACAACGTCAAAACCCTAAAATTACCTTCTCTTGAGCCAAAACCGAGCAAACACAAGAACTTGCAAATAACAAGTGTCTAGGTAGATGAGATCTGGTCTCCAAGAGACATCACTTGAACACTAGAAAAAGAACTTGGATGAATTTGGTAGATATATTGATACTTAGAAATGAATGTTTACAGCCACTCCATAGCCATATACAAACCTAAGAAGGACAAAAAGCTCAGTCACCAGAGTCTCACATCTCCCACAAGGTTCTCGTCAAGAACCCTAACTCTCTCACATGGGCTTGGCCTAAACTCTCTCAAAGCTTAACCCTAGCCATCTCTCTCCCTCCTTATATATGGAGGCTCATAAGGGAAAATCTAACAAACATCTCTAATTGGGTTTTATCTACTCTTATATGGGCTAACCCGTTAACCCAATACAGCATTGGGTTTTACACTTACACAAGCACGATTTTGCGCACACACCCTTTAACTCGTTAGTGAATCAACACTTAATCCACTTAAAATTTTCAGTACATCCTTGACCTAAACCACTTAGGCCAATGTCGCGGTTTTGTACATCACCACTTTTTCAATATTGGGTAATTTACCAAAATGCCCCTATATTGCCTTCCCCAAAGCTTCGTGCTTCCCCTGCCTTGACCGTGGACCTTACCTCTTCCCCGTACCTAGTCCATGGTCATCTCCTCCTTGGCAAGTAATCTACATGCTTGCAACGTGTAGGTTCACCAATGGCTTAGGCATCGGCAAGTCTCTTCGTGTCGATTCCTCTTGACCATGTCTCACTTGCACCGATCGCACCATTTGATGAACCATTGCCCGAAACTTCCCTTCAACATCCTTTGTCTTCTCCTATGCCTTGCTTGAGCCTAACCATCCCGCTCCGCTTCCTTGACCATGCCTTAGCTCTTCCCTGACCCTAGTCCCAATCCACGCTGTCGACCATGGTTGCCTCTAAGCACCCTGCGCACTAAAGGCCAAGAAACTGTTTTAAGGTACAAGTTCTTTACAACTTGACCCACGTTAGTTCAAACATGCCTCATGCACCATGAATGCACCTAAACCTGATCCTAACCCCGAGAACCAAACCATAAACCACTGTGTACACACCTAGCATGTTGTCCAATAGCATCGGTTAGATTGCCACACTATGGCCGATCTGACCGCCCCTTACCTCACCGATAACAAGGGAGAGGTCTGACTGCGGCCACCAGGCTAGTCAAACCGCTGGCACCTGGGTTGGTCAGTCCGCCAACCAAAGGCGGGTTTGAACGCCGCCTCCCACAATGCATCACTCAACAACACACTCTGAAAATCAGCTATCGCCAACTAAAATCCAATCGTACTGCAACCCCGGTCCAACCGCCATTCAAGCCCGGTGCTACTGGAACCGACCAGTCTAGCTGCCGCTCCACCACCGGCTTGACAGTCAGCCCTAGGACAGTCAAGCCACTCCTAGCCAGTATGACTACAGCTCCAATACTAGTCATACTACCAGTAACTAGAAAATTGCGAACTCTCAAAAACCAAACTCAAACTCCGCAAACTCGCTGAACCAAAAGTCAATTACTCATCACAAACATAGAGTAACCACCATATGATCTCACACTGTAGCTTTCTTCCTGAGTGGGTAATTGACTTAGGGCGATTTGGTTGTCTGAAATTGACTACCCTGAGTTGGTAATTGACTTAGGGCTATTTGGTTGTCTGAAACTGACAGCTGATAAATAAAAATGTACTAGCAATCAATTGGTTTGTCAAGTCAAGTATAGGATTTTTTTTCTAAAAAAATATTTTTAGACTTGGTATCCGTTGATTTATCTTTGATTTTTCATAGTTGATTTAGTCTATTCTCTGTACTTGTGGTGGGAGTTGCTGAAGACTGGATAAAGATTCAATTTTTCTTGTCAAGTGTCTAGGTGCTAGTGTTACTACATAACTAGCAGATTTTCCTGCGTAATTATGTTACTAGATATTATGATACAATTTTTGGTATACAACCTTACTACCTATGATTGAAATACAATTGTATTTGTTTCACAATTCTAATATACATATATGATTAATATGTACCATTTTAATCTGTCCTTACCAAAACAAGTGATGGAAATGTTTCTCTTTTCTCGATTAATGTGAGAATTTCTAGGATTGTTTTTCTTTTTGAGGATTATTGTGAGATTTTCTTGCCCTCAAAACAAAGGAGGTATCTTGAATCTCATCAGTTGTTTTTATTTATATAGATTAGACTTTTATGTAATTTGTAACAATCACTTAATGTTTTATGTTATTTTGAAAGCGTAAAGTCCTAAAGTAGGTGCATGCTTTGTTTCAACTCAAAAATGAAAATTCTATGACTTATGTTATCAAGTTATGCTTCAGATACATTCGTCAATATGATTGGAACTAAAGGTACTTTACTTTGAAGCCATGATCCTTGCTTCATATCGTCTTTGTGTGAAGTTGGAACTGTTTCATCATTAGATTTAAAGTCATGGTATCAAACATCTGCTTAGCGCTGCAGTGAACTAAATCACTAAAATGTTTGCCTGACTGCATGTGAAAGAAAGCAGGAGATGGAGCAAGGACAACAGTATATTTGTTATGCATAATGGAATTCCATAGGCTAAAAATAACCTTGTTTCAATGCTAGGCTACTGAAGATGGGAGCGCTTGATGTGTCTAAGGTTGTCCATGGTCACCAAGGTTGGCGTCTGATTACGTCTATCTGGCTTCATGCAGGAGTTGTTCATTTACTCATCAATGTGCTATGCCTTATATTTATTGGTATTCGACTTGAACAAGAATTTGGGTTTGGTAAGTAGAAGCATTCTTCACAATTTTCGTCTGAACTTGTATAGCCGTGACAATCTTTTTCATGGCCTTGCTTCTGTTAATGAATAATTAGTTTCTTTGGATATTTTTAAAATGGAACAGTATTTCATGAATGTATAGTAGATTGTATGTAAATCCTTATGACCTTTTATGAGTAACAAGATTTGATGATCTATTTAATGATAGAGAGCATAACATCATACCTTGTATCGTATTACTTGGATTGGTACACTGCAAGCAAAAAATATCAAGAGTTGGTCTTTTGCACTGCAACAGGCAGGTCATGTGCTTAGACTGAAGGCAAAACCGCCATAATACACTGATCATCTTATCATCATTCCCACCTGAAATACAGGAATAACTCAAACTGTCCTATAATGTTGATTAGTCTACAAAAACTTTCATGGAACATGCATCGAAGTTCATCTAAGTACTAGTGCAAGCGGTGAAGTGAATATTGAATACAAAGTTTCATAGCTTCTATGACTTACTGAAACATTTTGTCTGCTCATGATGCAGTGAGGATTGGTCTGGTTTATCTCATTTCTGGTTTTGGTGGGAGCTTGATGTCCGCCCTCTTCATTCAATCACGTATTTCTGTTGGTGCATCTGGTGCTTTGTTTGGATTGATTGGGTCTATGCTTTCTGAACTCATAACAAATTGGTCACTTTATGCAAATAAGGTTTTTTTCCCTATCCTTCCCTTTACATGGTAGTAAAAGTAGTGTAATGTTGGCATTCATGTTTTCTCCATTTTGGAGGTCTTGTTCGTCAGATTATGCTGAGTATAGTCACTCATATCCTATCCTACTAGCACTTGAAGAGATGTGCTACTAGGATTCCTACTTTTTGAAGTAGAATTCTTGCATCAGGGCTAGGGAGACTACATAAAATCATGAGGTGTGGCTATAAAGAACTTAAGTCACAAATCAACTCATGCAAAGCAAGAGATGCACGAAAGGATCAGAGGCTAGGTTATTCTTTAGCGATTTTTGTATGGGGTAAGGATTCAAGGGTTTCAAAAGATTCTAGAGGGTCATGAGAGAGCGATAATCTTTTGTACTCTTTTTGAGATTATGCTTAAGGAATTTGCGATCGGTTTTATCAAATCTTTCTCTCATCGTGATTGTTTCGTCATCGTTGTTTCGGTTATCTCTACCAGATTCATCTACTTTGTTCTGATATTGTGCATGCTCGTACTGTTTCTCACAAACTTTGATCCGATCTAGGGGTTGCTACGCATAAGGAGGGGAATTAGAGTATAACATATTAAATGGTGTGCTTGTTTTTAACCTTTTCAGGTGGCAGCACTGTTAACTCTGGTATTTGTAATCGTGGTGAACCTGGCTCTTGGGATACTTCCCATGGTGGATAACTTTGCTCATATTGGGGGGCTTATATCTGGGTTCCTTCTTGGATTCGTTGTGTTTATTCGCCCACAGTTTGCTTGGATCAACCAGAAAAGAGCAGAACCTGGACAACAAACTTCTCCTGTGAAACGCAAACACAAGACATACCAATACATATTGTGGTTAGCTGCTGCTATTATGCTTATTGTCGGGTAAGTTCACGTCTTCCTCTTCAGGCTCTAATGAATAGGTATTTTATAACCTGTTTTGTGCATAATGAAACCTCTCATTTAAAATTTACAGGTTTACCGCAGCTATAGTTCTGCTTTTCCGAGGATATAATGCAAACGATCACTGTTCTTGGTGTCACTATCTCAGTTGTGTTCCTACAAAAAGATGGAAGTGCAACTCATCGCCAACATATTGCACGGTATGATAGTCGAAAGTCCAAACTGCCTTCTTGCTTGCCTCTACAATTGCTTTTCTGCTGCCAAAATGAAAAATAACAAGCTCAAGAAATTATAAGCATAGTGGAAGCAGTTGCTTATTGCTGCCCACAGATTTGTGATTATGTATGCTGCTTGTAACGATTCGTAGTTATCATTCTCTGTTTCTAGAAGGATAACAAGCAAGTTAAATCCACTAGGTAGTGAACCAAAATGTACTTTTGGATCAGTATAAACTTAATGAACTACACTTTTAACTGATTGATGTAGTGTCAATGTTGCTTTGGCTAAACGCTGAAGCCAGCTAAGAGATGCCCCTTTACAGTTCAACATGCACGCTGCTGTTCTCTTGGCTATGCATATTACTAAATTATTTTCCCTTACAGACAGCTCAACAAGCGAATACCTTGAACTTAACCTGTAAAGGCACAGGCATAAACCGGAGCTACATTATAGCTGATGCTACAGATGATAAGATCAACCAACTCTGCAACCAGCTTTGCCGTTAGCAGAATCTGATTCCCAGTTTTCCTTGTAACATATTATTTATTCTTTGTGTACATGAACAGATACATCTTTTACAGACGGAGAATGGAAATTACATTTCAAGAAAAGAACATAGTATTGAATTTGTGTTGTTATACTTTGATATCCTTCCTTATGCGTAGTAGCTCTCAAATCGAATCATAGTTTGTGAGACATGACATAAACATGCATGATATCAAGAATGAAGTGGATGAATCTCATAGAGAACCGAATAACGATGAAACAATCATGACGAGAAAAATTTTTGGTAAAGCCGATCGTAAATTTCTTAAGTGCAACATCAAAAGAGTACGAGGAATTGTCACTCTTACAATTCTCTTGAAACATTTAAGATCATTGGATCATTGCCTTATATAAGAATCGAATGCTACATAATAACTTAGCTTCTAATCCTTTCATATGCCTTCTTTTTAGGATAAGTTGGTTTATGGTTTGGATTCTCTATAGCCACCTCTTACGGAATTATATAGTCTCCTTAATCCTTCTAAGCGAGGTAGGAATTATAGTTCAGTTAAAATTAGATGAATTATTGTAGCACATCTTTCCAAGTCGTGGTACGAAAGGATGCGAGTCACCTTACCGTGTGCCTTCTGTTTCGTCCAGAGGAGTACGCGCATAAGCTGTTGTTAATGCATGTAAAAGAATTGCATAGCCGATATGTTGCCATTGAGGTGGCTCAATCGCGCATATGGTAAATTAAACAGTTGCAGACTGTGATGGCTAAAGCTGACTGCTCTTACTTTATTTGACTGAAGCTGAACTTATTATTAGCCTTTTTTACTGTCTGGTGCTACTCGGATTTCCAGATGGCAATTGGGAGGGAAATGGGATGACAAGCCCTGCTCCCAGGTGTTTTCCAAGCATCGTGCATGGAGATTTACCAAAGTTTAACCCTGGACTTCATATTTCTTCTCTATAGGAAAGGTCGAACAGGGTTATGATATAGACTTGCTTCCACAGGCATTGCATATCATTACAGACTTGTTTTGACAGGCATTGGATCATATCATTATAGACTTGCTTCGACAGGCATTGGATCATATCATTTGTTTCACTCCATCTCCATGCATGGTGTCTTTGCACCATAATAATTCTCATTGATTAAGCATGCTGGGCTTTGCATCATCAAATGGTACGCAGTGATAGCATTGCATTGCAGCGAGGCACACCTTTTAGTCATGGTTGCTGTGGGTTTATTGTTTTGTTACAACTTACGATACAAGCTCGATCGCCAGAGTAATAATGCTGTGCCAGCAACTTAGTTAAGAAGGAAGAGCAACGGCATGAGGCATTGTGCTCAGGGCGGGATAATGTGCATGGGCATGATGTTATACTCCGATATCTTCTTTATGCGCAATAGCTCTTAGATCGAATTAGAATTACGAGATACAATATGAGTGTATATGATATCAAGACGAAATAAACAAATCCCGTAAAGAGAACTAAATAACAACATCAAATAATCATGACAAGAGATAAAGATTTGGCGAAGTCAACTGCAAATTTCTCAAGCACAACATCAGAAGAGTACAGAGATTGTCGCTCTCCTACAACCCCCTCGAACCTTTTAGGACACTCAAATCCTTGTTCTATATAAAAACCTAGTGCTACAGAATAACCTAACCTCTAATCTTTTCGCGTGCCCTCTACTTTGGAAGAGTTGATTTGTGATTTGGGTTCTCTATGGGCACACCTCATGGTTTATATAGTGCCCCTAACCCTCCTCTAAAAGGGAATAGGAGCCCTAATCCTATTAAGATTCGTCTAGAAATTCATATAGCACATTTCTCCAAGTTCTAATAGGAAGGATATGAGTCACCCTTCCTCAATAATCTTCACCTCAACTCTTATCCGTTAAAATCATCCTTTATTGTCAAATTTCTCTACCTGACTCCACATTGTCGACATCGGTCTTGATTTCGTGCCACCTGATGCTTTGGCGACCTTCTCATAAATCAGATTAATCTAGTATTAGCTCTAATATCACTTATTACTAGTTAGAGACCCGCGCGTTGCAACAGAGTCATAAAAATAATGAGACGAAACTTACTACCTGGCCAACTTCACACATCAAACATTGGAGAGCAAGCGACAGAGAGAGAAGGGTGGCTAGAATGTGCGAGGAGATGGGAAAAATGGAGGGGGTGGGCGGTTGTATCCTGAGAGACAGAGAGAGGAGGAGAGAGACGAATAGTCCAGATCAAATCGGATAGCTGAGAAGAGAGGAGGGAGATTGGACCAACCACCAATTCACACTTTTATAATAGTAAAGATACTATGATACCACTATTTATGCGCAACAACCCTTAGATTGGATCAAAGTTACGAGATATGATACGAGCATGCATGATATCAAAAACGAAATAGATAAATCTCGTAAGCAGAACCAAATAACAAAATAATCACAATGAGAGATAAAGATTTGGTGAAGCCAGTCACAAATCCTTTAAACACAACCTCAAAATAGTACAAGAGATTGTCACTCTCATACAACTATTTCAAACCTTTTGGGACTCTCAGATCTTTACTATACAACCTTGCCTCTAATTCTCTTGGACGTCCTCTGCTTTGAATGAATTGGTTTGTGGTTTGGGTTCTCTATGGCAACCTCTCATAGTTTTATATAGTGCCTCCTAACCCTGCTCTAAGGGCTTGTTTGGACACAGAATTTGAACTAAAATCCTGGTTTATCCATATGTCAATTAGAAACGAGTCTCCCAAAGAAAATCTAAAAGATAGTAGGAATCCTAATCTTAACAAAGGTAGAAGTCTTAATTCTATTAAAATCCTAATCTTAACAAAAATAGAAGTCCCAATTCTATTAGAATTTATCGGGGCATTCACGTAGCACGCCTCTCTAATCTAAATTCTAGGAGAAATGATACAAGTCATTCTACCTCGACACCTGGTATGGCTGGATTGCAGCCTTATTGCTGCAGTGTTTCCACATTGCTGGCAGCTATGTTGCTACTGAAACCGCGCGCGTAGGGGCCACTGTGGTGGATTTCTCAAGCTGCAAGAGGTGATTATTGCATCCACACATACATGTACCTCAGCATCACCGATCTTGTCTCCTACAACGCGTCTTCTCGACTACAAACTAACGCATATACTTCTGACACTTTTCCTGGAAGCAGATTCAGTACTGCTGTGCGTTGTTCAGTAACATCAGCTGAGATTTAACTAAGCAATTCTAAAATAAATATTGTGCAACTTTAGGCACTTGTTAACTTGCCTTCAAAAATATGCAGCAGTGTATGGTGATGGTGTGATACGTGGCACTAAAGTGCTTGTTTAACCGTAATATTTGTCAAAATCCTGGCATCGCCTCCGGTGCGAGTTCTTCCTATATCTGACAATGAAGCCAACTTTTTTTTTACTAATTTAAACCCCTAACGCACCTGTTTTAAATTTTAGTTCTCTTCACACTGTGGGAGCAGTGACAGATAATATATGTCATTTGCCAACCTCCTACATCGTGACAGACACCTACCAAGCTAGGAAAGCTCGACATGAGGATGTGCCAAGCTAGCTGACCATGGTAGGAGTATATTGAGTGAAATGTTATGCATAATTTGTGCTAATTATACTTAATTAGTGTTAATTATATTTAGGGAAATTTTACCATCCTTGAGGGGGAAGAGGTACCAAATTTGAGCCGTTGATCACACTGATTGAACGGCTGAGATTTGGCAGTACCTAGTGGTACCGGACGCGAGGTACCAAGAGGTACCAAATTTTGAACCGTTGATCACACTGATTGAACGGCTGGATCTAATTTGGTACCTCTTGGTATCTTGTACCTCTTGGTACCTCCTCAAGGATAGGAAAACTGCTCTTATATTTAAGTTAAGCAATATTGACAGTTGCTGAGCCTGGGTTGCTCGATAGCACTGCTGAAATGACTAGTCCCTAGCCTAGCTCAGTTGGAGTTGGCAAGAGCGCGTAGGGAACTATATACAGGGAGTGATGGTCGTCAGGCCAAATGTCAAAAGACGGGAGCAGCATCAGATGGACAGGACGTGTTAGCCTTTCCAGGAGCCTATGAGCTTTTGTGGGCTGTCGGTGAATCCTTGGAGGGTCCCCAAAGCTAGGAATCAAACTCATGCAGCATCAGATCAAACTCATGCAGTTTAGTTTGGTACAACAGTATATATATGCATGTGATGAGAAACAAAAAGATGACTATCAGCTAGATGGAGATGCAGTTGCCTGTGCACGGATGGACGGTGTGCGTCTCCTGTCCGCACGTACCTAGCTGTACGTGCAGCACGATCGATCGATCTGCTGATCCATGATGACATGAGTTGATTCCTGGGAAGCTAGAGTACTGTGGCTGCTGATTGGGTGAGTGCTCTGCATGCTTTGCCTTTGGGGATGGATGAGTCTGGCGAGGCTTAGCATTTAGTTTCTGGTTTATAACTTAGGTCATTCTCAGTGGAGAGTTTCATGACGTTATTTTCAAGACTGTCATATCATGTAAAATAAAATGAAATATGGATGAAACATCCATGCTCAATGCATAGTTTCATTTTATTGTTTCATAGACATTTAATTTCATGACTCATATAGAGTTGGTAATCGTGCCAAGAGAGTTTCATCTAGATGAAACTCACTTCTTCTCTCTCTTCTTAAAAATGTTGCCATATCATCAAAAATGCCTATGTGGCAGCCTATTAAATGTAGATGAAACTCCCACTGAGACTGACCTTATGATTTTTTTTGTTTTTATTTTATTATTTTTTTTCTTATTTTTGTATTGTCTGTGTTGATTTAAAAATTTTATGCAGAATAAACTAATAACAGTTACAATACAAAATAAGTCAAAAGCTGCGGCTTAAAAGCCCTTAGGAGCGGCCCTTGAAGACTAACGCGCATATGAGGACCGAGCCTAGCTCGGATGGCGTGGCTTGCCATCATGTAGCCTGCCTACTTGGGCTCGAACCTGATACACCTCATTTTCGGGGGGTTCATGCGAACATCACTTTTTGAGTACTATTCATATAAATAGTGATTTCTGAGTATACGTGTATATTGGTGCTTTAGTGGTCAAAGCATGTACCTATGCTCCGTAAGTCCGTCTTAGCTTAAGCTGTGCATTAAATACATCCACATAGGTATTTGAGTGTGTATAGTGTCGTGCATATACATACGCGCGCAAATATATTCTTATTATACTCACATAAAAAAGACTAACACACATCAAATTGTTTTCAGCTTGCATGCCGCAAGATTCAGGCACAGGAAAGATACAGGCACAACCTAACGCGCATGCATATTATATGAAGCCATCACCATTAGCCTCTGACTAGCTGCCACGAGCAGCAGTGACCATGCATGTATGCATGCACCCCCACCGGCCAATTGCAAGCTAGGTCTTGCATCTTCAATGCTACCTTTGTTGCTTTTGAATTTGTTTTTGGTCGAGATACAAGATAGATCCATATGAGATGAACAAAATTTGATATATTGCTACTTAAGGATGAATATTTTATAACTACTCCACCTGAAGGACAAGAGAGCACACTACAATATTCAACTTCTCTAACCCTAAAACACTTGGCTTCAATGTGCAATGTTAGATTGTTAACTAGCAAGTCTCTATCCCAACCCGTTAAATAGATAGATCAACTAGCACCTATCTAACCCTAGCGGATACTATCCATTTAGCACATATGGGGGAACTGCTAACCCCACATAACATGAGTTTTACTCACACACTACACTTATTTATACTTTTCAAAACACATAAATTCAAATCCGCTAAATTCTTAGTCTTGAACCAACTTGATCTTCTCATTTTATCCTTGACCTAAACCACCCTCTCAAGCACGGTGGTTTTGATCCAAAGTAGTTTTCAATATTTTGGTCAACTTACCAAAATATCTTTCTTGACCTGGTTTTCATCTTCCATTACAAGCAATCGTCATACTTGCCATATATAGGTGCATCACTGGCTTGCCATATGTTGCCAAGGCTCTCTTGTTTCGGTTCCACCAGACCATGTTTCACTTGGACCGACCAAACCATATGGTGTAACTCGTCACTCGAACTTCCCTTTAATATTTTTCGCATTTCTTATGCCATACTTGAGCTTAGCCATCTCATCTGGCATCCTTGATCGTTCTGAGCCTCAGCTCCTCTATGAGCATAATCTCGAGCCTCGCCATTGGCTATAGCTGATTCCAAGCGACTCTACACATCTAAAGACAAAGAATTCATTTTTAGGTATAAGTTCTTCACAACTTAACCCACGTTAACTGTAACATGAGTCATGCAATATATATACATTGACCTATGTCAAACCAACTCACCCCATAACCAAAATTCCTAATTTCCAAATTGCAACTGAGATCAAAAACCACTGTCAGTTAGACTGTCTGCCTTGACCGATCTAACCACTGGCGCTGGCCGGTCAGACCGCCATGGGAGGCGGGTCTGACCGCTGGTGATGGGCAGTCTGACCACCACCTCTTGCCAGTTAGACCACCAAATCTGCAGGTCGTCTGATATACCAACAAATTTATAAATTCAAATTTTTCATACTTCTTAAATGATAATAGTATATCATAATATAATTTTGGACCTTCTTTTATGGTCTTAAGAGTACAGGCACATTCAGAGCTGCTTCAGAGTACAGGCACATTCAGAGCTGCTACCACTCCTGCGTCAATTAGTTTCTTTTTTCCTGCGTACGTGTCACACCCAAGCTAGCCAAGGAATAATTAACCAACGAATGAATATGCGGGCCACTTACATGTCAGTATGTATTAATGCTCTTGGCTCAGGCTGGCCGTCTGGCAACGTAAGACGTAACTGGCTTCGTTGAGGCATAGTACTCCAGTACATACAGTCGATTCTGTATATAGATAGACACACCCTCATCCTCCTGGCATTGCTTTCTTTCCCTTACGTGCACTCGTGCAGCCCGTCCAACTACGTGCTGCCCTCCGACGACGGCGGCTGGTGCAACCCGCCGCAGCCGCACTTCGACCTCGCCATGCCCATGTTCCTCAAGCTCGCCGAGTACCGCGCCGGCATCGTGCCCGTCACCTACAGGAGGTACGTCACCTACTGACCTACCCATCGCGCCGTCTTTCGTTTCGTGCTCAAATGCACAAATGACCTCGCTAGCTAGCTTATCGTGCAATTTGAATTATTTGATGACTTGTACAGACTGTTTCGAATTGCTTGCTACCATGGCGCGTATGTATGGATTGGGCCATTGGGGTGAATCAACTATGTAGGGCACAGAGTTTTGATCAGTGGCAATGTATATGTGTGCAGGTACCTAGAGCAATGAGGAGGCACAGCCCCCTGAGGAGAGCACATGGTGGCAGGGGAAGAAGCCCTCCTCCTAGGAGAGGATATGGAGGGCACGGAGGAAGGAAGGAGCAAGGTGATGTAAGCCTCTTGGTCCGTAACATTCCACTAAGCTGCAGGTATACGAATTCCGACCTCACCACTCACCACCCGTTATTTATACCTGACCGTGTTTCATCTCGGTGGTTGCTAACTTTGTCCTTAATTATGGTTTTCACAACTTTTGCAGACGTGAGGATCTCCGAGTTCCTTTCGAAAGGTTTGGCCCTGTTCGGGATGTTTACCTGCCAAGAGACTATTACAGTGGGTAAGTGTTTTTCCGAACCAGATGACATGTTTGGTTTAATTGCCATCTGACTTTATCTACTTCATTTCAATTCTATGATTGGATATATAGACATGTTGAACAACTGAAGGTTTAGTATGGTTGTTAATGTCTGCATAACCCCAAACATTCCGCACGGGTTTGCTGTATGTCAGGTAAACTTGTCCCTAGCCCATGGCCTGCATTACTCCAACGCTAGAATCAGCGATCCAAGCCCCATGTATAAGACACTTTTTTTTCTTTTCTGACAAGGAAGAAACTACATGTGTCCTTTCATTGCATTGCATTCTTTTTACTGCAAAGATAACATGAGCGTTTTTATTCGAGAAACATAATACGAAACATTGAAGCAGGCATACATGACGTCTCGTTTCAGAGCTAAGAGAGTTTTACAGGCTTAAATTTTCAGAGCTAAGAGAGTTTTACGAGCTTAAATTCAACTACAACATGAAGCTAGAAACCAAGCTGAAGTTTAACTACAGGATGGTTGGGATGGGCATCGACTGCGTGCCTCAGCGCAGCCTCCGCTTCCTTGGCCTCCCCATCTGTGGCTCCGTCGTCACGAATTCTAACACAGACCCAGCGAAGGGAGATCAGGTTCCCCAGGCCCAAGTCGAAATCACCGTTGCCATCATCTTTTGCCGTCCGCACATGGAGATGGAACCGAACCTCTTGAGCCATTGGCAAAGCTCCTCGTTGGAACACTATTTGCCCGGTTGGATGACAAGCTACTTGGAAGAATCTCACACATCGGAATCCATCAGCACTGACGAGTAGTGACCTTTGCTTTTGGCTGGTGCTCCCTATTACGAGAGAATGAAGAGCCGACAACCTCCCAAGGATCTGGAGGTCCTCCTGCCGCACTTCCTCGACAGAGATGTCTAACACAGAGAGGTCCGAGAGAAGCGAGGGATCCCACGCTGGTGGTGTAGACAATTTGGCGAGTAAGCCCGTGGTAAAACTACGGAGGTGTCGAGGGGGCGTCCAGCGTTCCCCCAAGAGATCTATGGATCCAAAACAACCAGCGATAACTAGCCTTTGGATGTTGCGCAGATTGCATAGAGACTCCACAAAACTGACGAAAGCTTCCTTAAAGCTCTCACCACTAGTAAACTTAATTACGAGCTCCCTCAGTCTTGTCAAATTGCGCAGCTCTTTCAAAATGTTTGGGCACGCCCAGCCCATGTGCAGCACTTCCATGGATGTCAAATTCCCCATCCCATCCGGAAAACTAACACGGTCGCTGTAAACAAGTAGGCACGTCAATCTTCTCAGCTTAAGAACAGTCGACGGCAATTCCAATAGATCTGTGTTGTCACTTACATTCAGCACCTGCAAAAACTGCAGCTTTCCTATCTCTGCTGGGAGTTCATGGATACGTGTACTTGCTAGATCCAGGTACCTAAGGTGAAATAAATTCCCAACATGCCTAAGGTTAATACTTCCCCCAAGATCACATCCATGCAGATCCAATACACGTAAAACACAAAAGCTCAAAAGGGGCCGCATTAGATTAATAGCTGGTGTAAAGACAGTAATGGACCTCACTTGTGACACGGAATCAAGAGGTGTGGTTTCATCTACCTTGCTATTTTGGAGGGATAGCCTGCGAATCTTGCTTTGCAAATTAGGCCTACTTTGCTCGGTACCATCCAATACAGTAACAAAGTTTTCTTCACTTGACAAGGCACATATGAGATCAAGCACCATATCATGTATACGACAAGCTTCTACGCTGCCTCTCCGATTGGTATATGCTGGCTGGATCATGTTTCTATTTATGAGCTCATTGAAATAACTCTCTCCGAGCTCAAATAGGCTAGTTTTTTTTTTCACGTTGGAGAAACCCTTCAGCTATCCACCTCCATATCAATTGATCTCTGTCGATCACAGAATCTTCTGGAAATATACTTAGATATAATAAACAAGTCTTCAGATGAGAAGGTAGATCATAATAGCTAAAAGATAATATCCTTTGCATCTCCTCAACACTATCATCTTCTGTAAGTCCACGACCAATAGAATTGAGCAGAGTATACCATTCCTCCTCTGCTTTTATTTGCCCATTACAAGCCAAAAGACTAGCTATAGTAATGATAGCTAATGGTACCCCACCACATTTCTTCAAGATATCCCTGGATACTTGTTCGAATTCAGGAGGACATCCATTCCTATCCGAAAATATTCTTTGATAGAAGAGCCTTTGTGAGTCATCATCAGAAAGAGGTTCCATTTTATAAACTTCATCATCACTAGAAGAGCAACATGCTTCGGAGACATTGCCTTTGCGGGTTGTCGTGATTAGTCGACTGCCGAGATTGTTCCCATTAGAGAAAGCCAACTTGATAACTCTCCAGTTATTTTCATCCCATATATCATCAATTATGATGAGGTACCTATATGAGTTGGTGAGAGCATTAATGGAATACCTATACACATGACAAGGCTAAGAGCCATGAACCAGAAAACCTGTCTAGCGTATGTATAAAAACAAGCTAGAAGCATGCATGCCAAACTCCAGAATGGGAAAATGGCATTATCAATCGGCAATAAAGTGCTGGACGAAACAACTAGAGATTTAAGATGCTTGGGAAAAAAACAGACGTGCGAATTGCGGGATCGACGATCATGTAGCAATACATCTAGTTACAAAACTTTTAATATCACAACGGTGAGATCCATCTCGAGAGATAAAATGCCAATTCGCCCACTAATTCGCGACCTGGCCGCTAATTAAGCCCTTGGCGGGTCTAGGCATTGTGTGCCCTGGTTCGTTCATGTATATTTTGCTAATAGTAGTGTGTTTCTTGATGAATGTAGATTAGCTAACAGGCTGGCCATATGGCATGTAAATAGTATATTGACTCAGTGAATGGATAACACACAATAATCCTACATGGTATTAGAGCCGGTGCCCTAATCCTAGGCGGCGTCGCTGCGGCCGGCTGCTGAGAGGAAGCAGAAGGAGGAGGTCGCGCAGCAGGAGGCCGAGCGCTCCAAGTTCCTCGTCGCCAAGGCGGAGCAGGAGAGGCGCGCGGTAATCGTGCGCGCCGAGGGAGAGGAGCGAGCCGGCGGGGAGTACCTGGAGTTGAGGATCCGGCGTCGGCGAGGTGGCCCCGCGCAGATCCGCCAGCGAGAACTCCGCGAACGTCGGCACCTCCCCGCGGTCTCCCTCCTGCGTCGCCGGCACCGCCGCCTGGAGCTGGTTCAGGGAGAAGACGGTGATGGTGGGCTTCTTGTTGTAGCGGGTGAGCTTCTCGAAGATGTCGTTGATGAAGGATTTCATGATGGACATGGCCTTGGAGGAGATGCCGATGTCGAGCAGATTGTGTTTGAGGCGTGAGCTGGGATTGGATTCGGGAGGGGCCGAGTGGGACTGGGGATTGTGTTTGCCGGTCACTTGTCTGTCTCGGTTGCCCCTCTTGGAGAGCTGGTTCTTGGATTGAAGCAGTGGGTGGTTGGCCTGTGCTGTGCTGAAGAGCAGAAGAGAGGAGGCTCGAGGCTGGGAGGAGGCGAGGCTAAGTAGTATGATGAGTAGTAGGAGGAGGACTCATGCAGGGGATGAGTAGTATGAGGATCGAAGGAGGTTTGTTTTAAGTAGGTTTTATCGGCTATTTCATTTCGGATGTCTATAAACCGTACCGTACGCGGAACACCAAACAGATCAAAACAAGAAATTACCGAAAATTTCAGTCTACAATAATTTTGGTCAATTCAGTTCCGTTCAGTATATGGTATTCTGTTCGTCAGTAATTTGCCCACACTATGAATATACAATCCCTACATCTTTTTTCCAAACAGTTTAGCATGGTTTGCAACGTGAGGAATATATGCACTAGATATGTTCTCTTGTGGACATATAGCACCCAAACAATTTTCAATTATTGTAACTACATATATGGGCTTGAATATTGGCGCAACCTATAAAGTGAGCACAATAGAAGCATTTATTGTAAAAGCCTTCAATGCGCCGCTATAATTTATACGTTATTGTACAACTATCATAGCTAAAAAACACTCATTAGCATAAGCTGGTGACTAACGTTAGGTAGGTGATGCGTACCTCTTGTTCTCAAGGAACTCTCGGATTTCATCGATGAGCTTTGTTTCATCGAATACCATCAGATTGACCTCCTTCGCGTACTTTTGCTTGTTGAGACCAAGGAGGATGTCCATGAAAACCTTCTTCACGCTAGGATTCCGACCAACGGAAACAAAAGCCGAGCAATCAAAATCTCCTTTAATCTTGTCGTACACTGCTCTGGCAAGAGTGGTCTTGCCCAATCCTCCAAATCCAACAACGGAGACTATCTTGAGTTTCTTTTTGGACACATCGTCCTCTTCGGACAACATCTTAATAAGTTCTTGATCCCTTTTTCCATAGATGCCAACGAGCTCTGTCGCTTCCCTGTACAGAGCTTGGAGGCGAGGATCGATAGACGTCGAGGCTGCAGGTGTAGCCACAATACGGTCGGCCGTGTACCTGCCATGCCTGTCAGCCACCTCTTGGAGTTGCTTCTTGATGTCTTGGATTGCGCCGGAGATCTGATGGCGGGCCTTGCCTTTCTTGAACCAGTTGTCCATTATCTTCATGAGCTTTTTGAGCCAATCGTGTTGGGCGTGGCCTCATGACCGTCCTCCACACGCACTAGATGGGTGTCGATGATGTCCTCCATATCGTACGATAGCTCCCTAACGTCGCATGCCCAGAGCTTGATCAGCTCGTCGAGCTGCTCACGTGGCACCTCCGCCACCTTGCGGAGAGCGGCATGCATAACCTCAAGCTCTCGTGAGATAGACTGGACTTGGTCCCTCACGCCCGTCTGCAACTTGTACTCCTCCTTGAGCTTCTCCGTGAGCAGCTCGCCGAGCTCCTCCTTGAGCAGCTCGCCGAGCTTGTTGAGGAGGCTGTCCAACGCCCCTGTCGCAGAGTCCATGGTCTCCACCGATCGGTAGATAGCTTACTTTCTCGTGCTTTGTTTGGTCGAGTTCATAGTGGTGGCGGTAGTAGACTAGTAGTGCTTGCTGCGTGGGGTGGGGGTAGCGAGGGCAGCTTATATAGCGGATCTCGGACGGGCCGGGGAGGAAAAAAGGACCGTCAAAGTCTGTCGTTCCCTTGAGCCAATTATCGATCGATGCATGAATTATTTTGATCCGACGAAAAGTGTCATGTGGTCCGTCAGAGCTCAATCCAATCTGCGTGTGGGATACGCCGACGACTTGGAAGTCTTCGGGACGGAAGCAAACGGAAAAGAAGGAGCAACGACTCGGAAGATGATGCACATGCACGCTGTCGTGAAACACGCTGTCGTGAAAGAAGGATGTGAGGACAAGCCATTTACTACACGCCAAGGTCAGGCCAACTTTTGGCTTCTTATTATTGATGCAGTCTTCAACTCTCCCACAAAAAATCAAAAGCAAGTTTGAATATTTTTTTAAAATACGAAATTAGCTCCCGGACAATCTACTTGGATGGCATTTGGTAAAACACGTTGCAAACTCCTGTTGAACTTTAGGAACACTATGAAATTGTGGTCATTCCAAAGTAAAATCTCTAAATAACTGTAATTGCTAATAAAAATAAAAGAGAATTTGGAGTTTGATTTTCATACGAATTTTAAAATAAACTCCTTAAATAATTAAAATTCATAATAAATTAAATAAAATTAGCAATTTGATTTGTATACAAACTTCAATAAAAAGGAACTAAAAATTTGAATAAAAAGAGCATAAATGGTGTCGAAGGAGTAACTAAAAATTGTCGAAGGAGAAATAAAGAGCTCTTTTTATTCAAATTTTAACTAAAATCTGATATTTTAGCTTTTTTGGATCAATGATGATGATGCAATGGAGGCGTGTGAACTTGACTTGAATGCGATAAGGATGACGATCGCTTTTCAAAGGAGGATCAACTGCTTCTACTGTGTCGGTATGCGCTATGTTAAACCAGGTCGTTTTAATTTTTTTATATGTTTAGTGGTAATACTTTATGATCTTTTAGTTGCATAACTTTTTAATTTACTCGATAAAGATTTTAACTTACGTTAGTATAACCAATCCGTAACCTAACTTTGAAGAGCAACAGTGGAAAATGAGGTGTCTGATGTGCGGCACATAAGCATACCATGCAAGCAAATCTTTACAGGCATGTCACTGAGTAACACTTCAAAATCGGATAAAAATAAAAAATGATGAATACAATTTGCTCAAAGATAAATGGTGGCAAAAAAAAAGCTTTAGATGTATTATCATATATTACAATAAGCTAAAACACTCAAGAAAACGTACAAAAATAATTAGATAAAAAAATCTCTCGGGGAGGCTTAATTTCACCTTTCAACTGCATGTGAAGAGAACCGTGCATGTGCTTATCTTCAGAAATCAGAACCGTGAATGAGCACAATTTCATAGTGTTTCTAAAGCCCAATCAGGAGTTTGCAACGTGTTTTAACAAATGTCATCTAAGTAGATTGTCCAGGAGCTAATTCCGTATTTTAAAAAATATTCAAACTTGCTTTTGATTTTGTAAAAGAGGGAGAGAAATGTTTTTTGAAGTAACACACGCAACTCTTGTAAAATGTTTTCAGCTACTGACACATGCATAGAGGCTGCATCAATAATAAGAAGCCAAAAGCTGGCTTGGCCTTGGCGTGTAGTAAATGGCTTGTCCTCACAGCCTTCTTTCACGACAGCGTGTATCTGCCATAAAGCAAAAGCAGTACTCACTAGCACTAGGATTATTTTGGACTGTTGATGGATGTGATATGTTGGATGGGAAAATTGAATATATAGGACTAAGTTGGATGTGCTTTTGCAAAATAGGATCAAGTTATTTGTCCTTGTAAATATAGGACTGAGTTGAGCACCTTCTTGCAAATATAGGACTTTTCCCATTTTAATTTCATTTTCAATTTCCAGCCCCTTTTCTCCACGCGAAATGACTATTTTGCCCTCTTCTTCCTCCCTCGCCTGGCCGCGCCGCCGCCGCTCCCCGCCTCCCTCGGCCCGCGCGCGCTCGCTCCCTCGCCTCCTCGGCCGCGCGCCGCGCTCCTCGCCTCCTCGGCGGCGCGCGGCGCGGGAGGCGAGGAGCGGCGGCGGCACGGCCGGGAGCGGCGCAGCGCGCGGCGAGAGGAAGAAGAGGCAAAATAGTCATTTCGCGTGGAGAAAAGGGGCTGGAAATTGAAAATGAAATTAAAATGGGAAAAGTCCTATATTTGCAAGAAGGTGCTTAACTCAGTCCTATATTTACAAGGACAAATAACTTGATCCTATTTTGCAAAAGCACATCCAACTTAGTCCTATATATTCAATTTTCCCTATGTTGGATCACTCTACTTGCATTATTGTACTCCTTGTCCTAGAAGTAAGGCCACGAAATTCACCGCACATCAAAATCAGTTTTAGAGGGCTAATCTGACTGGATTACCTAGTGACATTTTACTAAAGCAAAGACAAAAGAACCAAGCAAGAGAAGAAAATTAATTGCAATTCCTACGTCGACGCTGTTCACCTCAAATCAAGTAGGCTTAGGGCCAAGTGATCTTTATTGCTACACGCATACGCTGAATGAAAACTGCTAGGTTTCTCATCTCATTGGTTGTTTAATTACCACCTGAAACAATCATCAGTAGCAGCCATTGCATAGTCTGACGCTCGGCTACACAGGCTCACCGACCCAACCATCCAGCAAGACACCCTCCTATACGCTGTGCTCTCTTCCCTGCATGCTACTCGATCGGTCACCTGCATGGTAAGGTAAACCATATGCAGATTAACCACGCATGGTGGATAATCCAATACTTAGTCCTTGTAGTAAAACATAAGCATTGCTCATATTAGGGGTGCAAATATAATCTTGGAATGTGTGCATGAGACTAGCTCTTGATCAAGAGATAGCTTTTCTCTCTTTTCTACTAAAATATAAAATAATATGCTTAAAACTAGCTCATAAATCATCATTGGACATACCCTAAAGTCAGAAAGAGAAGCCCTTTCAACAAAATAATGATGCATGTCTTGCTTCTTTGTTTTAATGTGCCTAGGCTCCTAGCGTCAGGAAATTAGCATAAGACCAGCAAGCGAAGGATCGAGGAAAACGAGCCACGGGGTCACACGAAAAGACGACTCGAGTCGTCGCTGCTTCTCTTCCTTTTGTTTGCATTCGAAAGACTTCCAAGTCGTCGTCGTGTCCGTCAGTTTCACACTCACTGCATCGAGGCAGACAAGTGGTGGGAGGTCCTCAAGGTAAGCAGCACCGCCGCGACACGGCGCAGTCCCGACAATCGAAGCACCAAAGCTACGACTGACTTCTCGAAAGCTTCACCGAGAAGCTCGTCGGGGACCCTATGCTCATGGCCCCTGCGTCGGTGTTGCCCCGTGGCTGGCCGCCAACTCCAGCTGTAACTGTTAGAAATTTAGGCAAATTACGGCATATTTTAATCCAGAAATTATCAATTAAAAACATGACAAGTGTTGTGCTAGTACTAGTCATTTTTAGAACACTAAACAGTGCAACTAACTCTAAGAACAGTACTGTAAAGATCAAGGACAAAATGTTATACCTAGAGGCGGGGGCCAGTGCCAGAGGCACCGGATGCGCCGTTCTGCTCAGTCAACATGAGCAGCTGTTCGATGTAGTCGATCTCAGTCGGTGCAGGATGAGGTACGCAGTGCAGTCCCTCGAACGGCCTTCTGGAAGTAGTCATACTTGCCGTGTACTGGAATGCCGCCGGGAAGTAGCTGATCACGTCGTGTACAGAAGCGAGCAGTCGTGCTGGGCGCTCCCCAAAACCTGATCGCCCGCCTATCCGTGCAGATGTCATAGCTGGATGTGGTTCCAGAGGCCTGCTCTCCCAAACGCCTATACGCGCAGGAGCTGGGACGGGGAAGCAAAGAAAGCAGCACGCATCTTGAGGAACAATGGAGAAGAGCTCTTATAAGTGTCACATGAGGGAGGAAGCCATCATGTGCCATCAATCACCAGTAACAGCCACCATCAAAGTGTCAGTTACTAGTAACGGACAAACCACTAAATGCCATCTTCAACTCGTGTGTAGCACACCTTCCACCCTTTTCAACTTCACAACAGGTGTAACTTAGTTCCACCCATTTAAGTTGAGTCAATCTGCTCTTGATTTTGATTATTACTCCTAGCATTAATTGTGGGCCTTGGGATTTATTAGATTTAATTGAAATAAAATTAGGCCAGCCCAATTAACTCCAATAGTAACGATATCGCTGCAGAAACAAGGACGACCCAACTGCTGCACTGCCCGCCCTCGCTGTCCGTCACGCTGAGAGTCTCGCGTCATTCGCGCCCTGGTCACCGCAGCCAGACTGCAACGAGGCGCTCCTGCAGGTGGTGGACGTGGGGCGGATGGCGTCGAAGCTTGTGCGGTGGTGCTAGGAGGCGACGATGGAGCCTGTGGAGGCGGAGCACCGAAGTGGGTGGCGGCTCTGCGGCGTGACGCGAAAGCCAAGGAGGAGGAGATGGGCGAGCACCGGGCGGCCAAGCACGCTTAGGCTGGTGGGCCAATTATTTTGCAAGCGCACGATATCGTCATTGTAGTATTTCGACTGGAGTATTCTAGGTGCGCAATTCGACTAAATATAAGTTGGTGTAATTAATTTTAAAAAATTTAAAAAATAAGTTAGCCCATCACGGAGAATGTAAATGAATACGAAATAAAGAAAATACAAAAACTCAAAAAATACAAAAAACCAAAAAAGATGAATTTAAGGAATAGAGAATTAGAAACCAGAATCTAAAATCTAGAACCGAAATAAGCAGGACTGTTATTTTCCTTAGGTCGGTTGGTCGGCTAGGCTACGCCGCACACATGCGCAGTAGAGTGGTCCTCAAGTCCGGATGGTATTGGGCTTGGCCGGCTGGTATAGGCTAGTGAACCTGGTCGCTTGTCGATGCCATTTTCCCTTTTTTTTTATTTCTTCTGTTTCTGGTGATTTTCTTGCAAAACATATCAACACACAATATATATGAAAATAATTACATAAATAAGCGTAAATATGGATTAAATCATTATTTTACCGAGCCTTTTGCAAGATGTCCGTGGATAAAAATATGGTAATTTGGCACGCCAACAGAGAGCCTCTCACGCATCTTCTTGCATGGTGGATCGGTCGAGAATTCGGTGTGCAAATGAAGGAATCTACGTGAAGTGAATTGGGACGTGGGAATGTGGGATTGATTTATCTTGAGGATTGCACGTTGGGCTTGGCCGTTCCTTGCGGGCCGGCCGGAGGATCGTGTAGCGCGGTTGCATATGGGTGGGAACTCCGTACGTTCTTGGGCCACTTAGAGCATGTTTAAAATGGCTTATTTTAGTGGCTTATTGATGAAAAGTTTATTTGGTGAAAATTGTACTGTAGCTGATGGTGACTTATTTGTCATAATTAAATTTAAAAAATTTTAAAATAGAAAAAAATATGTTAGCCTATCATGAACAGTACAAACGAGTACGGAAAAAAGAACTGACAAAAAAACTAAAAAGCCAAAAATAAAAAATGAAATTATTGAATAATAAAAAATAAGTCAGAAATTAGAAGAGTAACCCGTTTTGAGCGGGTATTAGGGCATGTACAACGCGCTCCGGGGAGCCGTCTGCGTCGTGCTATTTTTGTAAAAAAGACCTCCGCGAGCAGCCATCAATGAAGAGAGAGATGGAGGTCGGCGTCTCGTGAGACGATGGCAACGGCGCGTGCTCCCAGGCGAACGCGATGCCAGGAGCAACGTTGTACGGGTCGTCGTCCCTAGTCGACGCGCTCGCGGATCCAGCTGCGCACGCGCGAGATGGCGCCAAAATCTCCGGCTAGTACTGAGTGTTGCAGGCCTGTAATCTAAGTTATTGCCGACTGCTGCTAATTCATGGTGATGTTCCAACCTGCTGCGAATAACTGATAACACAATTTAATCTATGCAGTTTACTAACTTTCTAGAGTACTCATTATAGTTTAGACTAATAATCTTGATCAACTCAAGAAATGCTAATATATATTGCCTACAATATTTAGTTCAGTACATGTGTATGTGTAGGGACATGTGTATATAGCTATGTGCAAAGGTATATTGACTACAATATTTAGTTCAGTACATGTGTATGTGAACCTTATTTGCTGCTCTCAGTCTCCCATTTTAATTCCTTGCAGCCATGGATGTTCTGTTAAAATAGGATCTCAGTAGTGCATTATGGCTACATGCAAGTATTAAATAACTAGCAGACAATCAAATAGACAATCCATTGTACACGCTGTCTATTTAGTCGTCTGTATGTGATGTGACATCACCTTAGAGCATCTCCATCCGGTTCTTTATCCTGCCCTTTATTGTATATTTAGCTAGTATGACCTAAAAAATGGACTCCAACCCATCTTTTATCCCCCTCTTCAATTTTACCCGCTGGCTTTTTCCTTCCGGAGGCTGGCTATTGAAGGCACCACCACCGCCCCTCGCCGGCCCTCCCACTGGTTCGACGCGCCGCCACCGCCCCTCGCTGGCCCTCCCCCGCTGCCCCCTCGCACTAGTCCGCCGTGCCCCTCCCATTGGTCCACCGCGCCGCCACCCTCTCGCCGGCGAAGCCGCCCTCCCCGCCGCCCCTCCCATCTGGTCCGCGCGCCACCACCGCCGCCGGCCCCCCACTGGTTCGGCGCGCGCCACCGCCTCGCTGCCCTCCCGCGCCCCTCGCACTAGTCCGCCGTGCCGCCTCCCATTGGTCCACCGCGCCGCCACCCCTCGCGGCGGCGCGCCCTCCCCGCCGCCCCCTCCCATCGGGTCCGCCGCGCCACCACCGCCCCTCGCCGGCCCTCCCACTGGTTCGACGCGCCGCCACCGCCTCGCTGCCCTCCCCGCCGCCTCCCACTAGTCCGCGCGCCCTCCCCGCCGGCCTCCCCAGCCTCTTCCCACCTCTCCCCACTGGTAATTTAAATGATTACTGTCAATTCTTTTCGCCTTCAAAGTTCAAAGTTGCTGCCTGACTAGTACTCTGTTCCAATAGAATTTTGCTTATACTAGTCTGTGCCCAGTTGTTCATAATTGTGTAATTTGAATGTGTGAGGCTCTTGCTGTAAACTATAGATTTTTTAATTTAGGTTGGGAAATTTCTAGGCAAGTTGAACTACTGAATTTCTAGGCACGTATGAACTCTACACCCTGCTCACTTGTTGTTGCTCCCAAAAACTGGTTTGATCTGTGCTCCTTAATTACCTTATTTGTTCACAAATTCTGGTTTGATTTGTGCGGAGCTTGTCACTTTACGCATCTTATCCTCTTGGTGTAGGATGCTTGTATTTGCTAAATGTTGGGTATGTTAAACATTTTCAGTGATTGCTTGTGTTGGTTTCTTGCATGGTCAATTATTGACTGTCACTGCAAATGTTGTGGTTTATTACATGGTTTACTAATGGTTCAGTTAATTCTTGCAGTGATCAGAGAAAGACTGCTCTGCCGCTACTACAAACAAGAGGCCTAGGGTTAGTTCTACTTCCACCACTACCAGTACTACTTCTTCAGGATGCTCTAATTTCCCTTGTAAAACTGTTAGCTTGATCTGGAGTTTATGATTGAAAGAGTAGCATAGTAGTTCATGTTCATGAATTCATGAAATTTGAACGGATAAAATTCTTTGGATGAGATGTTCAGGATGCTCTAATTTCCCTTGTAAAACTGTTTGCGATCAGATGTAGCGCTTTTGAGATTTGTGAACTGGACAATGTTTGCTGGATGTATGGTTATATATGTTCAGAGAACCAATTTGTGAATGGTGTACTGCATTGTTGCTTGGATTGTTGACTTATCTTGTGAAGTGCTGCAGGGTTAATAGGAATCAATTTGTGCAACCTCACGTATAAAATACCTGGGCAGCAGCTGGGCCACCAAAACAATTGGCCCGATTCAACAAAGGAAGGCCCAAAATAATTCAGCCCACAAATTTAAACCATTTAAAGAGGGAGAATAGCTAGGCGATTGGAATGAATACTCAAATAGAGAGCTGCAAATAATAGCTAACCTCTTCATCCTAGAAAATAAAGAGGGAGAAATGACTAGTGAGATAGAGATGCTCTTACAGATAGTAAATTATCTGTGGGTTGTACATGCCCTTAGCTGCTCGCAACGTCGTGGCACGCACCGCGCGATCTCCATGCATCAGGTGGTTTGTGTGGCCCCCGAAAATCGCCGAGTTGCACGGCCGTTCGTGCAGCATCCGGTCACCACCGCCAACTTTGCGCGGACAGCCACTCAACTCTCATCTAATTATCAATTAATCCTTTTTCTTTTTTCCTGAAAGCACTCGTCTCTTTCTCCTCTGTCGTCTCGTCTCCCAATCCCATCGAGTAGACTAGACCTCCTCGAGATGCGCACCCATGACTGGAATGGCGTACAAATCAAAGCAAAGAAAAACCCAAAAAAACAGCAATCTGAGAGAGTGTGTAAAGAAAAGGGACAGAAAGGCCCGTCTATATTACTTTGGTTTTTTGGTGAGACCGATAAATAGTAATAATAGATAGAAACAACAGATAAATAATAGCGGCTAATAAATAGTTTTTATTGATAACGGTACAATGAAAGTCACTATAACTTTTAGACTATGTTTATTTTAATTTTAGTTTCTGACTTCTACCTTATTTTTTATTATTCCTAAATTTCATCTTTTTTGACTTTTTGGTTTTTTGAGCTTTTTTACCTGTTCTTTTTTCTTTATTTGTTTGCATTGTCTATAATAAGATAACATATTTTTTTTTCTATTTTTAATTTTTTAAATTTAATTGCGCTAAATAAGATACCATCAGCTACATTGTAATTTCAGTCAGTTACAGTACAATTTCAGCCATAACCATAGTTTTTCAGCCCAAATGAGCAGATGTTAGACTATCATGACATATAAAATTATAATATAATAGTGGCTGATAAATAGCAGTGCCCATAGAAACCGGACTTCTTAGGCCTGTTTGAGTACACTTCCAACACTTCATGAGTGTTGTGAGTCATTTTTTGCCAAACACCCTTTTTGCAAACAGCTTCATGGATGAAGCTCCTTAAATCATGCTCTCACAAGGGAATGGGGTGGGGTGAAGCTGAAAATAGTAGCTTTTCACAGCTCTTTTCCTCAGGCTCACAGTTCTAGGAACCACTGCCTTTGTAGTTGACAGAAATTACAGCACTTTGCCACTGGGTCCCCACGCCTGTTTCCTCTCCTCCCGTTCGCACTAATTTTAATTTTTTTAATTTTTATTTTTTAATTCATACTCATTCAAATATATTATTTTTTAATTCATATGACCATATACAAACATACAACTCCAAATGTTAGAACAAGTCAGGTAGACAGGGGCATCTTGGACAATTGCCCTCTCTCAGCCATGCATGAAGCTGTTGGTGATGCTGTTTTGCCAAATAGTTTTCCAAAACAGCTTTAGCTTCACCGGTAAAGCTGCTCGTGAAGCTGAAACAAAAAAAACAGCTTCACTAGTGAAGCTGAGCTGTGCCAAACGGGGCCTTAATATGAACAGGGTCAAGCTGAGTTGAAGGCGCTGCTTTCAACACCTGTCAGCGCATCACAGGCAGAACCATCAATTCATTAATGGTCCGTTTCATTTGAAGCCCAAAGCAACGGCCGCCTGCCTGCCTACCTTCAAACTGATGAATCCTCTCCCTTTCCCCAGAGCCGATCCATCAACCGCGTCCCCATGCTGCTGCTCCTCCTCCTCCTCGCCGCCGCCGCCGCCTGCGCGGCAGACGCGGCGGTCCCGTCCCTCCCCGTCGGGGTGAACTACGGCGCCAACGCCGACAACCTCCCTTCCCCCGCGGCCGTCGCCTCCTTCCTCGCCACCCGCACCACCATCAACCGCGTCAAGCTCTTCGACGCCAACCCGGCCTTCATCTCCGCCTTCGCCAACACCCCCGTCTCCCTCGCCGTCTCCCTCCCCAACTCCGCCCTCCCCGCCCTCGCCGACAAGGCCACCGGCCTCGACGCCGCCAGGCAGTGGGTCCGCTCCAATCTCTCCCCCTACGTCCCCGCCACCAACGTCACCCTCCTCCTCGCCGGCAACGAGATCCTCCTCTCCAACGACAGGGGCCTCATCCTCGCCCTCCTCCCCGCCATGCGCCGCCTCGCCCAGGCGCTCCGCGCCGAGGGCCTCTCCCACGTGCCACGTCCGCGTCACCACCCCGCACTACCTCGGCATCCTCGCCCCCTCCGACGGCATCCCCTCCAACGCCCGCTTCCGCGCCGGCTACGACACCAAGCTCTTCCGTCCCATGCTCCAGTTCCACCGCGACACCGGCTCGCCCTTCATGGTCAACCCCTACCCCTACTTCAGCTACCGCCCGGAGACGCTCGACTACGCGCTCTTCCGCCCCAACCGCGGGGTCTACGACCCGGCCACCAGGCTCAACTACACCAGCATGTTCGAGGCGCAGATGGACGCCATCTACACCGCCATGAAGCGGCTCGGCTACGGCGACGTCGAGATCGCCGTCGGGGAGGCGGGCTGGCCCACGCAGGCGGAGCCCGGCCAGGTCGGCGTCGGGGTGCAGGAGGCAAGGGACTTCAACGAGGGGATGATCCGCGTCGTCAGTAGCGGCAAGGGCACGCCGCTCATGCCCAACAGGAAGTTCGAGACGTACGTCTTCTCCCTCTTCGACGAGGATCTCAAGCCGGGGCCGATCGCCGAGAGGCACTTTGGCCTCTTCAACCCGGACTTCACGCCCGTCTACGACGTCGGCCTCCTCCGCCAAGGCTCGGTAAGTACATCCTACTTTCACTCTCTGATTTGTTATATTGCTACTACCTACATCCGATTTGTGGTTCGATTTCGTTGAAATCGCTGTGTAGATTATGCTGTGGCATTGTGGCTCAGATTAAGATGCACCTTTTCAATTCTCCACAAACTTAATTAACTCTGTGCCGTGGCCTTAGTTTGTAGGGCGATTGGTTGATGTCATCCGGAAATTTGCCTGCCTGACCCCCTGTGTTCGCCTCACGAAAGAAATTGAGATACAGTTCCAGTGCTGTAAAAAAACTGTATTTTTAATTTATGATTGTCTTCAGACATTTCAGGGAGAGATTAGGTTCAAATTATGTGTCAAAGATGGTTCTTTTTGGGTCAATGGGATCTCGTACGTGTCCAACATGCTAGCATTGTTATCTACTTATCTTGGTGTGCTTGACCACTGATTTGGTCCTATCATGGCGTGTTGTCTGAACATATCTGATAAGAGCCTCTATTATAGCAGATCATCTGTTTGGCACGGCTGCGGCTTATGGTTTTTGACTGAAAATTTTAAATTTTAACTATTTGCGATAGAGATTATGGAGAGATACTCGCTTGCAATTTTAATTGATACAGATGTTGAGTTTTTAACATGTACCACAATTAACTTATAGACTCCGTTTTTAAAAAAATACTCTATTTAAAAATTAGGTACTGTAACAAAAACAAAAGCCGCTAGCTTCGGTCCAAAGAAACAGGCCCGCGTGTGCTCCTCTCTTTTAAAGATACTCCGTATGTATGACCATGTGGATAGGCTTGTACACGGTTGCTGATCTAAGCTGGTCCACAGTTACTGCCAGCAAAACCTCGCCCCATGCGGATAGTACATTGGTAGGTAAGGTTCACACTACATTGTCAAAGGTGTAGCGATGATGTATGGACCGACCTCTCTGGAAAGGGGTATTTCCGGTTCCAACTTTTGCTCCTATCGTCTCATCCTCGATCTAGTTGTCAAAAGAATGCTGCCGCAACTGGCTTCTTTTCTTGATGGATCCAGTGACGGTAGCCGATGTTGTGAAGCCTTGGACACGTCTGTATTCTTTAGATATGCTGGTGGGACCTCTGCCTAAACTCTGCTTAAGATTCATATGCACATGCTGGCAAATATGTGATGAGGTGCTATTGCTGGCAATTCTCAGCCTTTACAGCCATGTTTTCCCTTAGTGAATTGGTGGGTTAAGAGCCTAGCGGTTGGGTGATTTGCGTGTTATTTCTGGATGCTAGTAGCACACATCGCATGGGTTTAGTGGGAGGTTTTTTTTATCATGCAAGAAGAAAATTCATATTGCGTCTATTACCAAGAGAGTTTGTAGGATTTGGTAATGAATCGAATAACTGAGGGTATCATGCCTTAAACCGATCTCTTATTCACACTACATCCTGTTAGAGTGGATACCACAGCTTATGCTGAACGAAACAAATATGGATACAGCTTGTGGGGGGCAGCACCCATCTAGTTTGCTGTCGGTCGGTCCTGCTATGATGGGTTGTATAGCTTCTGCCCTGTATATCTGAATATATTTCAGGTGCTACATTTTTTTGTGGAACTCTTATTTCTTCGAAGAAACTGCTATAACTTGGTGCTTCTATAAGAAGTGGCCTTGCTCATTTCGGTTTGAGCTTCTAGCTTCTGGTTTATTTTTTACTATTCAACAATTTCGTCTTTTTTGGTTTTTTTGAGCTTTTTTGTCGGTTCTTTTTTTCCGTATTCGTTTGTACTGTCCATGACGGGCTAACCTGTTTTTTTTTCTATTTTTAAATTTAATTAAGCCAAATAAGCCACCGTCAGTTATAGTATTTTTTCAGCCAACTACAGTGCTTTCAGCCATAAACCACTCAAAATAAGCCCTTTTGAGTAGGGTTAAGCAAAGGAGAGGGGCTTAAGATTCTGGCAGTCTTGTGTCTCAAGCTCAACTAAAAGCAGACCCACAACCTTGTCCAAGATGCCTAGCTTACCTTCTGAGTTCTGACGAGGATGAATCAATAGGTTTGCACTAGCAACAAATAGTGCGCCGTTGCAGCAGGTGCCTGCTGGATGGAGCAGTGCCGTTTCTAACTTTGCTTCATGTGGTGTCATCTCCATCCTATCCCATGCTAAATTCTTATGCATGCATTGCCGTTTTGATCTTTTCAACCTTGTAATTCTCCGTTCTGCTTGAACTATATATTGTGGTGTGCATGTGGAGTTGCTTCTCCAATCAAAGGACTGAGGCAGGCATCTAGCTAGTGGTCAAATCAAATGCATCAAATCCATGGAACATGTGTTTATTGTCAAATCAAATGCATCAGTAATATGTACAGTCGTTCTGTAAGGCTCTAAACAGTTAAAAGTTTTCTGTCGAGCAATCAGTTAATATGCATAACTCAATTCAGAGTCTTAGACTGATGCAATAATTTTTTGATTGGAGAAATGCTGGTTGTTGTCGAGTGGATTTACAATGCTGTTTACCCTAGTCTATAGTTCTGTGCAGTTACTGTTTACTTATTCTGGGTGCTTACATTCATCCCTGTATCACCTGACATTTGCTGGTGTCTTAATTATTATGTTGTTTGCACTGCAGTCTGGATCAACAAACCCTTCACCAAATACATCACCCAAACCGACTCCTAACCCCACACCAACCCCCTCACCGTCTGGTGGAGGGAAGTGGTGCGTCGCCAAGGCCGGTGCGAGTGAGACTGACCTGCAGAACAACATCAACTACGCCTGTGGCTCCGTGGACTGTAAGCCGATACAAAGCGGTGGCGCGTGCTTTGACCCCAACAACGTGCAGTCCCATGCTGCGTTTGTGATGAACGCCTACTACCAGGCCAATGGCCGCCACGACTACAACTGCGACTTCAAGGGCACCGGCGTGGTCACATCCAATGACCCAAGTAAGTTGGTAACAGTTGGTGTCTGCTTCCTGGTCTGCACCTATTAGCAACACTTCTCGAATAACAATTGTGTCTTTCATGGATGTTTTTTGGACTTGACAATGCGTCATATCTATTGAAACTAACTGACCATGTCGTTGTTGTTGTGCTTGTTTGGTGTGGGCAGGCTACGGGAGCTGCAAGTACGTCGCCTGACGGGGCGCCTCATTCTTCTCTACTCTTGTCTGACAGCGATGCTGCTTTGTTTGTAAGGTAGAAGAGGTGCTTGCTTACCATATATTGTCCCGGTTCTGGCTTATTTTTGCCGTGCGTCACAAGAAAATTTCTTGGTTCTGTAGACTGTAGTAGTGATGCAGCGGTGCTTTAACTTATTATCATTCCATTCCTATGTAGAAATACAAAAAGAAACAGCAAAAGAAATGAAGCCTCCTTGTTTCGTTGTTGTTTGTGCGCTACAGCTGAGCCCTTCTTTCAATAATTTCTTCTTCTACTACTTTTTGTTTTAGGGCTTGTTTCAATAATTTCGAGCAAGCATGTCTAGCTGCTACTATATATGTCACGACAGTTTTACTTGTCTTGAATTGGATTATACTACCAACGAGAAGCAGATGATTGTTCGCTGGTACAAGTGGTGAATGACAGGGTTGTGAACTTGTGATTTGCTTGCAAATATTGCAGAGTTGTCAGGCATGGCAGGTAGCACTCAGGTTAGTGGTTAACTGGGCCTGTTTGCTTTGATCACAAATTTCACCTCACAAGCGTTACCAAAATTTGGTTTGGCCGAAAACTCCATAAACCTTACCAAAGTTTGGTCTGGCCAAAATTTGGTTACCAAATTGGTTATCCGTGTTTTGACCAAAGATTAGCTCTAAAAATAAAATAGAGCCAATATAAACAGAATCTTATTAAAATTTGGCTCTAGACCAAATGGAGACCAAAATATAGCTTGACCTCCTTTGGCTCGTACTTGTTATTACACAGAACAGAAGAGTGATGCATGCACGAATCATCCGACGTATTGTACGTATCGTCCATCACTGGTTAGCAAGCAGTGTTGGATCCTAATTTCAAGGGAAATTACAAGGGATGTTTAAAATCTTTTGGACCATATGAGCAGGTCTATGATCAATTAGTGATGAATAATTAACATATTTGTTGAGTTCGATTTTGATTTTATAAAAGTTGGTAAAATTCAAGTTTGCTATCAGTTAACCGGTTTGACCAGTATGCGGGACCGGTCTAACCGTTGGGAGGTTGTGGTTAGATCGCTCAGTATGTGTTGTTAGACCGGTTGTGTGTTGTTGGTCGGACCGGTGTAGTTGGCTCATGTGCAAGTGATCAGATCGCTCTCCTATTACCAAGAAGGTTTTGAGTTGGTTTGGGCCAGTTAGGTCGGTCAATAGTTGACAATCTGACTAGTGGCATATGACCATCATGTGAAGAGAGGTCAGATGGGTGGCTATAGCCAGGAATAATGATATGTGGCTTTGAGTGGTTTGAGTTTGTACATGGCATGGAAGCTATGGGTTGGTTGTATTGTGTTACATAATCACTACTACATAAAAGGTCATCACAGATGGTTCAAAAACGTTATCACAGATGGTTTCATGAGCCGTTTGAGTTTATGGGTCAGTAATAATACGAGGTTATCACAGACAACTTCCGAACTGTCTGTGATGCAGAATTTCACAGACGGTTTTTACTAAAAAACTGTCTATGATAGTTGAGTAACACAGATGATTTTTAGTAGAAACAATCTGTGATATATGGTTTACCACAGACGGTTTCAACTAAAAAATGTCTATGATATATTGATACCACTTGCGTTTTTAGTTGAAACCGTCTGTGATAAACCATATATCACAGATGGTTTCTACTAAAAACCATCTGTGTTACTCAACTATCACACGGTTATGAGTTAATAACCATCTATGATATTCTTTTTTTATTCCTAAACCTATTTCTGTTTGTTGGTTAGCATCAAGAAATGCTAGCCAAGCCCTCTGAAGCAAATAGATCAGCACAGTATATATACATCTCACATTCATTCCTTTCAGAAATAAGAACATCCATTTCAGATCAACATATATATATATATATATATATATATATATATATATATATATATATATATATATATATATATATATATATATATATATATATATATATATATATATATATATATATATCACATTCATTCATTTCAGAAATAAGAATATCCATTTCATCAATCAATTAACAGAAATTAAATAAATGGATATCCCGGTAAAATTAAGCTCAATCATCTCAGTTAAATTCATTCTACATTATAGAACTCCCCATCAACTTTTATGACTTTAGACATCAGAAAATACGCACACTGTCCTCGAATATGTTTGAGGTTAGCCTGTTCCAACGGAGTTGTAGGGATGGACGCAACCTGCTAGTAGGAAGATCAATGTCGTGCATACATATATAAATTGAAAAGTATAAAATAATTATCGTAAGATTTACAAACCTAAGTATCATAGTTCTTTCTGGAATTGACGAGTAGTTGAATGTTGTTACAAACATAGAATCTATAGGTGTTGCCCGCCGGTTGGTGGTGGTATTGTAAAAATAGAATTTGTTAGTTCAAGAGGCATTACTATGAAGTATTACATAGAATTAATATGTACTAGCAAATACCGAGAAATCTTGATCGTGTTGCAGGGCGTCGATACCTCCCTTGGATTTTCGTACCTCTACAACGTATGTGGCAAACGCCCTACGTGATTCCAAAAGTTAGCCTTAGTCATTGGGAAGGCGAGGGAATAATCGTGTAGAACACGTGAACGCGAAGCCGGTAGTGTGGTCAATGGTGGCAGAACTCCACTGTAGATGTCGCAAATGGCCAAGGAACGACATTCGGTTGGTAAGAGAAAAATGCCAATTGCAGCGAGGAGGAAGGGGGATAAGGTGTGAAATTTTCGAGAAATTTCGATATTTGACACTGAATACGTGCGCCTCTCAACTTTTAACCCCCAATTCGCACGCCTTTGGAAATTTAACCCTATCACTGCGAATTCTTTTAATTCAAGGGATTCTCCTCATTTTCGCAGTGACAAGTGTCAAAATAGAAAAGGAGAGAAAATGAGGAGAATCCCTTGAATCAAAAGAATTCGCAGTGACAAGGTTAAATTTTCAAAGGCGTGCGAATTGGGGGTTAAAAGTTGAGAGGCGCACGTATTCAGTGTCAAATATCAAAATTTCTCAAAATTTTCGGGGATGGATGAGGATGAGAAGGGGCTCGTGGGGCTCTCTTTTATAGGGCCTGAGGAGGACGGGAGAGGGAGATCAAGCGACGACAACATCAATTCGGGCGATGGTTCGTTTCCCGCGTAAATGCGCTTGAAGGAGGGGAGGAACTGCTAGGATTGGAGGAGTTTTGAAGAGAGAGGTTGAATGCTCTTGATTGTATGAAGAATCGCGGAGGAATTCATGGGGATTGAAAAGCTTGGAAGGTCCTTCATGGCGACGGTTCAAGACAGAGAAGATGCGTGAAGAAGAAGGAGAGGAGAGAGAAAAAGAATAAGGAGGAAAAAATCTATAAATATTCTAAAAATAAAATAAATTAAAAATTCAAGAAAATTCCACAAAAAAACTTGGAATCTGAAAATATCAAATAAAATAATTTTGGATTTAATTAAAGTTTATTTTAACCATTTAAAATATTTTTATTTTCTAAGATTTAATTTAACCAAAATAAATTCAAACAGACTCCAAAAATTTGAAAAGAGGATAGAAATGGATAGATTAGAATTTTTTGAGAATTTAGAAATTTGAATGAGCTCAATCGGAGTTAGGATGAAGGAGAACGAGCTTCTAGAAGTTTGAAACTAAAGAAAAAGAAGATTTTTTGAATTATTTTTGTACTAAAAAGAAAGATTATGACGTCAGAAAGTAATTGATTTTTGGTGGAATTATTTTCTACAGAAAAAGGGGATAATGATGTCACACTGACGTCTGCAAGAGAAATGAATTTTTGGCTGATTTATATTTCAACAGAAAAAGGGTTTTAGTCACTGACAGGTGGGACTGGGTTTATGGTGGACTGGGTTTATGCACGGGGGAGAAGGCTGAGGTGGCACACTTGGCTGACATGGCACTCGGCGCTGAGGTGGCATCCACACAACGCTAGGTGGCAGCCACGACACCTGCCACATCAGCTTGGCTGCTGACGTGGCCTTGCTGACTGGGGCGACGCACGGAGCCCGAAGGTCGTCAGCACTCCGGCAGGCAGCGGCATATAGGGAGGGGCTCAAGAGCAAGATGAGGCAACGGGGAGTCCCTTGGTACCTTCGACAGTGCTCGGTGATGACTGGAGGGCAATCGGTGATGATAGGGAAGCGGCGACGCATGGCTCTGGCGGCAACGACGCTCTAAAGGGGCTGGGACAAGGCCAAGTGGCGAACGAGGCTCGCAGGGGCACGGTGAAGCCAAAGAGGGAGACGGCGGGGCTCGAGGAGGTCGAGGGCTCTTGACATTGCTCGCTGGAGCTCCGTCGGCCCTTGTAAAGGGGAAGGAGCAGTGCGGGGGCACTCGGGCGCTAGAAAGAGGGAAATGAGGGGAGAACCAGGCGCGGGGTGAAGAGAGGGTGCTCTGGGAGGGCTTTTATAGGGCGGGGAAGGGCTAACGGCTGGGGATTTACTCGCTGGAGTGATGGCCGATGGTGAAGATAATAAAAGGTGAAGGAAATGGGGTTTTAAGTGGAGGAAACTGACGGGATGAATGCGGGAAGTGATTAGGTTTTCAATGGTAGCAAATGCCTGGGCTAACGAGAAGAAATGACTGAATTTAAGAGCCTAAGGGCACAGGAATGGCGGCTGGCGCACCGGAGAAGAAGGGGAGGTAGCAGAAGGTCCTAACATGCGGGTCCCGCATGTCGGTGAGAGGGAGAGGAGAACTCCTTGGAACATGCACACCACTCTCTCGACCTCCGCCAGCAAGGTTACTGCAATCACAACTAATTAGTCCAAGTGGGCAAAACAAACAACATTGCCCGGTAGTACAACATCGAAATTTCCTGGGCCCGAAGGCTTTGCCAGCATAGTCAACGCGGGACGGATGTCGTCCAACCGAGCAACCCCTATCCGTAGATTCCAGTGACGTACCAATGGAGACACGCAAAGCATGCAAAACTCCTTGGCATAGTTGCACATGTTCAGCTGAAGGGAGATGCTGAGGAGTCTTCGGAGGCGTACTTCGTCGTCCTGATCAAGAGTCACACGGGGCGACATGATGAAATCCATGGTGCGGCTGGTGAACTGCAACCTACTATCATGCTTGATCTGATGGTAAAACCATCGCTCCATCCAGCGTGACTCCCCCTTCGTTCACGTCAACTTGGAAGGGAAGGCCCCTAAAGTAGGGTTGTAGAGCTGCAGGCTGATGCTTCCCAAATTCGAGCACTGACCTTTCCCAGATGCTTCAGCTGGCAGAGGATATTCTTTGAAAGGACACAAAGACGGCTACGCTACAGAGGGTATTCTTTGAGCGGGTCGCTCAAGAGTACACAGCAAGGCGAGCAATGGCATTTAGCGTCAACTGCTGAAGCTTTAGCTCGTACAGCCCCAGTAGATTGCCGACGAAGCATACGGAGGGGATGCGGAAGTAAGCGACGAAAACAAGGGTTTCACCCTCTCACGATCGTTGCTCGATCTCACCCTTGGCAAGCAGGCAGACGGCCTCGTCGGAGGAGGCGATCTTCTCGTCACACACAAAGGCCTCAACCAGCTCCTCCGTCGCGATCGACGGACCCAGCATGTTCACCAATACGCCGCTAGATCTCGCGGGGCGCTCTCCACCACTTGCCAACGGTCAGCTCCAGACGATCACCTCCGCCACCACGGATGCTTGATGGGGCCGACAACCTATCACAGTCGCCGCGCTCGCTGGTGCGAACCATCTCAACGGAAGGACGCTTAGAAGACAATGACGACGAGCAAGAAGGAAACGCCGGGGAGCGAGTGGGCGACGGTAACAAGCTCAAGAAGCAAGCACCAGAAGCAAGAGAGCTAGACAAATCGGCGCCATGACAGGGCGCGCCCTTAAGTAGACAAGACGGGCATTAAATGCCCCGGCAGCAGGCATAGGAACCAAAAAGGCAACGGACCGTGTGTTTGACCAATGTGGCGCATCGTCCCGTGCACGGCCAGTAGCCCAACAGTTGCTCTGGGTATCCAATCCACCGATTACAGGTGGCAACCACGTGCGTGGATCATGAGCCCAGCACGATTAGGGCAGTCCCAGTGCTCTACGTAGGATAGTGTCTATGGCATTAATTAGATTGCCATGTAGGAGTTTTAGATGATGTGACGCTATATTAAATAAGAGAGAGAAGAAAAAGAGGAAGAAACTGGGTCTCATGCAAGACCTAGTTTCTATGAGAAATCCAATGCAATAGACACTACCAAATTTTGCATTGGAGAGATGGTGGTATCTTCATGATAGATGGAGAAAAATTATGATTGGTGGAGAGGAGAAAGATATTTTGATGCTTAATTAATTGCTTGGGTTATAAATAGACATGGTGCATTGGAGACAATAGTGTCTAAAGTAGTGTCTATATGACATGGCATAGATAGAAACTACTTAAGTGATTTCTGCACTGGGACTACCCTTAGTAGGCCACTCGACCAAAAGCATCAAGGCTTTAATGGCACGAGGGAATGGAGGGGCCAAGGAGTTTTAGGTATGGTCTCGGCCCCAGGGGCGGAGCCAGGATCCAGACAAAGGGGGGGCCGACCCGCCAAGACGCCGGCGTCATAGGTCCTAGGCGCCGTGTGTCGGCAAAATTAGACATGCACATATATAATTAAACATACGCATATATATTGTCATATAAATTCAATCATAACACATATGGCAAAATAATGTAGCATACGTCTAGCATACTGAAAAGACTCTCTCAGTGGTCGCTGTTGATACTGGAAGAGTTATGACTAATCTTAGCAATCTATTGACCATTGGATAAATAGAATTTTTACCTAATCTCACTAGTCCCTTTGTTAGATCAGCAAGTGATGGCAATGTACTTAGCTCTAGATGGTTGCATACATCAAGTTGAAAATGTGGTAGTTGACACTCCAATTGAGCTTGATCTTGACTTAAAAAATCAGCGGGATAGTACTTTTCCACCAGAGTACTTATCTTTGAAATGTCAAAGCCATCTTTTCTTGGATCTAGTGAGGCACAAAGTGATAGAAGCTCTGTTGCTTGAGAACTGAATCGATCTTCTAACTCAATCAATTGTTGGTCGACCGCAACATTAAACACATCTATCTTATAATGGTGAAGAGTGGTGGTATTATCATTTTTGTTCCGAGATTTGGTCACATCCACACACCTACAAATTGCGATATGTAGTTAAACAAGTTAGATATGTACCATAAGAATAAAAAAATATGTATTTGTGCTCATATTAAAAAACTGAAGGTAAGATAATAACTTACTTGCGATTTAAATCCGAAATCTCAATCTCGTGTTTGTCACAAAAGGCTTTCACCTCCTCAAGAAGTGGTTCCCAGCCATCATTTCTCAAGTCACTAAGCAATGATTTTGTGTTAGAAATGCAGGGGCCTAATTGACTAATTGACTGTGATGAAGGGTGATTAAGGGGTCATATTAATGCATTTGGTGGACCATTGGGGGGGGCCAGGCCCCTGCCCGCCCCCCTTGTCTCCGCCCCTGCTCGGCCCATAAAAGCGCGTCTCCTCAACTATGAGAGGTTATTGTTAGAAGATGGTCTTATCGATGCCCACTCGGTCTGGTACACCAGTAACATGGTACGGCTAACCCATCATAGGTCTGTTATACAATGAAATACCGATCTTACCCCTACGTACATAGGCTTAGATAGGAGTATTCATGTAACCCTAAGGAAAGAAAATAGCATAATTGTCTCTGTAAGTGTAGACTTGGCCCTGATCAACTCGGCTTCGGCTTCTGACTTCTGGCTTATTTTTCACTATTCATAAGTTTCGTCTTTTTTCTGAACTTTTGGCTTTTTGTTGAGCTTTTTTGCCGGTTCTTTTTTTTTCCTGTATTTGTTTGTATTATACGTAATGGACTAACATATTTTTTTATTTTTAATTTTTTTAAATTTAATTATGCTAAATAAGCCTCTGTCAGTTACAGTGTTTTCAGTCATAAGCCACGAACTTTTCAGCCGAACCGATCACCACCAAGATCACCTTTATAATCTGCCTCCTTGGGGTGTAAAGATATATCCTACGCCTCATAGGGAAGGCACAACTAATTTTTGGAAAAGATAGCTAGTCATAAGACAACTTATGTTTTCCCACGATCACAGAGCTCCAGAAAAACCACCCAGACGATCTCTAGTAGCTTTATTTATACGGTTTGGCACGTAATCATAATAATTAGCATGAGCCGTACCAGCAAGTTGACAAGCTAGCTGCGTCTGCATGCCATTTTTTTTTTTTTGAGTAGTTGGAATCAATCGATTCGACAATCCATTACTAGATCTTATCGATAGTCCACACGTGCCTGGTCAAAATTAATTAGAGCTAGCTACATGTTCTTTGTTTCTGCGGTCTATGATTATGCTATATGACTTTATGACTTTTGCTGGTAAGAGAAAGAATATAGAGTAATATAAACTTATGTGTAATTTTAATTGATATAAATAAAGTTGTAATAGTGTATATTATAATTAATCTGTAGATCTTGTTTTAAAAAGACACTTTGTTTGAAAACTAATTATTATAAAAAATTTGAAAACTAATTTTTAAAAGCTAAAAAGAAGAGTCTAAGCTAGCCAGCAAGGTCTCCGGAGCTCATTCTCGATCCTAGTGTTAATTAGCCCGTGCCATGTGGGTGCATGGGAAGTTCATGTGCGACTGTGCATGTGCTTGCTTGCGTTAATAATTTTAGAGCGCAAGAATTTCACAATAATTTTAGAAAAAATATTGTATTTTTCACAGGTTTTCTACTATATTTTCACTGTTTTGAAGCACATTATATAGCGGCAGCACCTATATGTGAAACTTAGAGATTGAATATATTTGTTAGATGTGTTGGCTAGAGAATTCATCGAACAGTGCATGCACACCTGATGGGCATTTTTACCATGAACATTAATGGGTACGACTTTAATTTGCATCACAAAATTTAAAGTGTCCATGTACACGAGAAAAGTCCCAAATACTATATACTAGTAAGTTGCTCATATGTTATAACGGAGTATAAAAAGTGGGTAATACATATTATCAAATGTAATCTAAAAATGTACTATGAATATCAATTTTTCATATAAATGTACGATGTGAAGAGGGTGACCAACAAACTTGAGATAGAAATTAAGTACATTTACTTTTTAGGAAACATACTATTTGGAAAAGCTTGTCCCGATAAACTATTTCAAAACAGTGGCGTAGAAATCATCCTATTTGTTTAGTCAAGAAAAGTTATAGATCATAAGCCGAAATTAGAAGTTAATATGTTCTAAGTGGATTCTGATTTAAATAAGCTAAAAGAAAAAAAAACAGAAACTGAAGCCAAAAAAAAGTAATACTCGATCCATCCAATGGAGTTCAAGTCCGCTACGCAAGTTTGGACAGTTGGTCACATGGCCTGAGGCCCATTCTTTTTAGTTTTTCAACTAATTTTTTTGCTTTAGTTTTTTACAGCAATTACTAACTAAAAGTTATAAGTCGTAACCTAAAAAACAGTTCTTTAATCAGCAGTACTACTGATCCACTACTGCTCTTCAATGTTGGGTTGCAGGTTGGTTACACTAATACAAATTAAAATTTCACTCATATAAACCAGAAAGTTATGCAACTAAGAAATTATAGATAATAACTACTAGACACATAGTGTAACGGACGAAGAGTTGAAGTAGTCTAATTCAACATAGCGCGCATCGCTATAGTAAAAATAGTGGGTCGTCCAACGTCTTTCGAAGCTATTGTCATCCTGGTCGCATTCCAATCCAGTTCACACACCTCCATCGGATCGTCATCCTTGAGCCAAGCGAAGCTAGCACCTTCGTTCTCTGTCCAAAGCGCCAACTTGTTAAGAGAGAGCTGCGATGCGATGCACGTGCGACACGAGAGGTGCCATGGCGATGGCCCTGGATACCAGGTGGCGAGAGAAGAGGTTGTCTCCGGCAAGATCGACAACCACAGAATAGCCTCTGAAGTCTGAAGAACTTCATGCTTAATTCATGCCTGGTTAACAACTGAAGAACTTGGGACCTCTGAAGAACCTCCTCGTCGACGCTTAATTCATGCCTGGTTAACTTAATTAGATCGTTGCCAACCACAGAATAGCCTAATGGTGTGGCATTGTCTTTCTCCTTGATGACCAGAGTTTGATTCTCACTAACTACCACTAACTACGGATTAGATAGGTAGCCTAATGGTGTGGCATTGTCTTTCTCCTTGATGACCAGAGTTTGATTCTCACTAACTACCACTAACTACGGATTAGATAGGTAGCCTAATGGTGTGGCATTGTCTTTCTTCTTAATGACTAGAGTTTGATTCTCACTAACTATGGATTAGATAGGTAGCCTAATTATGTGGCATCTTGTCTTTCTCCTTGATGACCAGAATTTGATTCCCACTAACTACAGATTAGATGGGTTATTTATATAATTTTTTACTTAATCCGAGATTTGAATCTGTACAAGTGGTTTATGAGTGGATACACTAGTTAATTATCCCCACCCTCCGAAAAGACTTGACAAAGCTTGCATACCTAGAACAAATTAAACATCTACCTAGCCAGCAAGGTCTCATCTATCTTGCTCGCATTACTTTGAGGCCCGATTGGTTGAGCCCGACACAACCTCCTAAACACTCAACGTCATCAAGAGACAACACTTCATGCAGGCAAGTACAAGGGTTGAGTCCGACACAAGCTCCTAAGCACTCCAAATCATCAAGAAACAACACTTCTCAGGAGCTCTTCCGCCTCGTTCCGCGGTAAGAGTCGATGTTTCACGAGGAGACGGTGTTTCTCTCTCCTCCATTCCTCTCTCATCCACATCAGCAAGGTTGCCTAGTTGGCACTCCTATACGCCAGCTCTTAATTGCCTTTGTACATGCCCTAATTAATTAATGTGATGTCACTTGTGCAGTAACAAAAAGAATTTTGTTTAATAATGTAACGAAAAGAAGGAACCAATACCGCATTTAAAAAGTGTCCATTTGAGGGGTCATTGAACAACGCATGCACAAATATTGAGCTGCTCTTGGAGCAAGTCGTGAAGACCCATCCGTCTCTCCAACCCAAGGCAAGGTACCTACGTAATTTTGGCTCCCTCTGTCTATCTTGCAAGCTCTAGATCCCCTATTTTCTGATCTCCGAGCTTTGCCTTTGCTCTCATGGTTAAAATTTTGTCCGGCCGGATTTGCAATTTTTTATGCATCTATAGCTCTGTCTTGTTGTTAGCAATTAATGCTCGTCCTTTATTCTAAGAAATGTAAGAAAGATGATAGCTACTGGTAGAATGATTGCTAGTATCGTTCTTTCCTTGGTGACATGTATTTCGATTTTCAGAATTGGTACGTAAAATCTTTAGCCAAAGCTAATGACAAAGATGATCCTTGGTGACATGTATTTCGACTTTGTCGCAGCAAAAGGCGGTAGCAAACCTGAAGTAATGGCGGTGGTCCTGGATGCCTTCGCGTCCTACCTCCAAAACATGCTCACTGAGATGGCGAGAGAAGAGGTTGGCATGCTGCTTGGTGTCTCCGGCGAGATCAACAACCTGGGCCTCAAGCTTGGGGACCTCAAGAACTTCCTCGCCGATGCAGAGAGGAGGCGCATCACCGACCAGAGCGTGCAGGGGTGGGTGAGGGAGCTCAAGGACGCCATGTACGATGCCACCGACATCATCGATCTCTACCAGCTCAGGGCCATGGATCAACGAGCAGGTGCATCCACAGCAAACATGGGGTGCTGCAACCCCTTGCTCTTTTGCGTGCGGTATCCCCTCTTCGCCCACGACATCAGCAGCCGCATCAAGGCGCTCAATCAGAGGCTTGGCGACATCAAGGAGCGGAGTGCCGCCTTCAGCTTCATCAACCTTGGTTCCTATGAGGAGCGTAGCAGCAGGGTGCATGCCGCCTCTAGCCCAGCTGCCAGCCGAGAGACGACGGGGGAGCCTGTCCGGTCTGGTGTTGTCGGGGAGAAGATCGGAGAGGACACGAGGGAGCTGGTGGAGATGCTGGCAGAAAAGGAGTGCAACAGCAACATCATGGTGGTCGCCATCGTGGGTGTCGGCGGGATCGGCAAGACCACCCTCGCCCGAGAGGTCTTCAACGATGACACCATAAAGGATAAGTTCGACAAGAGAATATGGCTAAGCATCAACCAAGATTTTGACAAGGCTGAGCTGCTCAGAACAGCCATCACCCTTGCCGATGGAGACCACCGTGGTGAGAAAGCAATGGCCGTGCTTCGGCCAGCCCTTACTGCTGCCTTGACAGGGAAGAAGCTCTTACTGGTGATGGATGATGTGTGGAGCCATGGAGCATGGGAGGATGTGCTTGAAACGCCCTTGGTCAATGCTGTTGCTCCAGGCAGCCGAGTCCTTGCTACCATGAGAGACGAAAGAATCGCCCGAGGGATGAAAGCCGTGCGTCCCTACCACCGTGTCGACAAGCTAGGGCCCGAAGATGCCTGGTCTTTGCTGAAGAAGCAGGTCCGTTCCAATTAACTAGCAGTAACATGAGAATCAAGCTAATGATCTATTTTATTTAGTTATTTATTAACAGCACTAGCTAGTTATCTCTTGACGCATGACCCGTAACCCCTCCAGCTGTGCAATATACCCTCTTCTTTAATTATTCATTGTACTTCGTCCGGTCACGAAGTCGTTTTCGGTTATGTGCTATCAAATATTATTAACTTTGGCTACAAATATTTTTTTGAATATTTAAATTGGATATATAAAAATGATACGGGTAGATTTGTCTCAAAAATTACTTTCATTAGATTATTAGATTTTACAAAAATTAGTAGGGTGACCCGTGTATTTGTGCAGCTAAGTACTATATTACATTGTAGTTTTTAGTCTTTATGTAGTGATATAGTTATTAACGATAGAAATCAGTAACTTTTGATACATCATAAACTGATTATGAAAGAAACACATTTTTTCAACATTTATTGCGTAAAGAATTTCTTCTTTTTTTTAAAAAAATAGCTACGCTAAAACAACACTTGGAAGGACCATCTCAAACGTCTACATGTACACTACTTAAAAGGGAGGAAAATTACAAGATCTCTTTGTATGCAATGTTTTTGGCCATATCTTCACCTGAACATTTACCTTCAGTACACTCTTATTTGCGACTCTAGATAATGCCCCCCCCCCCCCCCCACACACACACATCACACGCGCGCGCACATATATATATGACCTGCTTAGGCAAAATGGGAAAAAATCTAGGTAACCTTTATATATAATTTTGACTAGTGTCCAAAGAACCCTCAAACTACACCTTATACTTCTCATAAGGCTATGTATAGAGGTGTTTTTGCCTCTTGTGGCTGGTTTTTATGGTAATGTGGGAATTAAACAATGACTCAGCAAACAATGTCAAAGCATGCATGCATGTTTGACCTTCCTACGTGTGGATGCCTGTGAGAGACACAATATTGGATTTTTTTTAAAAAATAATCTATTTTTATTCCAAATTACAGTAATATACCCACGTTTTATTTTTTTACAGTTTTGACTATCTGTTACTCCACCATTGAGATTTGGGCTAATCGCCCAACGGTCGAGTGACTTGAGGCTAAGTCGCCCATCGGTTGAGCGACTAGTCCTAGTCGCTCAACGGTAGGGTGACACCTGGACTAGTCGCTCAATCCAACAGTGACTAACACATATACGTGCCATATATCATAGGTTCAGACCTGCTGCATACAAGCCATATATCATAGATTTAGACCTACTGCATGCATGCGTGCTAACACCAAGCATGCATGTGCCATATATCATAGGTTCAAACCTACTGCATGCAAGCCATGTATCATAAGTTCATACCCACTGCACGCATACATGCGGCTAACACCAAGCATGCATGCGACTAACACTAGGTCTATATGTTAAACACATGAGGCGCGCACACACACTGCATGCATGCATTGATGTCGCTATTGGGTTGAGTGATTATTCTAAGTGTCGCTCCACTGTTGAACGACTTGAGCAACTAGTCCAAGTCGCTCAACCGGTGGGCGACTTGGACTTTAGTCGCTCAACCGTTGGGCGACTAGCCTTAAGTCGCTCAACGGTGGAGCAATAGACAGTCAAAACTAAAAAAAATAAAACACATGTATGTTACTATAATTCAGAATAAAAAATAAATTATTTTAAAAAAATTCCACAATCTTGTCCGCAAAGACGGTCGACTTGGCACTATTGATTCATCTCGCTGTATTTCACTGACAAAGTTTAGGCGCTTAGGTCTAGATCTTCGATCATATATATATTTTTAAGGCAATCTTCAATCATATTCATAATCTTGCAATATAAGCTGCGCAAATTCCTAAAGAAACTCTTATGTGTCATGCTTTAGATACTCCGAATATATTGTTGATTTTATATTTTGAGTAGAATACTCATGTGCAATCTGCATCACATAATTACAAATTTTAGTGTTAAACTATGTCTCATAGATTGTAAAGTCTAATTAAAGCAAACATCTCATATTTATGGTTATTGCAAAATTATTTAGCCCAAACAAAAGTAAATGATTAAATTTTGGATTTACAGTTTTGCTATTGCACAGGCGACTAAATTTTTTTTATCTTTCAGTCACCTAAAATTGCACTCTCAATCAACTAAACTTACAGCCCCTCCAAAACAAACACCTGCAACTTCAGGTGATTCAGAGTACAATTTTAGATGACTGAAAGATGGTCACTCCCTTGGATTTATTTCTAGAATTATATTCGCAGTTTTATCGATCTTGAATGCAGTTAATCTGTATTCATTTGTATCTGAAATTGTCTAGTTCTCTTGATGTGGTAGTTGTATATTACGTTGCCGCTTAGAAATATCCAATGACGTCTAAAAGTCCAATATACGTAAGTATATTAGGGCTACACGTTTCCTTTTCTTCTCTTTCTGAAATCAGGCCTGCCGTCTTCATGCATGCATGTTCTCTATTTCCTTGTCGTTACACATCGCCGGTTAGATCTTGCAGGCCACCGATCCCTCGCCGTTGATTGGAGCCATGCGTAGCGTAGTCAGGAATTGATCGAGATAAAAAAAAAATAGACAAACCATGTATGATACGAGTAACTAACAAATCGACGTGCAGACAGCTAGTGCAATTGCACGGACTATCATTGTGCGTTACGTGCAGATCCTGGCCTGCTTGTTTGTACCACACCCACGCGGTTGCACGGCTAGATATTATGATATAGTTATTTTTTTATATATAACTCTATTTCCTATAATTGAAATATAATTGTATTTGCTATACAATATATCTATATATATGATTAATCTGCACCGTTATAACCGGCCTTATCAAAATAAGTGGTGAATATGTTTCTCTTTTTTTTTCTTGATTAATGTGAGAATTTCTAAGATTTTTTTAGGATTATTGTGAGATTTTTTTACTCTCAAAACGAAGGAGGTGTCTTAAATCTCACTAGTTGTTTTTATTTACATAGATGTGACAATAGAAACGAGTAGACAAAGTTGTATTTCAGGGATCGTGTCGATGTCCAAAACCACTTTCTTTCGTGACTAGAGGGAGTATTTTAGGGTACATGTATTATTACTCACTCTGCCTAAAAATGTAGGGTGTATTTTTTTAATGGTCTTGTTTACAAATGTTTGCCATATTTCATTTTTCAATGCAAAATAAGTGTGTTGTTTCCTCTATACCCTTAATAAATATACAACTTTACTTTGTATTCCCTACTTTCATACATTAAATATAGTACTTAGAGATAATAATTAGGTAGTTTAGCTATTTTTAATGTCTTCTTGGTCTATATGTAACACAAAAAAAACCTCCAGTTTTACCATTCACTTTTGACATTCGATTTAGGTAGTGCTTACTTACACCAATTGGCCTTTTATTAGCAAATAAAAAAGAATCGGTACCACGTATTAACTCTATTGGTTTAAACTGCTTGCAGGTAGTCTCAAGTGAGCTAGATGAATATGAGGTTGACATGCTAAAGGATATTGGGGTGGAAATTATAGCAAGATGTGGTGGTTTGCCACTCGCTATCAAAGTAATGGGAGGACTCTTGTGCAAGAGGGAGAAGCAGCGAAGTGATTGGGAGAAGGTTCTGAATGATTCTAGATGGTCAGTATCTGAAATGCCTCAAGAGCTAAACTACGCAATATACTTGAGCTATGACGATTTGCCTCCTTATATGAAGCAGTGCTTTCTGCACTACTCCCTTCTCCCTAAAAATACAAAGTTCTTTGTTGATGCGGTTGTTAGCATGTGGATTAGTGAAGGATTTCTTCATGCAAACTCAGATGAATCAGAAGAATTAGGAAGGGAGTGCTATAAGGAGTTAATATTGAGGAATCTTATAGAGCCAGATACAACGTACGCTGATCAATGGGTTTGCAACATGCATGATGTTGTTCGCTCATTTGCTCAGTATGTAGCCAGGGACGAAGCACTAGTATCTCACAACAGAGAAACTCTTGATATTATCAGTAAACATAATTCACATAAGTTTCATCGATTGTCTATAGAAACCAAAGGATCAGAATCAGATGAATTTGAGTGGAGTTTTTTGCATGCACAGGAATCACTAAGGACACTAATATCAATTGGCCAATTGAAGATTAAGCCTGGTGATTCATTGATTACTTTTTCAAGACTACGGACTCTACATATAGAATCTGCAAATGTTGCTACATTGGTTGAATCTGTGTACCAACTTAAGCACCTAAGGTATATGTCCCTAAAATACACCGATATATCTAGACTACCGGAGAACATCAGCAAGATGAAATTCTTGCAGTACATTAGCCTTCGTGGTTGTGAAAGTTTGGTGAAACTTCCTGATGGCATTGTAAAGCTAAGGCAGTTGAGGTCTCTTGTCCTTGTTGGCACAAGTATATCTAATATACCTAGGGGGTTCCGTGGTCTAACAAATATGAGGAACATAGGTGGATTTCTGGCCCATGTGGATGGTGATTGGTGTAGTTTGGAAGAATTGGGGCCACTTTCCAAGCTCAGACTTCTTGGATTAAGGAATTTAGAGAATGTGTCTACTGCCTTGTCCGCATCAAAGGCTAGGCTTGGTGAAAAGGTGCATCTTACCGAACTATTCTTACTCTGCACCAACAGATTGGGAGATGATGTCTCTGAGGAAGAGCAGCGACGAATTGAGGAGGTGTTTGATGAGCTCTACCCTGCGTCGTGCTTGGATCATCTTGAAATCCAAGGATATTTTGGTCGACGACTTCCAAGGTGGATGATGTCGACAGCAGCGACACCCCTCAAGAGCTTGAGGATTTTAATGATGGAGGACCTGGCCTGCTGCACCCAACTCCCCAATGGCTTGGGTCAGCTCCCCTGTTTGCAACTCCTTGAGATCCGCCGCGTTCCAGCCATCGAACGTGTTGGGTCTGAATTCCTGCAGCAGATCTACCATCACCATAGTCACCTCCCTTCATCCCAGGCGGCGGTTGCATTTCCGAGATTGCACACGATGAAGTTAATAGGAATGGCGAAATGGGAGGAGTGGGAGTGGGAGGAGCAAGTGCAAGCCATGCCTGTCTTGGAGGACCTTGGGCTCGATGGTTGCAAATTGAGGCGTGTTCCTCCTAGCCTTGCCTCCCATGCAAGGGCTTTGAAAAGGTTATCCGTACAAAACGTCCAGCACCTCAACTCTCTAGAGAGTTTTGCTTCTCTCATTGAACTTTATGTGTATGAGAACCCTGAGCTTGAGAGGATCACTAATCTCCCCAAGTTGCAAAAACTTGACATCAGGTGCTGCCCAAAGCTGAAGGTGTTGGAGGGCATGCTTGCACTCCAGAGGCTCAAGCTGTGGGATTTCAACATGGAAACACTCCCGGAATACCTGCAAGATGTAAAGCCAAGGCATTTGCTGCTAGACTGCAGCCTACAAATGCTCACCTTCATAACCTCGGGACAATCTGGCACCGAGTGGAATAAGTTCAGCCATATGGAACATGTCAAGGCCTATGCACGCGACGGAGACAATCAGAGGGAATGGTATGTGCTGTACACAAGAGATCCCTACAACTTGGAGACAAACATCAGTTGCTTTACCATATCTAGAGGTAAATTAGCACAGCTACTTCGTCTTAATTTGTTTCTATATATGCTCTCTTCATTTAATTTGTTTCCTTAATTTCCGCTTGTTGATTCCATCTTTCTTCCTTAATTTCTCTTGACAGCATCACGGGATAAAGAGGAATAGGAGACATACTCCGATGGGAAGATCAGGGGGCAAGATTATCTGCCCGAGGCATGCTTGCTTGCAGAAAAATGAAGTAGCCTCGATCATTTTATTTCCCCAACTTCTTCAACCAGTCCTGGACCATCCACTGACAGACTTGTTCCTATTAGAAATGAAAGCATGTTAGCCCTCTCGATAAACAAACAAAAACTGTCTTACAAGGCTGGCCCAATGCCCGTTGCATAGCCTCTCAGACTTGTGCATGAGAGGAGCGAAATGGTGCTCTGCTGCTGCTTATCCATGTTGTTTTTGTATTTTCTCCTCTTGATTAGGGTTTCTTTTTCTTTTCCGATCTGCTTTAGGGCTTCTCTTTTCTAGGGTTACCAAGAATTCAAGACAATATCGCAAATTGCAAATGGTAGTTTTTTTAATGGCAACCATGGTTCTTCTTGCTTAAGTTCTCACAGCAAAGAGTATCCTGTACCTCTCTGTTCATTTTTGTTAACAATGGAGTGTTTGCTATGGTGTATTATTTAGTAGATTACGAAGATGCCTTTTTGTGGGAAAGATACCATTTCCTTTGATGTGCATAGGCTCCTTCGGTATAGTCTTTGAATATGGGCCTTTTTGGGCATATTAGGCTTACTGGGCTGAGAACTCCTTTATATGTGGACAGACAATGGGGTCAGAGCGGTCCAATCGTGCCAATACATGCGTTGTCGAACCACTAGGTAAATGTTCCGTTTAGGCTAATACAAGATGCTAATTTAACTCTTCTACTTCCGTGGGTTATATGAACAGCTACGGGACAATTGTATCACTCAATTTGTCTGCAGAGCCCATGGAGAGAATTTGCAGTTCCATGATTGAAATTTGAGTAGTGCTTCTATTCTTTCCATTTTAACAAGAATGGCACTAAAATACATAAAGAAGTAAGTAATTACTATCCATCATTCAGTTCTATTTTAAAGGTTATGTAAATTACTTTGAAGAAAGCATAGAAGCATCTCCCTTGAAACTTTCTTCGCGAAACAAAAGGTGAAAGTGTGCATGATTATCTACCAACATATAGAACCAGTTCAAAATAGGGAGACTGACGAGCCACTTGCTAGATCCAAAATTCGGTTTACGATAATTAACAAAGCAATAATATCACTAAAAAGACAGAATGACGAAAGAAATGTTAAATGCTTTCCAGTGATGAGGGCAACCTGAACCAAGAGAATGCTGCAAGCTACATCGTGGACCCACGGCTCAACATAGAATCGCTCAAAACAGTCTAAGGTCTTGCTCTTTACGGCTTCTAAAAGCAGTTTTAGCTTTTATTACAATACCTAACTTTTAAATATAGTATTTTCTCAAGACAGGATTTACAAGTTAATTGTGCCAAAATTCAAAAATTTCAGCCAAAAACTATAAGCCACAGCTAAAAAGAACTGACCCTAAGTGGGAACAAGGCGCTACAAGAGTACGTACATATGCTTTTCAACATTCATTAGTTCATTATTTTTTTTTTTGAAATTTCAATCATCTTTTCCATCACCCATGCAAATGCTTTTCAAACCTGTTAAGAATACAACTAATGTGCTGTCAGCTATATTGCTGCTATATACAACATTCAACTTTTCTTATGTAGTAGTCCATTATTTTTCAATCATTCATGAATATGATTTTCAAGCCTGTTAAGAATACATCCAATGTGCCATGTCTGCTATATTGCTGCTATACATTACATATTAACATTTGCACAACTTACTACCTAATACACTGTCTACTACTTATCTCGAAAGCACCACATCTCTTTGTTAGTGTTAGAGTTAATAATCTTGTTTTAGTTTGGAAGTCATAGTCGTAATAGAGTCAGAAGTCGGAGTCGTGTACGAGTTGGTAGTCGAGTCAAGTCTTGGTGGTCGTGTACGATTATGACTCTGTCGTAGTCGTACAAGAGTCGAAGTCCTGGAGCAGGGTATAAAGCGCAGAGCATTGTAACCGAGAGAGAGCAAGCATAAGCCAATGCGATCGGTGTGATCGAGAGGCAAGAGAAAGAGAGAGAACGATCAGGGTGATTGTACCGATCGGTGTGATCGAGAGAAATAAATAAAGAAGAGAAGAGCGGTTTGGCTCTCGGAAATCTATCGAGTTCATTGTATTTACAAACGTGGTAATAACTGGAGTTACAACCATGGCAATGAGCAGAAGTGTCTGCAGGTGTTGAAGACGTGGTCATAAGCGAGTTACGACCACAGCCACACAACAAGAAAGCGTGGTTGTAAAGGAGTTACGACCACGGTCAGGAAGCAGCTAACATGGTCGTAAAGCGTTACAACCACAGCAGTCGACAGAGCTTACTACGTGGTCGAAGGAAGTGCAGTGCAGCGGCGGTGAACATGGTCGTAACTTTAGCTGAAGTTTACGACTACGTGGTCAGAGCAGTGAGTCATGATCAGAGAGGTCACAATGTGGTCATAACGACTGTCAGCGTGGTCAGAGAACCAGCAGAGCGGTCATAACGACACAGGAGGTGGTCGTAGCCTCTTCAACATGGTCGTACGGCTGTAGGAAGTGGTTGTAGCGACATGGAGGTGGTCGTATAGGTCCTGGGAGTAGTCGATAGGACTGTAACAAGTGGTATCAGAGCATGGGTGACAAGGCAAAGGCTCAGGATGGGCTGATCTCACGCCGTCACACCCGCGACTGCACCGGCCGCGCTGGCGTTAGCGCGACATGTTCCCGCTGTTTGCCGCGGTGCGAGAGGCGGACATGCCGGTCTCCTTGGTGTTGTACGATGACCATTCCTTCTCCGTGAGTAGAACCTGGTCTCCTTTCTCATCGTCCGACTCTCCATGGTCCTTGACAGCGTGGAGACGGCCGGTGAGGTCCTCGATGGACAGAGTGCTGAGGTCAACCAAGGTTTCAATTGACAAGGCGATTTGGCGATACCTGCGGGGAACAACTCGCAGTAGCTTGCGGACCACCTTCTCCTCCGACAACTCCTCTCCAAGGAGGCGAAGGTCGCTGATGACACCTTGGAGCCGAAGACTGAAGTCTTCCACGTGCTTGCCATTTTTGAATCGCATCGACTCAAATATCTGGCATAGCTTCTGCGCCTTGGATTCACGCACTCGATTCGCCCCAACCCTCATCGCCTTGAGGGCGTCCCAGGCTTCTTTGGCGTTGTCCTTCTCGGTGAGCGGCCAGAGCATTTCCAGAGGCACCGTGCGCAGGATCGCTGAAAGGATCTGGCGATCTTCTTGCTATGGCACATCACCGGTGTCGACGGCGTCCCACAGGCCTTGAGCCTACAGGTTGACTCGCATCAACACCGCCCAATTGGAGTAATTTGAGCGTGTGAGCGTGGGGTAGGAGATGGAGCCACTACTCTCCTTCACGACCCACTGGACAACAAGTTCACGCTGGCCGCCAACGCGTCGATGCGGGCGGCGTGTCGGTGGGGACGGCGAGCGCCCATGGCCGTGTCGCTGCGGTGTACGAGAGTGGCCTACGGCAAGGGCGGGAGCCGACATTGTGCTCTGATACCAATTGTCAGCCGCCCTTTGCGAATCTCTCAAATCGCTAGCCGTCACGTCAAATGGAATGCATACACAGGATGGAACACAGAGGTTTTTGGTGCTGCATTGAATCAGCAGCTTTTCTGGTTTACATCTCCTTTTAAAGCAATGCAATAAAGAAGACAATGCAAAATGGAAAGAACTAAAGCCATGAACTTCAATGAATCAGCTCAAGAGTCCACTGCGTGCATGCAGAAAACTGACGGCATGACTCAATGAAGGCATGCAAAAACTGACGACATGCAGAAACTGAAATACTAGCTAACGTGCGCAGGATTAAATGATCATTGCTAACAGCTACCACCCCTTCGCCGGCACCGTGCGCACACCGCCGCCTCCTGCAGCCAGCAACCCTCCCCCCTATCTGTAGTTCTCTGTAGCAACGGAGGAGGAAGACAACTACCACCTCCGCTCTCTCACCCAATGACATATGGGTCCCATAACCCATATTTTCCTTTTAAAAGTAAAAACCAGGCTGTGAGTCCATGACAACATGGTCCCACCATTAATTGGTATAAAAATAATTCAGAAAACACTTTCTTAAGGACCCACATGTCATTCATAGTAAGTTTTCCTTTTATTCCCAGCCGATCTGGACCATGGAGTCCACCAGTCAGAAATTGACAGGTGTCCTTTTTCTTTTCTTTGATTCTCCTTCCCGAGAAACTTCCTTGGCTCCATTCTCCCTTATACGAACTCCAATTGATTTGATTATTATTTCTAAATGCAATGCCTACCCAAAATTTTGGATTTAATTTAGATCTTATTTAAATTTATTTATGCTCAATTGAACTTATTTGAATTTAGTTGTTTTTCGCGTATTAGATTCTGAGGTTTCAGAAAAGTAGTCACTAACCCCGATCAAGACCAAGCAACCAAGCAAGGAAAATCCATATGTTGATGTTGAGCTTATTTTTCAAATACAATTATTTTGTTTTAATATTATTACTTGCATGATTCGGTAACGTATGTTAAATGTTGATGCCTATTTAATCCCTGTCAATTATTCTTTGTTAAATCCATCCTTGATTGATTGATAATAACTACCTTAATTAATTGCCCTTGGTAAATCATTAGGAGGTAATGGTTATGCTAAGACTTGCTTAGTGATTAGGACAAGAATTGACATAAAAATTGACATGGGTTGCCGCTGGAAAAAACGAAGAGGCCTCGATAATTTTCCGCAACCTCTTCAACCAGACTAGACCATGCACTGGCAGGCCTCTTCTTGGTACGTGCGCACCAGCCCTTTGTACTTTTGAGAATTTTCACAGCACACCACTTGTAACAGCCCAGATTTTTAATAAAATAAAATAAATAAAGAAATAAATAGCAATAAATAAAAATTAAAATTTAATCTAAAACAAGTGTTTTTGGTTGCCTAAAGTTTAAATTCGGTTTTGCCTTGAATTTCTGTTTTTGAAAAAGCTGGATTTGAAAAGCATTTTCAGAAAAACCTAAAATTATTATTAAATAAAATGATATTTTGATTTTATATGAAAATCCTATTTCAAATTAATTATTTGGAGTTATTTGGCTTTTATTTGGGTTCCTGGATTTTCTGGAGTTCAAAAATGTATTTTTGAAATTAAAAAGTATTTTAAGTATGAAAATTAAATACCAAAATTAGTTGAAAATATTTTTAATAAGTCCAAAATGTCTCCAGGAATTTCTGTGAATTTGTCTGGAATTTTTAGACTTTATTTTATTTTATTTTTCGGAAAATAATTATTATTTTATTTTATTTTCTCTCTCCTCCATCACTTCATCTTCTTCCAGTGAACGCATCGCTCCACAGGGCACGAACGCGCAGCGCCATGGACGGGATTTTGAAGCTTCTAGAACTTGAGATTTTCTCAACCTTTTCTTGCACAACAAAATGCATTTGAATCCTCTCATCAAGAGCTTTCCATTCCCGGCCTTAACCCCCAATTCCATGCACCAATTTCGCGGGAATATGCCATGGCACCGAAAGACATTCCCTCGCGGATCTCCTCATCCGGTCCACCTCCGCGCCTATAAAAGGGAGCACCGGGTGCCTCTTCTCATCCTCACCAATCCTCTGAAATCTCAAGGCCTCTCTCTCTTTCTCCTTGCCGCAATCGGCATTTTTCTCTCGCCAACAAAACGGCGTTCTTCGGCCGTTTGCGCCGCCTACAGTAGAGTCCGGCCACATTTGACCACACCATTGGCTTCGCCTTCACGCGTTCTACATGTTGCTTCCCTCTCCTTCGCCGGAGCTTCGCCGGAGCATCGCCGGAGCACCGTGGCCGAACCATGCCGCCGTTTCTCTTCTCGCTGCGAGTCAACCATGCATATTCCACAAAAACCAAGGTGAGCACTGTGTTCCCCATGTTCTCCTCTTCGTTTCGCCACAAATCTCACTCGCTAACTCCTCTCCGTTTCCCCGGAACGCCGATGTCAACCCGTCGGTCGTTGAATGTCTTCTCCGCCGTGTTCCGCCACCATCCGATATCCGTTGGTCGAGCCGTCTGCACCGTTGAGTTTGCCTCGACGCGTTCTACATCGTGCTTCCATCGCCATCACCTGAAGATCCCCCGAGTCCTCGTTGACCTTGTCAGGCCCAGACACTAAAACTGTACCTTCGCGCGTACACCTTTTTTTGGTAAGCGCTTTGATTTTTGTGCGTGTCATATTGTGTCCTAACCTCTAGGAAATTTTTCTACCATTTTGTTTAATTTTTCGTGGAGCCAATTGTCAGGAATTGAGCTTTCCGCAAAATGGCCGTTTGTGACTCCCGACGTCGATTCGTCGCCTTCGGTAAGCCTTAGCCCATGCCGTAATTTTTCTTAGACTTGCCTCGCCGCGTACTACGCCGTGCTTCTTTCCTTTTCCCCAAAAAGCCTCCACAAATTTTCACCTCCGACACCTCGCCATGGCCACCAATGGCATCTCGTGTCCCCATCTATCCGGTGATGTTTTTCCCCAATCCGTTCGCGTCATATCATGCCAAACTATCCTAGGTAGCCACCTTTCAAATGGTTTTGGATTCGCTCCACCGAGCACCAAGATATCAAGTTTTTCCTGTTTCTTCACTATCGTCGTTCAAACGTCGATTGTATCGTGTCCGATGAACTTTCAGCTTAGCCAATAATTTTCCTAGCCTCACCATACCATGTTCTACCCTATGCTCACCTTACATCTCCACGTTCCATACCTGGTGCTATCTCTCTCCAGCCTGTCACTGTCGCTACCACGCCATCACTACCGTTTTTCCCTCACCACCGGTGATTGTCGCCGTTCCTCGCCGCCATACCTGTGTCACCACCTTCGCCTCGTCACCAGGATTCCATTTTGCCCATTCGCCAGCCACCTCGTAGCCAACCGGCATCGTACTATTCAAAAGATAATTCTCAGATTTGGTTATCATTTCATGTGATGTCCAAACTTCCAGATATTCGTTCTCCCTCATACAAAATCTGAATCCATTGATTCTTTCTCCTAAGTTCATCTAAAATCATAATCTATCCGTCAATATATATTTTATAATTTTTAGATTTATTTGGATTTTATTTGAATTTATTCGCTTTGGTTCTTCGCGTGTAGACTGCGACGTTTCGGAAGAATTCGACGACGATTCACACCAGACTATAGAGCAAGGCAAGTCACCCTCCTTGACCATGTTGATCCCAGATTGCAAATAAAATTATATTGATTTAAATTATATTGCATGCATATTTTTATTCAACGTATTTCAATTCTGTTTCAAATATAACTAATGCCTACTTGTTAATTCCTCCATTGAATTTGAATCACTCAACACCTTGTCACCCTAGATTCAAACTCTAGTTAATACATTAGTGTTGGCTAGAGGAATTTATATCAAATGCTTAGAATGCTTAGATATAATATTTGTTTTGGGATATCTTTCACATAAAATGATAAGCTTTTGAACTGTATTCTTGACTTCGGTGAGTCAAGAAGGATTATGAAATATTTTGAAAATAAAATATAAAATCTGGTTTAGACTTAGGCTAATGGTTAGGTGGTGGGTGCGAGCATGCACTTGTTGTTCGAGACACAGTGTTGATTGTCGGGCACAGGAGGTATGTGGATGAGCCTCAGTCAATTAAGGACCGGTCTGTGAGCTATTGTTGCAAAGCCCTAACGTACTACCACAAGGCTGGTATGGGACAGCCCTGGCTGAATAATTTGCGGGTCCCAACCTGAGCAATTTCGTAGGTTGAAAGTGAGCGTGGCGTAGGCCATGTGAAGTCTCACTCGGCTCAAGAGGGGGTCCCGGTCTGGTGGATTCCTTACTGGGGTGAAACCTTAGAGTTGGCTTGGCCAGGTTGAAGGCTTTGCATTGTAAAGGCCTTGTCGTGATCTCCCCGCCGCACACCTAAGGAAATGTGTAACTCGCGTGGCAAAACGGGATGATCATGTCTTGTGGGTAAAGCTGTACAACCTCTGCAGAGTGTATAACCTATCCTGGATAGCCGTGCCCACGGTCATGGGCAAGCTGAGTGCAGTTTTTCATGGATTAGACTTTGTTTTTCAAAAATGTTTTCGAAAACCTTACGGATGGATGGAATCCGTGAGAGTTTGAAATCTGGTGAATGGATGGAATTCATCAGAGTTGCGCAGTGAAAGCGTGTGGATGGATGGAATCCATACATGATCTTTTGGAAAAGATGGTCCGGGTGGGATGCCCGTGGATAGGTTGGTGTTTGGTCGGAGCCTGCACTGACGGTAATATTTTCAAGTACTGTTTTACTTACTGTATTAAATTCAGCAATTTCAATCTATTTACTGTATTTCATTAAATGCTGTTTTATGCAAACTAACCCTATAAGCCTTCCTTTGAAGCCTTTATCATTATGTTGCATTTTCCCGGGTGATTTGCGGAGTACAAGTTTGTACTCACGTTGCTTTTTCCACACAGAGAAGGAAGACGTCAACTACGGTGAAGATCTGGACGAATAGGCCGCGTCTTACTGTCGTTTGCCTGTGGGCAAGCTCAGTGGGCTTCTTCCGCTTCGGTTTTTCTTCCGCTGCTTATTACTTAATTTTGGCTTATGTGCCATTGATGTAAACTTTGGCATTCAGGCCCATATTCAGTTAATAAATGTCATTATGGTTGATATTTATCTTTGTTGTACGCTGTGTGCACTAGCTGATCCTGGACTAGTGCGATTTACACAGAGGATCCAGGAGTCGTTGCTCCGGGTTCCGACACCACTGTTCCTCTCGTCATCATGATTTTTCATTTTTAATCTATGGTATGGTAGAGGATGCAGAGAGAGAGAGAGAGAGAGCGAGAAGTTAATTAAGAATATAAGTATATAAGTATGAAAAAAGCATATAAGTATATAAGTATGGTAGAGGATGCAAAAAAAAGTATATAAGTATGGTAGAGCCATGTCAATTAAGAATATAAGAATATAAGAATTAAGAATACTAGTAGTGTGCCCGTGCTAACGCTACGGTAAAATAGAAAACAAGATAAAATTTGTAAAAAATAAAATGAACAATCAGATTCATTAAGATTCACGTCTCATATATTGTATAACCAAATATTTTTGTCACATAATGAATGTCACATAACGACTGATCCTTTGAGGAGGCGACAACATCATTGGACTCACCCACCGATGACTTTCTCCATCCCCACATTGTTTAAACTTGAGGCTACAAAGAAAACAAGCATTTTTGTCACATAAAGAAATATGAAACACAGTAAGGAAATATGTGTTTGTGGACTATTTACTTACCACATCACCATGCTAGGACGTCTTTATACACAATATTTTTGGTGCTCCCGGCCTTCGAGATTGTTCCGTGACGCCCGAGATGGAAAGAAAAACAAAACGGAAGAGTAATTTTAACAGAACATCATTGTTGTCAGGATTCAAATTCTATGAAGCATTTGGATGGGAAATATAACCATCATGGCAAAGTTAATACCTGGACAAGACATACCCAAAACATTTAATTATACTACAATACAATGGTATAACCTTTTTTATACTACAACAGTCGAAGGCATGTTATATGGAGTTTAAAACAAAATCAGGACACGGTATAACCAGTGCACATTCACAGTTTCTTCCTAAACCTACAAACAGATTTTGAAGACAGATTCAAGTATTAGCTTGGAGCCAGACTTAAGAGTCGTACAAACAAACTACAAGGCCCCATATTAGAGTGCCTATATGGATAAAGAGATGTCTGAAAAGTGAATAGTGTATTTATTATGCCAATCCTATCTAATTTGAATAAATGCCGCTACAAATGTTATGGATGCTTTTGAAAATCAATATCTAATTGAGGACTGAGATAATAAACTAACCATTTGCAGTCACAAATGACATATACAGCTTCTCTTGGAATCGACAGTATTGCAAATACTTTTTTATAGACATATCATCCTATCAACATTCGTATATATCCTCTCCAGTTTAAAACAGTGTAGCTCTGTTCATAGTAAAGAAAAGATGGGATTGTCAGAGAAATTCAATGATATTCGTAAAATAAGATAGCTCCAAAAAGTAAACCAAATATAAATAAAAACAGCAAACGCAATGCTAACATGTAGACCACATTGCTCCAATGGATATATAATTGCATGGCAAATTCATCTGAAATTGAAAAAAACAACCATTTATCTTGGTGATATTTAGATGATTTCATGAACATAGTATCTGTAATTCAAACATAGCAAGTATCAACTTATTGGCAATGTTAGGACTCCTTTTCTAATTGCTATAGCTAATGAATCTCAACTTGAGTGAATAATGAAGGCCAAGAACATAATCTCAAAGCTGGTGAATCAATGTGCATTACTCCAATTAACTGCTCCATGGACTATATGTATTAAACACAGAGCCAAATGTCCAATGCTCCTTAGTTCTATCTCTTTCATACCAGCCATAACCAAAATATCTACATTGAATGAATATTGACGTGCAAGCTAAATTTTCTAAATACATGTTTAAGTATGTACAACCATACACAACACTTACCTAAACTTGCTGCACAACCTCATGCTCATCAGAATCAGCGAGCACCTGAATCTGTGGAATCTTCAATATATTGGAGAAGACTGAAAGGGAACAAACATTGAAAGAACCGAATCAACAAAACTCCACTACACCAAACAACTTGTGGATTAGCAATCCATATCTAGATTGGGTGTGTAAATGAGAAAATAACAGGTATAAGCAAATGGGAATGTGACTGAATAGCATGATAGAGCTACAAAGTAAATATCAGCGTTCACTGAAAAGGTGAATTTGCAAAACAAAGCAGGTATGTAATCTTGTTTGGTTGTTTGATGCACTGCATATGAAATATGAATGCTTATATTGAACTGTAATAGCTAGGCAATCAGATAATGGGAAACTACTGACAGTAGGTACATATGTCAGCAAATATGCTTGAGATTCATCATTTAGCCAACAATAGAACATATTGTATAGATACCACCAATTCAAGGTGAAAACATATGGGAATAGAATGAATAGAACCTTATATCTTTTAGGTTGAGCATTTGTTGATAACCTTAGCAATTGTGACCAGGAAAATCAAATGCTTTCATTAGGCACAATTATGGCATAAAAAGATCCAACATAGAATACCTTGTAAATCAGATGAGCATGGGTGAACGTTCGATGTGAATCTCCTCGTACCCTACAGCCTTGCAGACACCTCCCAAAAAGAAAAGAAAAATACATGAGACGAACGAACTAATTAAGAAAGTGTAGAATCAAATTTCTAATTGCTTACACTACGCACTTACCGCAGGAACGACGGACCGTAGCTGCAGAATAGCAAATGGAGAAGCCCCTGATTTCCTTGTAAGCTTGGATGGACAATGATGGATACAAAAACATGTATTTAGAAAATTTAGCTTGCGGTTATGGCTGGTATGAAAGAGATAGAACTAAGGAGCATTGGACATTTGGCTCTGTGTTTAATACATATAGTCCATGGAGCAGTTAATTGGAGTAATGCACATTCAATGTGTTTAATACATATAGTCCATGTTGCATAACTATCTTGGAAAAAAGAAAGCTACCGATAACCAACAAAATAACCAATCTGTCCAATTTCTAGCGGTGATTAGTGCTCGTCACATATTAGTTTATTACCAGCAAGTGTGCTTATAGATCAAGCCCAAAATAAGCAGATGCCTAACACTCCATATCAAATAACCAAATGCGGAAACTTGCATATCACAGCACAACGTGCAACATCAACAAATAAATAAATCGACAGAGATAAATCCCAATTAGAGAGATAGCTAACGCCACCCATTTCACAAAGAATAAACAATCGAACGTAGCGTGTCCTACTCTATTAGTCCATGAGTTGACCAACAACTAAACTAACGCACAAACTCTAATAAATCAGAACAATAACAGCAAGCAGCAGACATCTTAAACCGTTACATCTAATGATAAAACAACGCGAGCATCAGCAAAAGCAACAAATCCACGGCCCACTCGACTCCTATACATAATTTCTCCATGATCCATTTCTTTCATCGAAAACAATGAAAAACAATTCCAAACTTCCTATACAAGTACATTTCACATGGATCAGCACTCAACAAAGATTTTATGCATTATTTTATCATAACACAAACAGAAGAAATTCATCATTTATCAACCTGCTGGTCTTTAGGGATATTAGCAAATCCCCTAAGGTCCACTTTATTGTTCTCAATTCCAATAAGCTCATGAACCATTGCCTGTGAATCCAAATTTGCAAGAAAATTAACATAAAAGTATAACTGGTATATGTAAAAACACTAACAGCGTTTCAAATTTTTAGTGAGTTAACACCCAAAGATGTGCTAGGGTCACAAAATATAAGAGTTGTGGTTTTGGAGTGGCATTTCAATAGTTTTGGTCTTTGGAGTGGCCGAATGGCATGTATACAATTATCTAAGAAATGAACACAATATATTCAAATGCCTAAAGTTGATGATTTATGTTCATAGGTTCCAAAATAGCAATGTTTAACACAGCCAGAGGACCCACCGCAGTTTCTTGTGCAATCCTTCTTGCAACATCCGATGTCCTTTGGTATCTAATAACAGGACGACGCTTGAGAGCCGGGAAGACGAAGCAATCTCACAACACTCGATCACGAAGCTCTGATACCAAGAGGATCTACCATCTGTTGGTAGCATGTAGATGTGGTTATTGTGTATGTTCAGTGAAATGGTAAGGGTCAATGGCACAAAAGTCAGCATAGAACTCCTGCAAAAACATAATAGCATTCATATACCAATTCCATCCTCGCTCTCAACTCTCAAGCACTTCACTCCAATAAGTATGTACAACCATACATAACACTTACCCGAACTTGCTGCACAACCTCATGCTCATCGAATCGTGAGCACTGAATCATGGAATCTTCAATATATTGGAGAAGACTGAAAGGGAACAAACATTGAAAGAACCGAATCCACAAAACTCCACTACACCAAACCGCCTCGCTCCTTTAGACCCCACCCGAGCAAGCTACAAAATTATATCACCCACTCCTAAATTGTAAATCGTAGTCACCTATAACTTGAAACCTATATACAATAGAGAGACCACAAATTGTCCGCAAAAAGCAAATAGTATTCAGTTGTAGTTGCTTTAGCATCTTGTTAGTCTGGTGAACACCAATGGTCAATTCTGCCAATGTTATGTACCGATTTTATTGGGGTTTCATCCATGACATCTAAGTTGTCCGCCAAAATGTCTACATCTCTTATCCATACCAACTCGTCGAAATCTCTCACGACAAACGCAAATAAGATACAAAAATGATTAAAAGAAACAGCTAGCCATCGGCTGGATTGTAGCAAATGGGGATTGATTACGCACGCAGGTGGTACTCGGTGAATCGCGCGAGGTGGCGGCCGAGCTCGGGCGTTGTCGGAGGATGGGCGGAGGAAGTATACGGCCTTGAGTTGAGGTGCGCCATGGCCTCCTCGAGCTGGAGGCGTTGTCGGCCGTCTCCACGAGGAACACCTCCTTCCGCAGCAGATCCGATTGGCTATACACAACGCCACCATCCCGACTGGAACGAATCCGCGGACCAGGTCGAGAAGATTGGGTCAGATCCGACATTTGAGGAGGCGACGGCCGCATGGGGAGGCGAGGCGGCGGCGTGTGGGGCGGAAGAGGAGGTGGTGCGGGATGGGGAGAAGGAGATGCGGGGTGGGGAGGAAGGAGGCGGCGGCGGCGGGGGAGGCAAGGCCGCAGGGAGCTCGCGTACCTCCTCCTTCTCGGCGGCGGCCGTGTCGTGTCCGGCGCATGCGGGCGGAGGTGCGGATCGCGGATCTCGCGCCCACCGCCTCACGATCGCCGGGCGCACGCCGCGGAACCGCAATGCCGCCTCGCCTGCACTCCTCCTCCCGCCTCCATCACACGGCGCTTCACGCCGCCATCCCCTTCCTCTCCCTCCGCGGATGCGGTGGCGTGGCGCCTCGTCCTCGCTCGACGACGAGTCGATGGCGTTGGCGTCGCGCACGAGGATCCACACCACGCGTCCCTGCGGCGGCGCCTCTCCCACCTCCACCGGTCTTGCGGCCAGCTCCACCAGGCTAGGGTTTGGATCTCTGCGGATGCGGAGGGGTGGGGGGGAGGAGGAGGCGGCGGCGGCGCAGGGTGGGGAGGAGTAGGCGAGGGCGGAGCGGCGGATGAGGGAGGGGAGGAGGCGAGGGCGGAGGATGGAGGGGAGGAGGCGGCGCGGAGAACCGAGGGCAGACGCGGAGGGGGAGACGGGGGAGAACGGGAGAGAACGTGGGGAACGCGGGATTCGCGCGGGGGGTGGGCAGCGTACGGTTTTGTGAGGCATGGTTCAATGATGTGCATGATCCGGATGATTTTGGCCTTAGGATCTTCAATGAGTAAGAGAAGAAGGCTTGAGGAGAGATCCAGACCATTCATTTGTATGAAGTTGGATTACTTTGGTACACAAATCTGGGTGGACTTAGATTAGGCATGACTGTGGGGGTGGTTGAGGGGGGTGGATTTAGTAAAGAAAATTTTGGTGTATTATAGAGGGGTAGAGGTAAGTATATAAGTATGCATAACGTGACTTTCTTGCAAAGAGAGAGGTCTTACTCATAAATGTTGGGTTAGGGGATTTTCTTCGTGGATCGATGTCGATTTGGCTGCCCTTGGCCTTGGCCTTGTGGGAGAGGGAGTCCGTGCAAGCGAGGTCCCGCTTATTTCAACTTCAACTTTTAGCTTTTGACTTATTTTTCATTATTTATAAATTTCGTCTTTTTCTGAACTTTTGGTTCTTTTGAGCTTTTTTGCCGGTTCTTTTTTCCCGTATTCGTTCACGTTGTCCGTAATGAGCAAACATATTTTTTTCTATTTTTAAAATTTTTAAATTTAATTACACTAAATAAGTCACTTTCAGTTACAGTGAAATTTCAGCCGCTACAGTGCAATTTTAGCCATAAGCCACAGCTTTTCAGCCCAACCGAGCAGGACCAAATAATGCCCTCGACTAGTTTTGTCTACGTTGATCAGTAATTAAGCTGGGAAATCAGATTTAGAGATGCTGAAGCATAGTAGTAACAGTAGATTATTAAATATTGCAGATGTTAATTCAAATGAATTTTCGTTTGTTTGCAAGCAGCAAGTAGGGATCGAGGTGGAAACAATTGATCGTATCTTGTTTAACTGCTATGTTCCCAAGTTTATCTGGTGCTATTTCGGAGAAATTTGGGACTGGAATTCCTTTCCCCGTCGCGTCCAGCGGGCACGGCGCCTCCCTTGGTCCAGGTCAAGCAACGCAAGTCACGGACAGAGAGGAAGTTAATTGCTTGCAAAGAGTCAAGTCTTTCATTAATTAGGGACGACGACACGCAAGAAAGGCAGCAGGGGCTGTCCTGTTTTAGTCCGAGCGTGGGACACGAGAGGACTCTTTGATCCGAGCGTCAGGATAGAGACAGTCAACCGTGCACGCAAGTCAACAGGAAAGAAAGCCGAAGGGCCCGCTCCTTTTACTTCGCGCAAGCTAGATTTTCAATATCATATCATAACTAGATTTCAAACCTATGACTTCGCCACTTTAAATGAAATAAAATAAATAAGATATCCATAAGCATTTGATTATATGGGAGCAATTTGTAATTGTCTGTTCTGCTTGAACTATATAGTATGGTGTGCATGTGCCGTAGCCTCTCTGATCAAAGGACTGAGGTAGCCACTAGCTAGCTGCTTTTGTGTGAATTTAAAATTATCATATATTATGTAGAAATTTGGACAGGCGGACGGTGACAGTCCATAGAACATGTTTGTTGTCAAATGTGCAGTTGTTCTGTAAGGCTATCAGAAATATGTACAGTCATCTTGTAAGGCTCTTGGTAGTTAAAATTTCCTGTGGATCAATCGGTTAATATACATAACTCAATTCAGAGTCATAAACTGACGCAAGTTAAAAAATTTTATTAGAGAAATGCTGGCTGTACTCCAGTGGATTTACGACGCTGTTTACCCAAGTCTATAGTTCTGTGCAGTTACTGTTTATTTATTCCAGCATTCTGCTGCTAAAATTTATCCCTGCCCTGACTTATTTGGTGTATTATGCTGTTTTGCATTACAGTCTGCAGATCCAAACCCCTCACCATCTCGTGGAGGTAATTGGTGCGTGCGAGACTAACCTGCAGAACAACATCAACTTATTAATCCAGTCTATTTGGAAATGAAAGAGAAACTACGAGGCTCTCTTCGTTTCTTACTTTTCACTGTTGTTGCTCTGCTCATCATGTTGGTGGTGGCCATAGATTCTGAGATCGGTCGATGGGTAACAAGTTTAAGAGTTCACCATGGAGAGCGATCTTGTGTCATGTTAATTTCGGTTCCTGCGCAAGAAAAAGGGGAAAGCAGCTATTGCCTCAAGGCATACAAATTAATGTGGGGATTAGTACTGAATAAGGCTTGCCTGCCTCATCCAGCGGACAAGAAAGAAACTGCGGCCAACAGCATACAAATTCCTCGCGAAATACTTCATCTGCGATTAGGATATTATTTGTGCCGAACAAGCATAAATAAATCTGTTTGGGCTTAGCTTAATGCTAGTTATATATCTCAGGATGGCCAGCTGATAGGGGTGCGTAGGCTTCTTTTCTACAGGATTTACTATTGTTTTACATACAAAACGCAGTACTTCTCAAGCTTAGCTAGTGTTTCCTGAACATGGCTTCCGTGCTATTAGTTATGACTAGCCATCAACCCGTGCAGTGCATGGGCTATCATATTTGTTATTCTGTATGAATTTAAAATCATTATATATTATATAGAAATTTGGACATGCCCTGTTTTGGACAGTGACAGTCCCTGGAACATGTGTTTGTTGTCGAATGTACGATTGTTCTCTAAGACCATCAGAAATATGCACAGTCATCCTATAAGGCTCTTGATGGTTAAAAATTTTCAGTCAATCAATCGGTTAATATGCATAACTTAATTCAGAGTCATAAACTGACGCAAGTTAAATTTTTTGATTGGAGAAATGCTGGCTGTACTCGAGTGGATTTAAGATGCAGTTACTGCTTATTTATTCCGGTATTCTGATGCTAAAATTTATCCCCGTATCACCGGAGGCCGGTGCCGGCGAGACTGATCTGCAGAACAACGTCAACAACGCCTGTGGCCACGACTGTGACTGCGACTTCAAGGGCACCGGCGTGGTCACCTCCAACCACCCAAGTAAGTTCATAACAATTGTATATTTTGTTCAATTATAACCTTTGGGTCGATTGGTATTATAATCCCAATTTGAATCATATATCGACCATCATCACATTCACATATTCATTAGCATAAGCTGTACCTGCTGCAAGTTGACTAGCTAGCTGCGTCTGCGTGCCATTTTTTTCTTTGTTTTTTATGAGAGTAGTTTTTTTTAGCTCTTTATGAGAGTAGTTGGAATCATTTAGAGCGCATGTTTATGTGCGACTCTGCATGTGCTTGCTTGTGTTAGTAGTTGACGATGCTTTGAGTCATTAGAGCGCAAGAATTTCACAACAATTTTAGAAAAAAAATAGTGTATTTTTCACGGGTTTTCTACTATATTCTCACTATTTTGAAGCACATTATACAGCGGCAGCACCTACCCGCTCATTTGGTCTTAAGCTTCTGTCTTCCGGCTTATTTTCCACTGTTTCTAAATTTCATCTTTTTCGGACTTTTCGGTTCTTTTTGAGCTTTTTTTGCTAGTTCTTTTTTCCGTGTTTGTTTGCATTATACGTGATGGGCTAACCCTTTTTTCTATTTTTAAATTTTTTAAAATTTAATTATACCAAATAAGCCATGATCAACTACAATATAATTTCAGCTAATTACAGTGAAAATTCAGCCATAAATCACTAAAATTCAGCCGGACTGAGCACCACCTTAAGAGATTGAATATTTTTGTTAGATGTGTGTGCTAGTGGGTTCATTGAACAATATAATGCATGCACACGTACAGATGGGCATTTTTACCATGAACAATAATTGGTACGACTTTAATTTGCATCACAAAATTTGAAGTGTTCATGTACACTAGAAAAGTCCCAAATTACTGTATACTAGTAAGGTGCCCATACGGACGAAGACTTCAGCGGGCGCGAACGGAGACACCCCGGACGCGCGTACCGTCTTGCTCGAATGCCCTCTTTGCTCAAACAGTTAAGAGCAAGACGGAAGAGACCCATCCATCCCTCCAACCCCAATTCTCTGTCTTCGTTCGTGATCATCTTAGGCGAAAGGGTAGGAGGTACGTGGCTTCCTAGGCCAGCAAGGTCTCCGGTGCTTATTCTCGATCCTAGTGTTAATTAGCCAGTGCCATGTAGGTGCATGGGAAGTTCATGTGCGACTGAGTCATTTAGAGCGCAAGAATTTCACAATACTTTTAGAAAAAATAATGCATTTTCACAGGTTTTCTACTATATTCTCACCATTTTGAAGCGCATTATATAGCGGCAGCACCTATATGTGCACCACTGGTTCTTCACCTCTGAGTTAGAGCAAGACGGAAGAGACCCATCCATCCCTCCAACCCAAGGTACGTTGTTTCTGATCCCCCGAGCTTCTCATGGTTGTCTCACCAGCTTTGCAGTAAAATTCTGCACCCGCAGCTCTGTTTTGTTGTTAGCAATTAATGCTAGTCTTTTCTTCTGAAAAATGAGGCTAGCTTCTTGTAAATTGATTACTAGTATTCTTCTTTCCTTAGTGATATGTCATTCGATTTCTAGCATCCGTAATATCTTTAGCCAGAACTAATGACAAAGATGATGTTTGATTTAACTTAGTTACAGCAAAAAGGAGCAAACCTGAAGTAATGGCGGTGGTGCTGGATGCTTTTGCATCCTACCTCCAAAACATGCTCGCCAAGATGGCGAGAGAAGAGGTGGCCATGCTGCTCGGTGTCTCCGGAGAGATCGACAGGATGGGCGTCAGGCTTGGGGACCTCAAGAACTTTCTCGCCGATGCAGAGAGGAGACGCATCACTGACCAGAGCGTGCAGGGGTGGGTGAGGGAGCTCAAGGGCGCCATGTACGACGCCACCGACATCCTCGATCTCTGTCAGCTCAAGGCCATGGATCAGCGAGGTGCATCCGTAGACTTGGGGTGCTGCAACCCCTTGCTCTTCTGCCTACGGAATCCCCTCTTCGCCCACGACATTGGCAGTCGCATCAAGGAGCTCAACCAGAGGCTTGGCCGCATCAAGGAGCGGAGTGCTGCCTTCAGCTTCGCCAACCTCGGCACCTACGAAGAGCGTAGCAGTAGAGTGCATGCCAGCCGCGAGACGACGGGGAGCCTGTCCGGTCGGCGCGTTGTTGGGAGAAGATTGGAGAGGACACGAGGAGCTAGTGGAGATGCTAGCGAAAAGGAGTGCAACAAAGAACATCATGGTGGTCGCCATCGTGGGCATCGGTGGGATCGGCAAGACCACCCTCGCAGAAGTCTTCAACAACGACACCATAAAGGATAAGTTCGACAAGAGAATATGGCTGAGCGTCAACCAGGATTTCGACAAGGCTGAGCTGCTCAGGACGGCCATCACCCTTGCCGGTGGAGACCACCGTGGAGAGAAAGCAATGGCCGTGCTTCGGCCAGCCCTCATCGCTACCTTGACAGGAATAAACTCTTGCCGGTGATGGATGATGTGTGGAGCCATGGAGCATGGGAGGATGTGCTTGAAACGCCCTTGGTCAACGCTGTTGCTCCAGGCAGCCGAGTCCTCGCTACCACGAGAGACGAAAGAGTCGCCCGAGGGATGAAAGCCATGCACCCTACCACCATGTTGACAAGCTAGGCTCAAAGATGCCCGGTCCTTGCTCAAGAAGCGTCAAGAACATCTGAATCAAGCTAATGGTCTATTTTATTTATTTCTTAACAGCACTAGCTAGTTACCTCACGCATCACCTATAACTCCTCCAAACTATGCAATATAATCACTTTCTCTATTTACTGAAGGAGTCTTGTCAAACATTATTAACTTCGGCAATAAATATCCTTTTGAATATTTAAATTGAACACATAAATATGATGATAGAAACGAGTAGAGTTGCATTTTGAGGACCATGTCGATTTCCAAAAAGACTTTCTTTTTTAACTAGAGAGAGTATTTTTTAGGGTACATGTACTATTACTCACTCTGTCTAAAAGTGTAGTGTGTATTTTTTTAGTAGTCTTGCCTATAAATGTAGGTTATATTTCATTTTTCAATGTAAAATAAGTGTGTTATTTCCTCCATACCCTAATAAATATATAACTTTACTTTGTATTCCCATTTTCATGTATTCAATATAGTGCTTAGAGATAATAATTAGATAGTTTAACCATTTTCAATGTGTTCTTGGTCTATGTGCAACATAAAATACATCCAATTCTACGATTCACTTTTGACATTCAATTTAGGTAGTACGTGCGACACCAACCGCCTTTTATTAGTTTCTTAATTTCCTCGTTGAGCTAATTAGCAAATAAAAAAGAATTGGCACTAACCACGTATTAACTCTATTGGTTTAAATTGTTTGAGTCCTGTTGTTTAGTTGGCTCATACATACTTATCTTGTTCACCGTCCGTTCTAATTGCAACGTTACGCACACTCCAATTATATGGGTGCGAGTGCTATGCTTCTTAATTTCACTGTGCCAAGCTAAAGAGAAAAAGGAGAGATCGATGGTTCGATCGATCAAGATGCAAGCTACGCTGATCAATGGGTTTGCAACATGCATGATGTTGTTCGCTCATTTGCTCAGTATGTGGCCAGAGACGAAGCGCTAGTAACTCATAGTGGTGAAACTGATATTATCAGTAAACTTAGTTCACATAAATTTCTTCGGTTCTCTCTAGAAAGCAAAGGATTGGAGTCAGATGAGTTAGAGTGGAGTTTTTTGCATGCACATAAATCACTGAAAACACTAATATCAATTGGCCAGTTGAAGATTAAGCCTGGTGATTCACTAATCACTTTTTCGAGACTACAGACTCTACATATACAATCTGCAAATGTTGCTCCATTGGTTGAATCTATATATCAACTCAAGCACCTGAGGTATATGTCCCTAAGATACACCGATATATCTAGACTACCAGAGAATATCAGTAAGATGAAATTCTTGCAGTACATTAGCCTTCGTGGTTGTGGAAGTTTGGTGAAACTTCCTGATGGCATTGTAAAGCTAGATCAGCTGAGGGCTCTTGACCTTAGCTACACAGGTATAAACAGTATACCTAGGGGATTCTGTGGTCTAACAGATTTGAGGAAACTATGTGGGTTTCAAGCCCACGTGGATGGTGATTGGTGTAGTTTGGAAGAGTTGGGGCCACTTGCCAAGCTCATGCATCTTAGATTAGATTGTCTGGAGAATGTATCTGTTGCCTCGTCCGCCGCAAAGGCCAGGCTTCGTGAAAAGGTGCATCTTACCGTTCTGGACTTACGCTGTACCAACAGATTGGGAGATGATGGGCTGGTCAAAGAGGAAGAAGGTGCCTCTGCGGAAGAGCAGCAACGAATTGAGAAGGTGTTTGATGAGCTCTGCCCTCCGTGTTGCTTAGATTATCTTAACATCAGAGGATATTTTGGTCGACGGCTCCCAATGTGGATGATGTCAACAGCAGCGGCGCCCCTCATGAGCTTGAGGATTCTAATGGTGGGGGACCTGACCTACTGCACCCAACTCCCTGATGGCTTGTGCCAGCTCCCCTGTTTGCAGCTCCTTCAGATCAACCGTGCTCCAGCCATCGGGCGTGTTGGGTCTGAATTCCTGCAGCAGCTCTACCATCACCATAGTCATCACTCTTCATCCCAGGCGATAGCTGCATTTCCGAGATTGCATGAGATGAACTTAGTAGGAATGGTGGAATGGAAGGAGTGGGAGTGGGAGGAGCAGGTGCAAGCCATGCCTGTCTTGGAGAAGCTTGCGCTCTATCAGTGCAAGTTGAGGCGTGTTCCTCCTGGCCTTATCTCCCATGCAAGGGCTTTGAAAATATTATCCGTACAAAACGTCCAACGCCTCAACTCTCTGGAAAACTTTGCTTCTCTCATTGAGCTTGAGGTGTACTGGAACCCCGATCTCAAGAGGATCACTAATCTCCCTAAATTGCAAAAGCTTAACATTAGTCGCCCCAAAGTCAAGGCATTGGAGGGCATGTTTACACTCCAGAGGCTCATGTTGGAGGACTATGACATGGAAACACTTCTGGGATACCTGCAAGATGTAAAACCAAGGCATTTGCTGCTGCACAGCAGCCTAGCAATGCTCACTTCCATAGCCAAGGAAAAATGTAGCCCAGAGTGGGAAAGGTTGAGTCATATCCAGCATGTCAAGGCCTATGCACATGATGGAGACAATCCGAGGAAATGGCATGTGCTATACACAACAGTTCCACACAACTTGGAGACAGATATCGTTGTCATCTCTTCCATATCTGCATGTAAACTAATACAATTGCTGCATCTTATTATATATATCTGCTGCTCTGTTCGTTAGGTAGATTTTTTGTTTCCTCATGTTCATTCCACCTTTCATGCTTATGGTAGAGTCCAAATATATTTGTAGTTTTTCTTCTTTTTCTTGAAAGAAACATTTTCAACATTTTTGTTTTGCTTGGCTGTGTGTTCCAGGGGATGGAGAGGAATAGGACATACGAGGAAGGGGGAGAACACGAATTGAGCAGTGACTTTGTCGTTCTTTTTCTTGCTTCAGTTCATGACTTCACCTACCACCTCTTCAAATACCAACCCTTTGTACTGTGAGTGTTGCGCAGCATCAGTGCCATCCAACTCCAAGACTGATCCTAAGTAGTTGGACCGCTATACCCGTAAGTACAACCGGTAGAGCAACAACCTTATAAACGATCTTAGGTCAACTTCCTCTAAAAAATAGCCTATTAGGTGGGAACACCCTCACTTTTATAAATCATGCTATGACTTCTTCCACAACCGATGTAGTTTGGTTACTTCCGAGTTTGTTGCAGCATATCCCAGTTTCCTTCATTGTGATTTGTGATTTTGATCTGTGATAAATGAAGGACAAAAAATGGAATACCTTACTAGAGTGATGCCCCTAGATGAAATGCCATCCAAGATACTTAGTATGAAGTTGCATTGAGAGGTAGGTTCAATATTAGGCTTGTAATGAAGGTGCTTCAACTCATGTCTTCCCTTTTCTATAGGAAATTGTCGGTTCATTCAAAGGCATGATTTGGACAAATCAAGAACTATACTATACATTTTCCAAAAAAGACTTAATACGTTTTCACGGATGCATGATCATATATATGATATCTCATGTATGCAAAGGAATCTAGCCGACATCGCTTCATTCGGTGTATGGAGCGGCAAAAGTCTTACAATTTGATTTTGGTCACTTTTTTATCATGGGTGATAATCGAGAAGCCTTTTCTAAGAAAACGATCATCGAAATTATTTGTGATTGTGCATTGTGAACATGCATAGCAACTATTTGTGATGTATTGCACCACGACGCTTGATGCAATTTTACCGCTTGCTTCTTTCACCAAAGAAAACATTAGATGACTGTCTAACAAGTTGCGATAGATCAATTAATTTGATACCGCAATCAAGACTTACAAGTCGCCAACTATCTGAATAATAAGCCTCACTTCAATATATGGTTTGCTAACATCAAAATGGTTAAAAAGTCAAAAATATGGTTAACGATTACGTATTCTACCTAGACGAATCTGCAAAAGCCTTGTGACGTTAATATCGCGACGGTTCAGACAAGGGCTCCTCAGGTACCCCAAGCTTTATGCATTGCCACTGTGCTCAATTCATGTCTTGACTACACTGGACGCAGACCAGTGCAATATCTTGTTCCTACACAAAAGTACACTTGGTGGCTTACAAGCTATCACGAAGCTTTCCATCACAAAATGGGGCCATCCATACATGAACGGCCGATCAGATTCAGGAAATTTTCTTGGCGATGTCCTTGATGACCTCATCCATGTCGAGCTTCTTCATTGCTTTGTGAAGGGCGTGGCATGTTCTGCAATGTCAATTGTGTGTTACTTAAATACTATTACTATGCAAAATCATGGTGCATCCTAATTAATGTACTCAAAACTAAATGCAATGGCATCGCAAAGAAACAGTGTAAACAAACAGATGCATGCACCTCATTCAGTAGTATTGTGCAGTGAGTTGATTTTTGAACTGAAGTGTAATATAATTGATTTAATAGGTTGGCTAGTACCAAACATCAAACAGGATTGCAAAGAGTCATCAAAGCCGAGTTTTTTGGTTATAGCTAGTTTTCAAAGGAAAAGAATGTTATAGCTAACTGAGTTGTACTATATGATCCAGAAATCCAGAGATATATAACAAGATTACCATAAGTGATATGAACACTTCACCACCTTCCTCACATATCTCAAGATACCTGCGGCGTGGCTGAGAATTAGACAAAATAAAATAATGCCAGTCAAGAAAGGCAAGAGAACAAAGAAGCCTTTTAAGGTTTGATAATCACAGAAACCCAGTGTGGTGAAGTTCATGATGATATGAAGTTTTTACATAGTGGAGATGCCTTTTTCAGGGTTGATTATCACAGAAACCCAGAAACAACACTTTCAAGATCCTCCACCTTCAAAGCTCTGGTCTTAAAGCATCTGCACTACGTCTTTGGAGAATTGGACACGAAGCAAGTGATAAGAGGAAACTACAAGCAGAATTGCAACAAGAATTATTCAATATAATACAAGGACCGATAAGAAATATTAAGATTACGAAGGCTAGACAACACTTGCGTAACATTCAACTAGGTGAGGAGATTAGAGAATATTCTTTCCAATGTGCAATGTCAAAATAAGTTTGTTGATAACAGAGTTATTTTCTTAACAGAATGATAACGGATTTATTACAAAACATAATCAATCTTCACTGCTTTTCAGAAACGAAAAACAAATGCACGATTGACAATCCAAATAGTTCTTTGTTCGGCATGTGGGTTTAAGAATGTTTAATTTCACAATTTCTTTGTCGCAGCCTTGCTATTGGGCTCAATGTTAATGCAATCCTCTTTTCAGCACCTTGGTATTGGGTTCAATGCTAATGCAATCCTCTATTTTTTCCCCAATGCATTGCTTGACAAAAGGTAAAGACAGTAATCGCAGAGTGAAACTACATAATTTATGAGATGGGCTGGTCAAGTTTGGACACTTGTATTTTTCTTTATAAGAGTAACTTCATATACTCCAACCTGTGACTCCTATTAGACTTCTTGGACTTCATATATTTCCTGCTTCTTCCTATTCCTATTTCCATTTTCCTTTTGCCACACTTAATCGCAGATTAAAAGGTAATTAAATTCAATATAGATAGAATAGTTTCCTCTCGTTGCTCACAGAAGCAATGAGCAAACCTAAAAAGAAAAGAAGAGATTTGCTAAATATCGCAGTTACCCCCAAAGTTTCCGCATTTTTATCCCATCTAAGACCCCAAAATAACATAAGAAATCTACCTTTTTATCCATCTATTAATCTCACCCCCCTAAATCCCAACCTTAAACTCGGAATCACCTTAAAATCGTCCAAAATCCCAAAAAGGAAAGAAAAACCTCACCCGCACACACACACTCACCAAGCCTCGACGACGACGCGCTTCCCGTCGTTGGCCACAGCACCGTCATCCTCTTCCACCTCTGCTGCCTTCTTGGCCCTCTTCCTCCCCTTCTGCTCGGCCGCCGACGTGATGGCGCAAGAGGGGGCTTCCAGAAGGGTGGGCGTACCTGGAGGAAGTGGAAACCTTAGCGGACGTAACCCTGCTAGGAAAATGCATTGTAACGGACCTATGATAGACTACTCGACCGCATGTCTATGGAATCATGTGGGGCAATGAGTGGGATTATCTCTTGTGGGTAAAGTGTGCCAACTCTGCAGAGTCTAAAATTATTCGAATAGCCGTGCCCACGGTCAAGGGCGGAACATGGGAACTTTGCTAGATATAGTTCTGTTTCAAAAACACTTTATGGGTGGGAATGGAAAATGGAGGGTGGATGGCCCTAGTTTGAATTTCCAGGTGTTGTCCCGGTGATGAGATAGTACTGTATGGTGTGATGCCATAAGTATTGTACGGTGTGATACCGTAAGTATTATATGGTGCGATGCCATAAGTATGGAAAATTATGATGATATTAGGCATATGGTGTGAAGCCATATGTATGGAAAATTATGACGATATTAGGCATATGGTGTGATGCCATATGTATGGATAATTATATTCCTTGAACATTATGTTTTGGTATAAAACTACTAGGTTACAGGAAGTTTTTATGTACAATATTTCTAAATAATGATAATACTCCTTACAGTAAAGTGACGAGAAGATTAAATAGAGTCGTAAGATAAGAAGAATGATTGTTGTGGTATATGCATAGAATGGTTGGTGGGTTCATGTCAATAATAGTGAGAATGATAGTGTGGATCCTGGAGGACATAAATTGGTGGAGCCTAAATGATTATATAGGCTAGATAGATGATATAAATGACTTTTAGAGAACTAGGAAGTGCAAAGGTAATTGCGGGATTGCAACGTGGATAACTAATATAAATGCTTGGAAGATATTGGTGATGATGGGATTAATTAGACGGATAAATTGAGTCTCTGGGAGCATTAAAACTTATTGGATTATACTCTTGATCCGTGATATACTCGGTGGATGTATGCTAGTGAGTCGTAGACTTAATCATTGATATACTTGGTGGGTGTTTACTGGTGAATCAAAGAGCTGGTCAATGATATTCTCGGTGGATATACCATGATGAATAGTAGACATGATCAATAATAGTCTTGGGGATACATAAGTAGTGGATCGTAGACGTGATCAATGATATTCTCGGTGGATGTATACTGGATAATGGATTATTGGATAAGCAAATTATGGTTGTGGATCAGTAATAAAAGGATTGGATTGTTAGGAATTTAGAATACAAAAGATATTGGTGGATTAAACAAGTGATATTAGATAAATGATGTCACTAGCTGCTTGGAGTTTTAGGCAGTAATTGCTCGATGGATTATATAGATTATGATACTCGCTGTTTGAGGATTAGGCAGCATTTGATTGGTGGATTGAATAATTGATGATATTCGCTGTTTGGAGTTTTAGACAAAGAAACCATATAGAGAGTACATGATTGTTGGATTAATTAAATGATCTCGCTCTCGGTTTAGAGTATTAGGCGAGAATCAATATAAAAGGAATCAGTCGGTGGATTAGTTAAAAGATGACACTCATTGCTTGGAGTCTTGGACAGCAATCGATAAGGAAGTGTGTCTTTGGTGGATTAAGTCAGTTATGGCAATCGCCGTGTGGAGTTTAGGTAGGAATAATAACACTATGATGTGATAACAATAATGCTACTAAAGCGATTTTTGGCAAATAAAATAACCCGAGCCTCTCCTTTGATAAGCCTTGCATACTATTTATTTGCATTCATGTATTGGCTCGCGAGCACGGGGTTGGAGTGCTCACGCCGCTTTGCGACAAAATTCAGGATCGGAAATCAAATCACCTCGCCTCAGAACAAGATTGGACAAGCTGGCCGAGAAGATGAAGATGCCAAGGGCTAGGTCGCGAACCTCCGATGGCGCTCTGTGGGCATGTCCTCAAGGTCCCACTGTGTGCTTCGTTCTTCCGCTGCTGCAATTTATTGAGTTCGGCTCGATCGGCCCATGAGTAAGTCTATTATTTTAATTACGCTTTCCGCATGATATGAATTTTTATATTCGAATCGTAATATGTGAGCACTATCTACCGATCCAGGAATAGTGTGGTGGATTCACAGAGGATTTCGGATTGTGAAATCGGGTCCGACACCTTCGCACCTAGGAATTCCCTATCCCTCCTATACCTTTGAAGCGCCGCATTTTCCTCTAACCCACTATAGCACTGTCGCCATCATGACCCAACCACCGTTGCCGCTTAACGCCATCGTCGGCATGTCTCAGAACCACCAGCACCCTTAGCTTTCTCGCATCGCAAACATTCCATCCCCCCTTACCAGTGCCTCACTACCACCCCTTCGTCGGCGCCATGCCCTGGCTGCCTTCTCCTGTAGCCCTCCTCTCTCTATGGTTCTCTGTAGCAATGGAGGAGGAATACAACTACTGCCTCCCCGCTCTCACCCAATGACATATAGGTCCCACACCCAATATTTTCCTTTTAAACCAAGCTATGAGTCCATGCGGCATGGTCCCACCATTAATTTGGTTTAAACATAATTCAAAAAACCCTAAAAACCAATTTTATTTTGGCATTTAAAAGTTTTTGGAACTGTACTTCATAATTTATATGTATAGAAATAAAACTTCTAATGTTCATTAAAATCGATTTATGATTTTTGTAAAACCAAATTTTTTATTTTGATTTTGTTCTTACTGCCAAATTGCCTTGACATGGAGTTTTCTTTTTGAAATTTAATTTTGCATTTAATATACAAATCCAATTGTAAATTTCGTTTTATTTTTATTACTAATATTATATGTTTTGGGAATTTAATGTAGAATTAGTATAAAAATAAAAGGAAAAATTGGTTTTGTGACAATGAAAGATCACCATTTTAGTTTTATAACACCGAATCTCCCTGGTATACTTTGGTTTTGTGACACCGAAAGATCACCATTTTAGTTTTGAAAGATCCAACCGTTCCCGTTTATACCGTGGGGCGGGTGGTAGCCCTGATAAGGCTCGACCTTCGAACAACTGACAACATAGCTGCCACTTGTGAGTCCCCACCATCTAGATTTCGAGCTGCGCCCTTCGTCGGCCACCGCCGACCTGCTCACCACTGCAAAATTCATGTCCTAACACTATCTGTTCTGTCAGCATCCAGATATCACGAATTGAGAGGAGAAAGAAGACGAGAGCTGGCAGCATCAGGAAAACATCACTAATTAAGAGGAGGAAGCCAAAAATTCGATCTCTGCACAAAACCCATCCAAGTATTCAAGAAATAAACCATGTAACTGAGAACTGGCAAAGAAGCCAGGGGACGGCGAGGATGCAAGTGCAGCAGCTCGACTTAGGCGGCGGCGCTGGTACCAAGACGCCAATGGAGAAGGGAGAGGCATTGTTTATCCCAGGACACCATTTGAGGACAAAGATGGTAAGATCGGTATTTGGCCTACGGTTTTGGCGAAAAGAAAAAGTAACGGGATTAAACACGAACGACAATTGACAGAACGGTACAAAACGGAACGGAGGGTCCTTTCAGTGGTATTAAAGTGCGCTAGAGGGATTCGGTGGTATAAATTTAGACCGGTGATTTTTCAATGTCACAGAACGAAATTTTCCAAAATAAAATTGCTAGTTTTCTTTTACTTTTAATTATGAATTTCATATTATACTTAACATAGAGTATTTATTTTAATTTTAATTTTTCTAGTTTTATTTTATTTGTTATTCTGAGTTCTACCTCTAGTTTGGAGGAGCTGGGGCCTATTTTCCAGCTTAGGCTTCTTGGGTTAGAGGGTCTAGAGAATGTATCTGCTGCCTTGTCCGCCGCAAAGGTCAGGCTTGGTGCAAGAGTGCATCTTATCGGGGCGGAGCTCAAGATGGCAAGGTATGGCGCCGCCATACCTTGAATTCCCAATGATTTTTACCCCAAATCACTCTGTACCATGGACACATCAAGAAAGATGAAGTTTCACTATAATAAACTCTCACCAACAAGAGAGGAAGAAGAACGATGAGCGAATGTTACCTAGACGTTCTCCCGGGTGTGTCGATATCTATGTTATATGTGTATAAACCAATTTAGTGAGAAATCTTTGATATCTATGTTATCGATTTCGCCATACCTTATTTTTTTTCGTCCTCCGCTACTGCATCTTATCGATCTGTTCTTAAGCTGCACCAACAGATTGAGAGACGATGGGCTGGTCATAGAGGGAGAAGGCGTCTTTGTTCTTATGAAGCATGTGGTCCTAAGAGGAAAATTTTGCAAAACAGTTCTCCACTGCGTCAGTGTACTCTACGGAGAATACAACCTCAATCAGCGGTGGGGCGGGGGCTCGAGCCCCTACCGCTACCGGATCCATGGAGCCCCCCCAAATAAATTTTTAGCCATAGATGTATGGTGTAGGAGGAGCTCCCCTGTATCGCTTTTGTTCAGCCCCTCCTAAATTTTTTTCTGGATCCGCCACTGACCTCAATCGACAATGATTTTGCTCAAAACAATGCCCTCTGGATATGAGGCATATCCATAAGGTCTCTTAGACCTACCTGGTACCCCCTCTTGCAAGATGGCACGTACTGGAAATATTGGAACACCCTGCACTCTCCTCTCCTGTTCTGTGTACATTGCGTCAGCTCCTGCTTCATCTATTTTGTTCGCAACAGTCAATGATGGGCGCTTTATCAAGCCCTCTTGGTAATGCTCCAGCTCCACGACCAAGCATGCCCCAGTCCACGGTTCTCATGGGCACCTTTGAACAGACGGGGTACTTTCACTGAGAAGTAGTACTCATAGGTTATGCTACCAATATTGGGCCACAGTGTGGTGAATGCATATATGGTCAGCTGTCTCCGGGCGAGCCCTAGATAGAGCGCTCTGCAATGTGCTTTTGCCGGCATTAGGCAAACCAGCAAGGCCAACGTCAGCAATGCTCTTCAGTTCCAAGGTCTCAGTCCTGGCTGTCCGGTACTGAGAGGAGGAGGCCCGGCGAGGCCAACTCCCTTTCCTCTCCAACACTTTTTTGATCTCCAAGCACAGGAAACCGTCGTCCTTTCCACCAGCTAGCCTTACTGTTCGATGAAATGCAGTCCATTATTAGAGATTCTAAGGCGCGCGCGCACCATCGGCGAGCCCGGCGGGCGGCGGCGCAATGATGTTGGAAAGTCTTACGACCTCTCAGGGTCTTTTACGACCGGTTAGAGTCGTTTACGACCGGTAAAGATTGACAACGATCAGTTCCAAGAGCTTATGACCAGTTCCGACCGCCTCAATCACTTCCGATCGCTTTTTCAACGTAGTCGTAAATGTACTGTAGCAGTTCACGACCACTCTGCAATATCGCTGCCGCTGCCTTCCTTCAGCTGCTCGAGATACCGTGATCGAAACCTTCTACGATCACGCAGTGATGCTGGCGATCACTGTTCACCGTGGTCGATTACACGTACGACCACGTTCACTTCCTTCAACGTGGTCGGAGTCGCTTCTGACCACGTACTGGTCTCCTCGGCGTCGTAGCTCCTTACGACCAACTTTGACTTGCTTCGATCTCCTTCAACTTGCTTAGCCGTAGTCGTAACTCCTCCTGACCACGATTGCCGTGGTCGTGAGTTCTTCCGACCACGCCTTGCAAACACACTACAAAAACAACGCACAAGGATTGTCTTTTCTCCTCTCCTTTACTTGCAATTGCCTCATGATGCTTGGTGTGTAGAATACATGGCTCTAAGCCTCTTTTTATACCCGGCTGTTTGAATTCAACACGGGTTCTCAAACCTACTCCGACTCCGAGTCTAATACGACTTCGACTCGGTTTCCAACTACGACTTTGAATTGCGGCTGCAATTCGACTTCGATTACACCCAAATTTTGCATATGACTCTAAAACAAGATTATTTACAACAAATGAAACAAAGTTACGGTGAGTGATTAATTCCTTGTTAATTTGGTCAAAATATGCTTAATTTACATGTTCTGAATTAATACTTGAAAGGAAAGAACTGATGGATCCCTTTTTGCCCAGGCACGACGAAAAAGGAGTAAAAGAAAATTTGTATCCACGGCAGTGGCGATGTGGCGGCAAGGGAAGGAAGGCATCCTAGCTATCTGTTGCTTTGCCTGTGTTTTAAGAAAGACATCACTTTCAAGTGCGGCTCTTTGGCTTGCTTTTGCTCCAAATCTCAGGGGTATTCAAATTGGCTTCATTCCGGCTTATGTTTGGAGAAACCAAAAGTAAAAGCTGAATTGAACACACCGACTTTTCATAACGGCTTCTCTAAGCCGCTTTCAAAAACCACCGGCCAACCTCCGCCACCTCCTCTGCGTCGGCCAAAAACCATTTTGTAAATGTTATTCCAAAAGCTACTTCTTTCAGACCTAGCTCCAGCTGATTTGAACACTAAACCGATTTGAAAACATAGCCAGCCGACATCCATCGCCTCCTCCGCGTCCGCTTCTTTCAAAAACCATTTTCCAAATATTATTCCAAAAGCTACTTCTTCCAACTATTGCTACTATATTTTTGTAAGACCATGTGGCTAGGTCTAGAATTTTTATAATGATGAATAATTGACAACATTGCTTAATATTGTTATTTGAGACGTGTAGCGTGTGTGTGAATTAATATTGGTCAAGTTGGTGAGAACTTGTGCCGGGAAAAATATTCTTTGGTCTTTGCATGTGCAGGTTGGGCGTGGAGACGGTCATGGTCGGTGACGAGGAAGACCGGGACTAGGAGGGGGAAATCTGAGGTCCGGGCGGTCGAGGATGTCACTAGGTGGTCGGCCTCACGCTGGAGCACATGGAGATCAAAGGTGGATGATACGTGGAGAAGATACAGGAGGTGCGGTCCTGGAAGCTTCGACGCGCGATGGGTTGAAAAGTTAGAGTGTGAAAACCCGTGTTAGGAAGGGTTTCGGGTCCCTTGAATAGTAGTGGGCTAAAAATCTAGTTGAGATAAAAAAGATTTAGACCCAATTTGAATGAGTGGTATTAGGATTAAGAGCTGAGACTTAGTTAGTTTCAGAGATGAAACTGTTTTGGAATCGGAGTCGTGACTTTGTTGCATAATAAAAGGTGGGGGCTGGCCGAGTTGACGGTACAGCTTTTTGGGACCGAACGCCTGCTGGTTTTCAGAGAAAAGGTGCGACAGCGCGTTCCATATTTTATCCTGAAGACAATTCGGCGACGTCTTGTTCTTTGGCTCTCGTCCGCGTGCAGTGCTGCTAGAAGACTTCGTTTCACGCGCATGGCAGTCCGCTGTTCCTGTGCATGCATCAGGCTTTGCATGTGACTAGAAAGGCATCGCTGGCAGCAGTGCATCATTGAGCACGTGACATTTTGTGATCTGAGAAGAGAAAAGGTAATTAGGTGAAAAAGGCGATTAGTTAAGGCTATTCACGTTTTATTTTTGGGGCATTACCGATCCATCCATGAGTCATTAAGCCACGCCATGCATACATACATATATTGATTTTTTTTTTGTTTTGGTTAAGTTCTTGCATGTCTTGGCTGTTGGTTCAAGAAAACACAACTTTATTTTTTTGAGCAGTTTTCCTATCCTTGAGGAGGTACCAAGAGGTACAAGGTACCAAGAGGTACTAAATTTTGGATCTAATTTGGTACCTCTTGGTACCTTGTACCTCTTGGTACCTGCGTCTGTACCACTAGGTCTTGCAAATCTCACCGTTCGATCAATGTGATCAACGGCTTAAATTTGTACCTCTTCCCCTCAAGGATGGTAAAATTTCCTTATTTTTATCTTTTAGTTAGCTACAGTAATATATATATATATATATATATATATATATATATATATATATATATATATATATATATATATATATATATATATATATATATATTTCTTTTGCTATCTTTGTTTTTTTTGTTCTTGCTGTTATTGACAGGTTAAAAAAAACAGAAGATAGTAGTTTAGAGAAAAAAAAGGTTCCACTACGCACTGCAATCATTCACCCCCTCTGATTGCCGTCGACGATCCTACAATTTTAGCCAAAAGGTAAAAGCTTCAGCTGATTTGAACACCCCAAAGAGTGCATTGATCAATCCGTTTTCGTCATGCATCATGTTGTTCACTCATTTTGTGCATTATGTAGCTAGGGGTTAAGCATTATTAACTAACTGTTGACAAATTGATAGTACTAACCTTGATTCCCAAAAAATCCATCGATTATCTGCAGACACTGGGAAGGATCAGGATCAGTTGAATTAGAGTGAAATGCATTACAAATGCCACTAAGAACATCAAATGTCACATGCAGTGTCGACTCTCTGTGCCAACTCAAGCACCTGAGGCACTTATTGTTAGCTGAAGACATAGGCAAGATGAAATTTTTGCAGCTCGTTAGCATCGTAAGATGTAAACATCTGGTACAACCCCCCTAAATAGCATTGTAAAACTAGGGCAACTAATATGATCTTGGCCTTTGTGTAACAATGGAAAATGAACCTCTTCCCCAGATTAGGGAGCTTCGACTTAAGGGTCCGGATAATGTATCTGCTAGCTCTTTCGATCTTGACCCTGCAGTGCACCGGTACACTGGGACATGACAGGTTCAGAACGCGCGAAGGTGTCACCTAGTCGGGTTGAAGAGCTGTTTGATGAGCCAGATGAAAAATGGATGGTGATATCAGCAAATGAATGTCTGTCGTGTTGGTCGTTTAGTTTTGTCAGTTCAAGTTTTACTGCTTTGTAATGGTGACTGATGTTACCTGTGGTGTTACACCGATTCTACGTATTCTACCGATGATAGGGCTAGAGTTCAGGTCCTGCAGTCGTCGAAGCCCTATGTTTCCCTGTATCAAACATCAGAACTGTCTGTTTGATTTCCTCAATGAAATCGGGGGCTTTCCTCCTGTATCTAACAAACAAGAAGGCAAGGCCTACGCGTAGTAGATGAAGCAAGCTAGCCAGATCAAAGCTTACTTTCTCTTGCTTTGTTTGGTCAAGTACTAGTGATGGTGTTAGTAGTGTTTGATGCGTGGAAGAATTGAGATCAAGAGTCACATATGTATGACGATGGCAGATTAAGCTAGCTTAGATTGGGACGGGCGAATATGGCAGCAGCACCGCACGTTGGAGTGTCGGGGGCAACTTGCTGCAACAAAATCCAAAGTATTGCATCTCCAATCTCCGTAAGTTCACAAGTTGGCCTCGTAGTTCGTTGTTTACGCACGCCCAAAAAGAAAAAAAAAAGATTGCCCAACAAGCCACTGAAATTAGGGCGTGGGGTACTGTAATTTAGGAATTAGGACTCACCGTCACCCAAGGAATCAAGCCCAGATCTATCAGATCTTTTTTCTAATAGACGCCCTATAGGCTATCGAAAGGTCACGTCTTCTGTAAATCTGTACTTTCTATCTCTGCTAATATAATACAGAAGGATTTATCTGTTCATCACCTTTCAACACATCCCGGTATCTTCTCTTGATATACACTGATATGTGGGCTCATATCATCTACCAGCTCCAGCTCCCTCTTTGAACTGCTCACGGCCTCATACTTCAACCGCTCCTCTTTCCTTCCATACACGATCACATCCTTAAAGTCCCAACCGCTAGTCACTCTCGCTATCTCCTTACTCTAATCAATCTCTTTTAATTCTCTCACTCTTTTGTACCCTTCACCAACATCTTAGCCACCACACGTTGAAGTGTCGGGGCAGCTTGAGCTAGCTTAGAAAATCAGATGTGATCTTGGGACGAGCAAATATGGCAGCTGCACCGCACGTTGAAGTGTCTGAGTGTGGCGTGCAGTGGCATAGCGAAACCTAACAAACAATACCATGTGGTTGTCATGTGCCTTCTGCATCGTGGTGCCCTGCCCTGCCCTGACCTCATATAAAAAGTGTCCGCATTGAACAACGCATCCACAAATATTGAGTTGCTCTTGGAGCAAGTCGTGAAGACCCATCCATCTCTCCGACCAAAGGCAAGGTACGTACGTAATTTTGGCTCCCTCTGTCAGTCGTGCAAGCCCTAGCTCCCCCATTTTCTGATCCATGAGCTCTGCTCTCACGGTTAAAATTTTGTCCGGCCGGATTTGCAGTTTTTCATGCATCTATAGATCTGTCTTCTTGTTAGCAATTAATGCTCGTCTTTTCTTCTAAGAAATGTAATAAAGAGGATAGCTTCTGGTAGTATTGTTCTTTCCCTGGTGACATGTGTTTCGATTTCCAGCATTGGTACGTAAAATCTTTGGCCAAAACTAATGACAAATATGATGTTTGGATTAACTTTGTCGCAGCAAAAGGCAGTTAGCAAACCTGAAGTAATGGCGGTGGTCCTGGATGCCTTCGCGTCCTACGTCGCCGACCTGCTCAAGCAGGTGGTGCAAGATGAGGTGGGCATGCTGCTTGGTGTCTCCGGCGAGATCGCCAACTTGGAGGAGAAGCTGCAGAGCCTCAAGGACTACCTCGCCGACGCCGAGAGGAAGCGCATCACCGACCAGCACGTGGAGGGGTGGGTGAGGAAGCTTAAGGATGTCATGTACAACGCCACCGACATCCTCGAGCTCTGCCAGCTCAAGGCCGTGGATCAACTGCAGGGCACGTCCTCCGTGGCAGGCATGGGTTGCTGCAACCGCTTGCTCTTCTGCCTACGGAATCCACTCTTCACCCACGACATTGGCAGCCGCATCAAGAAGCTCAACCAAAGGTTGGACAACATCTGCAAGACGGGTGCTGGGTTCAACTTCATCAAGCTGGAGGCCTACCAGGACCGAAGGATGGCCCGAGCCCGACCTTCTTCATATGAGCGGAAGACGGATCAGGTGTTGGACCGGTCAGGCGTGGTTGGGGAGAAGATCGAAGAGGATACTAGAGCGCTGGTGGAGAAGCTCGTGACAAAGGTGGAGGGAGACAAGGAGAATAATGATGGCATCAAGGTGGTTGCCATCGTGGGTGTCGGCGGGATCGGCAAGACCACCCTCGCCAAGAAGGTCTTCAACGACGAGGCCATCCAACACAAGTTCGACAGGAAGATATGGCTGAGCGTCACACAAGACTTCGACGAGGCAGAGCTACTGAGGACGGCCATTACCGCCGCCAATGGGGACCTCCCTGACGCTGGGACTCGAGACAGGTCCCTACTTGTGCCGGCCCTTGTCAATGCCATCAGGGATAAGAAGTTCTTTCTAGTGTTGGATGACATGTGGAGGGCAGGAGAATGGAACGACTTGCTCAAGGCTCCCTTCAGTCACGGTGCCCCCGGTAGCCGAGTGCTCGTCACCACAAGACTCGACACGGTTGCCCGAGCAATGAAAGCCAAGGAGCCCTACCACCATGTTGACAAATTAGGGCCTGAAGATGCCTGGTCCTTGCTCAAGAAGCAGGTCAGTTACTAATCTATTTATTTATTCACTATGCAGTTCATCTATGATCTATCAAACCCTAAAACTGTATCGTTTAGTTAAGTAGCGGATGGTTGAAATTTAAATTAGGCCCTCGATGCGTTCTTAATTAATTTGTGCCTTTTACTTTTTACGCTAGAATACATAGAAGCACAGATTATTCGTACAAAATAATTTTGTACAAAATTATTCGTAATCAGTTTGTTCAAATTTTGTACAAAATTATTTCGGTTGTACAAAATTGTACGTGTTCATTCAAAATTATTCTTACAATCTTTTTGTTTGTACAACATTATTCTTACATATTTTTGTTTGTGCAAATTTTTTCTTTGTACTAAATAAATTGTACCAGATTATTCCCTCTCTCTCTCTCTCCTCCTCTCTCTCTTTCTGTGGTGGCCAGCGGCAACGCCGAGGAGCCAGCGAGCTCGGATCTGCATACATGGAAAAATATTGTATAATGGGTAAAAAATATTATAAATATGTGTGAAAATATTGCATACATAGAAAAATCTAATTACTTTAAATCATAAAAAATACTCGAATCCCGTAGACACCTCCAATAAACATACTACCTCTGGACGCATCACCCATAACTCCTCCAGTTGTGCAATATGCTCACTTCTTTAATTACTTATAGCAGTCACAAAGTAAGTCGCTTTGGGGTTAGCGCAGCAAACATTATCAACTTTGCCTATAAATATCTTTCTAATATTTAGATTGGGCACATAAAAATGATACATGTAGATTTATCTCAAAAATACTTTTATAATATTATAATATTTTATAAATATGTGACAATAGAAATGATTAGGTAAAGTTGCATTTTGGGAACCATGACGATGTCTAAAATGATTTCCTTTTGTGGCTAAGGGAATTTTTTTAGGTACATGTACTATTACTCATTCTGTCAAAAAAATGTAGAGAGTATTTTTTTAAATAGTTTTGTCTGCAAGTGTAGAGTGTAATTCATATTCCAATGCAAAATAAGTGTGTTGTTTTCTGTATAATCTTAATAAATATATAACTTTACTTTGTATTCCCTATATTTATGCATTGAATATAATATTTTGAGAGAAGTCAAAAGCCCTTGAAAAGAAAAAAAGATCATATGTTGTACGTACATACACCGGGCCTTTTTATTAGTTTCTTAATTTCCTCGATAAGCTAATTAGCAAATAAAAAAGAATTGACACTAGGCACGTATTAACCCTATTGGTTTAAACTGCTTGCAGGTAGTCTCAAGTAAGCTAGATGAACCTGAGGTTGATATGCTAAAGGATATTGGATTAAAAATTATAGCTAAATGTGATGGTTTACCACTCGCTGTCAAAGTAATGGGAGGACTCTTGTGCAAGAGAGAGAAGCAGCGACGTGATTGGAAGAAGGTTCTGAATGATTCCAGATGGTCAGTATCCGAAATGACCAAAGAGCTAAACAACGCAATATACTTAAGCTATGAAGATTTGCCTCCTTATATGAAGCAGTGCTTTCTGCACTACTCCCTCCTCCCTAAAAGCACAAAATTCTCTGTTCATACAATTGTTAGCATGTGGATTAGTGAAGGATTTCTTCAGGAAAACTCAGATGAATTAGAAGAAGTAGGAAGCGAGTGCTATAAGGAGTTAATATTGAGGAACCTTATAGAGCCAGATACAAAGTACGTTGATCAAATGGTTTGCAACATGCATGATGTTGTTTGCTCATTTGCTCAGTATGTGGCTAGACACGAAGCACTAGTAGCTCACAGTGGTGAAACTGACATTATTAGTAAACTTAGTTCACGAAATTTTATCGGTTATCTCAGAGAAAGCAAAAGATTGAGTCGATGAGTTGGAGTGGAGTTTTTATATGCACGAAATCATTGAGAACACTAATATCAATTGGTCATATAAAGATTAAGCCCGGTGATTCATTGATTAGTTTTTCAAGCCTACGGACTCTACATATAGAATCTACCAATGTTGATGCATTAATTGGCTCTCTGTATCAACTCAAGCACTTGAGGTATTTGTCCTTGCAACAAACTGATATATGTGGACTACCGGAAAACATCGGCGAGATGAAAGTATTGCAGACATTAGCCTTCAAGGTTGTTGTGAAAGTTTGGTGAAGCTTCCTCCTAGCATTGTAAAACTAGGTCGCTTGAGGTTTCTAAACCTTAGTGAAACAAGAATATACAATATACCTAGAGGATTCCATGGTCTAACAAATTTGAGGAAACTATTTGGGTTTCAAGCCCACGTGGATGGTGATTGGTGCAGTTTGGAAGAGTTGGGGCCACTTTCCAAGCTCAGCTTCTTGAGTTAGAGGGTCCGAGAATGTATCTGCTGCCTCGTCCGCCGCAAAGGCTAGGCTTGGTGAAAAGGTGCATCTTACCAATCTGTACTTACACCGCACCAACAGATTGGGAGAAAAGCAACACATTGAGGAGGTGTTTGATAAGCTCTACCCACCGCCTTCCTTAGATCTTCTTCACATCAAAAGATATTTTGGTCAGCGGCTCCCATGGTGGATGATGTCAACATCAGCGGAAGTGGCCCACCTCAATAGCTTGAGAAAACTAGGGATGGAGGGCTTGGCTTGCTGCACCCAACTGCCCGATGGCTTGTGTCAGCTCCCCTGTTTGCAGTCCCTTCAGATCAAACAAGCTCCAGCCATCAAGCGTGTTGGGTCTGAATTCCTTCACCACCCTTCATCCCAGGCGGCGGTTGCATTTCCGAGACTGCGCAAGATGTACTTTAAAGGAATGGTGGAATGGGAGGAGTGGGAGTGGGCGGAGCAAGTGCAAGCCATGCCTGTCTTGGAGGAGCTTCTTATCCATAGTTGCAAGTTGAGGCATGTTCCTCCTGGCCTTGCCTCCCATGCAAGGGCTTTGAAAATGTTAGTCGTACACAGTGTGCAGCACCTCAACTCTCTAGAGAACTTTACTTCTCTCGTTGAGCTTCAGGTGATTGAGAACCCTGACCTTGAGAGGATCACAAATCTCCCCAAATTGCAAACGCTTGACATCAGCTACTGCCCAAAGCTGAAGGTATTGGAGGGCATGCTTGCACTCCAAAGGCTCTGGTGGGGATTACAACATGGAAACACTTCCAAATACATGCGAGATGTAAACCCAAGGCATTTGCGACTGGACTGCAGCCTAGAGTTGCTCACCTCTATAGCCGCAGGACAATCTAGCCCAGAGTGGGATAGGTTGAGTCATATCCAGCATGTCAAGGCCTATGCATATGGAGACGATGCAGACGATGGAGATGATGGAGACGATGCAGACGATGGAGATGATGGAGACGATGGAGACGATGTAGACGATGGAGATGATGGAGACGATGGAGATGATGTAGACGATGGAGACGATTCAGACGATGGAGACAATGCAGACAATCAGAGGAAATGGTATGTGCTGTACACAAGAGATCCATACAACTTGGAGACAAATATCGTTGTCAGCTCTTCCAGATGTGCAGGTAAACTAATTTGTTCGTCTGCTCTGTACGTTAGGTAGTTCCTTTGTTTCCTCTTGTTCATTCCATCTTTCATCCTTATGGTAGAGTCTAAATATATTTGTACTTTTTCTTCTTTTTCTTGAAAGAAATATGTCCAACATTTTTGTTTCACTTATCTGTGTTGCTGCAGGGGATGAAGAGGAATAGGACATACGAGGAAGGGGGAGGATACGAATTGAGTGGTGAATTATTCGTTCTTTTTCTTGCTTCAGTTCATGACTTAAAAAAGCATTGTTACTTCCAAGTTTCTTGCAGCATATCACAGTTTCCTTGATTGTGATTTGTGATTGTGATCTATGATAAATGAAGGACAAAAAATGGTAATAATGTCGAAAAGATATAAAGTTGATAACCTTACTAAGAGCGATGCCCCTAGATGAAATGCCATCCAAGATACTAGTATGAGGTTGCATTGAGAGGTAGGTTCAATATTCGGCTTGTAATGAAGGTGCTTCAACTCATGTCTCCCTTTTCTATAGGAAATTACTGGTTCATTCAGTGGCATGATTCGGACAAATCAGTAACTATACGTTTTCACCAGATGCATGGTCATATATATGATATACATGTACGCAGGTGGAAGCTAGCCAGCACTGCTTCATTCAGTGTATGGAGCAACAAAAAGCACCACACCGCATGCATGCTCGAGCCATGGTGGTTAAGCACCAACCAAATGGTCTCCTTATTATCCGCTCACTCGTAGATGTGCCTGCCTTCCCTAGCTTCCTAGCAGTTGCAAGGGTTGCACTTGCAGTTGGAGCCGCAGCTGCAGCCATGGCCGGTCTCGCCGGACTCGGCGGCCTTCTCAACCTGCGCCTTCTCCGGCCCGACGCCGAGGACCACAGTGGCCTGGCTGCTGCTGCCCTTCTCTTCCAAGTCAGGGTACATCTTTCTGCAACCAGCAAAATCAAATTAATTAGCACAAGAAATTCCTCACTGCTACTGAAATATTAAATAAGCTGACATACCCGCACTTGCAGCTTGAGCCGCAGCTGCAGCCTGATCCACAGCTGCAAGACATCTTTGAGATGAAGGGAGAAGAAGAGCTTTTTGAGATGATGAGCACAATGCCAAGGCTCCACTTCTGCGCCACTATTTATAGGACTGAATTAAGGCAAACAAGTGTACAAGACGACGGTGTAGCGTGTTACCATGCTATAGGCTGTCCAGCATTAGTCTTTAGCGTGCGTGTGTGTGGCTCCTCCAATGTATAAATGGATACGTCTGTGTGTAGTATACTGTGTTAAAATGTGGTAGCTTTCTGCTAAAGTAACAATGCGTGGATGACTTGTCTTCCCTTCTGATTACCACAAGTTAATATAAGACCTAATAAGAGAACACTACCTTACGTCGTGTTATGACTTTCGCCGCAACTTCCAGCCGACAAGAAATGGGCCTTCTTTGTTCCTTCTTGCCATTTCTTTTGCCTCAAAGCAAGTAGCTTTCAGATAAAAAAAAAAGAAAGATTTTATTCAGTATCCATGTATACACTGTAAAACAAGTGTAATCTGTCCTGATGGCACATAGAAACATAGAAAATTTTCTATATTGTGGTAGCAACAAAGTGTTATGAAGACAAGTACCTTCTTTGCATTTTCGTAGCCTCCTCTGTGACCCTACATGCTATACTTGTCATTTTTGTACGTATGAGGTGTACTTTTGAAAGGTATGAGCTGTAATTGATAAGGCCAATGGCAGTACAGTTATAGAAAAATTGAGGGCACTATGATAGTTGATGTAGTCTTGGGTATTCATAACTCTAATCAAATACTCATTCTTCATGTCAACTTCTGGACTCTCCTTTCTATCCAATATAATTTGTACTTCTGGACTTTTGGTCCTAGTGTGATTGTTCGTGCAAACGAATCGAAAACCAATAAGCTGTTTCTAAAAGACTATCTTGATAAACCACTTCAAAACGATGATATAGAAGCCATCTTGTTTGTTTATCCAAGAGAAGTTATAAATCATAAACCATAAATTAAAATAAACTAAAAAGAACACACCTGTGGCCTCTTCCCCACCTCAGGACTACTACTTGGGTTACAATGCACAAGTCATTTTCTTGGGTCGCATTCGTCCAACAAATGCTGAGTTGGGTTGGTGTGACCTGTCTGGTTTTCAAGTTTCAAAGCTGGCCCATTTGGTAGTTGAGCCTTTCAAGAGCAAGAATGAATCGGGAATGTGCATGTAGCTGTATCTCAATATCGGAGTTTATATTGTGGGTTACAGACTTCTAGTATTTGCTAATTTAAGTTCAATCCCGATGATTCATTTAGTGTTCTTTTTCAAGACTACGGGTACTATGCCTTTGCAAGTTTTCATGCAATGCTTGACTCTCTGTGCCAACTCAATCCCCTGAGGCACTTGTTAGTTTTCATGCAATGCTTGACAGTTGTATCGCTCGATTTGTTTGCAGATTTGCAGCCCATCGAAAGAATTCGCAGTTCCATCGGTTTGGCCATGATTGAAACTTTCTTCGCGAAACAAGATGTGAAAGTGTGCATGATAATCTACCAACATATAGGAGAACCATTTCAAACTAGGGAGACTGACGAGCCACTTGCCAGATCCATTAAATGTAACAGGATCACAGTACCTGTTAAAGCTCCAAAGTAAACCCAGTAAGGCCACTTCCATAAACCGGCAACTAGCGTCACTCTGTGGGTTTCCATCTCCACCGTCAACTGTTTCCCTGTCGTACATACGACTAGCGTAAGGAATGGTATAGTGATGAGAACTAGATGCGCAACCTCACTGAGTGATGATTTACTACTTGTGCAAACCCACAAGAGTAGCCAACTGGCAGGCAGTACATATGGCAATGCACCAAATCTAAATAAATAGTAAGGGCTAAAACTAATACCTTTTAAAAGAGGAGACGAACGGTGGAAATTAAAAAGTGATGGAGAAATGCGTGTACGTGACGGGAGCGAGTGGAGTGGGGTATATGATGCACCTGTGACTCATTGCCTTATCCCTAGAGTGAGACAGTAGCAAAGGAGTAAATCCTAAATTTTATTCCGCAAAAGACTCTTTATTTTAATTAACACCAATTAAATATGATTAGTTCTAATTAATTGCAAGTGCAATAAAATATTGTGCAAATTGCAAGTGCAATAAAATATTGTGCACGTTTTAATTAGCATTACATGATTAGTACTATTTAAATGTGATTAGCAATAAATAAAATGCTATTAATTTCGTGCTTTAATTTGCACTAATTAATTACTATTAGTACTAATTAATTATGCTTAACACTAATTAATAATCTAACGGTTGTTGCACAGTGGTGCTGCAGTGCTACCGTGTAATGGCGGCTCTGCAGGACTGCAATAGCGCAGCGGCGGTTCGGCAGGAGCCTACCTACTACGGGCTCGCCTACTGTCGTGCCCAAGCCTCCTGCCGCGCGCCACCCGGCCTGCCGAGCAAAGAGGCACTGTAGGTGATACATATCATCTGCTGTACCTTTCGAGCTCGAAGAAGAGGCTATTTTTTGCCCCAAAAAAACAAGGGTGCTAGAGGCCAAAATTGAAGAAAAAAAAACGTTGCTAGTGGGCTAGATGCACGAACAGTTCCAACTTTCATACTATACAGTAATATATGAGGTTCGAGTATCTGAGTGGGGGAAAAACAGGAGACCAAAATGCTAAATTACGAAGTGGCTATTGCTAGTCAAGATAAAGCAAGCTTCCTAGCAGTTGCAAGGGTTGCACTTGCAGTTGGAGCCGCAGCTGCAGCCATGGCCGGTCTCGCCGGACTCGGCAGCCTTCTCAAGCTGCGGCTTCTCCGGCGCGACGCCGAGGACCACGGTGGCCTGGCTGCTGCTGCTGCCCTTCTCTTCCAAGTCAGGGTACATCTTTCTGCAACCAGCAAAATCAAATTAATTAGCACAAGAAATTCCTCACTGCTACTGAAATACTAAATAAGCTGACATACCCGCACTTGCAGCTTGAGCCGCAGCTGCAGCCTGATCCACAACTGCAAGACATCTTTGAGATGAAGGGAGAAGAAGATCTTTTTGAAATGATGAGCACAATGCCAAGGCTCCACTCCTGCGCCACTATTTATAGGACTGAATTAAGGCACAAGTGTACAAGACAACGGTGTCGCGTCTATAGGCTGTCCAGAATTAGTCTTTAGCGTGTGTGTGTGTGTGGCTCCTCCAATGCCCTTTTTTGATGATTAATTATCTTTTGGGAGCGAAAGCTTTGATAGAGTTTCCGAAAGCTTTGATGAAGGGAGAAGAAGAGCTTAGCTTTTTGAGATGACGAGCACAATGCCAAGGCTCCACTCCTGCGCCACTATTTATAGGACTGAATTGAGGCAAACAAGTGTACAAGACGACGGTGTCGCGTGTCACCATGCTATAGGTTGTCCAGAATTAGTCTTTAGTGTGTGTATGTACGTACGTACGTATATATGTGGCTCCTCCAATGCCCATTTTTTATGATTAATTATCCTTTGGGAGTGAAAGCTTTGAGAGCAGGTACAATAAGGCTTAGTCAGCAGACTATAGCAAATATAATATCAACAAAATCTTACGTGGCAGAGAGAGAAAGGAAGAGAGAGAAGGAAGCTGGCTACTAAATTACAGCTAGCTATAGCACGTAAAAATATGCATTTCACTCTCTTATATGTGGGGCCAAATAGTTATTGTAATAGCTACCTTATTGTATGAACTATTTTTTTGAAGGCTATAAATAAAATGGACAAGTGTTATAGCCACTGATTGGCTATACTATTGTACTTGCTCTAGTTTTCGAGTTGCCGATGTTATCATCGGCCAATCATCTATTACTGAACCCTCAGTGGATGGTGGTTGGTGAGTGCAGGTGTTACTGCGGCGAAGGTTCAGTAAAGCTCAAAGGAACAACTTAAAAAATTAACCTTAAACACGACGGCTAAAACTACTACTCAGTGACTAAATTTCGTATATTATATCTTTCTAATAAGTAATAACAATAGATTAGCAGGACAACAAATCCAATCCATGGAACTCCTTTATTTGACGGATATTCTTAATAGAGTTCTGTACATCTGTGTGTAGTGTTAAGATGTGGTAGCTTTCTGCTAAAGTAACAATGCGTGGATGACTTGTCTTCCCTTCTTCTGAAGTTAATATAAGACCTAATAAGAGAACACTACATTACGTCGTGTTAGGACTTTCGCAACTTCCAGCCGACAAGAAATGGGCCTTCTTTGTTCCTTCTTGCCATTTCTTTTGCCTCAAAGCAAGTAGCTTTCAGATAAAAAAGATTTTATTCAGTATCCATTTATACATTGTAAAACAAGTGTAATCTGTCCTGATGGCACATAGAAACATAGAAAATTTTCTATATTGTGGTAGCAACAAAATTATGAAGACAAGTATCTTCTTTGCATTTTCGTAGCCTCCTCTGCGACCCTAGATGCTATACTTGTCATTTTGTAAGTATGAGGTGTACTTTTGAAAGGTATGAGCTGTAGTTGATAAGGCCAATGACAGTATAATTTGTACGGTTCTTAGGCACAATGTTTGTTTCCAGGACAGCAGGTATGAATCACAACGTTAAATTGCCGACAAATGGTAACTATATCGAGACTGCATACAAGAAACCTTTCTTGTAACATTTATCAATATGCCTGATGCTAGATTACAAACTTGTCTGTTCAGTTATTCTGACTCAGACAACAATAAAACATCACATCCAGCACGTCAAGAATCTAGAACGAGGTTCTTTATTTTGATACTGGACATTAAAAATGTTATCACATTGCATTAACAAAAAGATCATCTCAATTCCTTTGCTATCTACCTGTGCTATGCGTGTAAAACTGATGGCGGTTGAGAAGTAGAAAAGCTCTATGACAGAACGTAGTTGGAAGAATTGGTGTAGTTGGAAGAGTCAGGAGGACTTCTACTTGGTTACAATGCACAAAGTCATTTTCTTGGGTCGCATTCGTCAACAAATGTTGAGTTGGGTTGGTGTGACCTGTCGGGTTTTCAAGTTTCAAAGCTGACCCCATTTGGTAGCTGAGCCTTTCAAGAGCAACAATGAATTGGGAATGTGCATAGCTGCATCTCAATATCGTGGGTTACAGACTTCTGGTATTTGCTAATTTAAGTTCAATCCCGATGATTCATTTAGTGTTCTTTTCAAGGCTACTGGTACTATATATATCCTTTGGAAATTTAATTTTCATACAATGCTTGATTCTCTGCCAACTCAAGCACCTGAGGCACTTGTTAGCTGAGGCAAATATACGTACGTGGGCTACCAGAAGACAAAGGCAAGATGAAATTTGTCAGTCACTCCTACAAATCTGGAGGTAAAATCAACACAACCGCTTCATCTTAATTTGTTCGGTTACCTACGAGAGGATGGCTTCAAGACTTTTAACTCCCGGATGGACGGACGTAGAGGCCGACATAGCTAGCTAGCAAAAGGATCGAAAGATGAAAATTTGAAAACAAAATATCCTTGACTCTCTGCTGCTGGATCATTGGTTCAAAAATTGAGCTGAGAATCAGCTGAGAATCACTCGCGGCTCAACGGCTTCAAGACCAACTCCCGGATGGGTGTCCATGCAGCCTATATCTTGGGCCAAATTGGGTCTATTAGCAGTTTTCGTGCCATAACTAATTTCTATTACCAGGAAAACTTCATGCATGCATGTATTCCATGATGTGCTAGTAACAACCCCAATAAAGTATTGCATGCATGCGCGTATGTATGTGCTTGCTGCACCATACATGTATATACTTGCTTTCGCCGGTCTTCGTATCTTTCAACAACATGCCTCTGTGGCTGGCTGCACCTGCCTCGTCGGCCCATAAAGCCCACTCACGTATCTCTAGGAAACCTTTGGATTGGCCCAGCTCTCTGCTCGTCTGAGGTACAACCTGTAGTGATTTCTTCTTGCAGAGGTAAAAATGTTTGACCATGAGGCTGCCAGTTATCTTCACGTGATGCAAGCGGCAAACTGAAACCACTTCTTTTTCCCCCTCATTTCACCATTGCGATTCAGAATGGTAAAAAGGGAACGCTGCATGTATCACTTCCCAAGGTAGTCCCGTACATGTCTTAGTTTGCTTTTCAATTTTCTTTTTGTTGGCACGCCAAAGATCTACCTCCAAGTCATCACTAGCTGCTTATTTTCCGTTTGTTTGTATATGAAAGACTTCCAAGCCGTCATCGTCGTCTTTGTATCCATCAGTTTCAGACTTTCAATCTGTCAAGAGAGTCATAATAAATATGAAAGGGACACTACTTGAGTAAGTCCAGTGCAAGGTCACTTTCTTGGAAACATTTCAAAGTTCTCGAATAATAATAACTAGTTGATCATAAATATTTCAAAGCGTACGTGGTATTTGATGGAGGGGATTATTAGCCACGCAAGCAACACTCCCACTGTCGTGCGCTTCCACTACTGAAAAGACTCCCTTGAAAAGTTGCCAGAACCGTCGTTGTATGCTTTGATGTGGAATCTAAATTATGTGTAGGAAATATTGTCAAAATCTGTATATATTACAAAGTCTTCTTCGGCGGCTTAGCCTGGCAGATCGAGCTAGACATTTCTTTCTTTTCTTGCTATACATATAAGGTAGCACTTACATTGTTAGCCCTCTTGCAATCGTGTCCTTGTGCGTAAGCGCCCTGTAACACAGAGCTTGTCCATTTATACTCAACCCATTCAATGGAGCTCAAGTCCGCTCTGCAAGTCCGAACAGTACTACTGATCCAACTGGTGCTTTTCAACACAGAACTTGGGCCTTAATCAGCAGTACTACTGATGCAACTGCTACTTTTCAACGTTGGGTTACGGAAACCAAGAGATCATGTATCGTTATTAATTATTACTTAGATATGCAGCGCAGCGAGAAAAGAATAAGATAGTTGGATATAACATAACGTGCGACGGTACAGTAAATATAATCGATGGCTAACGTGTCTGAAAAGTACGGGCATACTTCAAAGGGCTGAGAGCTTGGCTTGTGGCAGTTTTACGTAACGATAGTTAGCTTTTTATATGTAAAAAAATAATAATAATCAGAAAATTAGAAAAACACCGCTATTTTTTAGAACAATATAAAAGAATAAAAAACCAAAACCCACAAAAAAAAGCAAAAAAAAAACAAACTTTAGAAGCAAAAAAGCTGAGACAGCGGGCACACACCTTCATCGCATCGTCATCTATGAGCAAAGCAAATCTAGCACCTCCATTCTCTGTCCAAAGCAAAGTTAGAGAGAGCTGCGGTGCGATGCACGCACGTACGGAGTATGTATTCCTTCTATAGCCTCTAACCAAGGATGGTGCTTAACCTCTAAACTATTTTCTGGCTTTGATCTGGCTAGCTATATAGAATTGGACTCTAATATTGCTTGTTAGATAATAAGAACCTTTTCATCTTCAAAAACTAGCTTATGTGACAAGAAACTTTTTACTTTTAAATTATGTTATTTACGCTTCCATAATCAATATGGTATTATTTCAACAGTATTTTGATCCTACTTGTCAACATCGGGTTTTTAATAGACAGAGAGAAGATGGCTTTTCAAGCATACGTTTTCGTGGATGGAAAGCAGAAATGGTTAAGAGAAGAAAACGTATTTGGGTTGGTTAAGAAGTTTGAGGAATTTTCAGACCTATCAAATGAGCTTCTAAAATTATGAAATTTTTTGTGGAAGCTCCTGACACAATGTAGATTACTGTGTAATTTTTAAGAATTTTATCTATCTTAGATTTTTCTCAAAAAAATCTTTGAAGGTGTCTGTTTCACTAGAATGTCATTGTTTCAATTCAGTAATTTTCAGAAATGAGCTCAAAAGTATTCAAGTTTGTATTCTCAGCGCCATAAACTTATTCTTGAGTTTTTGAATTGATTTCTGCTTTGAATTTTTTCATGCCACTTTATGGATCATCTTTTCATATTTGATTTTGAATTTAAATTGAATTATATCAATTTCATATTTTTCCTTTTCAAAAATTTGTGTTTGCAACTTATTTTTCCGAAGAAACTCTAATAAAAACCAAAGAATAAGATGCATGTAAAAAAAAGTTTTAAGTTTTACTATTTTAGAATCCCTAGAATTGAGCATGTTACAGGGTGCCTCCTGTATCTAACAAAAAAAATTCCTCCACCTGGCATAACATTTCCTTAGTCGAGGAATTCTATCAACCACTTCTCCAAATCTGGAGGTAAATCGACACAACCGCTCCATCTTTAATTTGTTTTGTTAGTTTAGTTTGTTTTTATCAAGTTTCTCTGTTTGATTTCTTCTGTCATGCGTACGCCAGAATGCGAATTTGTTTCCTATCGCCAGGCATTGAACGTGGTAAACGTGAAAAGCTGTAGACAGCTGGAAAGGTGCACATATAGCCAGGCATGGCATGTGGTGTCAGTGGGCACTGTCCTTGCCGTCGAGCATGTGTGGCTAACTGGCTCCCAATCGAGCAGAGCTCCATTAACACTCTTAACCCATTCAATGGAGTCTAAAGTCAGCTCTGCAAGTCCGGACAGCCCATTCAGTGAATGCTCAGCACTTGATGAACACCTCTCATTCTGCATTGAGTGCAGTACTGCCTCCTCAGGTAAACCGCATTCATGTTTATACTCCGGTGTTGCTGAACCTAGTGAAGTCTTCTCGAGGGTACCTGACACATTAATACAGTATGCATTCCTCTCAAACAACATATAGCTTAACATTACCCCTTTGCCGGCACCATTGCCCTCATCCAGCAGCCACTATGATGTGTTAGAATGATCTCAGCAGGGCATTTGGCCCAACGGCCAAATACCCTCCCCTTGCTCGCGCCCTGATCGGGGGCGCCCAGCCCAATAGGCTGGTGGGCCCCTGTCGCCAGCGCCATATAAAAAAGAGGTGGGGGCCGGGGCGGCACGCATGACGAGGTTCACCGTGCCGCCGCCAGACCCACTGACAAACCCTAAGCCGATCCAAGAGGGGGCGCTGCAGCGACGGGAAAGCTCCACCATCGCCGTCCACGTCGCCGGATCTTCTCCGCCGCCGCCGCCATCGTCCTCTTCTCCGACTGCTTCACCGAGCAACCGTGATGGCCAACTCCTCCGCTACACGGACGGTCGGTACCCACTCTTCCTCCTCTCTCTCCTCGGATCTAGTTTTCCCCAAAGCGCATGAGAAGCAAACAATGGTATCGAGCCACGGGTGTAGAGGGGTCTTACGGTGCCGCCGGCCGCCGCTTTCCGCGCGGGGCCGCCGCCGTTGCCGCCTCTTCCGTCGCTCAGCGCGCCTTGCGCCGCCGTCGCTGCTCGGGCCGCCGCCGCCAGCGCTGCCGCGCGCGCCGCCGTGCAGCTAAGCGGTTTGGGGGCCGCCGCCTCCTCCGATGGCGCCACGCGCGCGCGCTCCGCCCGCTGCTCGGGCGGTGCCCGCCTTGGCGCCGCCGAGCCGCTGCGCACCCCAGCCCGCCGCCGCCTCCGCGATGAAGCGCCTCACGCGCGAGCGCGCGCCGCAGCCGGTGAGCCGCCTTGCGCCCGCACGCGGCCGCCGCTGGAACGAATGTGTTAGGGTTTGAGGGCCGCGCCCGTTTTGTTCGGCGAAATTTCCTCCCGCCGTCGCGATTTCTTGGACGGACGTGATGAAAGGCGGAGTGCAGAGCGGCGGTTGGGCGAAGAAATAATCGCCCGAACGGGCATTAAGAGGCGCGTGCACTCGGAGGGTGGCGGCCGCCATGGGCCGTGGTCGCGCAGAGCAGCCGAAATGGCTCATTGCACAAGAAATAAATTTTATTGATATTGAAGCTTTTTGAGTGATTTTGAATGAAATTTGAATTAAATTTCTGAAATTTTTGCACCAACGTGTTATTTTTCGAGAGATTAAATGAGTACAGATATTGGTGCTTCGAATATGAATTATTTTAGAATAATTTCATGTTTCATTGCAAAGTTAATGTTAATTATTTTTCAGTAGCACCTTGATTGATAATTTGGCTATTTTTGCTAAATTAAATCACAAAAATTGAACCAACGGGATATTTTTGACGAATAGAAAAATATAAAAGATGCTTCAAAAATAGAGAATTTATTGTTTCATTGCAATAGTTAATGATTGATTGATTTTTCATTATTAAATTGAACCAACGGAGAATTTAATTTTGGAAAAATAGAGATAATTTCAGATTTATGATATTGTTATTTTCCACCAACGTTGATGATAACAAGATTATAAATTTTTAATTGATGATTTATGCATTATTTCTATTTACGCTAACGGTGATGTAGATTTAATGCATAGATAAAATTGATTTAAATTGTATGTCGTATTTTTGACCAACGTTGGAAATAAGGCATATAATTTTGCTATTATTAATATTTAAATGTTCTCACTGTATATGGATTATAGTTTCAGGAGGATACTCCTTGATGGGCTACATCAGGGATATCCCTGTTCTCAAAGGAGACAATTATGGTGAATGAAAGAAAAAGATTGACCTGGCCTTCATTTTGGCTGAGGTGGACTGGGTAGTCACCACACCGTGTCCCACAGAGCCTGTGGCACCGGTGAGGGACGAAAATGAGGTGATCTTTGCTTGGCGCACTGCATGAGGGACTTTGCTCCCATAAAGATGTCATATGATCTTGATCATAAAAAAATGGGTCACTGCCAACAAGAAATGTTTGGCTGTGATAAAGAACACGATTGAGCCTGCTATTGTGGGCTCAATCGCAGAGTGTGACTTGTCACGAGTACCTTGAGAGGATAAAGAGCCGCCATCGGCTCTTCAAAGACTTATGCTACATAGCCGATTAAGCGACTTGTGACAGAGAGGTACTCTGGTGGTGGCAATGGCATAAGAGAGCACATTCTTAGGATGAGCAACTTGGCATCTAAACTTAAACCAATGGTTTTGGCTCTCAAGGATGAGTTCCTTATTCACTTGGTTTTTGCTTCCTTGCCGAAAGAGTTTGACACTTTTGTTGTCAACTACAACATTGATAGCCCGAAAAATGGGACATAGAAAAGTGCATAGCTATGTGTGTGCAAGAGGAGGAAAGAATTAAAACCTCACATAGTGGTTCTATCAACTATGTGAAGGACAACAAGAAAAGAACTTCAACAGTAACTTCTTCTCAAAGAACAAGGGAAAAGCCCCTGTCTATCAGCCTCAACAGAATAAGTTTGCGATGAGACAAAGATCGGTGTCTTCATCATTAAAAGACGGACACTACAAGAAGAACATCTGATTACTTAAAGATGATAATGGCAAAGAAAAGTGAGAACATTAATGTGAATGTCGTATGCGATAATGGGAACGTCGCGTGCGAGAAAGTGAATGAATCCTCGTCTACGAATGTAAACAGGAAACGAAAGAGAACTCATAATGAATCGTCGAAATTATGGCACTGTCGTTTAGGCCATATTTCGAGGGGGAGAATAGAAAGACTAGTTAAGAATGAAATTCTTCCTCTATTAGAGTTCTCAGACTTAGAATAATGCAGAGAATGCATTAAAGGAAAATATGTAAAGAAAGAAAGACGCTAAAAGAAGCACAGGAGTTCTACAAATTATTCACACAGATATTTGTGGTCCTTTTCCTGTTAAAAGTGTGGATGGATATGACTCGTTCATAACATTCACAGATGATTACTCCCGTTTTGGATATATTTATCCAATCAAAGAAAGAAATGAAGCCTTGGATAAATTCAAGATATTTAAGGCTGAAATTGAAAACCAACACGATTTAAAGATTAAGATAGTCCGATCTCGATCGTGGGGAGTACTACGATCGACATACCCCATATGGACAAGTTCTGGACCTTTGCAAGGTTTTTACAGGAAAATGGCATAGTGGCGATAGATTCTATGCCGGGCAAACCTCGGCAAAATAGAGTAGTGAAAGACGCAACTGCACTCGATGGATATGGTGCGAGTATGATGAGCTACTCCACACTCCCATTGAGTTTATGGATGGAGGCGTTGAAAACCGCCATTCATATTCTCAACAGAGTGCCTAGTAAGTCGGTGCCCAAAACACCGTACGAGTTGTGGACAGGAAGAGTTCCCACTTACGTGTGTGGGGGAGTCCTGCTGAGGCTAAAGTATTTAACCCAAACCTTGGGAAACTTGATCCCAAAACAGTAAGTTGTCATTTCATTGGCTACCCTGAAAAGTCAAAAGGTTATCGTTTCTACTGTCCAGACAGATACACAAAGTTTGTAGAAACGAGACATGCTGTCTTCTTAGAGGATGAAATGATGAGGGGGAGCATGGTAACTCGAGAGTTTGACCTTGAAGAGAAGCGGGTGTTTGCGCCCACTCCGATGATTCAAGAGCCATTCTTCACACTACCTGCTGTCGCTGCACCGACGGTGCAAGACACTGTGGTGCCAGCACCTGTTATTGTTCCTCCTGTGGCAACAATGAATGATAATGAGGAACCTGTTCTTCAGGATCCTATAGAACCTATTGCCACAGATGAGGGGAGCAAAGACCTCAAATGTAAGATGTACCAAATGAGGAGGCCCCGAGGAGGTCTCAAAGAGTAAGAAGATCAGCTATTTCTGATGATTATCAGATTTATCATACAGAGAAATTCAAATGGAGGATGATCCCACCTCATTTGAAGATGCCATGAGAAGCGAAAATTCCTCAAAATGGCTTGAGGCCATGGAAGAGGAAATGAGGTCCATGAAGACTAATAAAGTCTGGGACTTGGAAATTGTTCCTAAAGGAGCCAAAACAGTAGGCTGTAAATGGGTCTACAAGACAAAGCATGACTCCCAAGGGAATATAGAAAGATACAAAGCGCGACTTGTGGCAACAGGCTTTACGCAAAGAGAAGGGATTGATTACAATAAGACCTTTTCTCCAGTCTCATGTAAAGATTCCTTCAGAATCATAATGGCATTAGTAGCACATTATGATTTAGAGTTACATCAGATGGATGTAAAGACGGCATTTCTTAATGGGGATTTGGAGGAAAATGTTTACATGGCACAACCGAAAGGTTTTGTCGTGGAAGGAAATGAAAGAATGGGATGCCGCCTAAAGAAATCGATTTATGGGTTAAAGCAAGCTTCAAGACAGTGGTACTTGAAGTTTGACAGTACAATAAGAAAATTTGGGTTTAAAGAGAATGTAGAGGACAAGCGTGTTTATGCAAAGTTTAAAGATGGGAAGTTTATCTTCCTAATCTCGTATGTGGATGATATCCTCTTGGCTAGTAGTGATGTCGATCACTCTTTGAAACAAAGAAGTTTTGTCCTCAAACTTTGATATGAAAGACCTTGGTGAAGCTTCGTTCGTTCTTGGAATCGAAATTCACAGGGATAGAAACAAGGGGATATTGGGACTGTCACAAAAGGCATACATAGAGAAAGTCTTAAAGAAATTTGGTATGCATAAATGTAGTCCATCACCTGCACCTATAGTCAAGGGCGCAGATATGGGGATTTTCAATGCCCCAGAACCGACGAGCTCGAACAAATGAAATCGGTTCCATATGCTTCACTCGGAAGCTTACAAGATGCTCAAGTGTGCACACGCATACGACTTAGCGTTTGTTACCGGGTTACTTGGCGATTCGAGCAATCTGGAATAGAACATTGGAAATTGATAAAAAAAGTCTTGCGTTATTTGCAAGGAACAAAAGGCCTCATGATGACATACAGAAGATCAGATTTACTCCATCTAGTGGGGTATACAGATTCTGATTTTGCGGGAGATGATAGAAAGTCTACATCCGGATATGTATTCACTCTCGCTGGAGGAGCTATATCGTGGAAAAGCTCAAAGCAAACCGTCACTACATCGTCCACAATGTATGCCGAGTTTGTAGCATGTTATGAGGCAGCAGGCGGTGAACGGCTAAAGAAGTTCATACCCGGTTTAAAAGTGGTTGACGACATCAATAGACCACTTAAGTTGTATGCGATAATGAACCCGCAGTAACGTATGCCCACAACAATAAGTCAAGTGGTGCTGCCAAACACATTGACATAAAGTACTATGTTGTGAAAGATAAAGTTCGGGATCAAATTATAAGTCTTGAGCACATAAGTACCGCAAAGATGTTAGCGGATCCGCTTACTAAAGGCTTACCACCCAACGTGTTCGAGAGAACATGTAGCCGGCATGGGTTTAAGGAAAGCCTATGATTCTGGACTAAAAGATGGCCCAAAAGTTTAAAGTAACTATTTGAGCAGTAGAGGTGTATTGTAGTCATTGAATCTATCGGCGATTGACCGTGACGATGAGACATGTTCTATGCACTAATCTATGATGGAATGTGTAAAGTCAAAAGTAATTAAAGATAAAGTATAGATTGAGATCAAGGGAGAATGTTAGAATGATCTCGCGGGGCATTTGGCCCAACGGCAAATACCCTCCCTGCTCGCGCCACGATCGGGGGCGCCCAGCCCAATAGGCTGGTGGGCCCCTGTCGCCAGCGCCATATAAAAAAGAGGTGGGGCCCGGGGCGGCACGCATGACGAGGTTCACCGTGCCGCCGCGAGACCCACTGACAAACCTAAGCCGATCCAAGAGGGGGCGCTGCAGCGACGGGAAAGCTCCACCATCGCCGTCCACGTCGCCGGATCTTCTCCGCCGCCGCCGCCATCGTCCTCTTCTCCGACTGCTTCACCGAGCAACCGTGATGGCCAACTCCTCCGCTACACCGGACGGTCGCACCCCACTCTTCCTCCCTCTCTCTCCCTCAGATCTAGTTTTCCCCAAAGCGCACAGAGAAGCAAACATGATGCAGTGTGGGTCGTTACTATGTGGCTCGACCTTCGGACAACTGACAACATAGCTGCCACCTGTGAGTTCCCACCATCCAGATTTGGAGCTGCGCCATTCGTCGGCCACCGACCACCTACCTGCTCACCACTGCAAAATTCATCTCCTAACACTATCTGTTCCGTCAGCATCCAGATATCACGAATTGAGGAGAAAGAAGACGAGAGCTGGCAGCATCAAGAAAACATCACTAATTAAGAGGAGGAGGAAGCCAAGAATTGATCTCTACACAAAACCCATCCAAGTATTCAAGAAATAAACCATGTAATTGAGAACCGGGAAAGAAGCTAGGGGACGGCGACGACGCAAGTGCAGCAGCTCGGCTTAGGCGGCGGCGCTGGTACCAGGACGCCAATGGAGAAGGGGAAGGCATTTGGTACCAGGACAAAGAGGGTAAGATTGGTATTTGGCCTATGGTCTCGGTTCCCGGCTGTCCGGTACTCAAAACGGGCTATCTCCGCTTGCCTATGCATGTACAATGCAGGCACTTAGAGAGATGCTTAGTAATCAAAAACTGATTTTTCTTGCTATATAGGATAGATAAGGTGTTTATTTTGAAACATCGATGCTTAAATAAGCACCGTGCTTAGCAGTGGTTATGTGTATAACTATATCTAATTAATAGATAATATAGAATCTATGCACCCATAGAAAAGATGCTTGCATTGGAGGAAATAACTTTTGCATAGGTGCTTGATGATATAGCATCTTCTCTCTCTTTAAGCATTCATATATAAGCATCTTGCATTGTACATGCTCTAATTAGCTTTGCACAGCCGCACGTCCTTGCCGATACAAGCATTCTCTGGTCCCCCTTCCCCTCCTCGTGCTATGATCAAAACGACTATTAGCACCAGATGTTGATTTCAACATACAGCGTTAGATATATTACGAAAACGTGTATTGTACAATTCTGTACCATGTTTAGTTATACATGTACCACTCTATTTGGACCCGTCGCAACGTCGTCCATTCCACCAGCTAGCCGCACTGTTCGATGAAATGCAGTCCATTATTAGGGATTCTAAGACGCGCGCGCACGATCGGCGGTGCAAGGAAACAAAGTCACGGTGGGTGGATAATTACTTGTTAATTTGGTCAAAATCTGTTTAATTTACATGTTCTGAATTAATACCTGAAAGGAAAGAACAGATGGATCCCCTTCTTGCCCAGGCACGAGGAAAAAGGAGCAAAGAAAATTTGTATCCACGGCAATGGCGACGTGGCGGCAAGGGAAGAAAGGCATCCTAGCTATCTGTTGCTTTAATTTGCCTGTGTTTCAAGAAAGAGATCACTTTTCAAGTGCGGCTCTCTGGCTTGCTTTTGCTCCAAATCTTACGGGTATTCAAATTGGTTTCCTTCTGGCTTATATTCGGAAAAGCCAGAAGCAAAAGCTGAATTGAACACTTCGACTTTTGAAAACGGCTTCTCTAAGGCCTCATTTAGATACATTTCACTTCACTAGTGAAGCTGTTTTTTTTCAGCTTCACGAGCAGCTTCACGGTGAAGCTAAAGCATTTTGGAAAACTGTTTGGCAAAACAGCTTCACCAACAGCCTCATGCATGGCTGAGAGAGGGCAATTGTCCAATATGCCCCTGTCTACCTGACTTGTTCTAACATTTGGAGTTGTATGTTTGTATATGGTCATATGAATTAAAAAATAATATATTTGAATGAGTATGAATTAAAAAATTAAAATAAAAAAAATTAAAATCAGTGCGAATGGTAGAGAAGTGCGAACGGGAGGAGAGGAAACAGGCGTGGAGATCCAGTGGCAAAGTGCTGTAATTTCAGTCAACTACAAGGGCATTGGATTCCTAGAATCATGAGCTGAGGAGAGAGCTGTGAAAAGCTACTATTTTCAGCTTCACCTCACCTCATTCCCTTGTGAGAGCATGATTTAAGGAGCTTCATCCATGAAGCTGTTTGCAAAAAGGGTGTTTGGCAAAAAACAGCTCACAACAGCTCATGAAGCTGTTGGTGAAGCTGTACCAAACAGGGCCTAAGTCGCTTCCAAAAAAACACCGTGTAGGATCGTCGATGGCAATCAGAGGGGGTGAATGATTGCAGCGCCTAGCGAAAGCTTTTCTTAAATTTTATTAGCATTTTTTAAACCTGTAAATCCTAGAAGCACACACAAAAATATCTAGCCACAATGCATGCAAAGCAATCTTTTTTTTTTCCGACGCAGCATGAATCACCAGCTTTATGACTTAATGCAAAGAAAAAAAACCTAATTAGCCTTACCAAATTACCTTGCACTAATCAACTTTTCTTCTCTCCTCATGCACAAAAGTCACGGCATCTACGGACTAATCACCTATCTAATTCCCATACAAACTGTCGGCCGCTACTTCTATGCATTGATCAGAAAACAAATCAGCCAAAAACTTCAACTAACCATCCAAAGCCTAATTAGCACTAATTCCATCACGACTAGTCACAAGTAAAATTATAGCAGTCTAATCACTAATTTCAAGCATGCAAACTCACGGCCTTGAAGACATCACGTGATGATCCAACTCCTTGATAGTACTAACCTTTATTGCGAAAAAAATCCATCGATTATTTGCAGACACTGGGGAAGGATCAGGATCAGTTGAATTAGAGTGGAATGCATTACAAATGTCACCAAGAACATCAAATATCACATGCAATGCTCGACTTTATGTGCCAACTCAAGCACCTGAGGCGCTTGTTGTTAGCTGAGGCAAATATACGTACGTGGGCTACCAGAAGACATAGGCAAGATGAAATTTTTGCAGCTCGTTAGCATCCTAAGATGTGAACATCTGGTACAACCCCCTAAATAGAATTGTAAAACTAGGGCAGCTAATATGATCTTGACCTTTGTGGAACAAATGGAAAATGAACATCTTCCCCAGATTAGGGAGGTTTGACTTAAGGGTCTGGAGAGCCACAAAGGCATCTTAATCTGACCCTGAAGTGCACAACCGGCTGTGATCATTTGGGCTTCACACGGCTTCCGGCTTATTTTTCACTATTCATAAATTTCGTCTTTTTCTAAACTTTTGACTTTTTGTTGAGCTTTTTTGCCGGTTCTTTTTTTCCCGTATGTGTTTGTATTATACGTAATGGGCTAACATATTTTTTATATTTTTAAATTTTTTAAATTTAATTATGCTAAATAAGCCTCTGTCATTCTGATGTTTTTCAGCCAACTGAGTGCTTTTTCAGCCATAAACCACAAAAAAAAGCCTAAATGATATCAGCAAAGACACGACAGGTTGTTCAAAGCGAGCAAAGGTGTCACCTAGGCGGGTTGAAGAACTGTTTGATGAGCCAAGATGAAAAATATATGGTGATATCAGCAAATGAATGTCTGTCGTGTTGGTCGTTTAGTTTTGTCAGTTCAAGTTCTATTTGCTTTTGTAATGGTGATTGATGTTAGCTGTGGCGTTACACACCGATTATACGTATTCTGCTGATGATAGGGCTAGAGTTCAGGTCCTGCAGTCTTCGAAGTCCTATGTTTCCTCTATATCAAAAAAGGCACATGTTTATTCTCTGCCTCTCACACTCTCTCAGAGATGACAAAATCCAAAATGAAACGAGAAGGAGATCAACTTGGATCCGATGCAAGCAACAACATCCTGAGCTTGTCTCCGGCGAGAGACTCCGGTGGATGCCGCCGATTTCTCCGATGTGCAAGGGTCTGTTTGGTTGGTGCCTAAGTTTGCCATGCCTAAACTTTGCCACAAGGGTCTGTTTGGTTGGTGCCTAAGTTTGCCATGCCTAAACTTAGGCAATGTGTGGCTGCCACAGAAAGTGTGGCTAACAAAATCGAAGCCACACTTGTGGCAAAGTTTGGCAAGAAACTGAGTCTATGACGTGTGGGGCCGGGTGCTAAGAAAGTGTGGTATGCCACAGTTGCGTCAGTGAACCAAACAGCTACCTAAAAACTATGGCACACCTAACTTATGGCTAGACAACTTCTGGTCATGAACACACAATGAGGTGGAAGTAGAACATCTAACTCACTCGTGTGGGCCCGTTTCATCCAATTCCACCCTCATCGATCTCCGGGCTCCAGAATTTGGATGATTTTTTTTCCAAAGAAAACACCCGGAGATGATTATCATAACCCATTTATAAAATATAATAAAATAATAATATTATAAAAGTGAGTGCATATCATTTCATGTATTCAATTCAAATATTAAAAAAGATATCGATAGCCATAAGTTTAGATAATTTGAGTGCATATACGCCTAAACTACATTACACTGCTCAAATTTTAATTGTTTGCCATTCAATGTAAAAGAGAGAGAGAGCGAGGGAGAGAGAGAGAGAGAGAGAGAGAGAGAGAGAGAGAGAGAGAGAGAGAGAGAGGATTGTTTGCCTTTCTTTCCATCCCTGTGAAAGAAGTATGGATACTCGAAGTGTGCATACGTGTAGAAAAAAAAGAAAGAAAGGAAAAGAAAAGAAAAAGAATTGATCCCTTCGTTGCCCAGTTGCCCTGCCAAAAGGTTAAAGCTAGAAACATAAGAATAAGGGACATGTGCATGCCGGCAATGGAGGTCGATGCAGAGGAACAAGCTAGGCATCTTAACCACCTACCTATCTGGTTCTGGTATCAGTACGTTACTTTGCCGGCGTTTCAAGAAAGGTACGCAGATTAATCCGCCTCGCTAGCTAGCTAGTTTTGTGATCGACTGACTACAGACATATGGGGGCATCGCTAATCACAAACCAAAGGTACACATAACACACTCTGTTGCCTAACAACCAATCCTTTCCTTTCAACCCATCTAGCTTGCCTGAAACCAAGAAATTAAGAGAAACAGCTAGCAAGTAGAGAAGGTATGGCCATAGTTCTGGAAGCTTTTGCATCCTACGTCGCCGATCTGCTCAAGCAGGGGGCAGAAGATGAGGTCGGGATGCTGTTCGGAGTCTCCGCGAGATCGACAAGTTGGGCGCCAAGCCGGGACCTCAAGAAGTTCCTCGCCGACGCCGATGGGAGGAACATCACCGACCAGGCGTGCGGGGTGGGTGAGGGAACTCAAGGCGCCATGTACGACGCCACCGACATCCTTGATCTCTACCACTCAAGGCCATGGATCAGCGAGGCGCATCCATAGACTTGGGGTGCTGCAATCCTTGCTCTTCGCTGCGGAATCCCCTCTTCGCCACGACATCGGCAGCGCATCGTGGCGCTCAACGAGGCTTGGCGACATCAAGGAGCGGAGTGCAGCATTCAGCTTCCTCAACCTCGGTTCCTACGAGGACCGTAGCGAAGGCGCATGCCTCTCGACTATCTGCCACCGCGAGTCGTCGGGGAGCTCGACCGATCGGGTGTGGTCGGGAGAAGATGGAAGAGGACACAAGAAAGCTGGTGGAGATGTTGACAAGAATTGAGGGGGAACCACCGTGAAGACAACAAAATGATGGTCTTGGCTGTTGTAGGCGCGGCGGGATCGGCAAGACCACCCTCGCCCAGAACATCTTCAACGACGAGACCATCCAACGTGAGTTCCACAAGAAGATATGGCTGAGCGTCAACCAAGACTACAACGAGGCCGAGCTGCTAAGGAGAGCCATCGCCGGGCGGGAGACCACCGCCGCTCGGAGATGCAAAGGCCACACTTCGAACCCTCAAGGTGCCTTGAATAGGCAAAAGACCTTCCTGGTGATGGATGACGTTTGGAGCGAACAAGCATGGGAGGCTGTGCTCAAAACACCATTGGTCAACGCTGTTGCTCGAGCAGCCAGTCCTCGTCACCACGAGACATGACACGGCCGCCCGAGGATGAAAGCCGTGGAGCCCTACCACCACGTCGTCACATTAGGGCCTCACGACGCTTTGGTTATTGCTCAAGAAGCGAGTCCGCACTTTTACTGCAGCTTTGAGTGGCGACCCGGTGATTTGAGCTGCGTGTAACTAGCAAGATTACTCAATTTTTGACCTTCGGATCTTCATCAAGATTCGTGCTCAATATGGTTCAAAGAAACTTCCAAATCGAAAGCTTTCAAATGATGTAAAAGCTTCCAACTAGTTCAAAAAATTTCAAATGATTCGAAGAACTATCAACTAGTTAAAAAACTAGCAAGATCTACTAAATTTTCGACCTTCGGACCTTCATCAAGATTCGCGCTCAAAATGGTTCAAAAAACTTTCAAATGATCTGAAAACGTCCAAGTGGTTCAAAAATTTTATAATGATTCTAAAGAACTTTTGATTCAAAAGCTTTCAAATGATTTGAATAACTTTCAATTAGTTCAAACAACTTTTGGTTCGAAAACTTTCAAATGCTTTAGGTTCGAAAACTTTCAATTGATTCGGAAACCTTCGATTCAAAAAACTTTCAAATGATTCCAAATTTTCAACTCAAATCTTCGCTATTTTCATTTAGAATTTTTAAGAAATTATTTGGGGGGGACAGATGAGATTCATTAGATGCTGATTGGTTCAAAATTTGAGTACTTTTTAATAAAATAGTACTCAAGTGCTCCCTAGACAATTCCTTAAATCTATCGGTTTAACTGCTTGCAGGTAGTCTCAAGTGAGCTGGACGAACCTAAGGTTGATATGCTAAAGGATATTGGATTGGAGATTATAGCAAGATGTGGTGGTTTGCCACTCGCTGTCAAAGTAATGGGAGGACTCTTGTGCAAGAGGGACAAGCAGCGACGTGATTGGGAGGATGTTCTGAATGATTCCATATGGTCGTGATCCGAAATGCCCAATGAGCTAAACTCACGAATATACTTAAGCTATGAAGATTTGCCCCTTATATGAAGTGCTTTCTCTTTCTACCCTCCTCCCTAAAAATACAGAGTTCTTTAATGATACAATTGTTAGCATGTGGATTAGTGAAGGATTTCTTAAAGGAAACCCAGATGAATCAGAAGCATTAGGAAGTAAGTGCTATAAGGAGTTAATATTGAGGAACCTTATAGAGCCGATACAACGTGACGATCAATGGGTTTGCAACATGCATGATGTTGTTCGCTCATTTGCTCGATATGTGGCTAGGGATGAAGCACTAGTAGTAGCTCACAGTGGAGAAACTGATATTTTTAGTAAACTCAATACACAAAAGTTTCTAAGGTTGTCTATACAAACCAAAGGATTGCGATCGGATGAATTTGAGTGGAGATTTTTACAAGAGCAGAAATCACTAAGAACACTAATATCAGTTGGCCATATAAAGATTAATCCTGGTGATTCTCTATTTACCTTTACAAGTTTACGAACTCTGCACATAGAATTTGCAAAATGTGCCGCATTGGTTCAGTCTTTGTATCAACTCAAGCACTTGAGGTATTTGTCCTTGGACCAAACTGATATATCTAGATTACCGAAAAACATCGGCAAGATGAAATTCCTGCAGCACATTAGTCTTAAAGGATGTCGAAGTCTGGTGAAACTTCCTGATAGAATTACAAAGCTGAGGCAGTTGAGGTCTCTTAACCTTAAGGACACAAGTATAAACAATATACCTAGGGGGTTCTGTGGTCTAACAGATTTGAGGAAACTACGTGGGTTTCTAGCCCATGTGAATGGTGATTGGTGCAGTTTGGAAGAGTTGGGGCCACTTTCCCAGCTCAGAATTCTTGGATTAAGGAATCTAGAGAATGTATCTATTGCCTCGTCCGCCGCAAAGGCCAAGCTTGGTGAAAAGGTGCACCTTAGTTATCTGAGATTATATTGCACCAATAGATTGGGAGATGATGGGCTAGTCGAAGAGGGAGATGGCATCTCTGAGGAAGAGCAGCGACGAATTGAGGAGGTGTTTCATGAGCTCTGCCCTCCACCTTGCTTGGATAATCTTAACATCGAAGGATATTTTGGTCGACGGCTCCCAATGTGGATGATGTCGACAGCAGTGGCGCCCCTTAAGAGCTTGAGGATTCTAACGATGGATGACCTAGCCTATTGCACCCAACTCCCTGATGGCTTGTGTCAGCTCCCCTGTTTGCAGTTCCTTCAGATCGACCGCGCTCCAGCTATCAAGCGTATTGGTCTCCGAATTCTCGCAGCGACTCTACCATCACCATAGTCACCACCCTTCATCCCGTGCAACATGCATTTTCGAAACTACGAGAGATGTATTTAATAGGAATGGTGGAATGGGAGGAGTGGGAGTGGAGGAGCAAGTGCATGCCATGCCTGTCTTGGAGGAGCTTGTTATCGATGGTTGCAAGTTGATGCGTGTTCCTCCCGCCTTGCCTCCCATGCAAGGGCTTTGACAAGGTTATATGTATACAATGTGCAGCACCTCAACTCTCTGGACAACTTTGCTTCTCTCATTGAGCTTGACGTGTATCAAAACCCCGACCTCGAGAGGATCACTAATCTCCCCAAACTGCGAAAGCTTGACATCAGCTATTGCCCAAAGCTGAAGGTATTGGAGGGCATGCTTGCACTCCAGAGGCTCAAGCTGGAGGATTACGACATGGAAACGCTCCCGAAATACATGCGAGATGTAAACCCGAGGCATTTGGAGCTAGACTGCAGCCTAGAGTTGCTCACCTCTATAGCCGCGGGACAATCTAACCCAGAGTGGGAAAGGTTGAGTCATATCCAGCAGGTCAAGGCCTATGCAGACAATGGAGATGATTCAGATGATGGAGACACATATGTAGACGATGGAGACACGTTTGCAGACAATGGAGACGATGGAGACCATGTAGATGATGGAGACAATGCAGACGATGGACACAATTCGAGGAAATGGTACGTGCGGTACACAAGAGATCCATACAACTTGGAGACAAACATCAGCCGCTCTTCCATATCTGGAGGTAAATTAGCGCAGCTGCTTCATCTTAATTTGTTGACTTCTCTGTTCATTTAATTTGCTTCCTTAATTTCCATTTGTTGATTCCATCTTTCATCCGTATGCTAGTCAACATACACTTCCTACTTTTCCTTCTAGTTCTTGAAAGAAATATTTCCAACATTTTCGTTTTGCTTGACTGTGTTGTTCCAGGGGATGAAGCAGAATAGGACATATGAGGAAGGGGGAGAACGCAAATTGAGCGGTGGCTTTGTCGTTCTTTTTCTTGCTTTAGTTCATGACTTCACCTGCCACGTCTTCAACCAGATCGTGCATGCAGAATACCACTAGCCCTTTGTACATTAAATATTGTGATTTGTGATTTTGATCTATGATAAATGAAGGACAAAAAATGGTACTAATGTCTAAAAGATAGAAAGTTGATAACGATTAGTTATGAACTAAGGAAAACCTTACTAAGAGTGATGCCCCTAGATGAAATGCCATCCAAGATACTAGTATGAAGTTGCATTGAGAGGTAGGTTCAATATTCAGCTTGTAATGAAGGTGCTTCAACTCATGTCTCTCCCTTTTCTATAGGAAATTGCTGGGTCATTCAGTGGCATGATTTGGGCAAATCAAGAACTATGCTATAAATTCCACAAAAAAACCTAATACGTTTTACGGATGCACGGTCATATATATATGATATACGTGTTTGCGGTGGAAGCTAGCCGACAATCTGCTTCATTCGATGTATGGAGCAACACAAAGTCTCACAACTTGAGAAGCTTTTTTGTTTAGGAAACAATCATGAAATTATTTGTGATTATGTATTATGAACATGCATTGTGTATTTGTGATGTATCGCACCACGACGAATGATGCAATTTTACCGCTTACTTCTTTCACCAAAGAAAACATAGATGACTGTCTAATAACTTGCGAGAGATCAATTGATTTGATACCTGCTGTCAAGACTTACAAGTTGCCAACTAACTGAATAGTAAGCCTCACTTCAATATCTGGTTTATTAACATCAAAATGGTTAAAAAGTCAAAACTGTGGTTAACGACGGTACAGACAAGGGCTCCTCAGGTACCCAAGCGTTATCCATTGCCATTGCGATTAATTCGACATGTCTTGACTACATTGGACACAGAACAATTAGGTAGACTTTTTTGGTTGCTGTGAGGAGTCTGCAGAGATCTTCAGCTTCTCAAGATTTTCCACGATATCATGAACCTGAAGAATGTCCTTCACTGGTTCCTCCAATTCTGTTGCGAGGCCATGCTGGATTACATAAGCCTTGAGTTCTTCTCTCATCCTATCAACTCGGCGTGGTTAGAAACACACATCACAATAATAAGCGAAGTAATCATAAGTGACAAATGATCAATTGATGCTCACTCACATTCGATTCAAGGGCAAGCTTGAAGAAGCCCGAGAGAGAGTGCTTGAAGCATCCTCTGCAAGCCTTATCTGTGTCATCCAATATGAGATTGAGGACGGTGTCTTTGAACTTGCGCTTTCGTGGACATGGACACATCGATGTCGGTGTATCAAACTTCCCGGCGTGGAGTCGTGGGTCGCTGGAGTGACCGCCCGCAAAGATCGCCGTGGGCGAGATCAAGCCGCCCCCCGCGCGCATTTGCCTCCGGAGGAACGGCGAGTGCCGTTGCTTGCCTACAAGGCACGCGCGTCCACAACGGTGGTCGACATGATCCAGCGGCGGAAGCCCACGCACCATGCTGCCACGCCCAAGTTTCTTCAACCCCTCGGCTCTGGTGGCCGAACCGCTCATGCCGGCGCCACGCATCGCCGTTCACGTCGCGCGAGTGAGATCGGTCGGCGGCGTGAGGAGATCTTGTCGGTCCGATTCGCTGATCGCGTATCTTAGTGAAGCTCCTCCTCGGATCGCGCACCCGCGAGCACACCGTCCTCAATCAACACTTGGCACCCGACCTCGCCGAGTTGTCCCAAGGCGATGATGTTGCTTTGCGCACGCGTGGGATGAAGTACACGTCCGACAAAGACACGATGGCATCCACCCGTGCCGCGAACATGAACGTGCCGTGAGCACGATCATGTTCACCATTGATCCATCGCCAAACTTCACCATGCCGTGATGTCGCGATTCAGCTCGGAGCGAGCCACGCCGCTTTCGTCATACGGTTCGGCGCACCCATGTCGAGGTACCACATGCCATCGCCCCGCTACCGGTGTGGTTGTCGGTGTCACCCAAGCTGCACCGTCGCGCGTTCTTCGTTGAGAAGACCCGTCTGTCGACGTGCAGCAGTGCGCAACAGCTCCGAGGCGCGCGGGCACCAGTGAAAGAGAGGCCACCTAGGCCATCAACGAGGACGGCCGTCGTCACCTCCTCTCTCCGCCGCCAGCGGTGTGCGCCCACGCCTCGTCTCTCTTCTTCTTCGCGG